>CM021797.1:15972183-16090561 GCA_011076525.1 Nettapus auritus
TTTTTTTTTTTTTTTTTTTTTTTCCTTTCCCCCGGGATCTATTTCATGGGGATGTGTTCAAGGCAAGAGCGGATTCAGAAGGATATTGACGTTGTGATCCAAAAGTGCAAGGCGGAGAAGGACTGCCTGTTTGCAGGTGAGTTTCCCCCACCCGGGCGCCAGCCAGGTCGGCGGCGGGGCGCCTGCCGCGGAGCCCCGTGCCCTTCGCTGCCGTTCCCGGCAGCGGGGCCGCCGCGGAGCCCCCTTCCTCCTCCTCCTCCTCCTCTCCTTCCGAGGGCATGTGAGGGCAGAGGAGGCCAGGAGCCGGCTGGGAAAGGGGGGGCATCCCGAGCCGGGGAGCGTGTGCGTGCGGCCGTGCCCCCCCTCTCCCGCCGCCTGGCGCAGAGCCCCCGTGCTTTCCCTCCGGGGATGTTTTACCCGTTATTTATTTATTTATTTTAAGTGGGGGGTGGTCGCAGAGGGTGGCCGAAGCCCCGTGCCCCCCGAAACCCGCCTGCAGGGCCGGGGGCACGGCGGGTCCCCTCTCGTGCACAGCGGCGGGGGCTCCGGCACGGCGGGCGGCTGCCTGTTGCCGATGCCGGCGGTGGAAATTCCTCGCCGTTGTTGCCATAGCACCGGGCACTTGTTGCAGGGGGCCGGGGGACTTGGTGCATTTCCCCCGGTTCCCGCAGAAATTCACTCCCCAATCCCGTTCCCGGCTCCCCGCGTCGGTATCAGACCGCCGGGCTGCGAAACCGCGGCGGTTTCGGCCGAAATGAGGAGCGAGCGGGATGCCTCGTTGTCATAACGCAGCGCTTTGTGTTTCAGATTTCAGGTACTCAGACTCCACCTTTACCTTCACCTACACTGGAGGCTCCAAAAGGTACTCCTTTCTACAGTCGCGACATCCTTCTTTTCCTGCTCTCAGGGAGCTAGCTCCCTTGCTTTGCTGCCCTGGCAGGCTTTTTTTCCTTCCTTTTGCGAGGAGGATTCATCCGTAAATCATTTGCCTTCTCGTAAACGTGAACCGAGCAGGAAGTGTGGAAGGGGGCGATCAGAAAGGTGATCCCAGCTGTCGTAGGCTCCTTCGCCTAGGTGCTGCTCCTTGGCGCTCCTCTGCTGCTTCAGGCTTTTCGCTCCTGTCCCTAGAATTTCTGCCAGAAGTAAGCTTAACTGAAGCGCAGCAAAGACAGCAGTGTATTTGATACAAAGTTAATACAGCCTAAAAAAAATATGAAAAAAGGTATGATTTTATTAAAAAAATAGGCAAAATTTCACATTGCCACCTTATTCTCTTGCATTTGAGAGCCATGTTTAGTCCCATGACAGATGCAAGACTGTCTGCAATTGACCAAATTAAACTACTGAGACGTTAAGTGAAATGTCAGTATAGCTTATAAGGTTATAAAATTGTCTTAAGTGAATGGTGGTTTAAATATCATTTCTAAATGGATATGAGGTTTTGGTTATAAACCTGATTGTGCATGTACAAATTTATTTGAATCTGTCACCATTTATTGTGTTCATCTGTTTTCAAAAGGAAATATTAGTTGAACAGTTAAAAGCCCATGTAAGTCGAACACACGTCATTTTTGTCTCCCTAGATCTTAGTTACCTTGGACTTGATAGGGTAATTACAGTACATGTCAGGTCGTCATCTTATCTTTTAGCTGAAATTTATCAGATTTGTCAAGATGTCTTTTTTTTTTTTTTTTTTTAAATTATTTTTATTTTCCCCGTTTGGTGATTGTTTTTCCTTCCCAGGGTATGCCAGGTTAAAGCACTGTGCTCTGGAGTCTGCTCTTTGCAGGCAAGCCCTTCGGTGCAGGCAGCGTTCCCACACCATCGGTTCTTGGTGCACGCTTCGGGCCCTGGCTGCAGGGCCAGGCTCCCAGATGGGCTCCAGGCTGGTAGGCTTCTCAGGAAAATAGGTTCCCCACTCAGGATCCTGTCCTTCCCCACTGAAGGAAAGACAACTTGGGCCATGTTTGGTGCAGTAGATTAATTCCACTAGTAGCTGAGGATCAGATGTGTTTCTGGGTTGCTTGAAGTATACTCTTTTATTTAGGGTTTTAGTGTATGTTTGTTTTGGTGTTGTTTTAGAAGGTAGTTTTGAAAGGCTTGATACAATAAAAATTATCTTACAGAAAGTATTATTGTTTAGTTGTAACAATTGAATTTGAAAGCTACTTAGCACTGATCTCTAAACCAAATATTGCAGCAAGAAACCAGGAAGTGAAACCTGTCTATTGTTTCTCTTTTCCAAACTGAATAAGGTAAAACGCCTAAGGGCATACCTGATAGAAAACAAACCAGTTTATAAATGCTGGAACAAAATGTTGTCACTTCTACAATGAGAGACAGAATATGGCTGTGCATCCTGCAGCCTTGAATTTTAACTGGGGTCAACATTTGCTTAGGAAACTGTTGACTGGCAACTAGCCACAGGATCTTGAAAATTCAGAAGTTACACTTACAGAAATTGGTGAAAGTGGGTTGTTACATAAAGGATACCCAAGTTTCACTTTCCTTTTGACGTTTTAAGGACATTTTAAAAAGCATCCTTTGGGCTATGGGTTTCAGGTTCTCTGCTCTTTTTTTAATGTTTATTTGGAAAGGTATTTTATAATCTTCTTAGCGTACAGTGCCGTACTGAGTGGCCAGGTTGTGAAGTACATAAAACGAAAGCTCCAAGCCTTGACTATCAAGGGCCAAGCTTTTATTTCTCACATCAAAGATGAGTTAGTGGTTTCTTCTCACAGGAGGTGCTGGCCAAACACCAGCTACCCTGTACTTTCGTAGCATTCAGGACTCCAGCAAGGACTCAGGGAGGGTCAGCATTGGTGACTTACATATAGGTATCCCATTAGGAGGGCACAAGGCTATTTAAGGATCTTTTTTCATGCATTTGGCCATGATTTTTTTCCTACTGACATCGTTGTAGCCCTGGACTTCTGAGCAGCGATGCTGTTTATGAAGCATTGCATTCTGGAATTGTCCCTAAGCAACAAAACCTCTATCAGCTTGTGACCACAGACTGGGAATCAGTTGATAGGCCTAGTCCTGTTGCTTCACATATTCAGTCTGATGACTTCGGTCTGCAAAATGACAAAAACACGGGTTTTCAAGTGATTGGCAAAAGGTATATGCTGGATTTTCAAACTGAGAGATAGATTTATACGAGTAAGAATGGTGTGTAAGGTGGATTACAGTATTTTAGCACTCTCTTGTTTTGCTTTGAACTAAGTCCTTTCCATGCTTCATTTCCTCTGGATGTTCCTTAGGTCACTGTGTGCTGTGGCTTTTTTTTATCCATAGTGTTTAGATACCAGAGCAGAATCCTCCCAAAAAAAGCCGATGTGTTTTCTGTTTGAGAATACTTGGCTTTACTCTTGTATATAGGTAGGTTGCAACAGTGCCAGGTTTGACATCACTAGGGGTTTTCATCTTCATCCTGTAGCTGCCTCAAGTACCCATTAAGTCCATTTGTCTGTGGTCTTAACATACTCAGAGCCAGATTCTTGGTAAGTTAGTGTAAGCCTATGGAATTCAGTGCACCAATATTGTTTCAGTATATGAAGGAGCAAGGATTTCTGTATTCATTAAACTGTTAAGTTTATACCTTTGAGATTTTTCTTCCTGGGGCCAGCTTCTCTGCCTTCACCTGATTTTCCCTGCTGCTCGTATTGATTGCACGGACCCCTCCTGGGTTAGTTCTGTTCGAATGCTGGGGTGGAACATAACCACCCTGAAGATCACACCAAGTAGACAGACCTGATCCAGAGCATATTCATCGTAGCTTCAGTAGAGTTAATTTGTATTCCCACAGGATGGTCCTGAACCAGACCTTGAGGGCATGACTTAGCTTTTGTCCAAGAACAGAGGTTCCAGGGAAACAAACTGAGAACTATTATTATTTTATTCATTATATAGACTCATTCCAGCATTCGACCTTTAAGTCGTATTAAGCTACTATATATTGTGTAAATAACATGTGTAAATGATCACTGCATTGGCATAAGTACACCTAAATGAGATTGTACATCTGTAGGATTTTTCTTCAAAAGTTAAGAGTGAAGAGTATGTGTAAGTGCAAACATATTTGTATTGCATGAATTATCATGAATAATCTTTTACCTGTGTAGTTTGATTTATTATTTTGGGCAGTACTTCATGTTCAGACATTGTTGTTTTTTTTTTTTCTTTTTCTTTTTCTTTTTTTAATGCACTGTGCTTGCACTTCCAAATTATTAGAGATGTTGTACACCGTGGAGATGCTTCCTACTTTGGGGAGTTGTAATTAGTAAATTTTTAGTGAAGCATATCTTTGCACATAATGTGAGCAGTAAACATAAAGCAAATTGTTATCAATGTGATCATTTTTAATTTCACTGTCAGAAAGTGATAGATACCTTATAAAGGGAGGTGTTCATTTGGGTGCTGTGACTGTGCAAGATTTACTTTTCTTTAACTACAGCTGGCAGAATATCAGAAATAGCTGGATTTCTTATGATTTTTACTGCAGGATCTAAAAAGGATATTAAAGTGTGAACCCGTTGAGGGTTTTTTTTTTTTTTTAAGAATCTCTCGTTTCCTTTGTCCTATTATCTGCCTCTGAATGAAACATTGCTTCTCCAGAAACCCTGCAGACTGAACAGAATTGTGGTCTGTCATCTTTGAAATAAAAATGCATGATGCCCTGAAGTTGTTTTCACTATATGTGTCATTTGACATGGTTTACATAAAAGCAGTGCCCGGTTGTGCTGAAGAAAAGATGTTTAATTTTCTTAGTGTTTTTCTCACCTCCACTTTTTTTTTTTTTTTTTTTTTGGGGCTAACCAAGGACATCATATCAGTCCTGAAATATCTCTTTATTCAAATATGTACTTAACTATCATTGGCAGTGAGAGACAGTAACAGTAATCTGCGCATGAGAACAGGTCTTATATTGCAGCATGTTGTTAAGAAACTAGATACATATAAAAACTGAACACAAAAGCTAGTTAGTTCACATATCTCATTTGCACAGTGGGCTCTTGTTGTCTGCTTTCTCTACATAAGCAGGATGGTCATACTAATGGCAGTTCTGCAGATGCAAGGGAAGTTAAATGTTGGTCTAAGATAATTGTTTATTTTTGCTTAAAACAATGACAAATTGTTAACCTGCATTTTGATTTTGAATATTTGTCTTTCTGTTTTCTATTCGAGGGCGTATACATAATGCTTAATACTGCAGCATCAGAGATGCTGATGTAAACTGATGAATTAAGTCCCACCTCAATATAGCAGTGAAATATTTCACAGTTGGGAAGTTGTGGCACTGAAGGAGTAATAAATTGTTTGAGGCTGTCTACAGCTAGAGACAAAACCCATGCATCTGAAGTTGTGGCACATTATATGTCCGCTATGTGTTTGAACCACTTGTTGCTAAATAGATTCATATGATTGTTTTTCCCCTTTAGTGGTATGCCCTTTGAGTTTTCAGGTTCATACTCTAGTGTTACTTACGTGAATTTAATAAAATTCTGTCTACATCAGATTTTCCATTTGTTGAATACTTCTGAAATCCTGGTGTCATTCTGGTAATGCTGAAAGTCAAGACAAAAAAGTGAAGAAAGTCGTTTCAGACTAACTCATGTCTTTTTTGTCTTAAAATTTACATTCAATTTATATACAATATCAAAAATGAGAGATAGAATTGAAAAACATTTATAATCCAAGACATAAAAAATATGTCCATACAAAAACATCAAAATGGAATGATTTTCTGAGCATTTTAATTTTCTTTGTTCATTTCAGGCTTCTTTTTTTTTGTCTTTTTTTTTTTTTTTTTTTTTGAATAGATTAGTTTTAGGCTAGCTTCTATGTCTCTTTCACTGTTTACTGGCTTAAGGAAGGAAGCAATGCAATGGCTGGGAAGAGGCTGTTGGACTGTTCCCTTTAGAAGCCGTGGTGGCTTGCATCAGATGCAAGTGTCACTGAAAGTATGACTTAAGACTTAAATGGTTTTGATGGAATCCATTGCTCTGAATGGTTTTAGTTTAGCTGGAATCATTTTTATAGAGGCCTTAGAAAGGGCTGATGCAAGTACAGTTCATCTTCTATTGCTGATGGCTACGCTTTACTTTGTGTTCAGGTTATTAAATATGCAATTGGGTTCCTAAAATCCAGCCCTACTCTGTGTAGTAAGATAGATATGAAAAGTAGATACGCAGCTTGTACTTAATTCTGTTTATTACTGTTTCAAAATAGATGGAATATTGTACGCTGTCTTTCAATTTGAACTTTCTTATCAAATACGACTTAACATTTTTGCTGGGACTGCACCATTTCCTAGAAGATAAGTCTGTGATGTGAGATGGAAATCTAGTTTAGATATAACATGGCATGCACTGAGATTTTCATTTCTTCATTAAGGATTCTGTAGATGCAGTAATGTTGAATACTGCCACGGGTGCTTTTAAAAAACAGTTTTGTGTCAGGTATTAATTAAGTTTTAGTTTTAAAATCTCTATTTAAGACAAGCCCCTCTATGAATTCCAGGTAACCTACCTATTCTGATTCTATACTGCCTTCTAATATTGGCTGTGTAGAGCATACATGAAATTTAGCTGTATATTCCTATAGATAGCTTTTTGATAGATGATACTACAAGAGATTCAGTAGGTGTAATTTAACAAATGATTCATCCTAAAAAGATATCTAATAAAACACTGTAGTAAAAAAAAAAAAAAAAAAAAAAAAGTGATTAAATGCAATGTTGAGGGTTTGTGAAAAGCAAAATCAAATCCATTCTACTCACGGTCTCATTGAGCTTGTCTTTGTTTGGTGATCTTGTTTCTTACAGATTTTTCTTGCCTCGCTGTTAGAAAATGAGTAGCATCTGAAGTGAACCCAAACACCATCCCTCCATCTGGTAAAAATGACATTCTTCAGGGATTGTGGTCTTGTGGAGATCTCAGACTAGTCTGTTGAAGTGAAGGGCTACCCTCTCACTGCTACATACTGTACTGATACTAAGAACAATACATTCAAATCATTAATATCTATCCTTTTGTCAGAAAAACATGCTTTTGGGCATGTAAATGGCCTAGTTTTCAAAAGTGCTGAACTCCCACACTACATAATGGTCTCAGTATTACCATGCACTGCTTAGCACTTTTCAAAAGCTTCAGGTTCTTTATGCAGGTGTATTTGTATGCACTGGTGTTCCAATGTTTCAGTAGCATAGAGCTGGGAAAAGTGCTTGAAGGTTTCTACAGAAAACATTTTCAGTAACTTCTTTCTCTGCTTTCATCACATATTTTAACATATTAAGCACCTAAAAATAAACCTGTAGGCTGTCATTGTTAGTCTTAATGTGATAGGACAAATAATTTTAAAAGTGGAGTTCACTGTGACAAAATAAATTTAGATCACTTTTGTCTGTATCTATATTCTGATTTTTCATGATAGTCCCTAATAATTACCCATATTTTTCATCGCTCATAAATAACGAGCTGAAGATACCTGTTGGCATCTTTCTTCCATGGACTACTTACTGTGCAGAATGTGAATTCTTATTTGAGTCAGTCAAATCACTCTGAGCCAAAACACCTACTTTAATAAGCTTCAGCAGCTGGAGGGAAAGCAAATTTTAAACTGCTGGGAGAGTTTAGTTTAGTTACAGATAAAACAGTTTAGTTACAGCTGAAAATGGGATGAAATGTGAATAAATCTAGAAAAGGTCCAATATGCAGCTCCACCTTGGCATTAAATAAATCACACTTACGAGTACAGCTTTTAAGAATTAATGTCCTCCTTGCTACAGGAGGGTGAAAATTTTTATGGATGTTTCATTTTAACTTGCCTCATCTGAGGAAAAGGAGCTCCTTTTAACAGAGTAAAATTGACTCATAAAGATAAGCCTGCTATCCTGTGCAGCAGAAGCTGGAAAAATCTCACTGAAAGAAGAGGGACTCAACAAGGTACAGAAATACATCTCCTTCCCATGTCTACCCCTGACAGCCTTCTACATGCTCCAGATCTAAATGTCAGATTGCGTCCAGCCTATTTCTATGGGAGGAAGAGCAGGAAAGAGCTTTGCATGAGGACTGGGAACAATTGTTGCTTTTATGAGTCAGGCTTCTCCTGGGAGGACCCATTATATCGAGGGAGCTTTATATCAGACACTGTGTTCCCTTACTACAGGGGTTAAACAACATCATGAATGCTTTTGGCATTGTCTAATCCAGTGGGAGTAAGTCACAGTCTTGCACATACTCACATAGGGTTAGTTCTCAAGGAGGAAACAATCATGGGTGAAGGCTGCGGGCTGACCATCCTTCCATGACTTACATAAAGGCAGAGTACTGGTGTGAGCCCTGCAGAAAGGCTTTGGCTTTCCTTGGTTGTTGTAGAAGACCACGGCCCGTTCTAGCCATCAGTACTGAGCTGAATTCCTTTGACGGTGTTCTTCACAGCAGACTCATGTAGTGCTTAGCAGGAGCCCTTCTGGAGCAAAGAATTAAGGGCAAAGAGGAAGCTCGGAGAAACTAGCAAGCCCTCTAGATGTCTCCTTCCAGCCTCAAGGCAGCGATCAGAAATAAAAGGAGAAACAGCATGCCTCCTGTGTAATGAAATGTACTGTTTGCCAAAAGGGAGTGCAAAAAATGGTGATACGCCATCTGTAAAAAGAAGTATATAATTGAAGAATAAGTTCCTTTCAAATTGTGTAGTATTCTGCATTTTTCTCATGTATTACATGTTGCCATCTTGAAATTTTATTGCTTTAAATGAATGTTCCACTTCATGTTTCTAGGTAAGAATTTTTCATATTTCAAGAGCGAAGCTAGAAGGCAGGATAATTTTTCACTGCTCAACTGCCTGGTTTCTACCCAATAAGGTGTTTGCAACAGATAGGATTTTCTCTCAAGAAGGAAAAATAGCCCACGGGTTAGACGTGGTATTCCAGGTCATTAGCTTTTCTATAAATGATAGAATGTTTTATTTTAGGGTTGTTTTTTTGTTTGTTTGTTTTGTAGTTTTGCTCATTCTTACTCATTCTTTTTTCTTAATGTTGAAAAAATAATCTTTAATGGGAATTCTCACCCAGTAATAATCATATCATTATGAAAGATAGGAAAATAATTAGGATGCTCTTCTGTCAGAGTAGGGCCTGGGGTTCATACAGGTGTTAAGACCAGGAAGCATTTCCTTGTCTCAAATATACTTGCTAATGATCAACTGCTTGATCTCAATTACAGCAGGGTAAATCCAGAGTAATTCCTCTCATGTGATGGGGCTCACTTGGGTCCACAGCAATGCTGCCATTTTTTTTTTTATTTGTTCCTGATGACATGCCTAGTGAGCAGCAGTCCAGGTGACTTTTCAGATGGAGAGTCAGGAAGATCACAGTTTTAACACTGATATCTTTGCAGATGTTCTCTCTTATTTGAGTACGTTCCTGGATGGTGGGAGAACTGCAATTTATCCAAGGAAACAAAGCTTTCTTTCATACATTCTTGTCAAGCCACTGTCATGGCAAAGTGCAAAGATAGAGGGCCAGTTGTCAAAACTATGTTGTTCTATATCTTTTTCAGCTTTAGTATCTGAAAACCAGGTTGTCACAGTCCTTTCTTAAGAACGTAATTTGCTAGGCCACATGAAAATCTCTTTACCTGTCACTCATTCAGAATGATTATTAGATCTTAAACTGAATCCCAAAATGTTTTCAAAGCTTTTTGTACACATAACCAGTAGTTGAAACAGTTGCTGATTTCTTAAAGAGAACCGTTCTGTGAATACACCTAAAGGGATTGTATTAACTTAACTACATTAAAAATGTGTGAAATTACCAGTGTGAAAACTGGTCATTTCACTATATATTTGTTCAAAACAGTGGACACATTTAAAAAAAAAGAGTTTTACAGTACTTCAGACAAAAAAAAAAGACAACCTGCAAGTGTTAAAAACTTCTGGAAAATATATATTCAGTTAATGCTTTATAGCAGTTATGGATACTATCAATAGTCTTACTGTATGGATAATTACAAAAATTAATGTTTTCTACAGGTTGAATATGGTTCCGTGAGCATTACATCAAATCTTTGTACTTTGCTGTAGTTCTAATGAAGTTCCAACTGAAAACTGAGCTTACTAATTCTTGTCTTGTAGAAGTTGTAACGTTAGAGAATTATTTTGCTATGAAGATTTAACTATCCTATGCAGCAAGGCTTGTTAAGCTTGGTGTAAAATTTCATTAAGATTTTGTAGCCTTATATGTTGAAAAAGGACTCATGTTTTATCAGTGGATGATGAGAAGACTGAAACTATATTTAGGTGGCAACAGAGGCAATGTAACCCTCTGTGAGAGTCTCTTAGGGCATGTGCTAGTTTTGTTAACTCAGGCCAATAGAATTTTTAAAGTAGCTTAGTATTGGTCTCTAGAGTATGAAGTGAAGAAGAGTCACCATCATCAGCTTACAAAAGATGCAGTCTCTCTTGCCTTTAGCTGGCTTGTGTCCTGTCTTTTTTTATTTATCTTTTATTTACAAATATCTGTGTAACATGAGAGCAGCAGAACATTGGGCATATAGTTGTGCTTCCTAGATGTTCCCCATGGCAAATTTAGCTATTGAAGGAACTTGCACAGCAAACTTCAGTCTTGGTTAAAGGTGCCCTGCCTTTGTTACTAAAATAAAATTACATGAGATTAGCAGCCACCAGTTTAGTTCTTGTTAAGGTATTTTACTAGGTAATCTCCATCTGAAAGGATATCTACAATTCCATGTTTTGGATATTACATTTTGTTTGTTTGTTTTAATGTTTGTGTTTAGTATTCTTGCTCTTTGTAATAATTTGTATACCTATTTTGGGTTTAACTAGAATAGTGAATCAAAAGAAGTACATCCTCCCTATGTACAACACTATAGGGATTAGATGAATAGAAGAAGACTTAAGGTGCTTTCTGTACTTGAATTTATATTATACTGATAAGCTTTTATTTGTTTTATGACATCCCTCCTGTTATGAACAATTGCTTACTATATTGTTTCTGTATTTAAACAACAATAAATAGATATTTAAAATACTGCTTCATAAAGGTGTTACCATTTATTTAAGGCATGAAGAATTCTATTCATCCTGTAGTTCATCTAAAACCTGACCTTTGTCAAGGACAACCAACACACAGAGATGTGGAGTGTAAATACCTTTTACGTATAGCACTGCCTCACTTCGAAGCAGGGATATATGTGTGGAAGCTACTGGCCTCCTAGTGTGCTAGTAAAGATTAGGCATTTGTTGTCTTCGAAGTGAGCAGGAATTGCAGCTACATGAGTAAGGATAAAAATTTCAAAGGCTATCAGTTTTGCTTGTGGATCAACACTTAGGGTCAAGAAAAGCTGTTACCCTGGCTATCAAGTCTTTTCCCACGTCCTCTGTTAATAATGGCATCATCAGGCAAGAGCAGTGCGTCAGGTCTTTGACTAACTATCAAAGAAGGGCTCTGTGAAAAAAACGGCATGTCTTCTGCGGCTTGGCAATTTCTAAAGCACGTCTGCAGCTTATTTCAGAGTATGTAACAGTTGTAGAGCTTTTGACATCAGTTCTGAGAAAATTGTCATAAATTGCTGGCATTAATGAGCATTTTGCTATTGCTGTGGTTGCTTACAGCATATTCCCATCTGTATTTTGTCCGAAGTTATTCCTCTGTTGTACTTGATGTACCATTATACATATTCTCAGCTAATTTAAATTGTCAAATTGCCATGGAATTCAGTAAAGTCATGCCAACTTATAGCAATGAGGAGCTGTCTAATTATATTCATCTTGTTAAAGAATCTTAAATAGAGCAGAGTGGGGCAGATATGCCTGAACTGATAAAGAAGTTTACCCACATGGTAAACACGTGTTCTCAGAAGTGTGGCATTAGAGCCGTAGGTCTGTGTGTGATATGACCGCATCGGCAAAAGCGCTGGCCAAGACTTGCAGTGCTAGGATGAGCTTGACAGAGCCCTTGCCAGTCTGTTTGCAGTGAAATTGTTCCCACATAATCACTTTGTTCCAAGGAAAGTCATTTTCCCCAGAAAATACCATCTCTGCATTCCATCTTGAGAGATAATGATGACTTGAAACTATGGAAGTTGGAAGTTTCATGCGAGTCCTGGCTATGTCATTTCCATTTTGGCTGTGCCACTGGTGAGCAGGGGCTCTATGCAGTTGTCTTTGCATTGCTTCCCAATTTGTCATTTTCCTCTCTCCTGTCTGCTAGCTTTTTTTTTTTTTTTTTCCAGAGTTGCTTCATATGTTGATTTATTCTGACAAATATATCCATTGTGATCATACTGTTGGAGCAGACAGATATGAATTAGTTGGTATTATTAACAGTACTAAGCAAGTTAACACAGAGCAGCTATAGATCTCATATCTTCTCTTTACATTATATTTATCCTGAGATGCCTGTTTTGGTTCTTAGGAAGTTTCAGCAGAATAACAAAGGATAAGACTGCCACTGTTAACCAGAGAGATCACGTATTCATTGCTGTTCATTATTCTTGCTTTTGTGTTTAATCTGTGGGTGGATAGGAAAAAATTATTGGTTGAAATAATTGCAGCTGCAGCCTGAGTAGTTGGCCAATTTCGATTTAAAAACCTTTCTAACTATGACTTCTGTTGTACCCAAGTAAGACTAAACAGAGATGTTTAGAAATAGTATGCATTTCAGATCTTTCACTGTAGATGCTGCACACATATAAGAAGGTATTTTAGCTCAAATCAATAATTGCTCTATGCTCTTCGGCATATTAGAAAATGTTTTAAATAGGACTGCAAAGTAAATAAATAAATTAGATGTTGCTTTACTCTGTCTCCTGTTCCTGTAGTTTACAGGCTACTTACTCTTTAAAAAGCACTTTTTCTGGATCTTTGAGATTATTTCTCCAGTAATTTATCTTTCAGTTCAGTCTCCCTTGGATATTTCCATCTGTAATACCGCCCAATTTGTTAGGTACATGGTGCTGTTGTCACTCTGAACATTTAGGGTGTTGAGTACTTGCTTTGGGAATCATTAAAACCTTTCTTTAATGCATTTGTCCAGTAATGTAACCGATGTAGGGCAACTGTTTGCCCTCTGTGATGCTGTTTGAAGTTTTCCTTGGTTGGCTTCTGCTTTGTTCTGTACTGATTTATGTGACAGGTGAAAGCTGGTCCCTCTTCATGTCGCACGCCAGTTGGCGGAGTTTCACTGGTGCTAGCCATGCTCTGTGGGTATGTCAATGCTTTTTCAGGGTGAGGCTTGAAAACCAGGTGTACCTGTTGGCACTGGGCCACTGCGGTCTGCACCACTGCACGTCCAAGCGAATGTTCTCCACTAGTGCCAGCGCAAGCGCGACGCGTGACAGGCTGACAGATAGCCCAGCTCCTCGGCCCGGTGTGGTGGGAGTCAGCCAGGGGAAATAAATCATGAAATACTTCAGTGAAATAACAGCGGGGGGAGGAACACCCTTTCCTTGCCAGCTAGAGGACTGTCAGGCAAGCAGAAGGAGTTCTGTGTTTCACTATCTGTGAAATTTGGAAAAAATAGGTTGAAGGTGGATCGCAGGCCTTACTTACTGCTTTCTGGTGGGCTCTGAGTTCTTGAGGTTGAGCATAAAATATTTGCTGCTGGAGAGGAGCTAAGCAGAGAGTATTACTTTTCCATTACCAACTTCATATGTTGTATGCAAACCTGCAGCATATGCAGCCACTCCAGACTATATCAAAAGTGTGCATGCACGTTGGTTTTAGATGTTGCCAGCTCCCTCTTTAGCATTCTGCCCTTTCTCAGAGGTTTTATAGCCCTGAATACATCAGTTGTGCTACATAATAAGAATTTTCTTTTTCTTTTTTTCTTTGAGTCAAATCTGTGCGCATTTTTATATGTACATGCAAATGAGTTTAACCCCTCAGGTTCCTGGTAAGTTGCCACAATGGCCAGGAGCGTGACAGAGGTTCTGCACCATCACCTTGGGGAGCATTAATGTGTGACTGTACATGGCAGAGCCTTGTAACAGGAAGGGGTTTGCTGTTTCCTTTTCGTTGTCACTGCTGTTGCATGAAGGACTATAGAAGAGAAATCCGGAGGGAGTGGTAAGAAGAAAAAAAAAAGGGGGTTCGGATTCGGCTGGGTTACAATGGTGCAAGGTGGAAGCAATAAATCTCTGTCGGGATGTGGATGGAAAGGCATCTTTATTAAAGAGATTATGAGTTAAACACTGACGACAAGATAAGAAGTTATTTGTTACCATCCGTCTACTTTCACCTATAATTAAAATACTTAAGGAGACAATAAGCACAATGTAAATAGCAGCCTCTTTTCATTATTTGCTTACCCCTCTTTTGTCTGAGAGTTGTTAATCATTTATTTTTAATGCTAATGAATAATTCTTTAAAGAAGTCGAAGCTGGGCGTGTTAGGTATTATGGCAGTGTTACTTCCTTCAAAGATGCGTTGCCAGGTTTTGTTTCATTTTATTTTTAAGAGCTGAGGCTGATCAGTATCATGTCTTGTTCTAACATATATATGTTTTTAATTAATTAATTTACATATCTGACTGACATGCATTCAAGGCTCAGGTGGATAAAACAGTGGAGCTGTTCTATCTCTAGTATTTTGAAGTTCCTTGTTGGATTCCTACACATAGCTCTGCAGTGGTAGTAAGTTATCCGGGACGTTAGCAGCTGCTAAATGAGAATCCTTTACTGCTCTCAAACTTCAGTGATTTCAGTGTCTAATGATTCAATATGCTTGTGATCAACTAGATAATGTTCTCTAGTGAGAAATTATTAAATTGTGAGGTGAAGGCTGAGTCGCCTGGGGTGATTTTGAGACTTTTCTACATAGATTATTTTTACTTTGAAGTCAATTGGTCAGAACTGCTGAATTTTTTATTGTTGTACTTGACAAGTTTCAGTAGATTATTGCATAAACATTTTCATTTTGCTGCTGATTTGTATTTTGACTGAAATTAAATACAGAAAAGGTTTCTACATTTAGTCTGTTCCTCTTCACCTCAAGACTATGTAAATTGATGAGATGACATAAGCCTAATTAAAGAGAAAGTGCAGTATAAATTTCTTTATATGGTTGTGTTTTGCCTGTATCATTCCACTTTTTTAAATTAGAGATTATTAGATTAACTGAGGCCAATATTTAACATGTTTTAACAAATTTCATTTGGAAATAATTCCACTTAGGCTTTAAATTGCTTTGATTTGTTTTGCTGTCTTAATACCTGTAGCTGCTGTCATCTTCATAAAGTTAAAGTTATGGTACTGGTTTTATTTACAAATTAAGAACTTAACCCCATCTATCTCTCTGGCCAACTATCTAGCTAATAGAGTCTCTAAACACTCCTCATACTTACATTTTGTTTCCTTTTTAATATAACTTGCATTAACATTGACCATTTCATGTGGTCAATGCCACAGTCAATAGAATTTTGATAGAAGAATAGATGATCAGCAGACTGTCCACTGATTACACTTGTGAGGGATTCTGCTTTTTCTGAGATTTTCTTCAGGATTCTCCAACACGTACTATGCAATGTTTATCTTGCTGGCATTAGCATATGTTCATATTTATGATGGGATGTTGTGTTACTGAACTTTCAGCTTTCATTATTTCCTAACCAACTACTGCACAGTTAAAATAATAAAATAACAAATGATACTGCAGAGGTGTCCTGAGAAACAGCTTGGTGAAAACATTCATCTTTAAGAATAAAATCTAAGAATTTGATCTAGTGGGTGGCATCCCTGCCCATGGCAGGGGGGTTGGAACTAGATGATCATAAAGGTCCCTTCCAGCCCAAACCATTCTGTGATTCTGTGAACTTTATTTTCTGTTGAAAGTGAAGATAGATGAACACACTGAGTAAATACCAGTGTACTAGTAAGAGTGCAATGTGGTGTTTCTATCAGAGAAGACTATACTTTTTGACCTTTTGAGCCATTCTCAAAATATCTGTGGAATGAAGTTTATTTATTTCTTATAGCGCATGCATCACGACACATACTTGGCTTTGTGTCTGATTTCCTGTGTATTGGAGCTACCAGTGTTGAGAGGCATTTCCAAAGATGCTGAGAGCAGGCTTTTTCAAGCCTCAGCAAATGAAGAGGGAATGTCCTAAGGTAGCTAGCTGGTAGAAGAAGTTGACAGGCTTATGATGGGACATGCACTCTCAGGGAATTTAGGTACTTACTTCCTGTCCAGAGTCGTGAAGCATTAGGTATCTGCACTAGCCTTTTCATTCCAAAATGTCACTAAATGTTTGGTGGCAGTGGTTCCCGTTCCTTTGCAGCATTGGTGGGGCAGACCTCCTCTGAGAGTGTGTTGCTGCTTTCATGCCTGGGGTAGCTGTACTATCAGGATGCTGGGCTGTGAGACTTGACAGTCCCTCCAGCCTTGCAGTTATGCTGCTCCGGCCTAAAAACAGAGCTGGGGCCATCGGAGGAACCCGGTGTCTAAAAGTTCCTTAAAAACTGTGTGTAGTCCAAGACCCATCTTGTTTGCTGTTTTATCTGTGGAGGTTTCTAAAGTTTTTTCTCACAAGCCCTAATTCTTTTTGTATGGCCATGACTAATTGTGTAAGGCTGCTTGGCAGCTTGGCAGGCAACTCTGGTCAGGTTCCGGAGCAGAAATGTAGGTGCTTAGGAGACACGGCTGGTTAGCAACATAGATATCAAAAGACTTTTTAACGAGCATTCAATTTTCTGTCTCCTGGGTCAGCTAATGAGTTCCTTTTGTGAAGTGAAACTCATCTGATGTCAGTTGACATAGCTTCATGTATTTTTCAATGGAATTTTCCTCTATATCCATCTTTTAATACAAAGCAGTTGTAAGACTCTTGCTTTGGTGTGGTCTTTTGAGTAAAGTGACAGCTGCAGCTCCAGCATACCGTCTGTGTGAGATCTGGGAGCCACTGAATTGTGAAGGATACATCAGGCCCCCTGACATCTAGGATATATTCTACCAGTAGAAAGAAATAACAGCTTATTTTGTTTCACTGGTAAAATCAGTGTATTCTGATGCCCAAATAAACACATCTCAGTCTTACAACTTAACCTCAAACTGCCTTGGTGCAACATGTTGTTTAACCTAGTTCTACTGTCATGTGTTCTCCTTTCTGAGATGATAGTCTCAAAAAAAGTTAGCGATAATAGAGAAGTAGCTCTAGATTATCTTTCACAGATGGGTGTATGAAATGATACATGGATGTATGAGATGGGTATATGAAATAATTTAATCCAGTCATGATTTTGTGAATTGTATAGTATGAATGAATATACTTGCATTCAGGTATTTGAAGTCATGTTGAAGGTATTTATGGCATAGTATGAAGTGACATATAGTTGTATCAGTGCGGACATCTGCAGGTTTCAAAAATGAGAAATTCTGTTAGGTCAGTTTTAAAGCAATATGATCATGCAAATCCTGCCCTAATGTACCTTTGTTATATGTCTCACAACTAAAGGAATGCTGTTGTCACATTTCATTATGAAGTCTAAAATTCAGAAATTTAGTGACATTAGAAGATGTCACTAGCTTCATGGGAGTGCTCTGGGACACTGCAGGAATAATGCTCTCCCACTGTCCACTGTCCCATGTCCAGCTTCATGCCTTCCAGTAGTTGACTCAGGCCATAGATCCCCCTGTATACATTGAAACCTGTATCCTCAGCTGGATGTGCTGCACTTCTGCCTGCAGTCAGAGCCATAAATGGTGTAGAGGAGAGCATGATAAGAAGAGACAGAGGTGGATAAACTGTTGGAGGATGGGAAGCAGAAGATGGCTGGATGCTGACAGAAGGACAAAGGGAGCAACAAAGAGATGCCCACATGTGTGTTTGGAAGGGGAAATGGAAAGACAGGTGTGAGAGCTAGAGTCAGAGAGAAAGCACCGACATTAAGAACGTGAGAAAAGGTCTGAAAAAAAAGAAACCCTCTTGAGAAAGATGGAAAGGATATTAAAATGCACTATATTCTAAATGAATGTACCATTCCACATCAGAATAGTTAAAATAGGATAGGAAGAGGAGTAAAGGGAAAAGTACATATTGTTGCTGTATTCACAGGGACAAAATAGACTACAGAAAAAAAAGACCTGAAACCCCTTACAGCAGTACTGTATATGTATTCTGTGCAGCTGTGTGGAATAAGGCAGGTTTTCTCAGTGTGTGTTATAGACAAAAGTCTATATGCATGTCTGTTATCTATATGTAATAAGATAATGTTGGTACGATGGCCTCTTTCTTGCCAAAAGGTTCAAGAACCATTAAGTTCTTGATCCCATCATGCCTTCAGGTCTTAAAAAAGACTTGTATGCTCTTTTCATATGGGTAGAGAGCATATTTTCTCTTAGTCTTAGAAATAATTGGCGCATTTAAGATTTTACTTTTTTTAAAAAAAATGATATACCCTGTTTGTGAAACTGCTTCTAAAACAGCAATGTTTGACAGAATTGTAGGACATTCTTAATGGTGCCCGTATGATGTAGCATGATCAGATTCAAATTTGGCATTAAACTCATTTGTGTCTCTATAACCTATGAGTTTGATTGCAAACTGTAACAGCAATCATTAGATCTAACTCCTGGCAGAACTAGCATTTTTATTTCAGACAAACAAATTAAAACTGTGTTAATTATGGAATACTTTTTGGATGTGTATGACCTAAGTTTCTTATTAAAATACTTCTGTCTGCAGTCTGGAAACTAAATATGTACTCACTTCTCTGCATAAAGATGGAGAGGTTTGTAACATCTGTCTAATTGTCAGTGGGATTTTAAATATGGATTGCAATCCTGATTCACATAAATTTACTCATAAAAAAGATAGAGTGGAGGATACTGAGAATCAGAATGAAGCCTGCAGAAGTACGTGGGGATGGTGGTAGGTACAGTTACTGGCAGGATCAGCAATGAGGCATGGATCTGGTGCTGGTAGTTCTACATTTTCAAAGCAGCTCTCATCATATTCCAGAAGCAAAAACTCAAGACAAGACTTGGCATTATCAGGTAAAATCCTCAGTGCTGTTCAAAGTTCCTTTTAAACTAGAGAAGTACAGTATAGTTGGGACCTGCATGAATTAAAATGGAGAAGAGAGAAAAGTGTAATCTGGATGGATTTGAAGATTTACAGAAACGTTTGAAGTCATATTGCTACAAGAAATCAAAATGCACAGAAAGAAGTGAAAGCTCCCAGGGTATACTGTTATGACCCAAGTCAAAACATTGTACCATACTTTCAGGCTGGTAACTCAAGAAATAACTAACATACAGTGTATGAGAATGTGTCAGTCCGCATTGACATTGGCATTTATGTGATTTTTTTCCCCCATAGAAAGAAGGAAATAAGTTGCTAATTATTTTGCAGCTCATCAAGTTCCTTTCTCCCCTCAGTAATGGCCTTTAAGTAGTGAACAATTTCCTCTGAAATTAATAAAGTTTGATGGAATATAACCAAGCAAAAAAAAAAGAAACTCATTCTCTTTTAATTTTTCTATTGCTTCCTTTCCCATATCTTAGACTGTAGATCACTTTGATCCTAAGTTATAACAATTCTTACCTACCTGGATTTGCATAAAATCTGTAAAAATGTTTTAAAGTGTAATTGAAGCATGTTAAATATTTGTATATGTTCCTAAGATTGCCTTAATTACCTTGTGTTTTGCATAGGTGTAGCCACTAAATCTGAATGAAACAAAGGTCACCTTTGGGAAAGCGACAAAAATCAGAGGCACTTTTCATGGTTCAGGGAAATGAAGTCAGGTCAGGATAGCATTCTGCAGTTTATTCTTTAAAGGGTTTATTTATCTGGCCAAAGCTATTTTGCCTTCACTAATTCACTTTAAAATAAACCTTCAAGCATGTCTGTTTGACAGACATGGAGAAAGGATGTCTGAGGGAGAATCTGATTTAATTCAAATCTTCCTTTTTAATTTAAGACTTCTGGTAGCAATGGGAACTCAGAGATATTCAGTGGACCTGAAAGAAAGATGAATGACATTTTTATGGTGCCGTTTATTTAATCAATCAGTGCTGAGACACTTTAAAATTAAAATATATGGTCCCATTAACTGTTTTTTACTATATACATTCCTTAAAGAAGAGTGTCTGATACATGCTTTTAGAGCATCACAGGGCTGTGGGTTACAGCCTGTCATCTGTGTGCTCTCTGGAGACAGCGTTGGGAACATCAGCTGTCTAACTCCCATTCTGTGAAGAGTTTTTTCTGAAAGAGGAGTAATATTTATGCGCATGGCTGCTGCCAATGCTGTTTCTTAACAGCATATCTCCAAAGTGTTTCATTAAGATCTGCTGAACCTGCATGACCGCCCATGTCTGTAAGGAGTCGCATTTGGAGACAGAGCAGCTGCTCTGTGTTTCTGCCATGCAGATCTGATGTATCTGCATGGTGGGGTGTACTCAGGTTCGTAAGACTCTTTGCTGTCTTGCACAAAAAGCCCATATGTGTAACCAAATACTCTTTGTATCAAAGTTTAGACTCTCCTAATTTTGCTCTCATTTAAGCATAAGGCCTCAGATTGTGCTGTGAAGTGACCTCAGTCTAACTGTGGTTATATAACTGCTGTAGGTATATAACACAATAATCTGTAGATATTTTTCTAAGGAACAGGTGACTCTTCATATACAGTAACCCTTGATAATGAATAGATGAATAGTCCCCCCTTGTGAGAAGTTTTTCTACTTCCCTGCCTTTTTCATAGAAGGCATTTTGTGTTGTATTGTTTTGGGTGTGTTAGTAACGCCTTGTCTGACAGGAAGGGGTCACCACCTGTCCTAAAGACACTCAGAGTGTGAATTCAGCTTACCTGCCCTAGGGAAGTCAGATCTTCCCAGGTGAGTGTTTTGTCCTTGACTTTGATGTAGATCTCAACCTGGTAATGTGGTTTTTTTTTTTTTTTTTTGGCAAAGCAATGTTGTCGGAGCAGTGGCTAATAGGTCTCTGCAGATAGATCCCAATTTTTGAGAGAACCAAAGCAATTCCTGGGGGAATGCAAGTTTTTGGGGAATGCACTTTGTATCATTAGAGGCTTTTTAAAAAACAGGTCAGGCTCACCGCCTTCATCTCCTGACAGATGTGGGTCCTCCCCCAGACATGAAGCGGTGGGGGCGGCAGTGAGGGAAGGGTGAAGGGTGGTAGACACAGCAAGCAGAGCTGCAGGGTGCAGTTGCCCCTGCCTCCTCTTTGGGGGTGAGCCCTGTGTGCTCAGCAGGTTAGGGCCACATAAACTACAGCTTCCACGTTTCCTTGTGTTTTGTAGAGGCTAATGGTTTTTTCCTCAGCGTGCTCTCTGCATATAGGTGCTCTGTTGTTAACCTTCCAGGACAGGGACTGTGTCCCCTACAGGCTCCAGGCCTCTGGTTCTGTGCTGCTTTGTCCTGTTTCCAGAACTTCACCTCCAGGGTGGATTGATGCATTAACAGGTACCTATTGATTGAGAGGTAACGTAAACAAGTAGAAGGGTAGGTTCAACATGGGTTTTTTGTCTCAGTTTTGCATAACGTAGCTTATATTACAAATGTAGGTTCCCCAGTTGTTGTTTTTTTTTTTTTTTTTCTGCTGTGGTGCATCCTATGACCATGTCTAAGGGTCTTTGTGCTGACTCTTGTCTGTATAAACCACTTCCCAAAAACCCAGGCTAATGCCCAAATCTGAGGTTTGCCTGCCTGCCAGGAAAGCCCCATCTCTCAGGATGCCTTCAGCTTAGCATGGCTGTCTGTGTGTCTTTCCCCTCAGCCTTCCAATGACTCAATGACTGCAAAGGCAGCATTAGGGCCTGGACTCCTGTTCTGTTGCTGTGGAAGTGATCGATCTCCAAACTTAACACCTTTATCAGAGAAAACAGAAAAGCCATTATTGTGCTGAAGTAACTACTGTACTAACTACTTGCTTGCTCATAGTTACTTTTTTTTTTTTTTTTTTTTTTTTTTTTGTGCATCTCTCCTGACAAATCACTAGTTGTTATTGCTGTTCTTTTTAATGGAAGGAACACAGGTCAATACACCGTGAGAGTGAAAAGTAGCTGTTAAACACAAAAATAGAGGCAGTTCATACAGGCAAAACAGAATTCATGTTTTGTGTATACAGATTCATCCACAACAATACATTTTCAAGTTTTGCTTGTGCCATTTCCTTCTCTCTATATTGATCATTCTTAACTAAGTTTGAACACTGCTGTGAAATTTTTGTCATGCTTTTAGTTGTACGTGCATTTTTTTATCTGCAGAAAATACAGATTTCAGGTGCCTCATGCAAATACTCTTTTGTAATAAGTCCTTCCTCTCTTGCATGTCACTTTCTGCTGTCCTTATTAAGAAAATAATTTTTAGATGTAGAGCTTAGGGATATGGTTTGGTGGAAGATCTGTTAGTGTTAGGTCAGAGGTTGGACTCAGTGATCTTGTAGGTCTCTTCCAACCTAGACTATTCTGTGATTCTGTGATTCTGTGAAAATAAGTTTTTTTGTTGTTGTTGTTTTGTTTTGTTTTGTTTTGTTTTTGTCCCTGGGTGTGGACTTGAAATCTGGGATTGGAATGGGGAGAATGCATCTAGTATTATGCAATTTTCATCTCCTCCAATTGTAATGACAGCCATCTCACACAGCAAACCCTCCACAGAGTAATCACACAGTCTATGTGTGAAGGCAAGAAAGGAAATCTGACATACTTGTGAGGGAAGATATTACATCTATATGCTCATTGCACTTTTGGAGAAGAAAATGATCAATTTCAGAGGAATTACTGCATGGATAGGACCTCTTAGTACGTTGCCAGAATTAATCTGATAAACATAGAAGGTCTTTTGAAAGGCTTCTTTTTCTATATGCATAATTGTTTGCACAGTGACTTCACAATAGAAATTTGGCGGGAAGGTTAATTTGTTTTAAGCACTCTTTTGTGTTATATAGTGTTCAACTGTGTGCAAAAACTGAAAATGCTAGGTTATTTTTCCCTTTTTGTGCCTGTCAGCTGTCATGTTCTTAGTCTTTGTATGGGCATAGAAAAAATGATCAGTGTGGTGAGTTCAGCTTGCTGCAGTATGTATGTATTACTTCTGTGCCTATGAAAGCAAGTCGACAATATACATCTGAAATCCAGAAAGCAGTGTTTGAACTATCAAGTCTTCTAGTATCTCCATTTCAACATTTCATGGGAGTAATGTAATTTTACTTCATAGTGGTATTCCAAGATTAATCAGTTCTTAGTGCTTTATCAATACTAAATCAGAACTGTGAAATCATCATTTTGATATCCAAAGTTCAGGCAGCAGGAGCAGTAGCAGTTTCAACACTGGATGATCCCTGATCCCACTGCTGAACTGTGTGTGCTTGCTTGCTAAGGCTAGCACGAAAACTATACAGTAAACCATTTATCTGCCTAGCAAACTTAATGGTGTTTTTTTTTTTCTTTTATTGCCTTTACTTGTACAACATTTACATTTCCTTTTTCCTTGAACTACATATGCAGTTGGTACTTTACGTCTTTGTGTATATATACCCTAGGACTTAACATTTCAGTGCTTAGCTTTTGCATGATTTGCAAAAAGAGAATTTCACAGTTTATGCTTGTGGCCATGCTAGTTATTTCCTTGGGAGCTTTGACATCCCTTGATATATCTGACAGCTTTTCATTATAGTTTTGGGACTAAATGAGAAAAACGTCTTAATAACCAGTATGGTCTCTCATGTGTACAAGCATCCGGATTTGAAAATTTAAGTCAGATGATACAAATTCAAGGGTGAAATGAGTGAAACATGCAGCTGTGCAGTTCCAGAGTGTAGTTCCTCATTGTGCTTCATGTAATCTAGCCGCAGACTGTTGCCCAAAGGCAGCTTTTTGATTGCCCTCTGGTAAAGCGGGATATGTGGCTATATTAATATCTCCTCCCTTACATCAGTGAGTTGATTTCTTAGAAGACAGATGGTTATGGCTTACACAATCTTTAGATGCAGCACAGGTGAGGGAGTGCAGTGAGTTGCTGAATCTTGAGAGGGGGGAGAGAAAGGGATGTAATTCTTTTTTAATTCTTTTTTTTTTTTTTTTTTTTTTTTGGTTGTAGGTTGTTTTGCTTCATCCCTTGTAATTATACATTTATCATCTCAGACATATCTGTATGCCATACACATTCTGATAGAGTAAGGCATAAGCATCTTGCCATGTTCCCCTGTGGTCTGGTTTGGATTTCTTTAGGCTTACACTTCTAGTGTTTTGTTCCTCTAAGAGGTGAGGCATGCTGTAACGTTTGCTCCTTCAGATTCATGTTTTTATGCAGAGCGCACATTGAGAAAATCTCTTGCGGTCTTGCTGCAGCGGCAGGAGCAGGCACATCCTTACTGCATGCAGACCATTTAAGCATTCAGGAGAGGTTTTGCTCACACTAGGCTCCGGTTATAGCTGGCAGGTTGAGAATTAACTATCAGAAAATTTCCGTAGCTTTAATATTAATCACTGTAGAGCAGTGATAGAATGACTTCTAACTATATGTATCTGCTAAAGCAGATAATTGTGATAACTAGGCAGCCACTTCCTCAGACATGAAGATAAGAGCTAGGAAAGGGGTGAGCATGTGTAAAACATCAGGCTCTGGGGTTTTCCTACCTAGTAATGTAGCTGAGAATGAGGTGGACTTAGTGAGGATGGTGTATACTGGTGAGAGACCTGCCTGAAGCTTCAAATATAAAATTGGTAGATTCTGTAGCAATGAGTAGCACAAGTTGTTTCTAGGTGACCCTGTCATGGAATCCATTTAGTAGATGCATAAAGCTCCATATGAGGCAAATTAATTACATTGAGACACACATTCAAACACCTTTATTTTGATTATTAGAAACTCTTCCCATTTCTGACCTAAGAGTAGGTAATGAACCAGTACCCACACAGTTGTTATTGCATGAACACTTTTCCTTTAGTTTAAATAGTTGCTCTTTCTTTTCTTTTGGAACTTCATCATAAATATGTCACACTCAGCTCAGCTTTGCTTTTCCTTGGTGTCATGTAAGGATGATTCTCCCTCTGCCCAATCATTCAGCTTGGGAACAACTGCTAAGACCTGTGAGATGAGGTCTGATTTCAGATCACAAAATAAATTTCCATCTTTTTTTTTTTTCAGTTCAGCTTTTTGTGTTAGGTGGAGCCTATTAAATCTGTACATAATGTTTATTAGCTGCACCACCTTTAACGAGTGCATATGATTAAAAGAAAGAGACTTCTGAGTTCGAGTTTTCTAACTGAACGCCATAGCTTGCTAAGTAAACCTCGACATGCTTATGGCTGTGTTTCTTTTATTCTGCTCAGCTGAAAAAGTTCAGCAACTGAGTAAGTGGCAGCCATTAACCTGGCATCTCATAAGGGAATGTTTGCATTCCCTTTTGAACCATCTGTTCTTATTAAAAGACAATAGTGTAAATTAAGGGACTCGGGTGTTCCCTAGTATTGTCTAGCAATCTAACTTGTTATACTTGGGTGTTCCGTCATAAAAATGTATGGTGTAGTATGATAAGCTGTGGACTCACTAATGACAGAGGTGGAAGGAAGACCCTGTGAGTAAGTTCCTCAGGACTTTACTGCAAGAAAGTTGCAGAGAATTTGCTACTAAAACATGTATCTGGAAGATCTATCCTAGTTGTTAATGAGATGGTTGTATCTTTCTATTTCCTTTTATATTAAAAAAGAAATGTTAGGATAAACATAAGGCAAGTTCCTGTATATGTGTATATGCATGTGTGTGTGTATACACATGTACATATGTATATATGAGTACATTGTATTTTACATAGCTTTCTGATCTTGATGGAGAGTCTCAATACATGGCATACAGACATATCTCAAAAACGACTGTAGACTGTTCTACCTAACAAGAGGCTAAAAAAATAAAAGCTCCACCATGATTTTTTAATTGGTTATATATTTTATACTTGTGCCTGATGCACTATACGACAAAATAGACTTGAATTTATATTTACAGGTTGCAAGCTTCTACTGTGCATATCAAGGACTGGATTATTCCTGCCATAAGCTGGTTCTGCATGCTTGACTAGAGCCACACCAATTTATGAGCTGCAGGTTGGGCCCTCAGCCAAGATTACATTCATACATGTTATTTTTGTGCAAGGGTCTTGCCTTCATTTTTCAATGGGTTTCTTGACATTCAGATATATTCCACCTAACTTTAGGTGGAATAGAAGTTCCTACTTGGAACTTCTGCTGTAATAGGTAGGATTAGAGCAGGAAAGGAAAAAATCTATTTCCCTATCTTCCTGAATTTTATAGAAAGCAAGGAGTTACAAATCTTTCTTTTTGTGTAAACCTGTTAGGTTCCTGTATTAAATCAATAGGTGCTCTGTGTCTTCAAATCCTTGATTTCTAGACTTATTTACTGGAGTAGGGCCATTTAGCCTGTCATGCTGTATTAAATGATGCAGTGCTGTAGCTTTTGTTTCTGTTCTGCATTACTGTGTAATGAAGATAATTTAGCATTCCTGACATAGCATATACTTGTGTTTGAGTTGTGTCAATAATATATTTCCATGGGTGGAAAGATTCATTAAGAAAGTAATTTTAATAATGCATGGAGAAGGTAGGAGTTCTGCTAATGAACAGACTCCAAAGTAACCAAAACAATAATTTAGCTAAGATCTGTTTTAATGTATTTGTAAGTAGGCAAAATGTGAAACACTTGTTTGGAACTCTAGGAGAATCATATTAAATGGTCTTAATAGCTTTGCACAAAGTATTATAATTTAGTCATTATGGGGACAGTGGGATTTGGGTTTTGTGCTTTATTTCCTTACTTGACCAATATACCCTATGTGGCAAATGTCAAGGGAATAATAAATATACCTTCTGTACTCTGTGGATAGTTTCCTGTGCTTGCACTAGCATTATTTTTTTTTTTATTATTTATTACTATTGCCACTTAGATGACAGTTGCTCATTCTGTGTCCTAATATGAATGGGGGAAAGAGGAGAATATTAATTCAATGCAGAAGTCTGTGTATTCTCTAATGAGGCTCATGCATCTCATCCCCTTTAGTGCTTTTGAGTAAATATAATACTCAGAATTATAGCTCAGGGAGGATTCTAACTGTGAAGTGCTATTTTCAGCTGATTTTTTTTTCCTCTCCCACCAAGAGGAAAAAATAAGTCGTTGTCTAGTGAAAGAGGTGCTGGGAAAAGTTTTCTCAAGTTTTGAATATCTGGAGGGAAGGAGTGGTACTGGGCCTCCTGGACAGTTTATGTCAAACTTGCTTAGTAATATGTCTTGTTTCTCAGTCGTGGCATCTGCTAAGAACTCAGAGAGAACTGGTCCAAGTTGCACAGTATTTTTTATTACGTACAAAAAAACTCACTGAAAGCTATAACACTGATTTCACTGCTTAGTCTCCTAAGCAGTATTAGTTACTGTGATGAGGATTTATCGGTAGTTGTCTGCAGGAGTTTGGAAAGATCATCTTAGTGCCTCCTGTCAGTGAATATGATCTCATTACTGAGTTTTATGGCTGTCACTGTCAAGTCATCTATCCTGCTAGGCAGGAAAATAATCAGAATGTCTAGGTTTGTGCAGCATACATAGGCAAACGTACATTAGTGTCAGAAAAGTCACATTGTCCTATGCATTATGTATTTGCAGCGCCTTGGTGTGAACACTCCCTCCCAGCTTATATGCAGGATCTTACATACAAATCATGACTTTTAGTCCAGATTTGCTGCGTATTTGTGTTTCTGTAGCATGAGACCACAAAGCCGCAACTGAAATGATATTGTAGATTTACTTGTGTAGGTTCTCTCTTAACACATCTACAAGGCACAGGGGGCAGCACTCTTGCTTGAAATTTGGGATGTTAATGTTGTACAAGTAATTAATTTAAGCTGTTCATAAGCTAAAGTGATTTTTTTTCTTAATAAGTCATCTAATTGTAAAAGTTTACAAACATGTCAACTTAGATACTGGCCTAACATTACTTCTTGTCTTCCTTATTGCGTTATTGGCAAGGAAACTGCAAAACAAACAAGCTTTGCTGTTCCTTGCGACCCCTGGGCTGTTGTTGCTGCATTCTTCTTGCTTGTGTTATCTGGCAGCTCAATGGGCAAAGTTGCTGCAGAGTAAACTTCTTGCTACAGGCCCAGACATTCTGTACGTTGGTTCCCATGGAGCTTATGCTTCTGTTTTCCTTCTGGGTTCCTTTTAATATCCCTTTGCAATGAAATGTGTGTTTGTTTGGCTGGGTATTTGCCTTTGGTGATAGATCAAGTGCAAGAGTTTCTGCCACTGTATTAAATAATGGGACTCTTACTGTGTTGGGGCTACAGAGGACACAAGGTTCCACAACTACAATTTCCAAAATGCTCTGAGGCCATATAAAAATATTTTGCGTGGAAGTTGGTTAGCATTTTGATTGAAAACTAATCTGTAGGAAGCATGTGCCTCGCATGGATTTTTTTTTTTCTTTTAGCAAAGACATCATTTTCAGTGTTTAAATAAATAATGACGAATTTTTAAACCCTTCCCATTTAGCACAATGAATTACAGGCCTTTTAGAACTCTATGTGAAGCAAGAAAGGAGCAATGGATGTGAAGAGGAGATGAAAAAACAAAATGCAGAACACAATTGGGAAGGAAAAAAAGGACCTTGTAGGCAAATTAGGAAGGAAAGGTCTCTTAGGGAAGAGAGGCAATGGAGGCATTGACTTGTGCCTTATGTGAGAATGAATTGAGGTTTGTCTGTATTAGCAAGTCTTTAGAAAACAGAACAAAGAGAAAAGTTATCCTTTCAGTAACTTCAAGGCAATGAAACCTGAAGTGTAAAAATAAGCGTCCACTTTAAAATTGTAAATATAAACTATTAAAAAAAAAAGAAAAAAAAAGAAAAAGCTTTGGAAATGTTAGTGGTCCACAGAACGTGCAGATTTTAGAAACTGTCAAATTCAAATTAATGAAACCAGAATTTATTCATAGGCTGAAAATATAATAACATACGCATTTCTAACTTAAAAATAGTCTTGGATTTATTGTTACTTAGATTTTTCTGCAGGCTATGGAAGCAAGTTGGTATGTATTATGAAATTCAGGCAGCTCAGTCCTAGATTAGGTGGGAATGTGGAAAACAAGAGTTCTTCCTTTCTACAGGGGGCGAGTGTTGGAGCCCCTTGTCCTCTCAGCAGAACTCAGGTGACATTCTTCTCAGAACGTCAAGTGTTGTACATATTCTAAACAAAATGATGTGTACTGGGGCAGAGGGACAAAGTTATTTCCTTGAAAATAATCTATGACACTTCTGCAGTATTGTCAAACTTGCCATTGGATTTTTTCTATTTTTATTCCAGTGCTTTTTGTTTTCTTTCTGTTTCTTATGGTGATCACTGTGAAATACTTATTAGTAGAGAGATTTCTGACAGACTTCTGACCTCCGCATATCTAAAGGAAGTGCCAAGGGTGAAAAGTTTATCTCTCTGTGAAGGAGGTAGCATGCTATTGCTTAAAGTACGAGATTGTCATCTAGATGGGTCTGAAATTGAGGTAAAGAGAAAAAAAACATTCTCCATTCTTGTTTGTGTTAGGTTGTAGGATGTGAATGGACTGAAAAACCCCCTGAGCTTAGCATTTGCAGATCTTTCATGTTTTGCCTGAGGGCTGTGTTCTGACCTGTGCTTAAAAGAAATAAAGTATAATACAAATACCTTGAAAGACAGTTGGATCTTTGAGCCCTTTGAGGACAGCTCCTGTGTTACATTGCTTTGGAGGTTCACAGATAAGGAGAGGTTTGATAAGTCTTCAGATACCTTAGATGAATTATGACCACTCATGACTAACTTGGAATTTGAATCTTGAGTGAAGACGGTAGTCTTGGACAACTGTCCAGTGAAACCTGAGCTCTCTGTAGGTCTTCAGGAAAGCTTTCTCTTCTCTTTTGGCAGGTGATTTGTGTTTAGCTAGTATTTTTGTAGCACAGACTCAGATAGATATGGACAGCATATAGCCATGTTCATGATTGTAGGCTTACATGGGAAATAAAAGCTGTTTGTTGTTGCTATAACCCTAAACCTGGAAGATGTGTCTAGTGTAGTTTCCTCACTGGGCTCAATATTGTATAGTCATGCATACTAGATTTCTTTGGCCTAGTCCCTGCATGTGTCAAGGTTTCATAAGTGAAAAGTTTCACCAGGATAAATAACCACCTGTATATGACAGCTGTCATCTCTTTGCATCAGCAGGTTTCAAGAAAACTACCTCATATTTGAGTTGGAAATGCAGTAAACATAAAACCGTAGTACCTCATACCTCCATTTTTCAGTTTTCATTGCTTCATCATGTAATACAAACATTATTGTATCCGTTTGTTGTTTCCCACCTCTGGATCTGAGGTCAGTAAACAGTGCCTGGGTCAATGTCTGTATTCTCATGTTGGGAAATCTGGGAAATAAATCTGTTTATTTAGTACTGACTTGATCAATGAAGGGTGTGAAAAGGCATCTTCAAATCTGCTCTCAGATAAACAGCTGTTGGGTTGAGGATTTTATGCCCGCAGGTGACTGGTTGTTCTGCCTATATCTTTAGGGCTGCTCGCACTAATGCTCTCAAAGCACAGCCCTTTTGGGTGTAACTGTGGTTGCTTGTGAAAATCTGCTGCTGCCTGAAAGCAGCTATCCTCTCTCGTTGCGTGAGTAAACTTTGATCTTTCCCCCCTATAAATGTACAATCAAAGCAAGATTGTATTATCTCAGATAGAGATCTATGAAGCATGTCAAATATTTGTTATTGGACGGGTTTAACTGAACACCTGCATTTTTAACGGGCTGAGCATGTACCTGGTGCTCTGTGATGTTTAAACCTGAATAAATAAGGAAGTTTATCTAGCAAATAGGAAAAGAGGGTAAGAAGGGATTCTTGAGTTGTCACAGGCAACCTTATAATGGCTTTTGCAACATAGCAAAGCATTAGATAAAATAGTATTAACAAGAGATAGTTATGTTTCAGCTAATACACAGTGATAGTTCACGGAAATATGAGTAGAAGTGCCTTTTGTCTTAAGCTAAGAAGAATCAACTCTTGATTTACCTTTAGTTGCAACACATAGGACCTGTTGGGGGAATCTGCATTTCATTTGCCTCCCGTGTAAAGTGTTTTCTGCCTCCTTCCCCATACAGAAACATTTTCTCTGTTTTTCTACACAGCCATTCTCAAAACCCTTGTGTGCTTATCCTGCCGTGGCAAGGACCGAGGTGTTCTGGCCTTGGCTGGCCGTAGCTAGGCCTGGCCTCTCCCCATCTTGGCAGTGGGGTGGGCACTTGAAGTAAAGGGAAGCATGGGTACTCCATGCGGGGGGACAGAATGTCTCTTTGGTCTGCAGGAGACGTGTGGATGGGAGACCCTGCCTCTCTTCTGGAGGTATTTACGGTAGTGTGGGAGACCAGAGGGCAAGAGGTGCCCACTCCTTACCGCCTGACCAGAGCTTTCTGATCACACTTGAGACTAACTCCTCCAATCCCCTTGCTTTTCCAGAAACCCCCACATTTTCTGTCATCTCCATTTCAACCCACTGGAGTTTAGTTTCCAACACACTAGGATTCTTCTCTGACTGGGAAAGACTCGGAGTGCCCGTGCTGCTGAGAAACCATGAGTCAGCTTACTCAAGGGAAGGAGGAGGAGGCGAGGAAATCTCCTTTTTATGATGTCTTCCCACACTTCCTGGTATTTCTGTTTTGGGCATGCTGACTCCAGAAGCTGTGGGCTGTGTTTTGCCCAGCTTCAGTGTGTGTGAAAATTGTTTCTCCCATCTAAGGATGCTGGGATCACCTACTTCTCCTGATAGTAGGTGTCGGTATCCCAGGTACCTTTACCCATCTGTAACGAAGGGCTGATGTTATCATTTCCACTTCGAGTGAATTGTAGTAGGGCGGGCACTAGGGCAGGAGGCAGAAAGCCTTTGCTCAGCTCTGCAGATGTTATAGGGGTTTTCTGAGGCATTCCTTACTCCAAGACACTAGTGTTTAGAGTCTAACCCTTGTGGATAAATAGAATTGTAATTAAATTCATAGGAACTGTGGTCCTAACTTAACTAAAGCGTAACTGGACTCACAACAGTGAGTGAGTAAGTTTTTGCAAATAACGCACTATCAATTTGAGCAGTTTATACAATAAAAACCCCACTTCTACCTCCATGTTTGGAAGGTAATATTCAGAGGGTCAGCATAACAGTGCTGAAATGATTCAGATATATTAGGCATCTAGATAAAAATGATGACAGAAGAGGTATAAAATAGTGCTGCTCAGTTCACTTGCTGAAAACATCTTGCAAGTGCTTCATTTCTATTTCACGCCAGAGTTAAGAACTGCTACAATAGTGCCAGGAGGAAAAAAATAGAATTGCTTCAGCTCTGTTCTTACACCCACAGACGTTCTTTAGTGTGGAAAATGAGTCATCAAGAAAAGATATTTTTACTTTGCAACAGACATTAGAGAAACGTTGATCTTCAAACAAACTGTGTGTCAATTGATTTACCAGTCAGAAGGTTCGATCCTGCTTGCATTCTCTTACACAGATCTTCTCTTCTTTGAAACCACTGGAAAGCCACAACTATAAGTGACCAGCTTCAGCTGCCCAGAATTCACAAACAGCTCAGATGCAGTTCCCACTTCGGTCATTCCATGACTGATGGGAGAGGTCTGCTAGGCTACCTAAGTCTCTGTGTTTGCAAGAAAGTGGCTCAAAGAGTAATTGTCCTGGTCTCTTTTGCCACCCATCTTCTGGTAGCATGGTGGGGCTACCAGCATGGGACTCACTCGCCAGCTCTGCCACTGCTCCATGGGATCCAACCAGGGATGTTAATTGCTTTTGGAGGTGGAGGCTTTGGCATAGCTTTGCAAACATCTTTCAAAAAGTTTCATGTTACTGGTGAAAATTAAGTAAGAATTGATTTGTAATTTGTCCTCTTGGTTTGAGAAAACTGTCAGCCAGGAATGGAGGGAGGCTGCTGTTTACTATCTGAGAATTTGGCCATTAATTTATCTTTAGTTTGTATTTAATTTTGGATTACAAGTCTTTGCTATAATGTGTAATAAACATATGCTTTTCATCTGTAGATTTCAAAGCATTTTGCAGAGGGAAACAGGAAGCACGATCCTCAAAGCCATGTAAAGAAGTTTATTAGTTGCCAGGTGCAAAGCTTAGAACTCATCTTAATTTTTTTTTACTGGACCATGCTTCTCTCAGTCTCAATTGTTCAAAGATGCTAATGGCTCAACTGAATATAAAGCTACAAACCTATAAACACAAGCCCTTATTTATCACTCCAGGCTTGTTTTCTGGAAAGATAATGTGACTTTAGTGTTACTATTTAATGTTAATATTATTATACCTGCTATTCAATTGGCTAGTATTTATTCTTAGATTTCCAGATGTTCCCCTTGTGCAAATTTGCAGGCTTTCTGTATTGTTCCATGATAATTGATCGTTGGAAGTTTGTGAGCTGTGAGGGTTATTTTTCGGATATCCTTAAACATACTTGGTGGGTATATAATTTTTCCTATTTGGAAATCAAATGAAGAGTTGGCAGTTAATTGTGCAAATCCTGCACACAGGTGCTCTCTGCTAGGAGCTGCTGTCCCTGGCTGCATGCCAGTGGTGAGGCTGCCAGAGCCCCAAGTCCAGCCAATGGCGAGGTTGAGCGTGTGTTCCCACTGGGCTCAATAAGCAGCAGCATTCGGTTACCTTAGTGGTACAAACAGCCTAATCCTGTCCTTCTTTCTCTGGCAGTTCAGGCTGAAGGTCTGTTAATGGGAAACACGTACTCTGTGGGTCACACTGGTAGCTGGGCGCAGGCTTGCCTCTGCCTGCTGCTGTGCCTCTGTGTGCCTCGAGATGTGCCTTTAACGCCCTCACCTAACTCTAACCTTCATGAAACGTGCACTGTCCCCATTTTTTGTTAAAGCTGTTCAACATCTCCCCCTGCCAGCTCCAGAGGCTTGCTGCTGCTGATGCCTTCAGCTGTAGGCCTTGCTGTCGCAGGCACCCAGTGTGCGTGAAGGCCATGGAGATCTCCCTCAGGTGCGGCGCTATACTGACTCATCAGGCTCTTTCCGGAAGGCTTTAGCTGACTATTAATAAGCTGACTTACATTACTGTCACTTGTGCCTAGGCAGACATGAACTCCTTGAACCCGTTTGTCTGTTTATTTAAATATGATTTGAGGACAGACTGATTTGGGCAAATAATCCTTTTTCTCTCTTTTTCTTTTTTTTTCTTTTTTTTCTTTTTCTTCCCTTTATGTGTCTGAATCTCTTGATGGGACATAAAGAGACAGTTCACTTCCACCTCTCAGACTGGATGGTCACCTACTGAAACATCCACTGGCTTGATTCTGCATGAAGCTTTTTAAATGGAGGGAAGCAGTTCTTCTATGGAAACAGGTGTTGGGGCTCCCACTTGTTTTAGTGGCAGTTTAATTTAGAAATGTAATTGACAAGTATTCACAGTGCTTGGCACTCTCCTCATCTTTACAGCCTCACACACTCTTTGGGTTAAAACATCTTTGCCTCTCTCTTTCCATGGCCTCTGCTGTAAAAGAGGGGCTGGCAGGTTGTTTTCAGTTCTTAGAGAAGGAACAAGGTCGATTTCTGTGTCTGTGGATTTGAAGAAAGAGGCTCTAAAAGGAGAGGTAAACAACGTTTGGCTTAGAATTTTGTTTTTCTGATGGTGTAAGATTCACCAAGGTCAATAGGGGGATTGCATGACCTAGAAAAGAAGACTCCTAAATTAAACACTTTACATTCCTGGACTTCTAATTATCTGTACGTATTATACATATATATATACATATATATGTAATTATGTATCTTATGTTTTGTGTTTATTTTACTTTTGTTTGTTTTTGTATCAAGACTGTAGCTTCTGCTTGCACAAAAACTTTGAAAACACATAGAGTTTACCGGAAATACATTGTATAAGTTGTTGATGCCTAAGTTTGCTTACTTTATTAAACACATTTGCAGCATACTGCTGCATTTCTGCTTCTCTCCTGATCTAATAAAGTAAATATAGTACATCAAATGAAATTAGCTTCATTTCACACTTAGCAGTTGATTCAATGTCCTGCAGGATCTGCTTTTTATTTTTAAAACAAATCAAACAAAATGTAGTTATTTCTCTGTAACTTCATTTCTTTCTAAGTACCATCTTCGAAGGCAAGTGGTTTTGATGTTAGGAAGATGTAGTATACATTACACTGATGTTAAGTTAGAATGACATGATAAATTCACAGAAGGTGAGGGACAACAAATTGCTTAAGCGATTGAATTTGAATTATCCTAACTTCTTATTATAGTTAAGATTTGTTAGTTGTGTGAAGCCTCTTGTACAAGAGGAGTTTTCTTTCCCAAGTTTCAAATGGAGTGGTTCTCCAATGGTAATTCAGATGGTCTGTAGTGCAAAGAATGTTTTCAGGAAAAGAGAATCTAGAATTAGAGGATTTGTTTTATTTCTAAAGAAGTCACTTAACTGGGTTTGTATGATGTTCTTCCAACTTTGCTTACCACTTTTCTGTAGTACTTTTGGCTCTGTATTGGCTTTGCTGCTATTGTAAAGCTTGTGGTGATGATAGGATCAGTCCTTGTGGTAAGACTATGCAAGAGTGCTCATGCTCAGTAAACTCTTCTATAAATGTAATGTATAACAGGAGGTATGTATATGTGTCTTATTCCTAGTGGAAGTCCCTCTTGTCCCTATTGCCTTTTACGCTACTTAGTAGTGCATGACATCAATAAAATTTTCAAGCTTTAAAAAAATCAAACTGATTGCTACTCATCTCTTTGTAGACACTTCAGCAAATTTGACTTCAGTAAAATTGCCTTGTTCTAGAAATCAGTGGCATTCAGTCACTTCCATTCTTATGGAAGTTTGTGTATCAAAAAAGTGTATTGTAGGTGTTTCAAAGGTAAAACATGAAATCTTAATTTCATTGAAAATGAAAAGTAGCTGCCTTCACAAAAACCTGTGAAACTGGCAAAGTTCTGCAGTTTGCAGAGGGAAAAAGCAGAATTGTCTGATCTGTAAGGTATTTCATCATATTCACAGTTGGACATACCTAGATGAATTAGACATAATAAATACAACATTTTGATTATATAGTTGGTGATTATAAAAGGTAGCCAAAACTCAGTCAACTCTACTTCTTCAGTTGGTATAGAAGATTTGGTAATTAGGTATTTGGTAAGAGTCAGTCAATGTGAAAGACGTATCATATGGATCACAACAGTTTTGCCACCATTGAAGAACTTTATATGAGAAAGGGTGGTCTTCCAGATGGTGCTTGTGGTACAAAAGGTCTCTGACTGTGTGAACTGGAATGTTCCAGTGTCATTCCTGTGTATTAGTTTCCTGCCTGTAGAACAGGATAGCTGCAGCTTTCCCATGAAACCATTGCCCCAGCACTTTCAGTGGTGTTCCCCCAGTGCTGAGACCCAGAGAGAGCAATAGGTATGTCCTCTGGTGGTCCAGCAATTAGACAAATTGGGGGGTGCCAGGGAGGACAGGGGAGAGAGGCTTGTTTCTTCTGTCTTTAAATCAACCATCCTTTTGCTGCTGAATAATAGGGGAAGTGAACTAGTCAGTGTGTAGTTGTGCTTTTTTTGTTTGTTTGTTGTAAAGAAACAAAAGCTTGAAATGTGTTTGCTTACATTTCTGTATTCTTGTTACATGCTGTTAATACTGCTTGATCTGACTGAGGGCTGAGTGCTGTAGGATACGTTCAGTATAGATTTTCCTTTATGCTTTGAGGGCCTTATCCTGCAAGGTGCTAAGCAGCCTTTGTTCCCATGGGCTTCTCACCAGGAACTGGGAAAACAGCACAAGCTGGGAGGTGGCCCAGTCCTTATGAGACTGGATCACGTGCAACCTAGTGTAACTTAAAAACATGATGAAACTTTTCAAATGCTGCGATTAATACATCATGAACTCTCCCACAGTAGTAATTTTGGTGCTTTAATATATCACTGAAAATATTTTATTAAGCAGTAAAATACTGCTATATATTTCAGGCCTCTGCTGTGCATGTCCTGGTGTGAAAAGGGACTGTTATATTCCCCTTAATTTCTCTGGTGCAAATAAGTGCTACAGCTTCATCGTTCCATTTCACCCCAGGCACTAATTCTGAATAGTTATTCCACTTGTCTTGGGCTTAATGATGCTATCAGATGACAGAAAGTGAGTGACCTTTCAAAATGGAGTGAAATAAAACCATTCTGCCACTGGGGTCCTGGTTTGCTGTAGCACCTGATGGGGCAATGGAAGGATATTTATTGATCTAGGTACTCGCATGACTCGCATCACTGATGTATCTGGTGACAAACAATTGTGTAAGCAGGTGAGCAGTTTGACCCATGTCTGCTGGTAAGCTTTTTTGGGGAAATTTTCTGAGGACATTAAAATGCAATGTACCCACACACTTGGGGAAGTATTATCTGCAGTTTGTTCTGTGTGACTCAAGGAAAAACCAAAAACCCCAACTTACAAACTAGTAGAAATAATTTTTCCATACATATTTACATATTTACATTATTTTAACTCTCTCTTTGAATTATTTGCAGTTCACTTAGCCAGTGCTGTGTTATATATCCTCACATGGCTGAGAAGACACTTTGGATCTTAGTGAAACCAGCCTGGATTTTAAGACACAAATGTCTGAAGCAGACCTCTGGTTCTCTATATTTAGGTGCCTCAGTACGACAGCCTTAGTAAGCAGGGTGACAAGCATTTGCAGCTGCATTGCTGCTTCCATCTATGCTTTCTCTGCAGCCTAGGGCACTGCTGTCTAATCAGTTTTTCAAGGCATTGCAAGCACATGTGGTGTCACTAAAGCATCACCAGACCATTATTCTTTGATGTTTCTTCTTTTTTTCTTTTTTTATTTTGTTCTATGTTTTTTTTGTTGTTGTTATTTTTGTGCTGTCAGTATATATATATATATATATATATATATATATTTACATCAGTATTTTTATCTCTGTCTCTATTAAAGGCTCTGAGGAGATCTTTAGATTAAGAACACTGCATTAGTGAAAGAGTTACTGGTATTAATCTCACATCAGCAGAAGACCAAAATTTTCTGACCATGCTTATTCTTCATTCTAGAGTCTTGGTGGAAATACTTTGTAATAGAGTGACCGATTACAGGACTTGGCAATTACAGTTTTTTTCCAATCATCAGGATGATTTCCAAATTCTGGTGATCATTTTGGTGGCTGAGTATGCTAAATAGTACAAACAGACCAAGTAGAAAGAAAGGGTGAAGGGCGTACATCATCTCAGCTTTTTTTTTTTTTTTTTTTTAATTGCAGATTTGCTGGTGAAAAAGCTGAGATAAGGGTAAACCTTCACTTTTTTGAAGTTGGTAGGATCTTTGCCTATTGAATTTCATGGGGTTAGGATTTCTTTGTGTGTTCTGAAATGTATGTAGCAATTTTGAGTGCTTTCACCTGAAATTTTACTCATTCCTCAAGGGTGTTTTCCATGCTGGCCTTGTAGAAAGGTAGCCAACTTACTGTTAAGATACCTAAATTTCTATGGAAATCAATGATAAACTGGGCATTTTAATGCATTTCAGAGTACACTGAATTATCTAAAACAGTGGATGTGTACTGATAGGATTTTCAAGAGAATATAAACAGGTGAAATATCGAAGTGTGATTTCTGCACAAATTTTATTACCTAATTATTTTTTTTTAATCCGGAATATAAAGCCTCATTTTCAAAACTGCTGATGGTTCCCACTGATTTCTGCTGGAGAGGCAGAGGTTCAGCACACATGAAAGGTAAATCAGTCTCTGAACACTTTGTAGTTACTGCCTTTTGAAAATGCATGCATTTTTTTCTTGCTGGGAGGCATATGGCAAGTCACAGTAACAGCACTGAGAATACAACAGCCTCTGCCTTTGCAAGAATACTGGGGCTTTCTAAGTCAGTGCTTCAGCTGACATGTAACTACTTTTATGGGAAGACAGATCTAATTAAGAAGATCTAATTAAGACCAGTGGAGGGATTTTTTAATTGTATCTCTGCAAATTAAAATAGTATTCAAAATCTACCTACATATTGGGATAGTGCACTGAAATTAGATTCAGTTACTTGTTCTGTAGGTTGCTAAATGTTTTCTACAGGCAAGTCTGTCAGACTATTTTCAGGTGTGATTTTCTGGGTATAGCATGGAATACAATTTTCTGTGAGCAGTTGTGCATCTGGAGGCATTCTTTGGCCCAAGAACAGCCCATACACTTACTCTGTATTAGATGGGCTGATACTGAATGTGCTTAAAAAATAATTAAAAAAAATATGCAGTGTGAGATCTATTGCAATTTGTCATGAGAAGAAATGAGCAAGTGATATTCAGGAGCAGCTAAAATTCATGAGCAGTTAGTGGAAGGACTGCTTCATTCATATCTTTTCACTTCAAATGCATGAAAAGTTTTTGGACTGAATATGATTTTGCACACTACTGAAATGTTGTACAGGCAGTAGTATACTTTGAATTGTTTGCCATGAGTCACATTGGGAGTTATTCACGTCATATTCAGTCTAGAACTTTGTTCCCTGAGCTACCAGGGAGAAGATGAGTAACTTTTTTCCATTCATAGCTCTTTGAAACTAGCAATGGGAAGTGTTAGTTATTATCCTTGCCAATGCCAAATTGTTCTGTTGTTTTTTCTTAAGCTCTTTCTCCAGCCTGACTTTGAAATGGCTGTGGGATTAGACCACTAACACTTTCCCAGGAGACTAATTTGCATTTAATGGGGTTCATAATTTCTGGTTTTTGTTGTTGTTGCTGTTGTTTGTTTTTTGTTTTTGGCTGAGTTATACCTTTTCATGTAATTTCACCTGAATATGGCTTGTCATTTTCCCTTGGGCTTCTGTATAAATATCATACCAATCATCATATGTACCCTCTGGAAATCATGCTGCAGTGGCCTTCATATTTCCTACCAGACTTGCTCATTGGTTTGCCACACTGTATACCTAGCTGTCTGAACCCATTCATGTATTTTTCCTCTATGGCCTGTTCAGCCAGTTTGGCAATAGTTTCTTGATAATTCCTGAACTCCCTTTACTGGCATCTCAATTACTGGTTTACTGGTATCTTTCTAATGCTCTGGACGCTCTGCACTGAATGTTGTGTTTGAAGTGTTATTTCACATGTGCCCTGTGTGTGTGCATCCCTGTGTGTGTCTCTAGTCCATAAATACAGTATTTCAGCTATACCAAGAGGAATTGGGGATTTTTTTTATTTTTATTTATTTTTTCTCCTCAAGTGTCCTTGATTTGCTTATTTTGTAAGTGCTATTTTTATTTTCAGGACTGCCCTCATGTTTGTTGGAGTGATGATTAATCCTGTAGACTTCTGTGCATTTACTAGAAGTTGTCGTGCTTTTTTTCACTGGAAGCTTTGCAGAAGGGAAATGGTTGAGCTGCAGTCTTCTGTGTCCCCTTTATTTGAATAACATGCTAAATCAAGCAGTGCTTTATGAATAATGCTCACCATTTGATTCAGATGTGCTTTGGTTGTGTGAGAGGACCAGTAGTACAATTACTCTTAGTGACAAATGCAAACATGCAATAGCTTTGACTCAGCACCTCTGTTCCTCTAGGTTATGTCAAGAAATGATAGCAGTGCCAGTTCTGATGTATTGACACTGCCCATATACCTTTGGAGTAGTTTTCATTTGTCATCAAAAGAAATAGTAAATATGCCTGGGATTTCTCATGTCATCACACACACACATTCTACACATCCAAAGGAAAAGATTACTCAGTCATTTGTTATTCTTTCCCATATAATTGTAGGTGCACCACAGGGAGATTTGATACATGGTGAAAGGAAGAAAGAGTGTGTGCACAAAATTCAGTTCTTTGCAAGCACCTGGCTCTATCGAGCAGCAAAAAATGCTGTGCCTGATGCTGGGTCATCAGTTACTGGATCACAAGGGATACAAACACCCATTGAACTAATGTGTTTCAGAAAGATGTTTAAACTGGCCTGTATATCTGGAAACAAGTTGCTGGGGTGCACACATGCACATTCGAAGTATTTTAAACAGTACTTGAAAAGCCGTTTAGAAATCCACGAGCATGGATAAAGTGGCAGGTATATAAATTCCAGTTGTATAGCAAGCTGCAAATGTGTAAAACAAGCAGTCACCAAAGTCTGCACCCTTTGGGATACATCTTGAAAGTTTTTAACAAAGTAATTAAGGACTTGCTTACAGAAATACCAGGTGATTGTCAGGGGCCAGAAGTCTTGTATTTTCTGTGCAACCTGTCTGTAATCTTCTTTGTCATATATGAAGGATTCCCTTGGACTTTAGTGGAATTTAGTTTCAGTTCTAAATTCTTTTTTTTTTTTAAAAAAAGTGTGAATATTCTTGCTACCCTTGATCAGCTATCAGTTTTTCTGTAGCTGTCCTATGTGCAGGAGAACTTAGGTCTACCTTCTTAAATTTTCATCTTATTTGTGAAGACTTGATTGTTCTGTAAGGTAATAATGTATTTTAGTAATTGTTATCTTACTTAATGACATCAGTTTTTATGTCACTGTATAAAAAAAAAGGCAAAAAAAAAAAAGCAAAAAAAAAAAGCACACAAGTCCTCTATTTACATAGTTATTTGACTGTGTGAAAGAGCAAAAGCCCATATACTTCTTTGTGTTTTAACAAGCCTTATGCAAACTTTTATTTTCAGAAATACGGCAGATAGCGCAACACATGACATGATTCTAACTTGCATGATTCTTACTGCTGTTCATCTGTCAATGTGGAGATGGGTGTCACTTTGTGGTTAATGTTTTACGCAAAAGAAACTTTTTTCAGTTCTATTTATGCTTTTGTTGAATTATTGGGACTGCATTATAAAGGTACCATGAATGAATATAATGCGGATTTGCTAATCTTTACACTTGTATTAACTAATAGTATTTACTTCATTTATGAATGTGATTTGCAATAAATTAAAAGGGTAGATTATATTATTATAAATGTACAATTACAAATGCATTTTAAGACTGTCATATTTTTTTACTAAACACAGTGTGAAGAGAATATTAGCAACAGTTGATTAAATAATTTACCCAACAAGCACATTTAGAATGTTGACATTGTTTCATTTTTGAAAAGCGGAGCCCTTCCTTAGATGATGAGTGCTGACTGGGATGGATTCTTTCAAAAGGTCCTGTGAGATTGTTTTTTCCCATAGCATCACTGCATTCTTTCTGAAGCGCTTCATAGAAAGGTAATAAGCTGTATGCTAGCACACTTGGTGTACAGACCAAATGATGAAGTATTTTGCTAATTCACTTGTTCACAAATTGTCAAAAGCCCCTCATATTTATCATTCTCTTGTGGTTGTGACAGTTCAATGCTGAAAGAAGAATTTGCATTAAGTTTGTTTGGCCTAACTGTAGCTAATACAGTAGTACTTCTTGCTTATTTTTTCAGTTGTTTTTATGGTTATTTTGTCTGCGCTGTTTTCAGCGTAAAACAAAATGGTTCTGTCCTATCTGATTTTGGAGGGTTTGTCTTTTGTCAGTGTCCATTAAGCAGAAGAAAGATTTTTTGCCATAGAAAATCGCTGCTTATGGCTGCTGGGTTTCTTCTGCTTTTATTTGCATGTATCTCATCTTCATAGAAATTGGAAGGAAGACTTGATATTGAAGTGTTTTACAGGCTGTTTTAGTTTTGAATTTTAATTCTCTTCAAAAAAATTGCTGATTCAAATAAGAAATAAGCTACAAAAAAAAAAAAAAATATGTTTCTTCTTAAATATTCCAAATTCTAGGTGGAAGTATCCTGCTGAGTTTTTCAGCTGGCCAATAACTTGATACCTCCATCTCCTACCAGTTCTCAAGGCACTTGTTCAAAAGTCATAGATTTCAGGGATGCAATTTGAGAGTTTTGTTTGGATATGATCCCACATTACCTCTTCTGAAAATCCTTATTTCCACTCTGTATTTGTGATATGGTTTATTGCCAAGCTACTAGGTTCTGGTTCTCAAACCTGAAACGAATTACTAGAAAGGAGTGTGTTATGTGTTTGTTGTAGAATTCATTAGGATTTTTTTTTTTCATTTGAGTGAAAAGACTGTAAAATATTAGGAAGCATCTAGCTTCAGCAACAAATTGTGGTCTTGTTGAAGTGGAAGAGAAGGCTTAATGGCATGAAAGTAATAGGAATACGCTGGAGGATTTGGATTGATTTTTGAAGGTCAGGGTACAAAACAGGTGGGAGTGAAAATACTTTCTGTGCAATTAGTGGCATGAAAAGCTGTTTTGTTGCATGTGTGTTTTTTTTTGTTTGTTTTTTTTTAGGTACTAAAGAAAAGTATTAATGCTCTAACTAGAAACTGGTAAAATATTACAATTTCAGTTGCATCTGTTCAACTGGACCTTATTCTTATTCCTTCTTACTGCCTCACTTGGAGCAGAAAGTGAAAATACCAGGTCTGTTTCATGCTCTGCTTTCAGAAATGTTATGCAGGCCTCAACCTAAAGTTTTCACCTGTGTAATTTTATTATTCTTGAAGGGGTTTCACTAACCTTTCGTTCAACACACCAACTTGTTCAGAATTTGACCCTGGCACATAATCAATCCCACACTAGGATCTAATCTTATATATTTGTACATAGGTTACTTTTCTGAGTGTTAGTATCGATTTTCATGTATAGAGCTTCATGCATCCTATTACCTTGTTGCATAACTTCATTGAGCTAGATTTTGGATTTTGGCTATTGCAAACAAAAGTAGTTTATTTGGAATTTTGTAGCTCCAGGTTCATTAAGATGAAGAAAATCTTATTTACTCTCTTGTTACATTTCTTTATAGATTGGATTCAGACTATCATAAGGTGACAAAAAATGTTGTTTCCTTTCTTCAGCAAGCTGCAACATTAGCACATGGAGCTCTGGCTCTAGGAGAAAGTGCTAAAACTGGAATAGAAACTAGATCACAATTTCTACACTTAATAAGGCAGTAAGTCAGCAGCTGCCATGGGACAGAACTGGCTGAATTGTCAGAACCACTCCATGGGCATAAATCTTAGACTTGTGCCAGATGCTTCATGCTGTTCCTGCTGTGCAAAACAGCTGGAAATTCAGCTTAAAGGATTTTTTTCCTAGAGAGAAACTACAGCTGGCATAGGGTTGAGATAAAGTGAGTTTGATGGGAAGATACATCATGCACACTTGCTATGCTGTCACTGTTGTGGCTTCAGGATGCATGTCTGTCCCTATGATTTTTTACAATGATAGGTAAAATTGCTCAAGGCGTGGAAAACAATCTTAAAATTTTATTTAGAGAGATAGAGCTGTACATAATAGCAGGTAGAAATTTGACAGGAAGATGATCTTTGGAAGAACATTGCTGTTTCTAGTTTTTCTCTGTACTAATCCTGTGGAAACAAAACTGTTACATTTAAGGAATTAAACAGGTACTTTTGATGGTTTAAGGAATTAAACAGGTACTTATGAACATGCTTTATCTCAGTAAATTTTGCTTTGCTTCCTTTAGCAGTTTTCATGTGTATTTTTGTTTGTTTGTTTGTTTGTTTTTCCTCAGTAGCTTACATTTTGGGGTAATGTTTTGCCTGGCTGTATATTCAGTTTGGGCTCTACTTTGACCCCATAAGGTATGGCTCATGAAGGATTCTTGTACAGGAGTGTGGTTTAGTATCTCAAAAATTTTGCTTTCGTGGGCTGTGGGCTATCTGAAGGCTATTCAGTCCTACCTATCTTGGGTCTCAGAGTGCTGGAGGCTGATGGTCATGGCTGCATACACTCTGTCTACTCACTAATGTGCATTTCAGTCCTGAATCTGCAAATGCCTCAGCGAATCTACAAAGGCTAAAGGTCTTTTTTAACTAACTTTGAGAAAATGTGGGTGAATCTGCTTGTTCAGTAACAAAATGAGATAGATTCACCTGAAAAACAGCAAATATGTTGTGGCTCCCTGTTTGGTCTATGAGTTGGTTCTCAAATGCAGATAGACCTTTGCAGGATAATCTCTCTGAAGAAGAAACAGATGTGTTTAAGACACATTAGAAAATGCTTGCAGGAAATATTTTATGAATAGAGTTGTTACTAAGTAAGGCTAGAGCCCTCTGCATGTTAATATTATTTCAAGCAATAAGAATCACAGAATCACAGAATCACAGAAAGTCTAGGTTGGAAGAGACCTACAAGATCACTGAGTCCAACCTCTGACCTAACACTAACAAATCATCCCCTAAACCATATCCCTAAGCTCTACATCTAAACGTCTTTTAAAGAAGTTTACCTTAAGATCACATAAGCAGTGGAACATGACATTTCTCACTAATTTCACATAAGTTGCTTTACTGTATGTTAAATAACAAAAAACCTACAAGGCCATTTATAGTCTGAAGGTTGTTCTGAGCTTCAAGGAAGAGAAATACATGTAGTGTAGGATGACTTCTGGAGCAGGTCTGAACTGAATAAAACAGAAATAACATGATCACTGAGGCTTTGTTTACATCCAGGAGTTTAACTGTGCTCATGTAGCTAAAGCAATGTAACAGAACTAGCCAGGGTGATGGTTGGCTGGTTAGAATGTGTTTATGGGAATGGGAATAAATTATAGTGCTGTAAGCTGTATTTATAGCAATAGCTGCACTAGGGTTGTACAGAGGAGCTGCTATGCCAGAAGGAAAAATAACATCCCTCGCTGGAATAATCATGTTGTACTTCTGTGTGGAGGCCAGGCCTAAATTAATTCCAGTTGCCTTTCTGAGTACTTAAACAAGAAGGCAGCTTCAGCACAGGCTTTCTTTGGCTCTGAGAGGATTTAACACCGAGAGGTGGTGAACATCTGTGTCTTCACTGAGCCTGTGGTTTCTGAAGGTGCCTTAAGCCATCAGCGTCTTGTGTTTCTGTCTTGGCTCCAAATCCCATTAAAGTCAATGGGAAAACATTTCAGTGATGCAGGACTGGAGCCTCTCAAGAGGTGAGCCTGGTGTAGCTGGGTTTCTGACAACTCAGGTGCACAAGTGGTAGGAAGCAGTTTATCCTGGGTGTAGAAAAGCGTGCTGAAGTGTGATCACACATGACAATCACAGAGGCGAGCTGGGACAGATAAAACAGTTTTGTGCTATTTGGTAGCCCTACTTTGTTTTTTCACTATATTTTTTTTTTTGATTCTGCATCCCGAACATAGCTAACATTTTACTACCAGCCCAAGCAAAGCGCTGCCTCTCTTTAGTGGCTCTGAGAAGTCATTTATTCTCTCCGAAGTGGAGTTTAAGTATGTGCAAGAGGAATGGCCTGTCTAAAAGGCTGCTCCCATGGGAGCTTCCTCTGGCATGATGTGTCTCAGCGTACAGTGTCCTGGGGACACTGAGGAGAGGGCAGCACAGAGATCCCAATGTGTGCTGAAAATGTGAATTTAAATAGGAAGAAGACAATTTCTCACTTTTTTTTTGGTAAGATGGGAGAGGATAGGAGTGTAAAGAATTTCAGGTTAGACACACCCAATATAACAAGTAATTATGCTGAGTTGAGGACTCAGCTAAGTTTGGTCAATTCCTAAGCTGAGTCAGTAGTGTTTCTAGTAAAAACTGATGGTTTGTTATGATTGGAAGTAAATATCCCATTTTCAAGCATTTTACTTTTTAATCTTGGGTTCACATCTTGTTCACAATCTTTCCTCTGAAGTGGCAGCTCGGGTTTGTCAGATTCCATTATTATTTCTAACCATATTACCATTTGAGTTTTGTTTGGCAGCTAGGTTTTCTGTTAATGCTTTTCAGATGGAGGTGACCTCAGATTTTGGTGGTGAAATTTTACCCGTAGGGATACTTCTCATTACTAGGTTTACAGAACTATGTTACTTCATATAATTTTTACCTTTTCTTTCCCCTCTTTGGTAATACTCATCACAGTACTGAGATGACTACTAGATTCAGTGGGCTCTGTATCAGACCTTGAACTTGCCCACAGTCATTGCAGGATCTGGTTGGAGGTTATTTCTAACCTGCGTCTTCATGAACCTTGCATTTTATTTCTATCTCATGAGATTTTTTTTCACAAGTGTATTTTTTCACATTAGTTTCCATTTAATGTGACCACAGCTGCTGCTGTCACAGCTACCACATGACGAAGAAGGAAGAGAAACACGCTTTCACAGGGTTTCTAGACATAGGAGCATAGAGTAATTTAAGGGGGAGTGACCTGTGCAGGCCACCTGGTCCCCCCACCCACTCACATCAGGACCAGCTTGAGTTAGATCCAGCTTCAAGGTTAGATTAGTTTGCAAACAGCCTTATAAAATTGAGTTGTGAATATTGTCATAGATGGAAATTCTCTAACTTCTCCAGCCCCTGTTCCTGTCTTCAGGGTGAAGAACTTTTATGTACACACATATGTAGAATTTCACTTTGCTGCAGCTTTTATACTGGCTTGAGGGAGGTTTTTAATTTGAACACAGAATATTTCCTAGGTTCTAGGAAGACTTTTATTTTCTTGGAATAAAAGTCCACACTTGAAGATAATACAATATGACAGTAGTCAAACACATACACAGTGGTTCTGGTGGCAGCAAAGAGATACACAAGCTGCCAGTTTAAAAGAGTGAGACTGAAGTACGGCTTTGGGTAACAGAAGGAAGAAGTAACGGTTACAAACGCAATATCCAGAGGATAGTTTTAGTAAGAACTGGCCCTTCATTAACTTACAACTTTTTTGTTATTTATTTTATTATTATTTTTAATCACAGGACAAAATTATTCACACATGGTTGCACTGAGATATAATATTCCTTTATTTTGGAATATTTCCCTATTTAAAATAGTGGCATTTTATGCCATGACAGATTAATTAGATTTAAGTGCCCCAGTCTTTAGGCAAAATGCTCCAAGATGATGAGATGCAGATGCTGCCTATCCAAAAATCTGGAAAAGAACTAAAAGAAAAATCACAAAATGTTGACATTATACAATGATGGGATTTAATCCTGGCATGACTGAAGCTATCAAGAATTGTGTGGCTAAATCTGTTGTCAGATATAATAAACACTCTTTCTACTTCCATTTATATGAACATGTGCAGCTGTTGAAGAAATGGGCATCTTTGCTTCTTAATCAAACAATACATAAAATGTATTATGCTAGAAAAGATTATGTACAAAAACAGGTGACAGAGCTGTGCTGCAATAGATTGATTTAGGGAAGAAAGTATGAGACCTACTTTTTCATATTGATTCCTTCCTGCAGTCATTGAATTGTGGAAACAGAGCTCATTTAACTGAAGTCCTTGAGAGAGAAAGAAAATATTGTACGTGCATTCATTTTATAGTCTACACGGGAGTTATATTCATGTAATTGAAAAAGATCCACTGAATCAGTTTGCAACAACATACAATACACAACAGAATTTATTAAGAGGACTGTGCCATCCTGCCTTTTTCTGTCTGCTTAACTCACTACAGACATGAACATGCATCACGTATTATTTAAATATGTATGTGGACACATACAATCTATAGGATTTAGAATTTGAAAGAACATGAATTATACAACAGGAAGCTTTCAGCATGCTTCAGAGTTGATTTTTTTTAGGACTAAATGAAGATGTACATTACCCTTAAATGGAATAAAGATAATGAAAATAGAAATAAAAGGGTACTTAGATGAATGAACAGACCACCATGTTCATTTTTCCTGCTCTCAGCACTGAATTTAGTGAGCATCTTGCTGGGTCTTAGGAAAAGCACATGTAGGCTGAGCTAGAGGATGAGGACAATATGTTTGTGTATCTTTTTTTCTGATGAAGCAGGCTCTGGTAATCCATGTGTTGAAGATGCTCTTTAGTGTGGCTGTGGCTCTTTAAAATTTGATTTTAACTCAACTTGACAGAAAGGTATAGGTGTCAAACAAGATTGCCACAATGTTTATAAATATAGGGGTTTGAGGAGAGGAAGGAGCCTAAGCAATAGAGCTTGGCTGAAACTAACAAGAACATACAGCATGTTAAGGGCTTCATGCTGAGCTTTGAGTAAACCCCAGGAAGACATGTAGAGAAAATTGGGCTTTTCTAGTTCTGATGTTCACAGAGAAACTTTTTTCTTTTTTTCTTTAGCAAAAGTACATTGTGAAATACTACTCTAAAGTAAATATAATTCAGTCTTGATATTCTTTTTAAGAAGGTTGAAATCAGGATATGCCAATTTAGCCAATTAAGTTTTCAAAAAGGGGTTTATTTTTTTTTTTTTTTTTTTTTTTTTTTTCCCTTGCTGTGCACTTCAAAAGCCATCAGCTGTTACCTTCTGTCCTGGAAACCACCAGGATCCTATAAATAAACATAAGATAATATAGGAACAGGAAAAAAAAAAAAAAAAAAAGTATGCCAGCAGTTATTCCTGTTATTAATTCTGTTGTTTCTTTTTTTTTCTTTTCTTCTTTGCAGTGTTTCCTATTCAGTGCATGTCTCTGAGGACTACCCAGGTACTGTGCAACATTCTTGTCCATGACACATGTATACATTTTACTGTAAATTACGACATTCAGATGAGAATATTTGAAAAGGTGTTAATGTGTTCCAGCTGCATCCTTGTGCTAATCACTTTCCATTAGTCAGATAATTTTCACAGTCATTTTTTCCTTTCAGGTATCATTTATCAACCGGTTAGGGTGAGAAAACCTAGTTCACAAGTTTACTGAGATGAGAGCTTGTGATGCTTCCCGTGTTTGGAGCCAACACAGTGATAGAGGAGGGAGAAAGTGCCCAGCTCCTTTTTGGTATGCTAGATAAAGTTTGATCTTTCAAGAGACTGAGCAGTCTGGCACGGGGCCAGCAGAGCACTTCAGTGTGTTAAACCTTAATGAGACTGACGACTCACGTTCTTAACGTTAAACCTGTGGACTGTGCAGTGATGCTTCTCAGGGTCTGCAAGAGCTGGGGTTTGTGTACAGGTGTCTCTTTGGTAACGTAAGCTCGCAAAGCTGTTCCCAGCTTCTCACTTCTGCCTCCCTGCCATACCCTGAGCTGGGCTGGCAAAAGCATTTGTGTAACCATGTGGCCAACCTGTATGGTTGTGAATTATCCATGTGAAAGACAACCAGCCAAGAGCAAAAGCTAATATTCAGCTAACTTGTTTCCCTGATTTCCTTCACAAAGAGCTGTACTGTGTAAGCAGTAGTATATGGTAGTACTGCTGGATTGCACCACACTGTGTATTTTGCATCCTAGGAATATTTAATAATGTAAATACTATGAATTATATGAAAGCCTCTCTTTATCCATAACATCTCTGTAATATTTCCAAAAGATATATTTATTGCTTCTTTTAGAAACTGTAAAGAAGTAAGGTTTTACTCTTCTTCACTAATAAGCAGGAATAGACTGTCTGTTCAAAATACCAGTGTTTGAAGCAGATTCAGAGAGAAATCAGTGCAACAGCGATTATAAATACAATTGATTCTGTTAAAGAATACCTACAACCTTTAAGAGGTTAGGCCTCTTCTTCTGACAGACCTCAAACCTCCCTTACAGATGCTCTTTGCAGCATGCCCTGATGGTTTACAGGCCTAAATGACTTTCACCCTGAAACCTAATGGGTATTCTCTGCCATCATCACGTATTTTTTTAAAGCCAGATAATTGATCTTTTTACACTGTAGCTGACTTGGTGATGGGGAGCAAACCAGCTGTGCATGTTTACTGATTGAAATCTAACCCTTCGGGCCTGTGGAAGGGCTGTTTTTTTGTTGTTGTTGTTGTTATCTCAAGCTTTCATGGTATGTACATCTGCTTTGTGAAGAAGAGATATCTAGTGTGTTAGGAATGATAATGATTCTTTGCCATTTACAATGTTGATCCTGAAAATACTCACTGTGATTTGGTGAGCCAATGTCTTTGTCTCTTGTATTTGTACTAAATCTTTTAAGTAAGCCATGATCAGCAGCAATGTTACCTCTTTTCTGGCATGTATTTTAAGGGGACACATCAGAGCATGGTGGTGTCAAGCATAGGAAACTCTCTTCTGGTATCCTCCTCCTTAACTGGAATATGTCTTTCAAGTACTGTTGCTTGTTAATAGAGTTCAGAGCAGTAGATGCCCATCAGATAAATTTCTCACTGGATAAGTCTTTACAGATCATGGTTTAAGTCAATTAGTGTGTAGCTGTATCAAAGTTGTATCCTTTAGAGTTAAGGCTGTGTAATACACATTGGATGAAACTTCGAATACTAGCAGGACTGTCAGAACTGATCATCAGATAAATTGCTAGTGTATGTATTAAATATATGGAGAGATAAAAGTGCTGCTTTACAAATGTTCATTCAGCCGGAAGTGATACCACAAGTGAATTTTAGATACCATAAAAAGACTTTTGGGTACTGTGTTTACTCTAGCTCCCTGCATTGCTATTGTATATGCAGCATCACCATGTTGACACTGATAACAGTGTGCAGATATTGCTGAATTGCTTCATAAAGCATCAAAGATTACAAACAACTAAGCATTAAATCATACCTCTGGGAACCATAATATGACATAACAACTTTCAGTAATGGAATGTGTTTGAAAGTTTCATAATTGCAAGTGAAAGCTAAAAATATGCTCACAACGGTGTACTGAAGAAGTTAATCAGAAGAGTGTTGAGACAGTAATGTCTGAAAGTTATTTATACATTGCTGAAAATGTGAAAATATAACTAAAAATTTTAGAGTCAGGTAATAACAGTTCCAGCAAAATATCTTGGTAACCATTTTCTCACAACATTGACAAAAGTGGGGGAGAATAGCGCTCCTAAGGAAGAGTTACAGAATATGTCATCAATGAGTAGACTAATGTCTCTTTAATATGAATGGATCATGACTCCTATGAGAACCATTACAGCAGCAAGTATTTTGTTAATGAATATATGTTTTGACTGATACTTGCTAGCTGCCATAAACTTTTAGAACTACTGTGGTCTTTTATCCCGGTGATTTGTGGGTTATGGACACATTAACAGAAACATCCCTCTATTAGACAGCATTAGACTGCAGCAGAGATGGGGACACCCAGCTTGGCAGTGAGTAGTTGGTTGCCCACCTGCAACAGGTTCGGGCAGACTCCACCTAACTGTGTTGGAAATGGGATCTTGAAGAAAGCAGACCAAAACCAGTATCTTCATTTCAAGTTACATTACACTGACAGAAGGACAGGAAAGGAAAAACACACACACACAAACAAAAACAAAAAAAGCAGTGGTTGCCAAGTAGAAAACAAAAGCTTGGCAGTGAAAAATATTAGCCAGCTGCCACAAAAGAATGACAAGCAATGGGCATAAAATATAATTTAAATCAATAAAACCTTAATTGAGTCGGCCTTTTTTCCATATATTCTTGGTAATCATATATTCTGTACAGCACAGCTTGCTGTATTTCCTTCTTTTTCATATAGCAGTAAGTTCTAGCATGTGGATTCAGTTCGCGCAGGCAGGGCGAGCAGGAAGGGCAGGGCGCTCTTCCCCCGCCCATACGTAACACCTCCTGTAAGGACAGCCGTTAGCTAGGCGATAATGGTCTCCAGCAGGCACGGTGCGCTCTCCAGGAAGTCGGTACACATCCAGACCGACTAGCCGTTAAAAAATGCAGCAGTTCAGGTCACCGGATGCAGGGAGTGTCTGAGCCTGTTGCTGCCATCGGCGGGAGGCAGAGAAACTGGGTGTGTGAGGTGCGAGCAGGTGGATGACCTGGTCCGCATGGTGGCGGAGCTCAAGGAGGAGGTGGAGAGGTTGAGGGATATCAGGGTGTCTGAGCGGGAGATAGACTGGTGGAGCAACTCCCTGCAGGGCCTCAAGGAGAGGTACCAGGGTGAGACTTCCCAAACGGGGGTGGACCCCCTGCCCTGTCGCCGTCAGGCAGAGGGAGGGGATCTGGGAGTTGAGGAGGACTGGAAACAGGTCCCTGCTCAACATCGCAGGCGATGCCCTCCCCTTCTGGCCCCACCTTCCCAGGTGCCCTTACATAACAGGTTTGAGGCCCTGGAGCTTGAGAGACTGGTGGGTGAGGAAGAGGTAGCAAGAGTACCCAGGAGGATGCCTAGGGCGAGGAGGTCGACTCCACGCCTCAGGACTGCCTCCACCAAGAAAGACAGAAGGGTTATTGTTGTGGGAGACTCTCTCCTCAGGGGAACAGAGGGCCCTATTTGTCGGCCTGACCCTACCCGTAGGGAAGTCTGCTGCCTCCCTGGGGCCAGGGTCAGGGACGTTGCCAGGAAGCTTCCCAACCTGGTTCGCCCCTCTGACTATTATCCTCTTTTGATAGTCCAGGCAGGTAGTGATGACATTGAAGAGAGAAGCCTGAGGGCTATCAAACGAGACTTTAGGGGACTGGGACGGTTAGTGGATGGAGCGGGAGTGCAGGTGGTATTTTCGTCCATCCCTACGGTGGCAGGGAGGGGTACAAAGTGGACACAGAAAGCCCACCTATTAAACACGTGGCTCAGGGGCTGGTGCCAACACAGAAATCTTGGGTTTTTCGACCATGGGGCACTTTACTCGACACCCGGCCTGATGGCCGCAGACGGGTCCCTATCTTTTAGGGGAAAACGGATCCTGGGCCAGGAGCTGGCAGGGCTCATTGAGAGGGCTTTAAACTAGGTAAGAAGGGGGACAGGGCTGAAGCAAGGATTGTTGGAGCTGTGCCAGGGGGAACAATAGCAAGGCCGGGGGATAAGGCAATGGCCCAGCATCTACACCAATGCACGCAGCATGGGTAACAAACAAAAGGAGCTGGAAGCCATCGTGCAACAGGCAGGCTATGACTTGGTTGCCATCACGGAGACGTGGTGGGACCACTCTCATGACTGGAGTGCTGCAATGACTGGCTATAAACTCTTCAGAAGGGACAGGCAGCACAGAAGGGATGGTGGTGTGGCTCTCTATATTAGAGAGTCTTTCGATGTTGTAGAACTCGAGGCTGGGAATGACAAGGTCGAGTCCCTTTGGTTTAGGATCGGCAGGGCCAACAAGGCTAGCGTCCTGGTCGGGGTCTGTTATAGACCACCAAACCAGGATGAGGAGACGGATGAGGAGTTCTACGGGCAGCTGACAGAAGTTGCGAAATCGTCAGCCCTTGTTCTCGTGGCGGACTTCAACTTCCCTGACATACCCTGGCACAACACAGCCCAGAGAAAGCAGTCTAGGAGGTTTCTGGAGAGCGTGGAAGATAGCTTCCTGACGCAGCTGGTTAGTGAGCCCACCAGGGGTGGCGCCCCGCTAGACCTTCTCTTCACAAACAGAGAAGGACTGGTGGAGGATGTGATTGTCGGGAGCTGTCTTGCGCAGAGTGACCACAAAATGGTGGAGTTCTCTATTCTTGGCGAGGCCAGGAAGGGGACCAGTAAAACCACTGTATTGGACTTCCGGAGGGCTGACTTTGTGCTGCTGAGGACACTGGTTGGTAGAGTCCCTTGGGAGGCGGTTCTGAAGGGCAGAGGAGTCCAGGAAGGCTGGGCGCTCTTCAAGAGGGAAATCTTAATGGCGCAGGAACGGTCTGTCCCCACGTGCCCAAAGACGAGCTGGCGGGGCAGAAGACCAGCCTGGCTGAACAGAGAATTGTGGCTTGAGCTTAGGAGAAAAAGAAGGGTTTATAATCTTTGGAAAAGTGGGCAGACCACTAAGGAGGACTATAAGGATGTTGCGAAGCTGTGCAGGGACAAAATTAGAAAAGCCAAAGCTCATCTGGAGCTCAATCTGGCTACTGCCGTTAAAGATAACAGAAAAAGTTTTTATAAATACATCAACACAAAAAGGAGGACTAAGGAGAATCTCTGTCCTTTACTGGATGCGGGGGGAAACTTAGTTACAAGAGATGAGGAAAAGGTGGAGGTGCTTAATGCCTTCTTCGCCTCAGTCTTTAGGGGCAATACCGGTTGTTCTCTGGATACCCAGTTCCCTGAACTGGTGGAAGGGGATGGGGAGCAGGATGTGGCCCTCACTATCCACGAAGAAATGGTTGGTGACCTGGTATGGCACTTGGATGTGCACAAGTCGATGGGGCCGGATGGGATCCACCCAAGGGTACTGAGAGAACTGGCAGAGGAGCTGGCCAAGCCGCTTACCATCATTTATTGGCAGTCCTGGCTATCGGGGGAGATCCCAGTTGACTGGCGGCTAGCAAACGTGACGCCCATCTACAAGAAGGGCTGGAGGACTGACCCGGGAAACTACAGGCCTGTCAGTTTGACCTCAGTGCCAGGGAAGCTCATGGAGCAGATTATCTTGAGAGTCATCACGCAGCACTTGCAGGGCAAGCAGGCAACCAGGCCCAGTCAGCATGGGTTTATGAAGGGCAGGTCCTGCTTGACGAACCTGATCTCCTTCTATGACAAAGTGACGCGCTGGGTGGATGAGGGAAAGGCTGTGGATGTGGTCTACCTTGACTTCAGCAAGGCTTTTGACACCGTTTCCCACAGCATTCTCCTCAGGAAACTGGCTGCTCTTGGCTTGGACTGGCGCACGCTTCGTTGGGTTAGAAACTGGCTGGATGGCCAGGCCCAAAGAGTCGTGGTAAATGGAGTCAAATCCAGTTGGAGGCCGGTCGCTAGTGGCGTTCCCCAGGGCTCGATGCTGGGGCTGGTCCTCTAATATCTTCATCGATGATCTGGACAAGGGCATTGAGTGCACCCTCAGTAAGTTTGCAGACGACACCAAGTTAGGTGCGTGTGTCGATCTGCTTGAGGGTAGGAAGGCTCTGCAGGAGGATCTGGATAGGCTGCACCGATGGGCTGAGGTCAACTGCATGAAGTTCAACAAGGCCAAGTGCCGGGTCCTCCACCTGGGGCGCAATAACCCCAAGCAGAGCTACAGGCTGGGAGATGAGTGGTTGGAGAGCTGCCAGGCAGAGAAGGACCTGGGAGTGATGGTTGATAGTCGGTTGAATATGAGCCAGCAGTGTGCTCAGGTGGCCATGAAGGCCAACAGCATCCTGGCCTGTATAAGAAGCAGTGTGACCAGCAGGGCTAGGGAGGTGATTGTCCCCCTGTACTCGGTTCTGGTGAGGCTGCACCTCGAGGACTGTGTTCAGTTTTGGGCCCCTCGCTACAAGAAGGACATCGAGGTGCTTGAGCGAGTCCAGAGAAGGGCGACAAAGCTGGTGAGGGACCTGGAGAACAAGTCCTACGAGGAGCGGCTGAGGGAGCTGGGATTGTTCAGCCTGGAGAAAAGGAGGCTCAGGGGTGACCTTATCGCTCTCTACAGGTACCTGAAAGGAGGCTGTAGCGAGGTGGGGGTTGGTCTGTTCTCCCACGTGCCTGGTGACAGGACGAGGGGGAATGGGCTTAAGTTGTGCCAGGGGAGTTTTAGGTTGGATCTTAGGAAGAACTTCTTTACCGAAAGGGTTGTTAGACATTGGAACGCGCTGCCCAGGGAAGTGGTGGAGTCCCCATCCCTGGAGGTCTTTAAAAGATGTTTAGATGTAGAGCTTAGGGATATGGTTTAGTGGGGACTGTTAGTGTTAGGTCAGAGGTTGGACTCGATGATCTTGAGGTCTCTTCCAACCTAGAAGTTCTGTGATTCTGTGATCCTGGGATCTCCTTATTTGCACGCATATAGTGAGAGCTAGGTAAATTTATTTAGATCTAAATGATGCTCTCTACAACAGTAAGCTACGCTTCCAGACTTGGGAAAGGAGGGGGCATGTGTTGTACGCCCAGAGCCATCCAACGTAGTGATGCTGGCACTGAAATGGTGACAGCAAGGTGGAGCCTGCAAATAGAGGCAAGGCAGGGGGTCAGGGAGAGGGTGAGAAGCAGCTGCCCTGGGTGCATAGTCAACAGCCTGAGAAACGTGGCAAGAGAAGTGAGAGCTGGCAGATGGCTGGAGACAGCCCCTCTAATTCTCACTGTGCTGTGGCTCTAAAACACCTCCCCGTGCCAAGCATGTAGCCGAGCAGATGCAGATTGAGCAGATGAAGCAGGTTGTGGTGCCCCCAGAGTGCAGTGCTCAGGGGAAAAAGCAGGGTCAGCCTCCGGGAGCAGCTACCTGCTTGCAGTATGAGTTTGCTTTGCTGCATATAGACTACTCAAGTTACCTCACGGGACAGCGCAGGGGTGGAAGTAGGCAAAGGTGTGAGGTAGCGCCAGACGTGGTAGCTCTGCGTGAAGGTGGCAGAAAGGCTGGTTCACAGGTGGCAGGATGGGAAAGCCCCACGCGCCTGTCTGTGCGTGGCGATGCAGCTGCCAGTCTTCATAGGCAGCGTGGCACACCTGTGGGAACCGCTGATGCTGCTGCAAGGAGGGGGCAGCCTCCTGCGGGCTCAGTCTGGATGCAGACTTCCCAAAACCACTGCCGTATAGATGGCAAATTGCTGGATTTACTGATCAATTAATGTTTACATTATTTCTGGCATTCCACTGGAAGCACCGTGGTCAGAGGCTTTGAGACGTGGGTTGCAGCAGTGTGCTTGAAAGTGCATGTGAGTTCACGCCCTGTGCTGATGCAGGACCAGAGTGCTCAGAATCATGATAGATCAAGTCCTTTCAATTCTCTTGCTCGCCTCTCTATCTCTGATTATCTTAATTGTCAGCCTTTCTGCTCTGGAGTGGAAAGTCCAATTTAGCCCAGATCATTAGAAAACAAAATTTTAGTACTTTCATAGGCAGTTCAACAGTTCATGCAAAATTAGCTTCTGTGCATACTGCATAGAAGCTTGCTGCTCCTTTTTTTGTTGTTACTGGAGGTTTGGTTGAAAATAAAAAATCACAGCCTGTTCCCACGTTTTATAAGAAAGTTTGAAGTATACTTTCAGTATTCATACCCATACCCAAAGTTTTTAAAGGGAACAAAAGATTATTATTTATTTTTTTTCCTGAATCAGGCACAAGAAATGTTCTCCATTGATTAGAAGATAATTCAAATATCCTTTCTGTGACTAATCAACATGAGGCATATGTATATATTTTGCATAATGTGCTGTTAACAGCTACCTCACTGCATGTTAAGACCAAGCCTGGATGTTGGTATCAAGCATGACAGAAAATGTAGACCAAGTCTTCCTTTTGGAAAAGGTTGGCACCAACCCCTATGGGTCTTGTAACAGTTCTGAGCAGTTCTTGGTACACTTTATGAAAGCCGTGATGTTGGAATGCAGGGGGTTGGTTGTATAATATTTGGTTCTTAATCTTCCATCCTTTTGGTACTTTTATCTGCAATCTTTCTAGAAAAAAGCACAGCAAGAATATGATAGTGTTGGGTTTCCCTCATCAGCTGGGAAGTGATTCATTACGGTAGCAGGGTGGGTTGTGCAACAAGGGAAGGGGCTGGCAGAGCACCATGGGACTTCAACATGCAAAGTGTTTTTCTTTCATAGATAACACATATGTTTCCAGTTCTGATAATGATGAAGATGTGTTAGTTACAACAGAGCCAATTCCAGTAATTTTCCACCAAATTGCTACAGGTAATCTTATGTCCTGATTATTTTACCAAGTTCATGTTTTGTGAGGGAGGACAAGACGTCTCCTGTACTTAAAGGGGGATGTGTTAATGTGTGTACGTGCTTGTACAGTTCACTAGTTCTTCACAGGCTTGCTGTAGTAAGTTGTCCTACATTTCAGAATAGAATAAATTAAAACACTTCTTTTGGGAATCAACACAATTGTGTAGGCAGAATGTGTTTTATTCCTTCAATGTCCTGTAGTCTGTGTTAAAGTAATTCTCCTCAAATACAGTTAGAGGTGCTTAATACTTCCCAATTATAAGTTTTCATGCTCACTTGCTTAAACCTTTCAGAAATCTGTACTACTGCGAATGAAACAGACTATAACTATCATTGCCTCTGGTGAATTATTTCAGAAAATTTCAAACAAAATGGTTCAGCTATTTCACAAATGAGACTACGGGAAAAATATTTTTTCCAGTGATTTTGGGAACCTCTTCATTTGAAATTTCATCCATACTTTCAAAAAAAACCCAACAAACACATTTAATACATAAAATGACATTTAGAGATCTAGGCACTTATATACAATATATAACCAAGATCTCTGTATACTCCACACAGATTTTTTTAGACTTTATCAGGTAAATTCCTTGATGATTTCAGGCTACAGGAGAAACTGCATAAAGCAGTCTTAACTCTAGCAGTTCTGCAGATAAGAGTGCTTGACTTTTTGGTATTTTTATTATATTTACAGAGCTTTAAGGTATTTTTGTGTGCATGTATAACACAGAATTACTTTGAATTCCACTGGAAAATCAATATGATTTTCAGCCTCTGATCTCATTTATGTAGTAAATCAAGAATAATTTTATTAAAGTTACTGGAGTGGCACCCTAACAAAAACTGGTCGTTACAGACTGAAGTTTAAGATTTTATTAAATTTTATTAATTTGAATAGAGTCAATTTTATTTGCAAGTACGTACATAATTTGAAAAGAAGACTATCAATTAAAATAAGATTTAAACCTATATTTTGTATATAAGTTGATCTGATTTAATTATTGCTGAGGGCTTTTGATCTTTCATTCTTTTCATTCTTTTTTACACAGAAGTTTAAATTACTGATTGGGAAAACAAAATCTCCTAAATGGACCAGCTGAATTTCATTTCACAGTTAAAAACATACATAGTCTCTTGTTAATTTTAGACTGTTGCATTGTAAACACTTTGGTGTCCTTCATACCTGTAACTTACTTAACTATTTCAACTAAGTATTTAAAGTCAGTATATACAAAAGTATTTCACATTTTTCACAGATGTTCTGTATTTTCCCTTTTATTTTAAGAATTAAGAAAAACCAGCGATGTGAACTATTGCTTATCCATAAAATCAAAATTACAGAGGGAGAATGGAGAGGTATGTATTTCTTGTATGTATATTTTAACAAAAGATATTTTAAGAAGCAACAGAAAATAGTATGTAATAGATAGAATTCCTGTCAAATGCACCTGTACAACACATTTTGGAAAGAAATGTCTTAGTTTAGGCCACTGCTGTGGCCTACAGCAGTCCCACTGGAGTCTCTGGACCTTCTCCTGACAATGTTCACCGTAAGTAATATCTGGAGTGTGAAGGCTCTTCAGTCATGCTTGTATTTGTGCTGGCATGGGCCCCTAACTAGTCTCACTGAGATGGTATTAAGAAAGAAGTGGCACTAAAAGATGAGGTCATCAGGGGCTGACAGTGTTAGGGCCTCAAAGGAAGTACCACATAGGCTCGCACCATGAGTGGTGCAAGAGATTGAGCAATGTATCAAAAACTCAAGTGCTTAACTTCAAGACGTTCTCTGACAAAGTTGATTTCTGGATTTGGAATACTTGTTTTATGACTAATGCCTTTTAGACTCTCATCTGTATTTTATTCTGGAAAAGGGGGCTAAGTATGATCAGATATGATAATGGATATGGTTGTTTGTTTTCATTAGATGAAACCCAATTTGATTTTAAAAACTGCAGTAGGAAGTATTTTGATTCTACTGCCACATAATTTTATGCAATGCTCTGTAAACATTAAAAGTTCAAATGCTGTATTTACCCTTTTTATGCAGAATTTACCCTTTTGATTAAAACCTTGAGATATAGCTAGTTTCCATGGGACAGACTTTTGAGTTTTTCCTTTTTTTTTTTTTTAATTGAACAAGATACTTAGATACAAAAACACTGAAAAAGCCTTTAAATAAGTCTCTAACACTGTTGGCTAGACAGTTAGAAGTTTTAATTAGGATAGGGTGGGTTTTACACTGTTCTCATGTGAGAGTTTCATTTCTCTTTAGTTGGCATTGATTTTTGTTGCTCACTTGGGTTCTGTTTTAACACAAACTTCCCCTTTAGCTAGGGTTATTATTAAACAAAGATGATTGAAGTCACTTTATTTCTTTTTAGTAAAGTAGAAGCAGATATGATTTTTATGCCTTATCTCAAAAAATCGCTGTGAAATTGGCTGAAATACAATTTTTGTTCTATGTATACATGTAGTAACTACAGAAGGAATTTAGAGGTAAAGGTAAGGAGGTGGGATTGTATTGTCTGACCATAGAAGTCGGTGATGAGTATATATGACATTTATAAATGTAGGACATTTAGGGGTACCTTCTCTGATTTGATCAAAGATTTTCATCTTTGATTTGTATTCCACTGTGACAGTTCTGTGTATCATGGAATCACTGATTGGTTTGGGTTGGAAGGGACCTTAAAGATTGTCTAACTCCAACACAGGAATGTGTAGGACATAAACATGAAATGTGCAAAAAGTACATGGTGTTCGGATTGAAATAAAGAGTTAAGATTTTATCAGGTATTCTTTATGGGATCCTTGTCAGAATAGAGCCTAGAAATAACTAATATATTATGAGAAACAAGGATTAATATTTTGAATTAATTAGGTAATTATAACTAAAGGCTTCATTGGTAACAAGCAGAATATAACACTGCTGTTCATGCTGAGTTGAAGTCTGTACCATGAGTAGTTCTATTTACTTGAGTGCAATTATTCACAGAGCAGCCTATTTAGAGCAGGTTTTACTTGAGTAAGCACATTACTTTCTAATCTTTAATTTTCAAAGTCTTAGAACAGAGGCAGTCAGAAAATTAAGTTTTAACTTTTCCTGGCAATCGGCTGGTACTTTTGTTATAATAATTAAGCAGAGATTTGTCAGAGTTTTTCACAGAAGGGGACTTAAAAGATCCCATGCTTAGGCTTGAATTATTTCCTTAAACTATTATAATTGATTTACCAGAATCAAGTTAATTAAAACCTTATTAGGTCACCAAAATGCTTAATGAATTAAGTACAGAACCTCTGTCTTGGTGGGTAAAGTATGCTTTGTTTAGCAGGACCACAGAGTGAAGTAGTCCTGAATATTCTAGTCCAACTCCTAAAATACCATACTGTCTGTATCCTCTGGCAAAGTATTTTTCTCTGACATACGTTTAGGGTTGTTTTTTTTGTGCCCCAGTAGTGTGTGTAAGCTTTGTCTGCTCTTTCATTATTCTTAAAATGGGCCCATAATACTCCTCACTAAAAATAATACTAAAATGTCATCTCTTATTAGGTGTGCATAGAGCTTATTTGCAAAAAAAAAAGCCTTCCTGTGTATCTATAAATGCAAGACAGAGATACTGCTTTTATCATTGTTAATTTTCATTTTTAATTAAGGAGTCACAGCACAACAGCACACTTGAAGAAGATTCTGAAGGGGATAATGATTCTGAGGAATTTTATTATGGAGGACAGGTAATGAAGGATATTTTTCAAATGTTTCAAATTTATATCTGAAAGTCTCTGTGGTTCATTCTGTTATAAATATTGGATAATTAATTTCTTATGTTTTTTCAATGTGTGAATGTGATGTGTATATATACAGTATTTTACAGTAAAAGTATTGAATATGTTATACTGTAGAATCATGTCAAACTTAAAATAAAGTGAGCTCCTTTGCATTTGTAAAACTGCAAGAACAGAAAATCCAGCTGTTCTTCAGGATGTTTGAAAATAGAAGCCAGTTGCTTTTTTTTCCAGGAAATAGACATTTACTCTTTACAGCATATCCCGTTATTGATACAAATGGGAAGTCAGCCTAGATCCAAATTTGTTTCCTGCTGGAGGGTTGCCATTTTGTAAAGTCAAGAGCACTGCAATTTAATGGTAAAAAATTGTTATTACAAAACAATTTTAATCTAGGCAACGATCCATTCTTTCTCTGAGATCTGCAGCTAAATTCACCTTGAAAAATGCTACATATTTTTAGATAACTGTGTAGCTCTGTTTTCCTTCTTGCTCTCTTAGCAGAATTAGTTATTATTACACCCTGTGATGTACTGGGAAATAAAATACCTTTATATCTTTTCCTTTTGCAACGTCAATAGAACAGTTCACACTGGTAGCTTCCTTTATTCAGATTTTTTCTTATCATTTTAGTCTAAAGATTGCCCCAAAGGAATCATTCCTCACTTATGTTTTTAGAACTGTTTGTTTTGATGAACGTTCTTGTGAATTACAGCTGGCTTTTGTGAAAGTTGCTGCTGTCTCCGCCCAGAGGCTGAAGCCATCCATGCCCTTGGGAGTGCAGAGTGAGGCTGCAGGAGTGTGTCGGCAGCACTAGCTGGTTGGGTTGGAGCAGGGTGTGCGGCATGCTGATGAGCAAGCAGGGCATCGCTGAGCCTCTCCTCCAGTAGCATGGTGGGGCTTGAACACAAAATACAAGTTAAAGTGCGTTATATTTACAGTAAAGTATAGAAAGCCCACCCCTAAAAGACTACAGAAGGTTATACTGAAACTGGAACTGAAATAATGTATTTTCAGTATCAGAAAATGACTTACATGGGTTACAGACTCATGTTCGCTTGAGAAATGACTGCAGGAGTTGCCTCCCTTCCTCTGCCTATTCATACAGCCCAGCAGAGTGCTGGAGAGGGCTGTGTACACATACTTCAGTGAAAAGACCGGTATCTTATTTAATCTGCCTGGGAGGAAAAATCTTCTGATTTTTGCCCTGTGGTGATGAATTGTGTGTATCGGCTTCATTTTTCAACTCTACTGAGAGAGCAGTAACCTTAAGGTGAAGGAAAAGCCAGCAAGCAGCTGGGAGCTCTTGCTTCTTGAACCAGTGCAACTACATTTGGTAAAGGATGCCTGCCAGTGCCCAAATTGATGAATAAATATTAACACTGCCTGTGAAATATGAACAGAGAGCAATCATTTTGCAAGGTGTAAAAGAGCTGTGTAATAGCAACTACTGGTCAGAATTCAGTTGCCTTATTTTTGAGGTTGGAATTGCATTATATTGTTGTTCTTCTTGTTGTTGCTAGTGTGTTTAATTGAAGGAATGATAAAAGAAAAAAAAAACACACAACACAGTAAAATTGTAGTAAAATCAGCAATAAAAAATACGTTAGATGACTGTGAATGTCTTTAGAATAGAATACTCCAAAAGTGATATAAGGAGAAGAAACAAACAACAGCTACAACACCAAAAGACATCATCAAAAATGTATTTATCAGGAGAAAAAAAAAAAAGTAATGGTCAAAGGATGAAATTTTAAGGCAAAGGACTTAGGAATTAAGTAGGAAACCAGGTAGTGAGCTAAGTCCCTTGAGAGATAAAAGAACAGTCCTTTTTCAAAGAAGGTGATTGTAAGAGTTAGGGATTCAATAATATGGAAATAGACAAAGTAGTTGACGGTATGTGTAGGGAACAGGTAAGGTAAGCTGCTTTATTTGAGACAAGTGTTTGTTGTGCCCACAGAGAAGGGGGACAAAAATGTTGACATTAATAACTATGGGGGAATAGCTACCAGTGTAACTCTGTGTGACACAGTTGGAGAAGGTGAAGGTCAGGGTTTATACTAACATTTCTAAGTGGTTACAGCTGGAAAGACAAGAAAGCAACTGATGATGAAACAAGGAGCATGGGAAATTGCATTTGATGGGCAGTGAAAACAAGATACGACCTTTTGGTCATAAATTAAATGCTTGTATCTGCTTCCTAGCCACCTGCTTGTAATCCTCCCTAAGGATTTAATGGATAAATACTTTAAAGTAGCTAAGTGATTCAATAGCCTAAGTCTTATTGATTTTCAATGGGATTTAGGTCTGTAAATCACTTAATCTCCTTTAAAAATGCAACCTTTTGTCATTATATGGGACAAAATAATCTGAATCAGGTCTCAGATTAAATACCAGGATTTTCTAAACACAGACCCTTCAGACACATCAAAGTTATCAGATTTTTAGCTTTTATTTTCACTTTCTGGGCAGCTCTTTGTTAATTCTTACTGTGAATCTCTATCTTCTACATTTGCAATAGAGAACAGCAGTTTGAAATAGTAATACTAAAAAGCTTTTGGTGTTTTCTCCCTCTCTTGTGCTTCAGTTACAGAATGTACTTGCAAATTTAGATACACAAAACTCTGGCAATCTCCCCTATGCTCATCAGCATGTCTGTGGCACTAATTTAGGGGTGGAAAATACCATACCCATGGTCTTACAGTTTTCCAGAACACTTCTTTGGTTCTTTCTGGAGTTCATTACCTCTTACCACCAGAAAATAGATGGGAGAAGGCAGAATGCTGAGCAATTCAGTGTTCTGCATGGTGTTCCATTTTTATTTTATTATTACTTACATGTTAGAGTGGTTAAAAAAAATGTGCTTTGGAAGCAACAAAGTGAACCGCGGTTACTATCTGTGAAAACATTGCTCTGCTCTCTTTGGAAGTAGAACAGCAATTGCTTATGCATATTTAAACAAATCATTTTTGAGTAATGATATATACATATATATGTATTTACGTATACAAAGGTTTGTTTACTCCTACCTGAAGAAAAATAAATTAGTAAAGGTTTTGTTCCTATGCTTGTCTAGGTGGGAGATTTTTCTGATGTGCCTATCCATACAGAGCAGGGATAGCTGGCTTAAAGCTTTCTGGTAGGGAATATCATTGATAGCTCAAAGTATGTTCACTTGCTATGCTGATGAACTGCCATATGTTTAATAAAGTCTAGGTCTAATCAAATTATTTGCTAATTTTCATAAGTAAAAAGTGATCAGGTGATTATTATTGCAATTCAGTTGAAATGTATTTAATTAGATATGTAATGAAAAGTACAGCTCCAGATATCAGAATTGAAGTGCTACAGCACTGAGGTCAAGCAGATTTGGATGCATGAACTGAAGAAACATTACTGCGGTTACATAGACCTCTGCAATAGCAGGAATTCTCAGCAGGAATTCGTGTGTAAGGATATATTCATGTGTCTAAAGGGATAAATTGCACTCTTGTGCTTTGCTGTCTGAATTTGTCAAAGGTACAAGCCAAGTCTTATTCTCATTTCTGAATGTGTCCAAATTACTGGTGTAAAGAAGTAGAGTCAGGGTCATAAAATCACAAACATATTGCTTAATGAGAAAGTGGAAATAGACTTTTAATAGATTGTTACAAGCCTAATAACGTAATTTTGGTCCTTAAAGAAGATAAGAGGATATTTAATTATTTTGACTTCATACAATCCAACTAGACAAGCATGCAAGTTTTTTCTTTATAGTATAAACACTAAACATAACCATAACCACTCTTCATGTAGACTTCATGAAAAAAAATTGTGATGACATCTCAGTACCTGTTTCTTTAGACCTTATCTGGTAAAAAGTGCTTAAAATGGGAGGGTGTCTTTAATTATTTTTCTTTTTTTAATCTGATATCATTTCACTGATGGTTTCAAATGTAGCAAATGTAACTTAGATGCTGAGAGACTTAGTGCATGGAATAGTGTCATGCTTCTCTTGTAGAGCCCATGCCGTTCTGTGTCCAAAATATATGAGAGTGTGACCACAAGCAAGAGGGAGCAAACCTTTGTCCTGTGATAGTTAGACTGGAAAGGTATAACGGGAGATAGCTGATTCTCCTCCTACTTACCAGGTTAAAAATGCACAAGTGTCAAGAGGCCCAGAGCAGCCCCCAGGATAAGATAGGATAGAGGAATGAGTTCTTTGCATGTTTTCTTCCACAAACAGGAGTTTGGCCACCTGGAGTTCCAACACAGAGGTGCCTGCTTTGCAAATCTCATTGCTTAGAAGAGCTAGACCACCTCAGTGCTTCAGCTTTATCAACACAAAGTCCTTTTTGAGCATGACATTAAGAAATCTTTATGCAGCACATTTTGCAACGAGAGCTTTCAAGAGCTTAGATCAGATGCCAGTAATGAAAAAAAAATAAAAACTCCTAGAATTTTGCTGTTGTTTTGGTAGGTTAGCTACGATGGAGAACTTCACAAGCACCCACAGTTGGAAGCTGATTTGACAGCAGTGAGAGAGATCTATGGACCTAATGCAGTATCTCTCAGGTATGTCATCTACCCTTCTGTATTGTGGAACCTGTCACATTTTGGAGGCTGTTCTGTGTAAACTTTCCCTCACTGCCAAAACACAAATCTTTTCTGAGCTCTGCATATTGTGGCAAAAGGAAGGGGCACTCTTAGCTAGGAATAATGCAGTATTTGGCTTCGTTTTGTGGCTGAGTATTCAAACAACTAGCTATGCTTGGAACAGGTCCTGGAAGCTTGTTCTAAAATATTGTTGTCCTTTGCACTTCAGTAGGCATTTGATCAAGCTGTTGTATGTTGTTGAAAATTACTATTCATCATTACTCTAAACCCTTGTTAAACTTTTTATTTTTCGTACTCTGTCTTCTGCCCTGGGGGTGGAACAAGAGGTACGATAAGAGATTTAGTAGATGTTGTCCCTAGGAGTTGTTTTTTTCTAGTCTGAAGAGAAAATGAAAAAAAAAAAGAAAAAAGGAGAGGATTTAATAACAGTTGCTCTTCTTCAAAAAAAACCTTCAAAAAGCAGTCATCAAGTGTTCTCCATTGTCACTGAGGGAGATACGATAAGAAAGTAATTTGTTAGAAACAAACAAGAATTTGGTTAGATTTTAGGAAAGCTTTCTAATTGTAATGAGGTGGAAAACTGAAGAATCCTACGCAAGGAAATGGTGGAACCTTGGTCAGGGGTGAATAGCAAAGAGAAATTACACAAAAATTCTGTAGGGTTTATATGAGTGTACATGATTCTGCAGCAGCATATAGCTGTATGGTATGCTTTATTTATTTCAAGTCTTTTATAACTTGATTTTCCATCTATGTAATTATGAATAATTTAATTAAAATATCAGGGAAGATGTAACAGACCTGCCAGAAACATTACAATGAAAATAACAAAATTGTTATATAAACAAAGTAATAAAATACAGAGATTATAACCTTAAGCATACATATATTGCAAATAACAGTTCCCATTAATCTAAACAATAATTTCTGTTATTTTAGAGTGTGAGAGTATGTGTACAACTGTGGTGTAAGATGCCTTTTGAAATTAAGTGGAAATTCATTACATTTTTAGGACCTGGAGGATTAAAATCCAAATGGTTGTGTATGGGTTCAGAAAATGAATTAGATAATGTTCAGGTGCCAAACTGGTAACTATGAAATTGAGCATATCCCTTGATAGCATGCTTCCTAAAGCTCCTAAAATTAAGTAATGGTACGTAACCTTTCAAAACCTTAACGTATCTAATATGTTGAATCAACTGTTTCATTGGATGCATTGTGATCTCAGGCTCACTGTATTAGAAATTAGCATTTGTGGTTGCTTCTGGTGTGTGGAAAACTTCCATGCTTATTGTACTCTGCAGTTGAAGATACACATGAATTCTTGGAAATGATAAAAACAGCATTAAGCATTCAGTTTCATCTCTCTCCAACAGCTACACTTCTCTGACTGCAACAGGCCTGTCTCACAGTGACACCCACTAAAATGCATTTCTTAGAGAGCTGACCCTATTATTCAGTAGTCTCCTACTGTCAGGGAGTGAACTTTACATATATACAAAAGGGGAATTCCTATACCTGCATGCTTTTCACCACAGCCCCTTAAAAGCTGGCCACCAGCCTATAAGAAAGGCATCTGGACCAACTGATCCGAACTCTTCAGTATCTACTTACATTACTTAAGCATTTATAGACAGAGGATCTCTGGAACTTCAAAATCAAAACGTGTTCCTGGAGACATTGTGGGCAGCAGATCATAAGCTTCAGGCACTAGAAGAAAACATGATTTCTTCCTTGCTTTTAGCCTGGGGAAGTAAACCATCATGTCTCTAAAATCCATTTTCCATGGTGGTAATGGAGTGCAGGCAAAGGTATTTCAGTGAATATGGAAATTCCACAGTTGTAACTTATTTTTATCTTCTCCTTCTACACACATTTCTCTGTTTAGTTGGTTCAACTCCATTCCTGTTTAATTAATAAAATTAAGCTTTATTCCAACCTTTTGCATCTGTCATGTGAGTAACACCAGCCTGTGTTCGTAAGTATTACTGATGAGTTTATAGCAAACTATTCTTTGGATCTTCAGGAAAATTAACAACAACAAAATCTGAGATCAGCTATCTCCTAACAAAAATACTTTTGTATTTCAAGGTTACCTTATCAACTTCATTTATGCATAATTGCTACTGTGCACTCTTAGCAGTGTACACTCTTCTTAATAGGAAAGCAAGGAATTTATTGTGAGAAGAATATAAATGTAGTGTAAAGCCAAAATCCAGGGACTAGGAGTGTATCAACTAATCTGTGAAAAACTGGAAGTTATTTCACTTTTATAGAATTATCCAGTCAAGTAATTAAAATAAAAGTAACTTTTGTGTAGGTATAAGAATGAATATTTTCTAGCCCTATTTTTCAGAAGTCTTCATATACCTTGGTGTAGGGCAATGAGAGTGGGTCAGAAAATAAGAGGGAAAAGAACCACACTTTAAGGTTTCATATGGCAATGAAACACCCATGAGCGAAATTAAATCTGTACCTTTGAGATTCCAGGAATACTACAGGTGACAGATAAAGTAAGGTAGCTATTGCCTTGAGCACATTACAGGGCAATCGGCATGTTTTGACAAATAAATATCGTGAATGTAAGAAGCAAACCAACAGGTATAATGTGCCACAGTCAGGGCTTTGTTGTTTTTGTCTTCAATTATTTATCTCAAGCCTCTGCTTAGGTTACTGGCTGTTAACCTAAAATCAACTAGGATTTTGTTTTGTCATAAATAACAACAGTATGTGACCATGATTGTTTCTTTGATTTGTTTGTACAGTACATCAAAGATACATGGCAGTGATGGAATGAGAATTTTGGGGAATTATTAAATAAAATAAAAATAAATAGCCTATTTATGTAAGATAAGAAAGTTTCAGTGCAGCAGATGTTCACCCACTGGGAATATTGATCTAATCTATGTAAATGTGTATTTTATAACCATTCTGATTTTACAGCCAAGATTATCCTTTATAAAATCTTCCCTGTTATAAGTACTCCTGGGCTGAGGAGTATTTTAAAGAGCTCTAATGTAATGTAATTCTTTCCTTTCAGGGAATATGGAGCCATTGATGATGTAGATATTGATCTGCATATTGATGTTAGCTTTCTTGATGTAAGTAATCTAATCACAAAATTATATAATGAACATTAATACCCATTTAATTCTGCTACACAGCAGGCACTCTAGACAACTACTGAGACTTTCGTTTTTCGGAGGCTTGATCTTCACAAGTGGATGTGACGTTATTGATTGCTACCCAGTGGAAAGGTTTCCTTTTCATTTTACAATCATGTTGTTAAGATGTGTTCTAGGCTTTTATTTACTGCTTGTATATTTCCTTTCAAATATGCTTTGTAAATGGTAAATGTTTTAACTGATATAAATGAAATACATTTCTTTTTTTGCTATCCTAGACATTAGTTAGGTGAAAGCACTTCATAGAGTCTTGGAAAGAAGATGACCTTGGCTAGAGATCTCCTGTGTGCTTCTCAACATCTGCAACTGATTAGGGAGAGGCTTGAGTGGCAAAGGAGACTCAGGACAGTGGCAGTGTCGACTGGCAGCATGGCTTGTGTAACTGTTATGCTGTCATTAGCTCCACACTTCCTCACCTCATCTGTGCAGTAACTTCCTGTCTTCTAGATGCAGAATGAATTTAGTGCTTTTAGGGGCATCATTAGCTTCTGTACAGATATATTCTCAGGTCAGTTCAGCACAGAAGATAGTTTTTCTTGGGCTCTTTTAAAATTAAGAGAGCTTGATCATACCTTGAATAATTTTAATCAGTCTTGAGAAGGAGCAAATATTTCCTTTGCACTATGTTATGGGTTTAGTGTCCTTTCCATCTTTATTTGCTCCGTTGCTTCTTAGCTTTGAAGCAGTATGTCTTGATAGATGGGAATGTGTCTGCCTGCGCTGTGGATGTAGTGTCATATAGAAACCTGTGCTCAGTTTAAATGGGTATATTCAAGGACTGGAAACAGTCTAACGATGCTCTTAAGGGCATTAGCAAGCAATAGTATGTCTGAAGTCTCACGTTTGGAGTTGATATCAAGTTGGAGTTGATATCCCATGATGGGTAAGTGGATGGATAGTGTTTATACCAGTCCCTAACTGAGACTGACAAAATGCAACAATTCTTCATGATGTCTAATGGTATCTGTTGTCTTCTTTTTATCTTGAACTAGGAAGAGATTGCTGTGGCTTGGGATGTAATTCGCACAGAGCCCATAGTAGTGCGATTGCACTGTTCACTTACACAGTACTTAAATGGCCCAGGTTAGTCACCTATGTATTCTTCATATCCCTTGTTTGTTGGCTAAGTCTCAGCCATATCCCAAGTGACAGATACTCATTTCCTGCTAAATCTTTGACCCTGCATGTACTTAAATTTATTGCTGAGAACAGTCTTGCTGATGTGAAATTGTTACATGTATTTGCAAGACTAGGCCCTAATAATGGCATGAGCGTCTAGTTTAAACTCCTGGAAGCTGAGTTTAGGAATTTGTTTTCTTGGTATCCTTTGAAATACAGCTGTTTACACTGGGAACCTGAGGGTTTATGAATAAATGTCTACAGTTTCTAACATGATTTTCTGACTTTGGAAATCAGGGATCATCTTCACAGATGCAGATATTACTGATAAGGTGTACATGCACAAATCTATGGAGCACATTAATATGACCTTTTTCATGTACCTTTTGAAGAACCAGACCATGATAATTATGCTGTCAGCTTCTGATTTTTATATGAACCTATGAACTCTTGGGGATCTTTAAATTTGAATGAGATTTTTGAACGTTGTGTGGACATCGTACTCTCTGGTTGTTCAGTAAAGCTTACTCATGACAGTAAAAATATCCCAACTCATGAAGAATCAGCTGAGAGATAAGATTTGGAAACATTCATATGCAACAGTCAACTTCAGATATATTTTTACAGAAGAAAGTCAAGAAGTGTGTAACTTGGATGATAACTTGCCTGGATTTGGAGGCTTCCAATGCAAGCTCTCAGTTCAGCCTTGTATCCGTAGGAGAATTCTGCCTCTGGAGATTGAATAGATATTTCCAGTCATAATATGTTTAGCAAAATCTGTCCCAATGAGCTTTTTTTATAGGATATTTTGTCTGCTGATGCTATCAGTTATATTCAGTTAATCCCAATGAGCATTTCATTACAATCCCTTATTTTTTGCTTGACTTTGGTCCCTTTGCCTGTATTTTTTTTCTTTGAACTTTTCTGTAAATATGTAGATCTTAAAATATATATTTGCCATAGCAAGTAGCAGTGTTAGTATTCAGAATATTTCTATCAAAATGTAATTTTAAAAAGTGCAGCATATAAGAGAGATTGAAGCGTGAAAAGCATGACGCATTAAGAAATGATCTAGTGAAATGAGAAGTAACAAGAAGTTATCTTCTGCACTGCTGACAAGGTTAAAACAAAGTTTGATTCTCAGTCCTGCAGCTGACTGACTATGGTGGCACTTGAGCACTGAGGGGCGAGATCAGGGCCAGAGGCAAATTCTTCTCTGTTATGGCTGCTGTTTCTGCCATGCCTCTTTATTTACCAGAAAAAGCACAATGAAATCCACCATCTTTTGTGTTAATAAGGCTCTTTCTCTGAATGCTCCTTTTGCTCCTTGTATATGCTGTTTCGAGATTACCAAGTCATAACTCTGACATGTATATTTCTCTTTTAATACATTCTGTTGTCTGATAAAAGAAACGAAAGTTTCTTCTGTGCAGTATACTCCAAAGCACAAAGGGGATATTTTTACCACCTCACAGCTGTTTTCTATCCTGATTTTACACAGTCATTCTTCTAGTTAATTACTTTTTTCATTGTTTTACCTGAAAGCAGTTTCTCCCCCAGGTCTTAGAAACCTATCTTAGATTAGGATTAATCAGCCTTTGAGAGTACTGGGCTGTCTCCTCTAATTGTAGAGTTTAGACAAGAATTACAGTCTAGACACCAGATTTTAAGACTGGTGGAACTAAGTATGGTAATTCTCACTGAAGATAGTCCACACCCCACCAAGTGTCCCAGATTTGAAAATCTAAAGACATTGCTACCCCTAATCAAGTAATTTCTTTCTTTTGAAAAAATCATCAATTTATCTTTAAAAGATGAGGTTATATTTGGGTAAGAGTATTGGGGCAAGCATCTACAGTGTTTTGAACTAAGTGAAATTGGATGGCAAGGTTAGATACACTGCATTTTATTTTTAAAATTAATTTATTGAAGGGAAATTAAAAGATAAACTGGTATTCTGGATAAGAGTGATCACAATAATACAGATTTAAAAACACTGATTTTCTAAGAAGGAACCCCAGATTTTTTGTTTTCATTCTATTTTATTTTACTATAGTCTCATTTGTGTTTGCAATATGTGTTGGATGTTGTTCCACCTCAAGGACCTGAGGGTCTCTCAACAAGTGCTGGACTTCTGACCTCCTTCTTCTATTTAGCAAATGTTATTAAAATATTTTAGTAATACCAGGAGCTAATTTCTAGCCTCCAACCCTTATGTTTTCAATTTTCTGATAGGTGAATGTGGATATACCACTGGTGGGATGGGTCTTGAGTAAAACAGTGTCACTTGGCCACTGGAATGCTTACATCAGGCACTTAGATTATGATTATTAAAGATCTTATATAAAAATGTCCATAGAAGAAAAACCCAGATACTAGTTAATTCAGTTCATTCAACTTTAATTTTCCTCATAGTCATAGGAACTGTAACAGTGTGGAGAAATAATTGATTACATAAGGGGTTTTTCTCCACATCTAGATCCAAGGTCATGTAAGTTTCTTAAGTTCTTATGAGGAATTTAAATTAGTTTGCTTTTATTTAGGAAGTTTTAATTCTTAGATACAATAGTCTTCTGAAAAATAAAATAAATACTCAGGTGCACTACACCTTTATAAAATTCTGAAGATCAGATTAGGTGTGAAAACTCTTGGATTTTATTGCAGAAATCCTGGTGTTTGATCACAGAATTGTAAGGGTTGGAAGGGACCCTGAGAGATCATGAGGTCCAATATGACATACTATCGAAAGTATGTCAGATCTTCCAGGGAAAGGGCTTAATTTTGTTTTCAGTTACAAAGGAATAAAATTATTTTCAGTGACAGCAAGTTCACTTTGGACTACAGTAACTGCATCTAACAGTTCATTGAGATTGTCCCATGACTATTAACAAAAGGTAACAAATAGTGCACTCAGACTTCTCAGCTGAGAAGATATTCAATACATAAATTTATTTACAGATAGAACATTTTAATCTGTATGTGTAAAGACTACTTACTTGGAAGAAAAGTTAAGAGATTAGATGATATGAATCATGAATTGCCGGGTTCTGCACCTGGGGCACAACAACCCCAAACAGAGCTACAGGCTGGGAGATGTGTGGATAGAAAGCTGCCTGTCAGAGAAGGACCTGGGAGTTTTGGTTGACAGTCGGCTGACTATGAGCCAGCAGTGTGCTCAGGCGGCCAAGAAGGCCAACAGCATCCTGGCTTGCATAAGAAACAGCGTGGCCAGCAGGTCCAGGGATGTGATTGTCCCCCTGTACTTGGCTCTGGTGAGGCCGCACCTTGAGTACTGCGTTCAGTTTTGGGCCCCTCACTACAGGAAGGACATGGGGGTGCTTGAGCGAGTCCAGAGAAGGGCTATGAAGCTGGTGAAGGGTTTGGAGAACAAGTCTTACGAGGTGCGGCTGAGGGAGCTGGGACTATTTATCCTGGCGAAGAAGAGGCTCAGGGGCGACCTTATCGCACTCTACAGGTACCTGAAAGGAGGCTGTAGCGGGATGGCGGTTGGTCTGTTCTCCCACGTGCCTGGTGACAGGATGAGGGGGAATGGGCTAAAGTTGCGCCAGGGGAGGTTTAGGTTGGATATTAGGAAGAACTTCTTTATTGAAAGGGTTGTTAGTCACTGGAATAGGCTGCCCAGGGAAGTGGTTGAGTCCCCATCCCTGGAGGTCTTTAAAAGACATTTAGATGTAGAGCTTAGGGATATGGTTCAGTGGAAGATTTGTTAGTGTTAGGTCAGAGGTTGGACTCGGTGATCTTGTAGGTCTCTTCCAACCTAGACTTTTCTGTGATTCTGTGAATTACCAGCCCAGATACATTTATTCTATAGTTAGTAACAAAGCTCTCTAGTAACAAAGATACATTTATATAATTAACGTTAGAGGGACAACATATATACTAGGGAATCCACTTTTTAAAATATTCATTTGTTAAGACAACAAATGATATTGGCTGGTACTCAAAAAATGGCTGTTAATTTCTTCATAGACTCAGGTGACGTGACTGCTTTCACCATTGCTTCAATGCCATTGCTTATACTAAAGGTCTGAATAGAACAGTGTCCTTAAATATAACTTGTATGGTTATGAGTTCTTGATTATTCATTTAAACTCAACAGTATCTCCATTTTCCATAGTGCCAACTGTGGATGTATTTCAGATCTCTACTAAGGAAAGATTTGGGCTGGGACATCAGCTGAAAAAGTAAGTCTGGAAAAGTGTAAATCCCTCTTCTTAAGTAAACATATTTTTACATATTTTTTACTTCCCAAACCATGTCACAGGTTGTCAGATTGGTTGGATGAAAGTATTTTGGTTTTATTCAAGTAAAAGTAGCATTTTCTCCTCTTTAAGTTTTGACAGTTGTTGCAGAGAACCTGGTTTGTGCTGCCTGCCAGAGTTTTCTGTCACTTTACTGTCATTTAGAAAGTAAGCTACAAAAGTTTGAATAGACAGTAACTAAGTGTTTGATTTAATGTTTCTGCTTAGATTATGAGGTCTCTGTAGCAGGAATCTTTCTGAGCATCATGAATACCCTATGGAGGCAATACTTTCATGGTGGCCTCTAAGGTTTACTAAAGTAATCAGGCCACCGAGTTTTGTGGACAAGAAGAAAGAATAGTAGGAAAAAAGCAGTAGTTTCATCTGTTCCTGATACAATTCAATTTAATAGAATTTTGCTGAGTAATCTTATGTGCTTGTGTATGTGTAATGAAATTACAGGAATATAGGCTTCAATATTTGATCCTTGAAACAGTAAAGCTCCTTAAGAAAAAAAAATAAATTGCTGTTTGTTGTTCAAAGAAATTTAGTGCAGCATTTTCATAATCTTGCAGATGAAACAGTTATTAAAATCTCTCTGATACGTGACTTTGAAGAAAAAAAATTAAAAAGCTCCCCACACATGAAAACTCTTTTAAAACATTTTAGTATGAACACTGTCTCTGATTTGTGCACTGGGTAATTACCAAAGGCTCACATAATACATTTTCTAGTAAATAAATCACAGATGAGCAGAAATCAGAATACTCGTGAACTCCATGGCCTGTTGTCTGTGAGCACCAGGTTATTCTTATTTGAATAAGAATAATGTCCATACTGACTTCGACTTTGTCTTTAGCTTAATGCATAGACCCTGAATGCTAGATTAGAATCACAGAATAATAACGTAGCTTGTAAGAGACTGGTGAGGGTCATCTAGTGCAGCCTCCCACCCCAAGCTACTCTAAATTCAAAGTTAAATTAGTTCACTAAGGACCTCAGGCAGTAGAGGTGTGAAAATCTGCAGCTTTTCTTGGTAAACTGTTGTACTTAACCACTCTTCCTGTGGATGTGTTTTCTTTATAGCCTTTATGTTTTTTAGCTTCCCTTAGTGCAACTTGTGGCCGCTGCCTTTTGCTGTGCACGTCAGGGAAGTGTCTGGCTCTAGCTTCATTGTAAGCCTTTCTGGGTAGTATAATACTGTACATGCTTACCCTTATGCCTTTGGAGATTGTGCCCCTACCTGAGCAGTGTGGATGTTGTATCTTGTCTCTGCAGTCACTGGGGAGACACATGCCTAGAGCTGAATGGGATGTCTCTGAATCAGTTTGTCTTTAGATCTTCATGAGAGGCATGTGCCCATTAAGTCTTGTGGTTGTATTTTATGAAGACTTTATTCTCAATAAGAGTTCCATGTGAATTAGTCTTATGGTGGGGGGGGAGGGGAGGGAGAGCATGGAACAAAGATTTTTAAAGAACCGAAGTGCCTAGTCATCGGTCCACATATATGATGGAGAAACTCTGCCTCTAGGGTAAGGATGTTGCATTATCTCGCCTACATGGTTCACAGGTAAACCCTAATATTTAAGTGCATATGAGTTGGCTATGATAAGAAAATCTTTTTTCTCTTTTCTAATTTGCAGAATCATGCAGACATTTGTAACACAGCAGTGGAAGAACAGCAAAGAGAAATCTAATTGTACGCACAATAAGAAGGTGTCTGACAAAAAGGTGAAATCTCCTCTGCACATCTTTTCTACGTTGCGCAGGTAATAGCAAGGAAAACAAGCTGTTACTATCATACCCTGTTCAAAATCCACAGCATACTTCAAAAGGTGAAATGTTGACTTTCCTCCACAGAGGAATGCTCTGTTTCTATCTTACCTCAAGTGTTTCCAGTCACTTCCTTGCGTGACTTCAAGAGCAAACTAGGTACTACTGCAGTTTCTAACACTATTTGAAGGAAGAGTATTTCAATGCCCTGCACTCTGAAACAGCCATGATTAATCTATAACTGGAAATAATTAATTTTATATTACTTAACTTGGTTATACTTATATCTTTAGTAGCTTGGTAGCATTTGACTGCTACTTTGAAGAGCAAGAACATATATATGTAATTTTGTGGTTGTACAGCTGTTCTTTCCAGAACTGTGTGTATTATTATTATTATTTTTTTTAAATCTAGAATGGTCTTTAATCAAAGACTGATTTTAAGAGCTGCTGACTCCTCTCCACTATTTAAGTAAATGAGTGTTCACTATTTCTGAAATGTAGGCACAGAATTTCAAAAAACAAAGGCATTAAAAACCTGAAAATAGTTTGTGAATAGTTCAGTTGAATTAATGGTGTTACCCATACTCTTAAGGGCTTGTAAAATGAGACCATGATTTTACCCCTTTCAGGAATATGACTATTTACTCTAGCTTGTTTGCCTGCTTATGAAGGGTTGACAAATCACCCCGTCTGTGAATTTGTATTGAGTGCTTCTTTGCACATTTCTTCTTCTTGACGAATTTTGCAATTCTGATTTCCATGTATTTAAAAAAATAAAGAGAGAGGGTTAGTACGGAAATCACCCACATTTGATGAAGGGAGGAATGTCAAAGATGACTGAAGATCTGTCTTCTCAAATGTAGAAGAGGAAGATGGTTTTATAAGTAGGATAGGCTTGCTCATTGCCTACCATGCCACACTATGCCCAGTGCTTACTGAAACCTGAGGTTTAGTTTTATTCAGAAATATAACTTCCACAGCATCTGCACATAGAAATTGTGATTCCATGCCCAAAAGACAATAATTTGAATGGGATCATGCCATGATGGAAAAACACATTTTGATAAGATAAATACATTATAATATTGTGTGAAATACACACTTTCCATTTCAAAAATATTTTCCTGTATGAATAGTTGTTTAAAGATGTAGGGACCTGTACCAACAGCTGTAAATATATAGCCCTAACTTCTAGTTAAATAGTCATCTTGTCAATCAGTGAGAGTTTGTGTATACATGGGAATAAGAAGGTATTGGAAAATTAGTCCTACATATAGGGGTTTTTTGTTTGTTTGTTTGTTTCTTAACGTTGGGCTGTGTTTGCAACTAGTTAAATACATGAAGACACGCAGCACTTAAAAATGTGTATATATATCTGGACTTGCTTGTTTCACACACATTTTTGATTATCCTCCTATTATGTCTTCTCCTTCTTTATTTTTAAGGTCGCCAAGTTATCCTCCACCTGGCTGTGGTAAAAATAAATCAAAACTGAAGTCAGAACAGGATGGCATCTCCAAAACTCACAAGCTGCTGAGGAGGACTTGCTCTAGCACAGTTAAGGCGGAGGATGTGTGTGCCACAAAATCTCACAGAACCTTTGGTCGCTCATTGTCTAGTGACCCTAGGGCTGAACAGACAATGGCTATTAAATCGCACAAACTGTTGAACCGTTCTTGCTCTGCAGCTGTCAAGCAGGAAGAGTGCATCACTTTAAAGCCTCATAAGTTATTAAGTAGGTCATGTTCTGGGGATCCTCGATGTGAGCACAACAGCACCTTGAAGCCCCATAAACTTTTAAGTAGGTCTTACTCTAGTAATCTTAGAATGGAAGAATTTGATGGATTGAAGAATCAGAAGTTACTCAGCAAGACCTACTCCAATGCCCCTAAATCATCCAAAATGGAGCCTTTCAAGGAGTCCAACACAGCAGAGGGCAGGAGGCTCTCTCTTACCTCAGGGCTTATTGGTATCTTAACACCATCTTCATCATCACCTTCACAAGCTGCTGTGCGTAGTGTTTCTTTTTTTATTCTTCTCATTTTCCCTTCATTATTTTCCAAACGTTGTTATGTTTATTATGCAAAAGTATTAATATTTAGGTGATATGTTAGAGGATATTTTGGAAGTTTTAAAAATTAACTGAAGAACAATGGAGTCAGCTTTTTAAGGTGGATTTAAACTATGCATACATATTTATGTCGTAAAACCAGAATCTGCCTAGGTGAAGACAGACTTCACAACTCATCTTGAATACAGCTCACTGTACAGTTGCTGGCCACAGGAAAAGTTAAATCACACACTTCCTTCCCTACCTCTTTTCTTGCTGCAGGAAGAAAAGACAGTATGAGCTTCTGTGCTACAAAATTGACATGGTCAGAGAGGTCTTTACTAATTTCCCTGTTTGCTTCGTGGGGGAATCAAGCATCCTTTGGCTCATTAAGGTGCTAAGTCACCTCTCCTTCTGGTCTTTTCATCTGTAATTAACATCATACTGAAAGATATGCAGTCATGGTTCAGCTCACCTCTTGCACATTTGTGCTTTGTGAAAAGTTTAGCCTTCAAATGCATTGGTGGCAGCTGGAGGTCAGGGAAGGAGTTAGGCCCAGACTGCCCACCTTTCTTTCCCCAGAGAAATGATTGATTGAGAAAACCAAGGGTAGCACATATTGTTATTTTAAGACATTGAGCTCACACTTAATTCTTCTGCTTCTGCCTGTGGAGCCAATCTGATTCTTATTCAAAACAAGGGCTGATTAAAATAAATGTCAGCCTAGAGGGAGTTCTGTACATTACTGACTCTTATGACAAAAGTACTTTCTAATTTATGCTGTTGTACTTTGAAAGAAAAAGGCAGGAGGAACCTGAGTGGCATCTGAGCACCTGTTAGCATGGTGCTCACAGAGGTGAGATTTTAATAGATATAAAAGAAAGATTTTCAACACTTTTGTGAATTACATTAGTCATTCAAGCCTAAGCACATAGTCCATATGTAGATAGACAATATGCAGTTAAAATTTAAAGTTACCAAATGCCAGTTCATCAGAGTGGAATGAAGGTGTGGGTGTTTCCATTTGAGATTAAAGTTTTGGGGATGCCAGGATATAAAACCTTACCAGATTTTAGAAAAGCTAAAAATCCATCCCACATTCAGCAAATAAGTAAAAGGATTGATTATTTGTAATGGTTTATGCAAATTAGACATCTTTTTAGATGCAAATATTGTTTAATTAACATATTTGCATACAAACATTACAAACATTTTGCCATTTCCTTATGATTAGTCTACTAAAACTGAAGTTGCCTCAACTTATTTCCTTGCAGCAAAATTATGGTGCAAAATGCATTCCGGTACGAGACTGTGGCTTTCTTGTGCAGGTAGGATGTCATATCTTACCCATTTTTGAAACATTCTGGAGCACAAGCTGATTGTTAATTATTGTTAAGCAGATGTCATTATTCTCATTTTCGTTGTTCTCAGACTATTGAATTTGCTGAGCAGCGGATACCGGTATTGAATGAATACTGTGTTGTTTGTGATGAACCCCATGTGTTCCAGAATGGCCCTATGCTGAGGGTAAGTTGTATGCTTGCTGGGATAAACAATACATTTTATAATGGCATAAATAGCAGTGGACCATATAAAGTTGTTAAATTATTGAATTATTTCAGATCTGTTTCATCCTATTGTTCATTTAAGATGCAAAAATGTAATGCATATTAACTAGATTTTACTCTAAATTAAAAAAAAACAAAACAACATATTGCAAGTAAGGGAGATGAAAAGTAGGCTTGTATAGTAATCACAGAAATTTAAAAGAATTATATATTTCACTGACAGCTATTCTGCTAGAGTAGCCATAATAAGATAAATTACAGGAAATGCACTGGGATGTTTTCATGGTCCTCTGGCACCCTTCTAAAAGCTCAGGGTCATGTCAGTCCTTGAGCTTCTATCTGAGCTGTATTCAGATGATACACTCATGATAATGCTGCAAGGTCTTGAAGTGCTTCTGGACCTTATTTGCTCATGGACCTCTGGGAAAAAAACATTCTTTATATTGTGATAAAAAAAAGCCATGAGGAGATGTTACTTGAATTGTCTGATCTAGCAGTGACTGAGGCCAGGAGCACTGTGGTGGTATGCCCACAGTCTGGCCAGTTTCACAGGTTTTCCATTCTTCCAGTCCCATATGAATGAGAACCAGGAATTTTACATGCTAAATGATGCACCCTCTCATGCTGTTTGGGAGTGCATGCAGTAAACAAGAGTAAGTTTCATCCCAAAATGAATATTTGCCTCAAGCTACTGGATCAGTGCAGTATTGTAAGAGTATATAAGAGGATAACATTTCTTAATTTTAGGACTGACCTTGCAGTTCAGAATCCTTCTCATTTCACCTATTATGAGTTCTATGGAACCCTGCGTAATCTAAAAAAAAGCTAAAGCCATGGAAAATTGTATTAAATATCAATGTGTGAATGGTCCAACATCTCATCACAGTTTTCAGTGTGGCCCGCAACTACATATGAGTTGAAGCAGGCATCATCTATGATAGTCCCTTGGAACTAAATTCAGAAAGGTTCCTGCTTACACACAAGTCATGTCAGAGTTATTCCCCGTGACTCTCAGTGGCACCATGGTCAGGCATTCTGACTGCAGGCATGGTATGCACATATGCTGCGAATAGGATTTGCAAAAGCATCTACGTATTGGATTTATGCTGATTTAAGCCATAGGTAAACCTGTGTACTTTTTGAATATGATATCAGATGTCTATTTGTCCCCTCAAGCTCATATCTGCCTTTTAAAAATATGGCTTTCTGTCAGATTTGTCAGCAACCTAACCCTGAATAGAAGCTTATGAAAAGGCACCAATTCCTTCTCTCTCATCTTTGAGTGAAACTACTATGTGTGCTGTCTGTGACAGAATAAGACAAAGTGAGTTATATGTAAAGTTTGGATAATATAATTATTTAAATCACCAGGTTTTATCTGTTGTCCATAGGACAAACCAAACAGCAGGATTTCTTCCTGTTCACACAACTATTGAACTATTAAAAAGAAACAAAATAGAAAGTTACCTGCTCTAAAATAAATAAAAAATAAATAAATAAAAATCATCTTGCTTTCCCACCCTAGAGATCAAAATCCCTCAGAATGACTTTTCTCTCAGACATCTTCTCTCATCATAAAGGGCATTTTCACCATCCTTTTGAGTTTGTCAATGCTTCAAAACAAAGTTAAAAATATATTTGCCATTAGACATATATTCCTCAGTGCCTTTGCAAGCAGCATAATCTAACAAACTGCAAAAATGCAAACGTGTCCTTGCATAACCCGGAGAGATGGAGATAGCAGGAAGAAATCTAGCATGCTCTGTGTATGCTTGAATGACTCAATAAGCAATATAGAGTCTCCATTAATGATTCTGCAGTGCAGTAGAAGGTGAGAAGGGAAGGATCTTAGTTTGAATCTAGCTTGAGTTTGCAAAAGGATCTTAAGGAAATTTATGCTTCATTCTTCTGAAATCTCTGGTAGAGGCAGCTTATAGTAGTTAATTGTAGGGTTTATTTGCCTGCTTCATCTACACATACATATGCATATGTACCTCTGTGTGTGTTTATATAAATGTATATATACAAAGGGAGCAAAGAGTGACCCGACTGAAAGAATACATTTAATACTGCTGTAATAGAAGATCTCAGAAATACAGTACTTTATTAAGTAGAATGGAGACGACTGTCATTAAAGGTAAAGCTACATGGGATATAGCCTTAGGTCACTTCATAGATCCCGTATGTAGTATCCTTAGACTTCATAAAAAGATTGAGAGTCCTTGTGGTTTTGATACCACAGTAACTTAATCAGCTGTCATAATCATCAGCTGCTTTTATTTTTAGATTCTGTGTCTTGATCCCATCTTCTACAGATAACTGTCTCAAAGCCATTACTTAGTCTCTCTCTGTAGTTAGTTGTATAGAATGAGATGCCACAGATTAAATAGTCATGGATGGATCACTATTCTCTTTCCCTCCACACAGACAAAGGTGGGGTCATGTCTGGGTGTATGTATACTTAATTATGAGTTTCACTTCTGTAACTTCGATTTTATGCAGTTTCAAAGAACACATACTAATTGCCCAGAGAGGTTGTGGTGTCTCCTTCTCTGGAGAAACTCAAAACCTACCTGGATGCCATCCTGCACAATGTGCTCTAGGTGATCCTGCTCGGCAGGGGGTTTCGACTAGATCTTCAGAGGTCCCTTCCGACCTCAGCCATTCTGTGATTCTGTGGTTCTGTGATGCCAGTAAAGAGTTTGATTTTGCAGTACTCTATTATGTCTACCTGAGACCTTTTCTGAACTGTGGTGTAGTTTAATTAATTTCCTTGAAATACAGCTTAAAATTTTAACAATTACCATCACACAATAATGACATTATTTTAATACTTTAATGATACTTAAAACTCCCATAGCTTGGTGTAATTTTTTTGTGATGATCATTAAAGACTTGCACGATTCTGGTGTCGGCCCTGGTACACCTGAAGATACCAAACAAAGTTGTGAGGTAAAGCTTTTCCTTTCTGCAGATTTGCACTACAGGCTGTGTTTTTGTCTTGGTTATATACTACCTTTCAATTAGTCTCTCTCAGTGCAAGCTTTCGTCTGAGAATTGTGATTCTTTTTCCTAGAATACATTTTAGAGGTGGTGGTCTGTTTTTAATACCTGTTTCAATTTACTTCTGCTTTCTTAAAACCTTGACATCTTATTTCCCATAAGGTAAGAGGAACTTGATGACAAGATGTGTTGTTTTTGAACAGCTTAATTTAGACACTAGATCCACTTGTCAGATGTACCATTGGAAGATGTCTGTTATGCAACAGCTGCAGAGCACAATTGCATACATTTAGTTTTATGCTCTTACAATGGACACCTGTCTTACTTCAGAGCTTGCAGTACCATGCAAGTGCTCCCTGCTGGTTCAGGGATCCTGTCATAACACAGGAATCTTTGGAAGTTGTTAGGCTATCTTAGTGACTTACTGAAGATAAGTCACTTACTTAGTGACTTATATTTCTCCTGATAATTACTTTGTGGAACAAGTTATGGACTTTGGATGACAAACAACCAGTTCTCTGTTGAGCTTCAAAAGTTCCCTGACATACAGAAGAATACCATATACAGTCCCCAAATGTACTCCATAAGTGTTTGCATATATAAAAATATGGTATGTAGACATTGTAACTTTAAAACACAAACATAATGCTTTCACAGGGAACCACAGCTTGGTTACTGTGAAGGTAAAGGATGAAGGTTCTCTGAAATGGAGGAAGGGGTCTTAGAAAAGTACTATAACACATTGTGATTGTGTAGCACTCTGTTTTTTTTATAAAGATTCATGGTCTATTACTTTATTCCATCCTTTTTTTTTTTTGTTGTTTTTTAAAGAGTCAATGAAGTTGGCAGTGCTTCCCTGTAGGTATTCATACTTTTTCCATATGAGATGAGGATCAATGCAATTTCTCTTCTCAGCATGTTTCTTTAGTATTTATTTCAAGAGCATAATCAGATCTAATTATTGTTTACAGTGCACCCAAAGTTATAAATGCTAAACTGGATACATAGAGATACATGCTTACATGGAATGCCACCGAAAACTGTAGATTCCCTGAAATCAGTGCATGGTATGATTTGCAGTTTTTTCTGTAAAGCACAGGGAAAGTTTAATGATCCTAAGAAGAAAAAGTATTATTTGACCTGTTACATAGGATAGGCTGTGCTATTTCATGCAGTTATTGCTGATAGTGATCTGAATCCAGCATATTTGTACATATACATGTATAGTCCTATATACAACAGGATCAAGAAACAATCTTGAAATTAATAGCGAGGTTTCAGACTGCATCTGTTACATCCAAATTGTTCCTTTTTGGCCCATGAAGAATCACAGAGAAACAGCCTGCTTCCTTCTGAAAGGCAACCTGCAGTCAGTCTCTTCTGAAGTGTCTCTTCACTAAGCTTTGAAAAATTGTGGGAAGAACAAGGTCAGATGTTGGTTTTGTGCTAAGGAGAGATGAAGAAAGCAGACCTCGTAAACATAGAATCATTAGGGTTGGAGAAGACCTTCAAGGTCATCTGGTGCAATCATCCCCCTACCACCAATATCACCCACTAAACCGTGTCCCTAAGCAACCTGTCCAACCTTTTCTTAAATACCCCCAGGGATGGTGACATCACCACCTCCCTGGGCAACCCATTCCAGTGCCTGACTGCTCTTTCTGAGAAGAAATGTCTCCTAATTTCCAACCTAAACATCCCCTGGCACAACTTGAGGCCATTCCCTTTAGTCCTGTCACTAGTTACCTGTGAGAAGAGACTGACCCCCAGCTCCCCACAGCTTCGTTTCAGGTAGTTGTAGAGAGCAATAAGGTCTCCCCTTCTCTTCCTCCTCTTCTCCAGACTAAACAACCCCAGTTCCCTCAGCTGTTCCTCATAGGACTTGTGTTCTTGACCCTTCACCAGCTTCGTAGCCCTTCTCTGGACATGCTCTGGGACCTCGATGTCCTTCTTGTACTGAGGGGCCCAACGCTGAGCACGGTACTTGAGGTGCAGCCTCACTAGAGAAAAGTACAGGCGGACTATCACCTCCTGGTTCTACTGGCTGCACTATTCCTGATTCAAGCCATTGGCCTTTCTGGCCACCTTGGCACACTGCTGGCTCATGTTCAGGCGAGCATCAACAAACATCCTGAAAACAGTAGATGTCTGCTCATTTGAATAATTAGAGAATGCCTCATGTTACTGTCTTTGAATTTATTCTGAACACAGTTGTAGTTTAGGTCAGTAAGATGTAGATTACTGCTTGTTAACTAATGGCCTAATTTTCCTCTTGAGACTTGAATTGTTTCAAGAACATTTTGAATTGTTTTTTATGATGTTTTCAAATGGTTGGTTTCTCACATAGATTGTAAAAATAGTAAAATCATCCTGTTTTCTGTCAAACTTAAATGTTAGACTAAATATTAGAAGTAATGTTAGGAAATGTTACCCACTGCCGCAGACCCCATTCCACTGCTGGGCAGGCATTCGTAGTGAACAGCCCCTGAAGCTGGAGCTTGTTTCATCCACTGCCTTTTAGAGATTTTTTCAGGTTTAAGTATTTGCAGTTTTATGGAAAGCAGTGTCTGAACAAAAGAGAATTTCACCTGAGTCAATCAAGTTACATTCGTTTTATACTAGACTTTAAATTGTTCCAGTCACACTAAGATAAATGGATACAGTTTCCTCGGCTTTTGTGCAGTATTTACTGTATCTGTTTGTTTTTTATGGTTTATATGATGAATAAATACCACAACAAACATATCTGTTAACATGTTTTTGTATACCTTCTACAGCAAAAGGCCAACAGAGAGATTGCAGTCTTATACTTGCAGTAGTTGGGTATTTGTAAATACTAGTTCCTTCTTAACCAGGAACACAATCTTCATGTGCATACATGATATTTATTTCTCTTATTAAGATATTGTATAATTAATTAATTTCACTCATTATAAAGGTTTTTTTTCTCCCTTTTAATTCCTGATTATTGTCCATTTTTACAGATTTTAGAGATGTGTGGAAAATGAGGACCTGTTCCTGTTAACATTGTAGGCTTTTTTTCCCTTGTTGTCCATGCACAAATTTGAAGAGATTCTTTAATACCTGCCCTAAAGAATTTTTAGTCTAGATGATGTACCAAGAGCAGGATGAAAGGCATTGTGTCTTCCTGTGGTTTTCTCTGTGTGAATTGCTGTAGAAAGGGGAAGGCTGGCTGAATTAGTACTGGCAATGACAGAAACACCAACAGGGAAGATGCTTCTGAGGGGGGTAATATCCCTGCTCTGCTCCTATATACAGTGTTTGGGCTTGAAAGAGAAGGCACTTCCTGTGTAAAGCATAAATATACAAGTGTAATGGTAGTTTGGCTTCTCTTTACACAAAATCACAGACAATAAGGTATCTCTGGAGGCCATCTGGTCCTACCTGCCCTGCTCAAGCACCTCGCTGCACCTGGAGCAGGTTGCCCAGGTCCATGTCTAGATGGCTTCTGAATACCTCCAAGGAGGGAAACTCCACATCATCTCTGGGCAACCTATGCCAAGGCTTGATAGAGCTTTAGATAATGCTATTTCTAGCTTCAGGGAAAGCTTAGATAGAGCTAGTCCAGTATGAAAAGATAAAAGGAACTGTCTTCCAAGAGTCCTTCTCAACAATATGATTTAGTTCATCTAGCCCTAAAAATGTGTTTTGCAAAACTGATGTCATAAAATGGTAAAGAAACTTCAACATTTTTTGTTTTATTATTATTTTATGACAAAAAAAAAAAAAAATTAACATTTTTTAAATGCCATATGAAATTCTTCATGTTATTCTAGAACTAATAATAACATTCTGGGGAAGAAATTACTATTTTAATAATGCAACAGTTTTGCTGATATAATACTGAAGAGATATCTTGTTTTAGGAATTCAGCATGTGATAACTACTTTTATGATAAACATTTAAATAAGATGACATTTAAAGATGACATTTAAATTCAATAAGATTTAAATAAGATTTAAATAAATGAGATCATGAGTGACTATCAAACGTAGTTATTATATTTAAGGATCTGATTAAAGCAAGTGTTATAAAAATATAGTATCGTATGCAGCTTTTAAAAAGTGTAATTTAAAATATGTAGCTAATATCTATTTTAGTGTCTGTATGCCTTCTGGATTTCCTTATGTACCATTGCTATATTAAAGTAATTGATAAAAGAATGTCATGGAATGCATTTTAAAGATGTGCCAGACAATTTAACAGGAAAAAAAAAATCCTTGAACATATTCAGTAAGATGATTGAAAAAAATAAACAAAAAAAACTATGGAACTCTGGATATCAATAATTTTTCTTTGAGTAAAGAAAGCATTCTTTACACTGCCACCTTGTGTTGAAATCTCAGACTAAGACTTCTTTAGAACGAAGCAGGAAATAGCCATAAAAAAAAAATAGGAAAACTAAATATTCAACTTAACTTGAAACTAAATATTGAAATTAACTTTGAAATTTAAACACTGGTGCAGACATCTCCACTATTTAAACTTCCATCTATAAAATATGAATGTAAAACAATATTTGAAATACCCGCTGTTAGTATTTAGCTGTAAAAATAAGTACAGTGTGGTAATAGTGATATATCTGTATTTATACTTGTAACCTTACATTTTTAGAATGTTTTTCATGACAAAGCGCTCAGTTGTGATTTAATCATTATGAGTAAAATCACAGCCTTGGTGAGCTCCCATTGACTGGAATAGGTCTTGGATTGCTGCATCCTTTTAATATGTGTTTCTTATCCACCAGTGAATAACATGGTGGTATTGATGGTCCAGAATTTGTATGCCATTTAGGAGTGGGAGGTTTCTGGAGAACATGAACTGTGGAGAAAAGTGTAGGTGTACAAACTTATTTAGATAGACTAGAGTTTAACCAAGATGATGGAGATGTTTTCATTCTTGTGGAGTAATGTTGTGATCTTTCTTATCCTTAATCCACTATATAGTCTAGTTTAATCTCTTATTATGAAAAAAAGCCACTCCAGTTACAAACAGTACTTTGGCAGAATGGACTTCAATCACTTTATTGTTTACTGAGTGTAAAATGTATAGTTTGTCCTGTAGCCAAGAACTTAACCAGAGCTCTTGTTGCCCAGATAGCACTCTATAATGTTTATTTATTTGCCACCTATTTATGAATTCGGAATGGAGAAAAAAAAAAAAAAAAAAGGAACATGTCTAAACTTTCCAAGAATAGGGATTAAAAGGAAAATCAGAAAATAAAATCTGGATCAACCAAAACAAACCCCAAAAGAAGTGACAGTTCTTTCTCAGTCTATTTTTTCATCTTTCTACAGATTATATCTGCTTACCACCATGGTATCCCATACTTCTTTCAGCAGTGTGTTCCATATTTCACATGAATATTGTGAGATTGTTTAGAGAGCTTACCTTAAGTATTTATAGAAAGATAGGTTATTCAGTAAAATATTCCTGCACTATGGCAGTGTGTATATACACACTATATGGATCTTAGGTCAGTAGTTTGACTTAATTTGAAAATTCAGAATAAAGATGTACATGTTTATAATTATCTGTTTTTTAAAGCAATTCTTAAATCAGTGCAAGTTTAGGCCATAGTATACAATTCTGTGATTAAGTACTTAATTTTGAATGTGTTTATTTTTAAATATGTATTTTCCTACAACATAAGAACCTGTCAATAATACGAGCCACCCCTCATATTTGCCTCATATGTCACATCTGTAGATGCAACTGAGATTTCTGTAGCATTTGTTCATTCATTTGAAAGCATGACTAATAGATATAAACGATGAGCCAGGAAAGCAGCTTTCTTGCAGCTCTGGCTTCAGATGTAGTAATGGAATCCTTGTTGGCCTGAATGTAATTGATTCTTAGGTACCGTGGAGTCAGGTGTTAATGAATTAGCAACCGCCTTTCCTTACAAATATAACTAAGAAATACATCTAAAAATCCATACCTGACTCAAACTGAGAAATGAACCTCAGAAACCTCAAAGTTCCCTTTCAAAAGAAAGCTTTACCCACCAATCTTGCTTCCTCACTTCATTCTTCTTTCCTTCTCTCTTCTACTCAACAACCCCCCCTGCACACATACATATATTTTTAATATTATTCCTGCTCTATCCTCAGCCTTCTTGCAAGCGTAATGAAGAGAGACAGAAGTTCCTCCTGTAGAAAAGCTTAACAACTACCAGGGTTAAAAGCAGGAAACAAAACATGGATTTGAAGATAGATTTCATTTCCCCTGCCTGTTCCTTTCATTAGGAGAAGTGAGGTGGGCTCTAATGGTTTCACCTTTACCATTTGTTACATTTGCTGTAAGTCAGCCTCTGAGCTTTCCTCGAGCTTCTTTTAGATCAAGAGTTTTTAGGTGTGTCAGTCATACCGCAGCCTCATTAGTGTCTGCATGACATCCCCCAGGATGTGGGAGAAGGTTGCACATTGCTCGTCTGAGCACAGCAACAGCACACATTTGAAAACAGTGAGATAGATCAATATGAGTTAAGAAGGTCTCAACTCTTTTGAATTGAAAGAATGTCTGGAAAATATTTAAAGTAATGCATGAGTCCAGGGATCAGAATATGTCATAGTAGCTGGATGGTTTGCCTGTCTGCCATTTGCGGTCACTGCTGTCAGTGATACTTAAATCATCTCACACAGAAACTCTGACTGAGCCTTTTTTCTTCCGGGGTTCTGTGGATGAGTGCTACTGAGCATGCAAAGATTGGGGGTGGCTAAAAACTCTGAAAGCCTTACTCTGCTCAAAAAAATGCTGTCTGCTTCTATCAGCGCCTTCTGTTTCTCAGCATTTGGAGTCTCAGGTTAACTGCCCAGCTCTTATTTTCTTCTGTCTTTTTCCCACTGGAATAATTATCCTACTAAATAGTCTTTCAGCACCAGTGGTCTTCACTTAGCGAACAGTTTTGTGTAAGCCAATGACCTTACATTAATTTTCGTCTTTCAAGTCAAATATAAGGTATATGTTTGAGAGCACTGTTGAAGGGGAGGTACACCTGCCCCCTGGGTTTGGGAAACAAAGTTTCCCGGTCAGCTCTGGGGGCTTTCAGGGTGATGGCTGTAATTGGTAAAATTCTACATGCCCCTAAGACTTCACTGTTAAGCGAGGCTCGAGTTTGGAAACACATTCTTAAGTGTATAAATCCTATTTAGGCATGTATTTCCTCTTTGAAAGCAATGGAAACTAGTAATATAGAAGAAGTTGTTTATTATATACCTTTATGGATACAGGTCCACATCAGTAATGACATGTCCTTTCATATACATAAAAGTTCTTAAAAACTTCAGCTTACTGAATTACTATTACTAATTACGTGGCCTTAAACCAAATTGAGAGTATCCAGAAATGACATTGGAACAACGTCACATTTATATATTTGTTACTTTTTTGTTCTTGTTTGTGTGTTGTAGCTAGGGGCATTTATCATATTTAAGTTACAAAGCCAGAACAAGACTGTTCCTGTCTGATGGGCTCCCATTGTATTATAAGAAAAGAGACAAGTGGCAGTTTGCAAAATGCTAGCAGCAGTTTAAGAGCTGCTTTGAATTCAAGTTTTACCATAACGCCTATGATTTTCTTTAAGCTCTGTCTTCTAGAATTGATTTATTACCTTCTTTTTTGTATTTTTTCACTGATTCTAGCATGAACAATTTTGGACAAAACCAAAATAACGAAATGTGATACTGGCATCATCATATGACAAAGAAAGGCTCTTGGATTGTCTGCTGCTTTATTTTAAGCTGGATTTTTCCTTTTGGTGGGAAAGGGAAGAATTTAAATGCTTGAACCTAACTAGTGGCTGAAGTAGTGTGAAATGACCATACCAACATATCTCGGAACGTTCTACTAACGTGTATGGGAAAATTTAGTTAAAAGCTTCTGATTGGGTTAGACTGGGACAACTATCAGAAACAAGACCCAAAAGTGCTCTGAAAATGGCTAGAGTTCAGATAAAAAGGCCTTTAGATTGGGTATATGAAGTCAGGCTATTGAAGTGTCCATATACCTGAAGGGCCCTGATTATTTCCCCATTCAACTGACAGAGCCCTGACACTTTCATGTAATGCAAAACTACATATTTGTTCAGCTTTTAGTTGAAGACAGTATGTAGAATGCAGAGGTTGTACAGAGTTGTTTTTTTTTTTTTTTTTTTTTTTTTTTGTTTTTTTTTTTTTTTTTTTTCTTTCTTTTTTTTTTCTGTGTAGTTCTTTCTGTGTTTTTTTCTTTAACCAGTGGTACTTCAGACAGGGATTTCAATATTTCTGAAGGTAGACAATTTACTTCCTTCAAAGCATCAAGGAAGACAAATTCAAACTAGAGATACATTACTTCTTTAATAACAAGTTTAAAAAGCTGGAGAGAAAAATCTGGAAGTGCTGTTTATTATTTACTAGAATTTTGTACAGCAAAACCATGTGGCTTCCTGACATGGTTGTTTCTCAAATAGAAATGAGTTTGGTGAAACCCATTTCCATTACTGGGAAAAGTTTTTTCTTGTGTTGAAAGAGATTGACAAAGCCCTTCATCTGGCTTTATTATCATGTAATTTACTATATATTATATCACACTAACTGGACTGTGAGTTTCTGTGAAATGTTCTGGGAGCTCTTGAATGATTTTGTATTCAATTTCAAGGTATTTTCCATAAATGCCTGAATATTGAAACACATACCACTAGATTACGGCTAACTTAGGAATGTAGTGATCCTTCACCCTGCATTTCTTAAAACACTATTTTATCGGCATTGTCTTGTCAAGTCTTTACTCTAAAAAATATTCAGTAGGCATACAGGTTCATTAAATACATAAAGTCAAAAGAATTTTATTTAACCTATCAGTATTTTGTTACTCTTCAGAGCTCAGATTTAGCTGCCTTGTTTCTCATACCTGCAGTTCTCCAGCCTCTTAGCTCCCATGTCTACCTGCGAGAAAAAAGCTTTTCTAATGTCAAGCATAAATGCAATGATCATTTTCCTAATTTCCATCTTCCAGCTATTCAGACATTTCTGGGATCATACAACAGTAAGAAAAATAAGAAATAAAAAATAAACAACAACAATTGAAAAAGAAAAAAAGAAAAAGGAAAAGAGAAAAAGAAAAGACAAATCCTATGTTCCATTTTTTATCTGTAAATCTCAGGGTAACTTATTTTGTTGAGGCTACAAATAGAATGACAGCAATGAGTATTTTCTTAACCCTCTTATTTGTGGCTAAATTATGTATCAATCCTTTGCTCTCAAATTAAAGAGTCTGCATAGACTATTGATTGTTATAGATAAGATGGCAGTGCCACCCGGCTTCCCCAGGTAAGCAAGTGATTGAAGCACCTTCTGAATGTGAAAGCCTCCAAATAATGACAATAATAAATACTTTTTGTCTAGTGTGCAATGGCACAGCGAATTGGATCATGTTAGGCTTCATCTGCTGCCTAATGCAATGTAACATACCAGATAGAATAAATCAAATGGATGATACTCTTAGACTTGAAAGATGATAGCTCTTGTAAAGCAATTGATATAAGAATATGTCAATGCAGTACATTCCAGATGTTTATTGAAATTACATTTGTTTGAAAACAAATGCATATTTTAAAGGCTATGAAACAAGTGACTACAAATACAGCAGTATGCCTATTACTGACAAAGCTGTTTCCTGAGGTGGAACTCAAATAAATTTTATATATATATATATATTTTTTGTGTGTGTGTGTGTGTGTGTTTACTTTTTTTTCTTCAAGGGCTTCTTAGAGGCATTGACTTGAACTTCAAAGCATACTGCTGCAAATCCTTTAGTGATTATCATGGTAGCTAGACTTGGAATTCTTAGCTCTAAAAGTTCAGTAGTGCTCGCTAGAGATTGTTTTTAAATTTTGGTGAATTAGGATTCAATAACATGGATTCAAGCAAACAGTATCCAAAAATATTTTTTGCTTGTTTTCAGTATTGTAATAAAAATGTTTCATTTATTGGGGTCAATTTTAAGGAAGGCTTTAATTTATTTTTCTTGCTTATATTTGTTTCAACTGTTTGTTCATTTTTAATGCTTATAACAATTAACTTTTTTATGATTAATTACCTGAGCCTTTTAAAAGTTGATCTGCTAATTGTTTTTTAGTAAATAAGTATGGAGTGTAAGTAAAGAGTGTTAATGTTTAGGGAACATATCAAGGCATGCCTATTCATAAAGCTGTATTTTTTGTTTCTGCTTTATGCCTCATGAAGGCACAAAGCTCAGGTCTCATTCAATTTGCAGAAGTTTATATATGGTTTTTATTCAAGTACTGTGATGGCATTGTGAATTGAATTCTTTTGAAAAGCAAACAATTATTCAACAGCGTCTTTTTTTTTTTTTTTCTTTCCTTTGGTATCATAAAAAAGGGTTCAAGCTCTTTTATTTATAAAAATAACATGTAGCCTTCCCTGATAAAGTTTTTATTCAATGAAAATATAATGTATTTTCCAAAAATATTCAAATACATTGTCAATTTAGGTTTTAAAAAAAACAAACCTAGCATCTTCAAGATTTTGTCGTTTGGATCAAATTTTAAGTGTCTTCTCAAAAGCAGAATAACAAGCTGTGAATAAGCCTTCATTTGTCAAGTGGAAATGCCACCATTTAATTTTTGCATTTGTTTTCTACAATTTTTAGTTATATAAGACATTTTCTATCTGATAGGACAGTTTGAAGGACATCTGGGTACTATGACTGTAATTTTGATATTGTAATCTATTTGTACTTTGATTTCATTTTTGTTTAGTCTTTAGGAGTACTTATGAGTTTTAGAGTTCTCAACATTTGTTTTGCACGTTATTAAAATGCTACTGTAATGTGTCTTCCCCAATAATTGGCATGTATTCGTAATTTGAAATTAATGTTGCAGTTAAACATCTGGAGAGAAGAGATAACATTAAATGTGTTTGTGCTTTTTTGTTGTTGTTTTGTTTTGTTTTGTAGGTATTGCATGATAAAACCAATAACCTCAAACTAGAACAAAAATATAATTAATTTTCTTTCTCCGTGTAGCCCACCGTTTGTGAACGGGAGCTCTGTGTATTTGCTTTCCAAACATTAGGAGTGATGAATGAAGCTGCTGATGAAATTGCAACTGGGGCTCAGGTAGAATTATCTAATAATTATTACATATCTGATTTTCTATAGTGTGTGCAGTTTTTTCAGTCTCTTCTAACATTTATTTTACTTGTATTCCCTGTATGAGTATTCCTTGGTAAGTGTTATTTATTTGTGCATTCATATAGCCATAAATGCACTGTTTATGCATGGCATTTTCAGATGTTACTAATGAGGTATTTCCATTGTTTTCCTTCCATGTAATTAGAGTAACCCTACTTTCTTGTTCTGCTGTATTCAATTAGGTCACCTGGATTGTTAATAAAGGCAGACATTGTCATCTGCAGATAATTCCCATTTATTTTCGCCTAATGAGCCATTACTGCTCTCATGCCATTAATAAGCCACTTCCTGTTCATGGTGTTGGATGCAGCTATCCACTGAGCATCTGTTATTTTGATCATTAAATAACAGTGGGAAAGTCCTTATTGATGTTTCTACATAGATTTTTTTTTCTCTCTTCTCAAGGATTAGGAATTTAACACAGCCTTGCTTTCTGGTTCTAAATTCAGTTATTAATGTATTTATAACCATATAATTACTTTTTTTTTCATGATTTTGTATGTGTCTTAAAACAGTATTTTAAACTATGTTTACAAATCACCATTTAACCTCAATTTACAATAGTTACAGGGCTTCAGTATATTCGAAAGTTAAAACAGCCTTTTCAGATCTTACGGAAAAGTGCATTCCTCTCCGATTACCTAAATATTTGTCACTGACTGTGCACTTCTGTGGTAAGCGACATGTTTTTTTGGAAGAGCAAGCATTCAGTTCAGTTAGCTTTAACTAGCACTAATGAGTCTAGCCACTGGAAATAAACTATTTGGCTAAGTGCCAGAATAACGTCTTTGAGTATTTCCTCAGAGGAGGAAACTTGGAGCAATGTCTTCTTCCCTTGAGAATATAACTGAAGACCTCAGTTATGTCTTTCTGTAGTGCTGGACTTTTATTTGCTGAATGTACCATACATACATGGTATTTAGGTACAAGCAAGTAGCTCTCACTTGTGTTTTTAAATATGGCTGAAAGGAGAGGTGGTCATTGATAACTCTCATGCTTTGTTTTATGTAAGTCTTATTGTCACAGATATACACAGAGCTTTCTCTAGCTCTCTAGAGCACCTCTTCATCTACAGAGCATTGCTGAAGAGTACTGAAGTGATTAAAACCTTAATGGTGCTTAAAAAGAGTTAGAAAAAACTTATGTTGAGTGTTCTGTGATTCTGTCAGACTGAAGTAACTGAATTTTGTTGGGTCTTACTGTAGTGTTAGCATCACACCCAGCTCACTACATCTGATCTGGTTGAGCTCTCTTTCCTGTTTGCAGAAAGAGTTCAGTGCTTTTAGGGTTTGATTCATCAGAGCTATTTTTGACAATAGTTTAGGATGGTGTGAGTCACAGCATAAGTTATCAGGACAGAGGTTATTTTCTCCATTGATTATGAAAAGAGTTTAGGCTGACTAGTAAGATGTAGGTGTTCACACTGTGAATCTCTACATTTTGTCAGATAAAACTTCCTCCAAGTCCCCAAATCATTTTGTGTAGTGAAGAATAGGTTCCCATTATTAGAAATTACATCCTGTTTTTCCTACTGTGCTTTCATCTCATTTCCCAAGGTAGACACCCCTACCTTGTCACTCACTGTGTTCTGATGGCTCCTTCTTAATAATAAGAGATTATACTTGATAAAACTTTCAAGCTCAAATTCACATCACCTTCTTTTAGTCATAGTCAAAATGCCTGAAAATTAAACACCTGATTTTCTTTGGTAGTTTGGACTTCCTGTAGAGAGTGAAGGAGGAACTAGGAGATTTTTTCCTCCTTGAAAATATTTAAATCCTACCTGAGGTGCTTCAATGCCCACTCCTAGGCAGGAGAAGCTCACACCCAGCTATACGAACACTTTCTAGGTCCACAGCACTTCATATAACCAAGGAATACATGCAGAAGTTTGTATTATGTTTGCCTTAGACTTACCTTGCAGTTTCAGCTGCTGTATATTCCATCAGCTCAAAACAATGATCTCAGGGGAAATCAGGGGATTAATTAAGCTTAATCTATGCACATTTTCCCCAGGTTAAAACAACCTGCTGTTATCATGGTGAGAAACAATATAGAAGTCAAATTTGTTTTAAATGAAGGCTTTGGGATGCTGTTCTAATAAGAGCTGTGCCACTTTTAAGACAACATCCCACTGTGCAAGTAATAAAGGAAGACAACTTTGGATCACCATATTAAGCAGTCTGGAAACTCAAACAACTCTTCCCTAGTAGTGTTTTGCAACTGAAAGCAAAGAAGTGCCTGTAAGAAGTATGAACTTGGGCCCAGTTTCATGGTAATACACAGCTGCAGGTCTGGTTGCCCGACCTGGCTGTTTATAAAGACTCCTAGTCCCCTTTGCAAATACTAATGCAAATGCCCTATTTTTGAAACATTCGTCACACTTGTAGCTATTATATACTGGGTAGAAATCAGAGCACCATGGAGAAAGCAATGATTATTCAAGTAACTTCATTTTTCAATATATGTGAGCTAGTAGCTGAAACTAACAGAATATTTTTAAACAGGTAGAGAAAATTGTCCATTCATGCTGAAAGAGCAGAGGAGGAGAATGGCAACAGTGTGATTCACTGCAGCACAGTTCCTTTTCTCTTTCATTATGATTCTTATTTTCATTCTTCTCTAAAGGACCATAATTTTTATTTCCTCCATATGATCGGATACAATAGCAGACATATAATGACTTCTAGAACTTGAGCTGTGAGATGAGATCTGATTTATCTGGAATTGTGGGAGGAACCAGGGATGCCTTCTAAGTACAAATCTTTTTGCCTCTTTGTTTCTTTCATGGAAAAGTCCATTTTTACAGAGGAATGTTTTCAGATAACACAGAGAAACCAGGTGGAAATGAGCCAATTTGCAGTGATGGTTTTACATAGCTACTTTGAAGTTCATTATCAGTGGGATTTGGGTTTCACAGCTGCCAGAAAGCTGCTTTATCTCTGTTTTGTGATTGCTGTAGGCTCTTTTAAATCTCTAATTTACTAATTTTGAAACAATTACACTTAAGTCTGTTGCAAACTTACGTATGTGTCTACATGTGCCTATGTGAATACGTCTGTACCCATTACACACATGATCTTACAGTGAAATCTTGGAAATCATAGGTAATCAAATTCATGTTATAGTTACATGTAACAGAAAGGAAGGGAAATAAGTTCTCCCAGTGTGAGATGTGCCAGTAACTTTTAAATCATTGCACTGTTCTGGCTTTAGTAAAATCAATGTTAGGTAGTTTTTTTATGATTACAGTGTTTAGGAGAACAGCAGGCAGTGGTACAAGTTCACAAAACCTTCCTCTTTCTTGAGTAGCATTTTTCATTGACATCTTCCACCCAAGGGTACACAGATCCAGCACAACTACATTTTCAGAATTTAAATAAATCCAGGAATTATCACATGTACACAAGAGAAAGCAGGACTACAAGCAATATGTCTGGAATTATTAGTACATTTAAGACTAGATATTGGTCTTACCTAGGCACCTGGAATAGTATAGTAGGGCTGGACCTAAAGCCTTTTGAAGTCAATGGGAAAAAATCAGTCTTTAAATGCTATCCACGGAACATAATTTTAGCTAGTGATGAAATTTCTATAATACACTAAAAAAAAAAAAAAAAAAAGAAAACAAAAAGCAGACTGGATGATGAAATATGAAAGTACATATATTTAATAAATATTTTTCTTCGTCTCTAGGTGGTTGATCTGTTAGTATCCATGTGTCGGTCTGCATTAGAGTCACCTAGGAAAGTTGTCATTTTTGAGCCATATCCTTCTGTAGTTGATCCTAATGATCCTCAGATGCTGGCCTTTAACCCCAGGGTAAGTAGTTGTCTTTCATTTTGTCATCGCTTAATTTTAATAATGCATTAGGTTTCAAAACAAAGCCGTATTCTTGAGTGTCCTCTACTCGAAAAGATACAGCTCCAGCATATAGCACAAGCATGTGGCTGTTTTCAGAACTCTGTATTTTTTTTTTAATTTGTTTCTGAGAAGGTGTTTGGGAATAAACTTTAAGTTACATTGAAAGTTAGAGTGAAGCCAAGAACTTCTTTTAAGACATGAATTATCGATGAAAAAACACAGGTGTCTTCTCTCTGTGTACATTTTGGACTTTTCATTGTTAAAGTGGTTATTGCAATTATTTAATTTTCTCTTTGCAAACTACTATGTCCTTAAACTTACTTTTATCAAATGTTGGACATAAAAATTGAGTCATGTACAGGTATTAAATTTTGAAGAATTGTTTGCTCTTCAGACTGCAAATGCTGCTTCTCAGGGAAACTCTAAGGAAGACATGAACCTATTATAACTCACTTGAGCCATCCAGTGAGCCAGGGTATAAATGAGAACTTTGGATGGCCTGCATGGAGAAGCGTCCCACTTTTCTTGAACAAAGGCTAGCTAGCCGTGGTTCTTCCTCAGAGGAAGGGGTGAATGTATTCTGCAGTGCATGGGAAGGAAGAATTGTCAGAGGGGTTTGGAAAGGGGATGATGAGGAGACTGGCAGCTGGACAGGGCGAGGGTATAAAGTGGTATAAGTAATGTGAAAAGGTGTCTTGCGAGGAGTAGAGACAGCCCTAGGCTGGCATGGCCCTATCTCCTCTAGCAAGAATGCCAGTATGGATGAAATGAAAGCCCATGGGCAGGAGTTGGCAAGATCCAGAGTCAGGGAACTGGAGCTCTGGAAGGTGGTGTTGCATGTGGAGCTGGTGAAGCACAGGCTGCTCAGAAAAGGTGGAGCCCTCTGGTAGCTGTTCCTAGGCAGAAGGTAAGCAAGGGTCAGGATGAAGCAGAGGGACAGCTGAGGGACCTCTGATGTTTTCTAGAGCTGCTAGCAAAGTAAACACATCTGCTTATTTAGCATCTTATTTAACAGCTCTTTGTTCATTGCATACTTAATAGCATATTATCTAAATAACTGGCAGAGCCTGTGTTTAGTTACAAACATTTGTTTAAAAAGTGACCCAATCTTTTGAGTTACATTCTGGTGTATTTGAGATTCTAGTGAAATTCAAATAACAGCCATCATGATAGTATTTTTCCTGAAATTTTTGTGAACTATGAAGGAGAAAGTCTGTGTATAGATAAAGTGGAAGGAAGCTGTTTTTTTTTTTTTTTTTTTTTTTTTTTTAAAAAAAAAAAAAGGAATGGCTTGGTGAACATTCATCCTAACTTTGATGAGGACTTCACATCAAAAAATGAGAGTTTTATAGAGCCAAAGACCAATAGTCTGTTAATTTATTTGCTTATTTTATATTACATCAGAAGAAGAATTATGACCGAGTCATGAAAGCATTGGATAGTATCACTTCTATTAGAGAGATGACACAGGTGAGTTTAAAAATCTTTACATAATAGCTTTTTCTAGAACTAGAAAGATGTTTATATGAGGCCTGTGATGGGTGGGGAAGGCAGTAGTATCAGCCCTTTTCTGTAGAGCTGTAATAATAATAAAATGTGTTCTAAAAATAACAAACCTACGGTATCCACAGTAGCAATGAAATTAAGGTGATGAAGTAGAATTCAGGTCTTTTGAAGTTTAAATAAGAGATAATAACAGCAGAATGGGGCATTGTAACAAGATAATCACCAACTGCTGCATTTCTGGAAATATCAAAGTCAAACTGGGTCTTTTATTTCCAAAGCAAAAGAAATTGATTTTATGACGGTGTTCTGAATGATAGCTTTATTTCTGTTATAACAAAACACTTGTTCAGCTAAATGTGGTTGGGGACTTGGAAGGTTGGGTCTCATGGGATTACTACCATATGATTTCTCAATATTCACAGTGGGACAGAATCTGATAGCTGTACTTACGTTTATTGCAACACTTCATTTCCCAAGCAGCCCAGCTGATTACAAATGATTATTGAAATCTCTCCCATATACCTAGCTTTTCCAACTGTTATGTACATGTAACCTCACGAAAGCTTAAAAATTGTATTTTGTATGTATTTGTAAAGTACTTCAGGATTCTGAAATAAAGAATGAGGTATAGAGAGCAGTAAAACACATTGAAAATAAAACTTCGGGTATCTTTTTACTTAATATAATATCTCTTAAAGAGAAAAATAACCAACATTTTACCTTTCGTAACGTTAAAATAACAATTTGACTGAATGGTTTCAAAGGAATGTTTTACACTGAGATAAAAATTTAGAAATGCTTTCAAATGGAATTTAAGCTGGTAACAGTATTTTACTTTAACAGTTAATACCATGTAACTGTTTAAAAAAAAAAACAAAACGGGTTGGATTATCTTGGGGTATTTTGAGAAACCTGATTTGTGAAGTTCCAGTCCAATTCCTTAACCCAGAAACTGAACATAAGTACATCTTCTACTGTTATCCCTGAGATCACCGATGTTTTGCTATAATATACTCACTTTGATGCTAATTATATGCTTATTATTTTACTCCAGGGAAAATAATTGCTATATTAATTCTTCTTGTTGTCAAAACACATTTATAACTGTACAACGCCAAATGTCAGCAAAGCTGTGATTTAAGCTTAATAATGAGTCCCATGTATTCGTCCCATTTAATAGAAGAAATCATGGGCAATGTAACATAAAATTTAACCTTATGATTTCAACTAGCGATAAAGAACATAATTACTATTTTCTAGGCACCTTACTTGGAAATAAAGAAGCAGATGGATAAACAAGACCCACTTGCACATCCTCTACTACAATGGTATAAAATTGACTCACGTGAGATGATAATTATAAAAGTACCAAGTTGAATGAATAATGACTTCACCAGTTTAATTCGGTATAAGCTCACCCTAATTAATACTAGAGCTAATATTTGCAACTGCTTTGTTTATGGGCTGTTTCTGGATGTCATCTGGGCAATTGAGAATACGGCTAGTTTGTTTTATGGCCTCAGATTGATCTTGCAGTCAAGATTTGTTCTACTTTCATCTGATGGATTCAAAGGCGTGCAGCTTAGTGCTTTGTTCTGGCTGTGCATAATGTTTTTAAGAAGGAAAGTTCTTGGTTATCATGCCTAATACATGTAACTGTTTCTTCTTATAGGGTTATTTCTAGTAACAGATCACACATTGTGAAGCTTCCGGTGAATAGGGTAAGTGTCTATGGGTTCTTTATTTTCTTATTTCTCATGGCTCTTTTTTGATGGGAGTCTCCTGGCCACATGTAGATGTCTATTTTCAAATTGGTCACGTGGACCCCATTAACAAACAGTGGAGAGAAGTAGGCAGTTTCAGGTTATGACTCATAGAATCATGTTGTGAATATCTAAATCAAGTAAAACAAATTATAGTCAGAAAAATTCTGTTTGAGGTGAGTAGCTCAAATGCAAGTGTCTACCTGCAGTCATCGGAGATTGGGTGAAAAATTCACTATTTTGGTTGCCATTTAGAATGTTAAATACAGAATTGTGGTGTTCATCTGCACTGCTTTTTACACAACAAGCCAGTTGTGTAAACTGAGAACACAACCTGAGAGTACTGTGAACCTGTAGTTTACAGAGAACTTGAGTATACTATAAAAAGAATATAGCTCTGGAATTTTAGAAGGATAGTGCCGAGATTAATTTCTTAGTAAGTATGCCTCTGATATTCTGTTTAAGGGCATAGTAATCTGCAGCCTTTCAAATCTGAACCTTAATTCAAAGCCAACTCTCATTAAAATACTGTGATGAAATTGTTCAAATTAATTACCTTATTAGAGCCATATTAGGCTGAGCTCTGTTTCAGAAACTTCCATATGTTTCATATGCTGAAGATTGTTTTTACTGTTTCATTTCATGTAAAAGCTATGGTAATGATACCTATGTCAACTCAGTTTGTGTAGGTATTTAGATGCAGTCATATATTGTGCAAAACAGCATGATGTATTAAGAACTACCATTCTGGAAATGCAGTTCTTTTGTGTCCATCAATTTCTTTTCACATATGAACTGTTATATTTTACAGCAACTAAAGTTTATGCACACTCCCCACCAGTTCCTACTTCTCAGCAGTCCACCAGCCAAAGAATCCAATTTCCGAGCTGCTAAAAACCTTTATGGAAGTACCTTTGCATTTCAGTGAGTCCATATCTTTGTATTAATCAAAGGTTACTAAAATGCCATGCTGTTGTTTTGAGGTTTACAGCTGTGAATATATTGTTTTAAAGGATTACTGATTTCATTTTGAGTTTTACACTGTGGATTTTAGTGCTTTCTTTTTTTAATTTTTCAGTGGTTCACACATTGAAAACTGGCATTCCATCCTGAGGAACGGCTTGGTTGTTGCTTCCAATACGAGGCTGCAGGTAAATAGCAGACTAAACAGACTTTAGCTAACCTGTGCATGTTTGATTATATATTAGAATTAGGTGAGTTGTCAAGGGCTGTGTTTCTGGTAGTCATGTAGGTGGCAAAAAGGGGTGACTGGAAAAGAGACTTCTGAAGCAATTAAAATGAAGTTAGATTATCTGCTAAAATAGCTTTAAAAAATCCCATTAGTAGAATCTGTGTTTGTTTTACATTGCACAGCAGCACCTCCAGGAGGCTTAGCTCGGCACTGCCTAAAAGCAATCTGAGATTAAAATTTATGCCTATATTATAGGATCCCAGAGCATACTAGATTTACAGAAGCCAGGTTTACAGTGTCTTCTCAGCTCCTCAGGTTTTCTTTGAGAGGGATGTGAGCGTACCGGTAAGGAGGGATCTATAGCAAACTTCAGTTTGATTTCTCTGCAAGACCACTCTTGCAGAGCAAAGTAGTCAGTACCAGAGGGACTAGAGTACTGTGATTCAAAGTGTTTTCGGAGTGTTTTGGCATCACAGTTTTGACAGCTGTTCCCCAGTGATGAATCCATGATCCTGATTAGATACCTTAGAAGAGGATTCAAGAGTGCTTACTAAGGTTTAGGGAACAGGAAGCATTAGAAAAAAAAAAAGTAATGGAACTCTCTGCTGTTCCTCTTAATGGTTTGGATGTTTTCCTTAGCATCTTTGTAAGATACTTCACCAAGAAAGCAGGATTTAAGCTCCAAAATACACCCAAGTAAACCCCTTTATGCTTGGTTGTTTTTTTTGTTTGTTTGTTTGTTTGTTTGTTTTTTGTTTGTTTTTTTTTTTTTTAATGGAAGAGGAGGAAGCAGTTCATATAAATCTGTTTTATACAAGTCATCTCTCACATGGCTAAGCCATACTGTGAGCCCAGTTCATTCTGCTTACCCCAGTACCAATCAGTCAGGAAAAATATCTACTCACCAAGGATCCTGTGCAACACTGTAAGACCTGGAGGAATGAGAGCATGAATGTATTTCTGTAGGAGTGCTGGCATATTGCAGACATAAGGCAAATATGGGGTGACTCTCATACATGTAAGTCAGTCAGTCTCTTGAGGAGAAGCAAAAACTGTATTTCCCTCTTTCAGACAAGAAAATTACTAATAAAGCATGCTTGTTTTGTTGCTTAGCCTAGGCTCTGTGACATAGAGCAGTTATGCTGGTGAAGAAGATTCTTCCCTTTCCTCTCTTCTTTTCAGACATTTTATAGCTCTGTGGCTAAAACACTGTCCTGAAGAGATAGAATCTGTATGGCTGAATTGGCTCAGGCAAAAGCTTGGTTGAACCCATTCTTCCAGTACTCTGGTTGAACTAGTGACTGATTTATTGATATATATATATATATATATATTTTTTTTTTTTTTGCATATGAGTGCTGTTGTCACCATCTTTTCTTTTTTTTTTTTTTAAAGAAAATAAAACCAGCTGTTGCTGCATTGTTTGTTCATCCAAGGCCAGCTGGTGTACTTTGGAAAAACCTTCTGGACTTAGCCCCACAAAGGCTGGCTTAGGCTGTGGTTCCTGCAAAGGTTTTGATGTAAGACACTTGCTGAGCTGTTCAGCCTTGTTAAGGCTGAGGTGTATTTGGCCTTTTCCAGAAGCACTTTCTGTAGGCATCCCTCACGATAATGTTAAAGAAAGAAAATGCAATTTTATGTACAAATCTGATATAAAATTATCTTTGGGCACTTGGATACAGTTTCCAGAATATACAGGTGTATATTCACAACATTTTGTTTTCTTTTGTTGTTGGTTTTGGTTGTTTTATTTTTAGAGACTTTTTTGAACACCATTTATTACCAGTCAATAAATCATTGCAATGGGCTGGATATCGATCTACATCAAGATGTGTGTTTATCATTTTTACTTTGTCCAGATAACCAAATAATTTTTAAACAGACATTCTGCTCTCTCTTTTTCAGCTCCATGGTGCAATGTTTGGAAGTGGAATCTACCTTAGTCCATTGTCAAGCATATCATTTGGTTACTCAGGTGATATTTATAAATCACTCTAAAATTGGAGAAATATAGGGGGGTATCTTAGTCTACTGCTCTTCTTACCAGCTTCACTGTTTACAGTACTGTAGTATTTATCTTTGTAGATCAAGCTTAGATTTTCTCTTATTTAATAAATTATTTTTTCCCTTATTAAATACCTATCCACATTTTCAAAGGTGCTGAGTATCTTGAAAGCTTGAAGTAAATAGTAGCTAGAGTTGGATGATGTTTGTAATGAAGCAGGCCTTGACTATGCCATGGAAATCCAACTTTGTTATATGTTTTTAATTGGTATCTGCCTAAGTTCATCTAAAACTATCCACATAGTTATAGGCTTTTAGGACCTGATCTGACAAAACAAATATTCATCAACAGACATGTTCAGTAGCGTATGTTTAAGAATATTCCCAATATTGCCATGTCAAGGTCACAGAAAAGATACAGGATGTGTTCATGTTAGCATGACAAGGGCAGGAAATATGATTTGTCCCACTAGTAAATCCAAAAGTGAGTCATGTAGAGTTTTCTATATGAGAATAAAATCATAAACAGAAGCATAACAGAAACATGATATACCAATGTGTACATTAAGAAACATTTGTAGAGATTTGAAAGTGTTATGATTTTCTCCTCTAGTTATGTTTTATTTACCATTTTCTGATATATAAATATGTGCTCATGTGCATGTAGATAAATTTAATTTTGAGAGTGTTAGTTATACCTTCTGGTAATTTTAGGTAATGTTACAATTAGTTTTTAGAGCTTAGCATTTCTTACTACTACTTACTGAGTTTTAATATCAGCTGACTTTAAATGCACTTTTAGCTTTTCAGAGATTACACAAGTATGGAAGCATTTTAGGACTCAGGTTGAAGCACCATCATCTAACAAAATTGCTTTCTTTTTGGACAGTGTTGTTTTGTCAATTTCAGTGTATTTTTTCTCCTCTTTATGCCTTTCTCAGTCCCTTCTGTCCAGTCTCCTCCAGAAAGGAAGTCTATACCTATGAAGTATATAGTACTTTATGCTGATAAAAAACACAACAGAGTCTACACTCCTCATTACTTCATAAACTTACTTTCTGCCATAATTCAGTTTGTGTTTTCAAACTGTCAAGAAATGGGGGACAGTGGAAGAGAAAGGATGTCTGTAATAGCATACAGTACAGGAATTTTATATAAACCCAATGTGATGAATATATGCAACATCTAAGGCACGAACATAGGTGTTTAAATTTATCAGATGAAAATTTCATCCAAAGTGGCTGACTAATATTATATTCATCTATAGATAAATTATTTAAACCTAGGTAGACTTTAAAACTACCTCTAAATAAATGAACTACTATTGAAAATTTTATTTCGATATACTAAAAGTGTAAATAATGCTAAAGATGAATATATAAAGTTCTTTCTCATGATATTACTGTCCCACCCACTGGCCTGAGTAGGGCCAGTTAAACTCAAGACGTTCTAAAATGCAACTGTTAAACAATGACCTAAGACATTCCTGAGCTGAATTCAGTGTCATTTAATCTCACTTTCCTACCTGCTTGGTGCTAATTTGGCTTTCCAAGGTCTTTGCAACACATACAGGTATACAGGTAATTTGCAGGATTAAATCAAATTCTCTCTGACAAAGAGAGCTTTCTACCAACAAAATCTATCTTTCTGGCTGCTGTGAAAAGGACTGTGTGTGATTCCCATCATATTACCTCTTGCATTCTCCATAATTAATTTTGATTATTATTGCACTTATATGCCAGGGTATCTTACTTGATTTTAATATCTTAGGGATGAACAAGAAGCAGCAGAAGGTGTCAGCTAAAGATGAACCAGCTTCAAGCAGTAAGGGCAGTAACACATCACAGGTACAGTAGTATATCAACCGTCTCTGGAAGTTTTATGGTTTTATGTTTGGGAACTTGATATCTAGAAAATAAGTCAATATTCCCATTGTGTAGGTTGACAATTTTATTTTATTGAATGAAATTGACAGGTCCAGAGACTGTAAACCATCAAATACAGCTCAATAGTTTTCAGCAAGAATTTATGGAGTGCACTACAGGGCCCTATACCCTTCTTTTCCAAGCAGAAGTATTTGGGAAGAGAACAACAAAATACAGATTGAGTCATGACCTTTAGCAAGTACTTGCTTTTTGAACTCTAGAATTTTTATTGAAGAACAATGGAAGAAGAACTGAAAATGGTTATTGCTGGAAAATTATCATACTATTACACTTACTCCAAGTCATGTGTTGGTTTGTTGTGTTTTTTTTTTTTTTTTCTTTTAAATTTATTTTATTTTTTTTCCAGTTTCTACACATTAGACCACTGTAATTCTGCCTTATTTAAAGCAAACTAATAGCAATTATGTATAGGAGCAAATGCTGAGAAATTACATCTTACATCTCTCTCTATAGTTAACACACAAGAACTATAGGATAATCTTGCTTTAAAGAAAGGTTGGTATGTAAGTGCAGAAGCCTTCAGAAATGAGTAGGCCAGTAGTATCAAGGTAGTAGCCAAAGAATCAGTGATCAAATTCACCATGTTTCTTTTTCTTCTTGATTCTATAATAATTAGTAAGCTTTCTGTCTGGGTAAAGGAGTACAAATCTTTCCTATGATTAGAAAAAAAAAAAAAGTTTTAGAATGACAACCTCTGTCTTTGCTATATTTGCTAATTAATAAACCACTGACAATAGCAGATTTACTACTTTTTCACTGTTTGCCTTACAGCACTAATTAAGTTTTCTCTCTTTTTTTTTTTTTTTTTTTTTTAATCTCAGTCAAAAAAGAGAGGAAAACAGACACAATAAATGCAAAGCCGTATCTTAAAATGCATAGCCTTATGTGAAGGTAAGCTGAAAGTCATCGAAAACGTGTTTTAGTCATAGGCCCAGTGACGCTGTATGTTAATCAGTGTGAAATTTATTTCCAGTATTGGTTGGTTTTAGGTCAGAAACAATTGGTAGGTGTATAACAACTTGTTTGTGTTTCAGTTTGGAACACTTCCTTCTTCAAAGAAAACCTGTAACACATGCTGTTTTTTTCCTGAAATAATCATATGCACAAAGTGACTGCTCATCCAGTCTGTCTTTCAAATGTGATCATATTCCTAAGTCATCAATATAATCCAAATAAAGTCTTTATTTGAAAAGGTGACTTCTTGCAAGCATTTAATAAATACGTTAAACACAAAAGTCTGAGAAACAGAAGCTTTCCTATCAAATTGCAATTAATTTTGCACTTCTCAGGCAAATGTGTTGTTCATCTGGTAGCTAGCTTGTTGTTCTGGACTGCTTCAGAATTTTTGTGAAGTTAAAATCCATTGCATATGATTACAATTATTCTTGAAAGACTTGGCTATTTTTTAGTAATTAATGAAAACAGCAGCTTTTGAGGAAAAAAAAATATGAAATTTGAGTAAGAACAATTGGTAATGAGTCTCATTGGCCAAACGAAAAGAAATCATGTTGAACTCAGCTTGACCTCCATTTTCAGCATTTGTTTATTTTAAAAAGTAAAAAAATAAGACATGGTAGAAAAGATATTTTTTCAAAATGACAGTTATTTTTATGCTACTTTTTAAAATAACTACTTTTCAGATGTTCAATTGAAATATTTAATATGATTAAGATTGTCAGTCAACATGAAACTTAAACATGATCTGGATAGGAAAATATACAACTTTATGACTATAGCTTTCAGAAAAAGGTATGAAATGAATTAGGCTTTACTAGAATTTATTTTTAAAAATGCTTGAAGTTTCTAAATATAAATTACATCTTTCCAAAGTATTAATATGGAATAGAAAGGATGAATATGTAGGACTTTTTTTATCTCTGTCATTACTCCTTTGCATTTCTCAATGGATTGTGAATGTTGTAAGCGTTAAAATATATGGTAAAACATATTTTACTTTATTGTAAAATTATTTACTTTATTTATTACTTCACTTTTCTTTGCAAAATGTTTGGCGGAAAGTATCTATCAAATATAGATTTGAAATAAATTACAGATAAATGTTTGTTAAAAAATAAAGTTAATTGAAGAAATAATGTAAAAATTTGATATGCACTTATTCAAGGTAGTGTTTAGATGCATTTATAGAAACTTTTTCAAGTATAGATTCATAACAAAGCTACTACCTAGAAATAATGTTTCTTTCCTGTGTTGTTCTCATTATGCTGTTAAACAGCCTATCATTAAATACATTGATGTTTCTAAATGTTGAGCAAGTTTTGGCAAGCTTCACAATCCCCTTGATTATACTTGCTGTGCTTAAGTTTTTAAAAATGTTTGGTAGTATTGCAAATCCCAAATCTTTGGCATTTCAGTTTCAGGCGTTGTCTTTTACATCTTACTATTGTCTCAGCCACCATCAAACACAAACATGTCTGTGCCAAAGCCATTAGTTGACTCAGATCCTCCTTAACAGCCCTATGTCCATTTAAAATCAGTTTTTTATAAGCGTACATTTTCATTTTTCTTGTTTACTAGTTTCCAAAGCAGGTCTTGGGCCTTTAAAGAACTCTGTTTATGAGAAGTACCAAATGATCATAAAAGCCAACTTTAGTTTAAAATCATTTCTTAACGAACTGGCTCCTATACAAGAAGCATTTGTGTCTCCTGGAAAGTAGAACGTATTTTGGAAACAAGAATCTATTTCATCTGCCTGTTTGTACTAACAGCCAGCTTAGAGACTGCACTTTGCCACAGACATGCACTGGAAAACTCAACATTCCCACAAAGCTATTTAAAGTGTGTAAAAAAGCAAATATTTGAAAGCAGTGTTTTCCTGACAGGTTTTGATCACTATGAAATTTATTCTTTCCCTTACAGTGATAACCTCATCTGATCTGCACAAACATGGGGAGATATGGGTAGTTCCCAATACAGATCATGTGTGTACAAGATTTTTCTTTGTGTGAGTACAAACCTTCTTTTAACATACATCTGTCTTTTGTAGGCCTTTTTTCCCATGATCCTGACAACAGTTGGAAATGAAATAGATAAAAGTTATTTCTTTCTAATTCTTTAGAGAATTGCTTCAGTTTTTATTTATGTCTATAATTAATTTTGATAGAAAATGTATGGATATATTAGTGACAAAGATTTAGTAGTCACTTTTATAAAGAACAAAATGCAAGGAATGGAGTGTTACTGATTTTTTTCCCTCTCTATAGTATTACCTCATGTTGCAGTAAGTCTCTTCATCTATTGCAAAATCTCTATTCAGGTGTATGATTGAAAGCTAAAAAATTAATTAATGAGAAAAAGCTTCCTATCTGTGATGTGAGCATTTTCCCTCTCAGCTATGAGTTGTAATTATACATTGACATAGATTTTAGCCCTTCAAAGAAAGTCATGCAAACAAGTAGGGAAGCACAGACTTTAGATTCACCAGCTCTGAGGGTTGGCAGTGATCAGGATTTATCTATGCAAGTCCTTAATGCAGATGGATTCTTACAAGGATGAAACCCTGGAAGATTTCATGGTTTCACCTCTAAGTGGAGGTCCTCTTGTGACAAGAGTTTGAGTGCCACAAGCATTGCAGTGCCTTGTGCATGCTTTGGTACAAGTCTTGCGCAGGATGGTTCAGGAGCAGCCACAGAAACAGCCCTTTCTTTTATACATCCACCCAGAGGGGAGCTGCTAATGCGTTTCCATGGGCCCAGTGCTGGCAGCACAGCAGAATTACCAGTGGGCTGTTCAGCCTCAGGGTTTCAATGCCAATGGAAGTCCTACCATCATTCACTCTCTAGAGTTTAGGATCTGCATGTAACAATGAAGTACAGCAGAACATTTGAACAGTGAGCATACTAAAGCATACAATAAAAGCTTTTGATTATTGAATAAAACAAAATTTTGAATGCTTTTAGGTAGATTAATAAAACACTAACTTGATTTTATTTTCTTTACTTTTTTTTTTTTAGTTACGAAGATGGTCAAGTGGGTGATACAAGTATAAATACACAGGAACCAAGCATTCATAAAGAGATTCTTCGAGTCATTGGCAATCAAACTGCTACTGGTTAAAAGGACCACTGTTATTTAATTGATGTGATTTGGAAGCCTTCCTCAGTCTCAAAGCTGGATTTTGAACTGAAGAAGATGCAAAAAACTAATTTATTATTATTATTCTAAGCAAATTAACCCTTTGAATACTTACTGTTTTCTTACTTAGTATTTCTTATCTCATCAAAATACCTGAGATGGTATGAATTAGCAACTGTAGGGTGCAAAGTATATACTACAACTAATAATAATTAAACAGGCATTTGGGTTGCTCACAATAAACAGACTTTAAAAAAGGAGTTTTGTGCTGATATTTTTATATTAAACTCTTCAACTGGAGGTTTTAGTACTGTATACTGGTATTTTAAATTTAGAATGAGAGAATTATAAGCAAGAGAGAAGATTTTATAGCAGAGAACCTGTATTATACAGGATACTTTGCAATAAGTAAAATATTCTCTTATTTAAACACAATAAAAGGTTGTCTGGAAGATGTCAAATTAAAGAGATTGGTTACCTGCAGCTATCTTTAATTCATTTTATTTTACACAGGTGTAGCCAGGATTTAAGAGTCAAAAGGTTAAAACAACAATACATTTTTGACGTAATGAATGAAACAAAGTAAAATAATGACTCTAATGGTGTATGTTTAGTTTTTTTATCCTCCCTGGAAATGCTGTCTTATCCATTAAGTGGCTCAATCATATTTTTTAATTAAGCAAGATGAGCAAACACCTGGAAATCCAGAAGCTGTTAACTTTCCTTCTTTCTACAAATTTGGTTTTTATACACTGGATTTTACGGTTTCTTCAGATAAACAAAGTTCTTTAATGTTTTCATCCTAACATTAGCAAGATTGGACTGTGGCTAAATTTATCCAAGTAGGTAAAAGTACCTGCCAAATGAGAGCTTTAATACGATTGGGTTGATTTTTGGTACATCAGGAACTATAAACAAATGCAAAATTTTACTGACTTTCTATGTGAAATATTTTTATTAATTTTTTTCTAAGGAAAAACAAAACAATTAAAATCTCTGTCCTTTAAACTATTTTTTTTTTCCAAGTAAGCACGATGGCAACACAGGTAGGGCCTAGTCTCCATGGCATAAAGAATATCCTGTGGCCTCAGGAGCTCTCACAGTAGCCATCCTGCACCTGGTGGTACAGGCCACCAGAGAAAGTAAAAAGAGACTGAATCACCTATTACGTGGTTTTTGTTTTTAATAAAGATACTGAAGAGCCAAGTAAAAACATAGCAGAGAGAACAGCTAGTTGTTTTTTTGTTTGTTTGTTTGTTTGTTTGTTTTTTAATAGAACTCCGTTAGGGAGATAATGTTCACATTTACTGGTAATGGGTGATTCCCTGTTTTTAGTCCCAAGCTATGCTCCCATATTCCTTGCTTCAATGGAAATGCCCCTGCAAGTAAAATAATATTATTGGGAAATACTTAAGGTCTTTTTTTAGCATTCCAGACTTATTTGCTGGTAACCTCAATTTTTCTGGGTTCACATCCGACCTGTCAACCCAATTCTGTTTTCAAAACCCATTTTGCTGTTGAATTTCTGTTGACTTTCACTCTCATTTGGTGGACAACTCATGTGAGAACCACTACTCTAATTGTTATCTTTTGTGACACAGTTTAACTTTTTGAAACAAAGAGGATTCCTGAAATGTATCTATCTACATAAAGACTGCATTAGGTTATGTAGCTGCACAAAATCAGCATAATTGAGAAGCAGAGCTGAAAACCTGGAATACCCATCCCCCCATATGTTGTGCTGCAATAAGTGTCTGAATCTCTTTTTCCAGAACATGGAAAGAGACTAGAAAGCAGGTCCACAAATTGTCCTGCAAGTCCTGCATTGACTTGCTGGCTGACCATTCACCTCTCTGAGAGACCTCAAAAAAATAAAAAAGAACAGAAGACAATCATGAATGAACTGGAGAAGCCAAGTAAGCAGTCATCTTCTCAGTCACCTCAAGTTACAGCAGGGTCATAAATGAACCCTTTTGAAGAAACCTTGAGTGTACCTATTGGAGTGAGTTAGTTTTGTTTTGCACCGTGTTGTCATGATGCTGACCATGTGTGGTGTCCTAAGTACAACCACTGGAAAGGGAGAGAAAACATACGTCTGCCAAATTTTAAGACTGCTCAGAAGGTTGTCTTAAATGGATGAGAGGGAAGAAGGGCAAGTGGTAAAAAGCAGGCCACAGAAATGTACGAGGAGACCTTGCTGTTAGAGAGGGCCTGTTTCAGGGATTATCAAGGGGACTGGCTGAAGTATGGGGGTGAAGGAGGATGATCAAGAGTAGAAGAAAGTATGATGAGCATAGGCAATGGGACAGGGCAAAACCTTTAAAGGAGAAGGGCCGATCTGAAGGGGCAGGTAGTTTGTTGGTAAGATAGCTTAAAAAACAACAAAAACAACAAAAGTGTTAGCAGCTGAGGTCCCACCCTTTGTGTGGTGAGAAAACATGGGGGTAACAAAGCTGCAGCATGGGGAGAATTGCAGCATTGTTCCCAGGGGAGCTGGGTCACCTTGAGAGGTGGAAAGGATGCCTGAGACACTGCAAGGACACAAGCCCAGTGTTGCACACAAAGCAAAGGAATTAAACAACAATTCACTTGCTATACAGTAACTCGGTCAATTTTTTCCTGAGCCAAAACACTAACGGGAAACTTATTGGTGTTAGGTTACCTGCTGGTGAAAATGAATCTTCAGATTGTTCCTTTAGCAAAATATCAGTTCTCATTTTTTAACAGTGAAGGAAAAAAGGGAGGTTCTCTGTGGATTTGTTAGTCAAAACCAAATAGCCCTTCTATAGCAGACTTCAAAACTGAAGCAAATACTTTCTAACCAAGAAGTGGAATGAGTGAGCCTGAGGAGGAGATTTTATTTGAATGATTTTTGTGTAGAGTTTTTATCCAAGGCTGGAGTTGCATACTGTCAAATTCTTACAAATACTAATTTGCATGGATTCCAGAGGATGAGAAACAAAAAGCCAGGGTCATCTGAGAAAAGGCCCTGTGTTATCCATAAAGCCCTTACATTTGCCTTCCTCTGTTGTCATGCACATGTACTGATGATAGAGCAATCTTTATAACTCCTACTGTAAGAATATAAACCTTTCAAAACTAGCTTTTAACCTCTGAGAAAACAGGGCCCTGGGCTCTTACTATTTGCTTGGTAGAAATCTCTATGAAGCCATATCTATCTAGCAGTGACCATGTCCAACATAGAGCAACCAAGGGAATTCTTGGGAAGGAGCTTTGTAACTTTCTTCTACATCAGACACCAAATTACGAGCCCACAGATATGGAAAGTTTAATGGAAAAAATATGTTAATCCCTTAATGTTGCACCCTAATTATAAATTGCTATGTTTGTACTTCTATAAGTATTTTAAATATTGAGAAAGAAATCAAAAAATATACTTTTAAACCTTTCTTGAAATTCAAACTGATATTTAGCATTCAAGGGGTTAAGCAATTTGGGTTATTTTCTTACTATATCTATAATCAGTATAGCTCTATTTTCTTCAGCAGTGCTACACTGTTTGCTACACTGCTCTGATCACCTGAGTCTTTGGCTCTGCGTTACTTATCATCAAATAGTCAGTTTGTGTAATATTCTGCTTAACGTTTTACAGTAACTAGTTGATGACACCAGAATTGTTTATGCTTGTGTTTTCTCTAAAGCCCTTGAAAAACTCTTACTGATGCTGTATAATTTTAATATTATAACTGTTGGTACTAAAAATGCATCTGATAAAATAATGCTAACATTATGCTTTTGTTAATACAAATATAAGACCACTTCCAAAATAAGACTTTGTGCTTAGATCAATTATACTATGCTTATAAACCACTTCTTACTGTGGAAATAATTAGCAGACAACTGAATGAAGAGAATCATAATTTTAAAAGAAACACTAAAAAACTAAACAAATATAGAAAGATCATCGTCTAGTTACTTTAGCATTATATTAGTTTAAATGGATTTCTTCTTGGCTGTAGAAAATGTAAGTTAAATAAAAAGAGTACTTCTTGTGACTGACAAGGGAAGAAACTACCAGAGCAAAAGCACTCTTTAATCTTAGCATTTTCAAAACATACAGGTTTGGGGGCTGATCCCACATTGTGCTGACACCCACTGCAGGTGCTGGGAGCTAGACCCTTGAACAAATAGAGGTTTTTTTTGTACTCGTCATTCCTCTCTCTCATGGTAAGTGTTTTACAAGCACCTCTGATGCAAAGACCTATGGCAGCCGGCATCGGCATGCCCGGTCCATGGCTGGTGGGACGTGTCAGGTCTTTGGCTGCCCAAGGCTGAGGCAGCAGCAGAGGCTTCACTGGTGAAGGTGGTGGGGAGAAGAGGTGGGAGAGACCCCAGCAGGTAGGCCCAAGCCTCCCTGGGCTTTTACACTTGTCTGGTAGGGCACTGCGGGGCCTATGGCATGGTGTGCACAAAACCAACGGGGCAGTCAGGTGTCCTTCTGGATTTCCTTGTTACAAACACTACCTCAAGGGGAAAGATGGGCCTGTGGACTAAAGTGAACAAGGCTGTTTTTTTTGCAGACCATGCGGGGTGAAAGCAGTTCGCAAAGTATGCAGAGCCAGGGCTGTAATGATAACCAAATTTATTCCTTAAAGCACTGAGGAATGGGATTGTGCTTCTGAGTGGGATAGATAAGTAAGAAAGCAATGACTTAAGCAACGCAGTGCTCTGCACGTGTAGCATGATGTACAATTCACAAGGCTATCACAAGGAGGTTGAGTTTCCTGATTTGGTTTTGGACATTTTGGGTATGAAGACCCTGGGCTCCTCTGCTTCACCGTGGTATCAGCTATGGCCACCTCCAGGCCTGCAGCTGCGTCAAGCAGGCAGGATAAAATACCGGGCTGCTGATTGGTGTGATGAACACAATATTTGGCTGAGTATTCCTGCTAAACTTTCGTCTGCTGGGGAATGGTGATGATGTAAATTATGACCCATTATACTTTGCATTGGGATTTTGTACACAGTGTGATATACTAGATAGAACATTTTGTCAGGAAAAACAAAACAAAGAATTCAAGTAGTAGTTAGATGAACATATGTAATGTGTGAAAAAGCTGTTGAAGAATAGATTACATTAAACATTTACCAGCAAGTCAATAAAAATAGTCCTTATATACATTAAAAATCATTTAATGTTCTAAAAATAATTTTTAAATTTACCCAGTATATGTTGTATCTTTGAATTTTAAGAAGCAGACACTCTTTTATGTAAACATAAAATATGCCTATGTTTCTTTTAACTCTGCAGCCTTTTTTTCTCCAAATAAATCTGTTAAATTCCGTGCACAAAACATTACCACAGCCTGCTATTTAGCCTATGGTGCCTTAGAGTTACTACAAATATTTAACAAAATGTACATAATGTAAATACTGCCAAAAGATCACTAAGGCCAAATATTTTCTCTATTCACTTTTTACTGCACTTGCTTTCTATTGCTCTTTAAGCCTCTTTTATCCAGCTTTGTAACAGTTACAACATTGTAGCCAATGTAAATATTTACTTTCAATAAATCAGAATTTGTTCAACAAGCACTGTGCATTTGGGCACTATTTTGAGAGCTCTGTTCAAAGTTTAAACAGTCCTCTAAGAATTAAAAGGAGTCTCATGCCTTTTCTGGACTTTTGCTAGTCTTAACAAAACCTAAAGCTTATGCCATGCTTCTACACATATGATTGGAGTAAATTTTTTCTGCAGTAATCTTTTTAAAAACACTTGGATGATCAGTAAAAATAGATTTTCATGCTCTGTTTATCTGAATATGTAACATGACTGGTTCAAAATAGAGATACTGGAATTAAAGTAGGATTTTGCGTGTATGGTATCATATAAAATGCACAAAAATGTCTCAAGATGCATTTTATAACTACTTTTAAAGAAGTTCTCTTTCTGTAGAACTGTTTTTGTCATGGAAAACAGCAAATATATGAAGAACCATGTTGTACTTAATGTGGTTATGTTTTAAGTATAAATGCACATCTGCAACTCATAAAATATGTAGACATTTGTGGGACTGGTTATTAATTCAGTGAGTGTACTTTTTTTTTTTTTTTTTTTTTTTTCCTATGAGCTCATTTTAATTATATGGGTGAATATTGTACCTCTTGAAAGTTTTAGCTTTTGCTTTGTAAAGTTTATTCATTTATTATTGCAGAATTTGGATTGGAAATGTTAAAGTGATACTATTCTTAATGCGGATAAGTATTTTACACAAATATATATAGGGGAAAAAAAATGTCATTGCTGCACAAATGACTGATCACATGCCTTTGATTATAATCTACAGGCTGGAACCTGAGTTCTGTAATGGATGTGTTATTCCTATTTTGGAGGCCTTAAATTTGGAAGAAATTGTGACTTACAAGTTCACAATCCAAGAGTAGTATGATTAGTGAAATCTCAGACTCCTCTAAAATCAGTACCAACAGACAGCAGAAGGGACAGGATTTGTACCAGCTCCGGCTTAACTGCTGATCTGTTTCCAAACTGCTGCATCTTATGCTCTCTCAATGTTAATCAATAGTCAATGGTATTCACCTGTTGAGCAGTTTGGTTTGGGACCCGAGAGATAAATAATCCAAATGTTAACTGACAGCGATACAAAATTACTGCAGTGGAGCAGAACTGCTTTCAAATGGAAATGTTGCCTTTTTGATAGAAGGAAAAGCAGAAAAGATCTGATGGCTGTTGGAACGAGTACAAGCTGTGTTGTTAAAGCTGTATTTACATGCTTGGCCAGCTTCTTTTTTGTGCATTACTGTGCAGTGCAGATTGCAACAAATAATTTTGCTCAGGTCGCACAGCCAGCCCCCCCCCCCCACCCCCCCCAAGAGGGGTTTGTCAACCTGAAATATTAGGAGGCTGCTTAAATAGAGCTGCAGTAACTAAATAAAGTCAATAGTAGGTGAGGGACACAACTTTGCTATGCCTCAGCTCTC
>CM021797.1:16090961-16104722 GCA_011076525.1 Nettapus auritus
ATTAGCCCACATAATAGCTCCCTCAGGGTGATTTTCTTAAATGTGGCAAACATTTTCCATTCCAGTATGAGGGGTAGAAGTGTAATTCAACACAAGGAAATTGAAGCGTCTGAACGGGGCATAAGACCCTTTTAGTAGCAGCACTAAATATAGCAAGCCCCTGTGCGAGGCATCAGCTATTGGATTTCAGCCAGTTCCAGAAAACTGGCATTCTGCAAAACGCTGAAGCGGTGGGAATAACACTAGCAGCAGGAACAGTGACTGCTGCAGAAGCAAGAGCAGCATGAGTCTTGAGAGGTCATGTCTGGAAAAAAAATACAGGAACTCCTGGCTTAAGGTTTGCTCAACAAAAGCCAGAGCTTATCATCAGCAAAGCAGTTCTAATTTGTAACTTTTAAAGAGAAAGCTTTCCATTGTTTAGGAAAAATGGGGGGAGGGGGAGGGAACGACAACAACGACTCAGTTTTCTTCACCCTGCTATCCTGTAGCTATGTAGCTCAGTCTAATACCATGTCTGGGGCAATGTCCTACTGTACTTGTATGTAGCAGACTAAGGTACTTAGAGCAGCAGCAACTTTTCTACAGATCTCAGGCTTATTTAGCCTGAGAATGGCTCATTAGCTGACAATTCCTTGGATCCCATCTTGTATTTTATTTACAACTTTGGTTAAGTCTGGACAGGTAAAATTGTACAGAAAGGGAATTGGTGACTGATATTATGTTCAATGTTTTTTAGCTCTTGTCAGCTCATTCATCCCATGTGAGCTATTGAACAAATAATTTTTCTGACTGGTCAAGAAAAAAAATTTGTTCCCTTCTTCCCTACCAGGCAAATAGCGGTTTGGGGGGGCTTCTGCTCACAACCATCTGATGACTTATTCAGTATGAGGAAGTTTGAGGATGAGAGGGTTCAGAGCCCAAACTAATTTAAACATGTATTTATATGTAAAGATACGTGCTTCTGTAACATGAATATAAATAAAAAATAGTTCTATTGACTCAAAACTAAGGATTGGGATATGACTGTTTATAACACTTTTGAAAAATGTAGTTTGAACAGGCTTTTTAACAAATACCCACTTGTGGTAGCTTTTGGTAGATAGGATTTACTGTTTTCTGGTGATGACATGTTGAGCTAGAGGCTTCTTTCGCTAGAGGCTTCTAAATTCCTGCCCATCAGGTGTTTCAAAGGGTGAGTCATGCCCTTTCTGTACATGCTACTCCTTAGCTGGAGTGTTGATCTTCATGCAATATTCCATCTGTGTGAAACAGTATTTTACCACTCTTTGCCTCTTTACTATCTTTGGCAAACTTACATTTCATGCCTGTCACGCTCATCAGTGGGATGTAAATATTAGAGAGTTAAAACCTGTTCTGTGCTTGCTGAGCTGCTCCTACTTGTAACATTTTATTATGATTATTATTATTTTCTGCTTAAAAAACATTTTGTGCCCTGGTTATATAGGTCTGGGTGTCTGCTAACAACTTACTAAACCTGAGGTATGGCACTGCATCTCTCTCTCTCTGACAGGCTGGCTTATCTTTTTGCCCAGGTTTTGTTGTTGTTTGTTTTCTTTTGTTTTGCTTTGATTTGTTTTAAAGTCTTCAGTTGTAATCACTTGCACTACTTTGATGCTGAAAAATTATATTAAAATTGAGGACTTATGGAGGGATAAGCATTTTGCTATTTGTTTTGTTTTTCGATGTTTTTATGTTCTGTATAACTAATATGACCTGAGTTTCTAACCCATTGCAATTCTCTTCCCTGTCAAGCCTTTAGAAAAGCTCCAAATATTACTGTTAACTTGCAATACTGAGGATATTTCAGTTTAAATGCAAAAATGTGCAGACATAAATAATAATAATAATAAACTATTGTAATTACAGTCCTGCAATATGAAAAGCACTTGTGCAAGCCATTTATGTATACAAGTGAATGAGACTGTGTAGCTGCAAGAGTTTGCAGAGGAGGATGCTGTTAAAGGCTAAGGAGTTTTATATACACAATTCCCTCTAATAATTTCCTTTCATCTATGCACAACTGATGGTGTAAGTTTCAAATTTTCCTTACCTGTAGTTCTTGCTATATCTTTAAATAGGGTTCAGTTTAGATTGCTAGTCTTTTCCAGATTCTTCTTTTCCCATGTTATTATTAGGAAGCCTCATTGTGGTCTTAGTTACTTTAATGTACGTTATTGATCTGCTAGATTAATCTGCTTTGACAATTTTTATAAATTCATTTGAAATGGGCTTTTTAATTAATCAGCTACTGTAAGCATTTGCTTTCTTCCCGCAGAGATTTTTTTTACATTTTTAAACCCCAAATCCATTTACTTGAATCAAACTTTTCCATAGAGGACTGAAAGATTTGGTAGCATGTTTGAATGAGCATTATTATGAGAATTTTTACTTGTTTCTTTTTAACTGGAGTTCCCACAGCCTGGGCAGCAGATGATTTAGTGTACTGTAACAACTTATGAATTGGTCCAAATGAGGACTGCTTTTGTTTTTGCCTTTTTGAGAGGTACTATTGACATACTGATTAAAGCTAAAAAATCTGGCAGTCCTGATCTAATTCTGTTATGTGTAAATAATGTTATTTTGTATAAATCTTTTCTTTACATTGACTGTTTTATGGATCTACACTCACAGATATTCTTGCCAACTCCAGCATGCATGAATGCAACAAAAGAAACAAAGCTACTGTAAGGATGTGGTTCATAGTCCATACTGACTACTGAACTGTGCCTGTAAGTTTTGTGAGTGTTTACAGAGGATAAAACTGTGCAAAGTATCACAATAGCAGTGTCTGAGAGGTACAGTCAACTTCCATGCCCAGCAATGTTCTCAAGTCTGTTCAGTTTGCTTGTGTAGGCACAGCCATCCTGATCAAACGCAGGTTTATTTGTCTAGACTAGGTTTTTGCCTACTCTGTAACAGTGAAGCTATTCCTTGGTGGAAAATTACATTTCTAAGGCAGTGCTATGCTCACTTTTCACTTTGTACAGTCTCCTGTGGGGAAAACAAATGCAAAATGGATGAAGGATGCTATTATTTTGATTTGTAGCATTATTCCTGCAACCTGAGTAAGTACAAGTCATTCCACAGCATTTAAGTCAATTATGATTCAGGCCTCTATAAAGACTTCAGTATCAACAACAATTACCTTTGTTTTCTTTAACGATATATGCATACATACATATGCATATGTCCTTTTTAATTTTGACTGGTGAGACATTGAATACAGGAAATCTGGGACCATTGTATCATCTAAGGCAGAGGTCATCTAAACTAGCAAAGACAGCTGGGCGAGTAGGGCTCAGCCATGAAGTGATTTATTCCACTGCTCTGCTGAGCAGAGGCTACTGAATCCTGTGGGTGGTTAAAGAAAAAAAAAAAAAAAAAAAAAAAAGGTGAGCCAACATCCACTGGAAATTTCAGTCTATGTGATAAGAACAGATTCAAAACCAAGCTTCTTAAGGTGCAAGGTTTGTGGTTTAACATATTCCATCCCACCAGCCCCCAAACAGGGATTTGATTAAATACCTGTACTTCTTTTTTTCTTTTTTCTTTTTCACTAGAAACTTTCTCAGGGCACATAACTATAACCAAAAACTTTTCTGACTGTAAAAGCCATTGCCAGTTAATCACAGCTGTGTCAGTTTAAAGATGTGATTTCCACAACTTAGTCCCTTAGATTTATGATGGTCTCTATGATTTTTATTTCCCCCCCACATTATGAATGCTTCATTTCTCTTGAGGACCATAAAAACTTGAAAGGTATAGTAGCAATATGCAACACAGACTTCCTTGCACCCTCTTACTGGTCTGCATAAAACCTGAATTGAGGTACTCATTTCCTGCAGTGATTAATCAACATAATGTGATCACTTGATGAAAATCATGCTGTAGCAGTTAGATATTTTGGAGAAGGGAGGTAGATTTTTTTTGTTAGTTTGTTTTTGATTTTGTTTCACTTAGGGCTTTCAGCAGTAAGTGAAATTTGTTCCTTTCTTTTTCTACTGTTTTGAGATCATCTCTGGATATTTACTTTTGATTTGATTTCTTCAGTTCTGAATGTTGGGCCAACCAGCCAAACGCTGCTTAACTGAGGAAGAAGTTTTGCTTACAGGATTTTTCCTACAGCCTCCATACTGGACCAGACACCCACTATGAGAAAGACTTAATGACAACTGCTTTTCCAAGCTGTTTTGTTTTGGTGTGCAAAGTTAGGGCAGCCTATTCCAATGCCTAACAACCCTTTCAGTAAAGAAGTTCTTTCTAATATCCAACCTAAACCTCCCCTGGTGCAACTTTAGCCCATTCCCCTTTTCCTGTCAGCAGGCATGTGGGAGAATAGACCAATCCCCACCTCACTACAGCCTCTTTTAAGGTACCTTTCTGGTTTGTAATCCCAGCTTTTCCACCAAGACCCTGTTATACTTCCAAAATTTCTCTAGAACCTGAGCAGTAGCCAGAAGAAAGGGAAATGACGATAGACGATAAAGCTGAAGCTCAGATTTTGATTTTTTTTTTTTTTTTTTTTATTCCTTCTCTCCATATGGACTCATTTATGCCTTTAAAACCAGCTCAGAAAAATATTTATTCTTATCTCTTGAATAAAATATTGTTTAATACTTTACTGAATACTTAAAATTTTGCTTGCTTCCTCAGAATGATGTATTAAAAACATAATTTTATCCTTGATCTCTTGCATGGTTGTAATATTTGTTAAATGCACAGGTAATGGGAAAAAAAAAAAAAAAAAAAAAAAAAAAAAAGGTAGCTAAGTGAGCATTCCTAAGTTTTATTAGGTATTTTTATCTGAAGGGAAATCACGAGATATGCAACAGTAGCAGTTTTCTTCCAAATTTGCTGAGCTGAGGGATTAGATCTGATACTATTTCCTCTTACTACTGGTGTAAATTTTGGTCATTTGGCTCCATTTTTATTACTGTCATGAATTATGTAAACTGATAATTATCATTATCAGCTATGTTAAGGCCTTGAAAAACATTATCAGATATGGCATTTAGCCACAGGCTGCATGGCCAAAATTCATTTAATGTGTAAGCACTTCAGTACAGGGGTTTTAAGGATCCATAAGCCCTTAGGTTTAGGTTTTGACTTTATAAATCTTTGAGAGTGCCATCAAGCACAAATGATTAATGCACCTTCTTGGCCGGAGAAGAGTAAAATAAATTATCTGTATGAAAAACTGAATATTTACTTTTTATGTCTATGAAATGGACAGTTCAAAAAACCTCTGATGTTATTTCATCTACCTTCAGCGTTAGCCCAGAGATATTTGGTTGTAATGTAATATGATACAATTAATCTTCCATGTTCTTTCAGTATAAGAACAAGTGTTGTCTTTTCACCAAGATGTCATCTGGTATGGGGCTGCAAGCAGATACCAGTTAAGACTCATGATGTGGCTTACAACCTGGACATTTATAAAGCTTACACTTTAAGAGAATATTTATTTCACAGTATTTTTATGTATTTTATTTGGAAAGAATACTAACAATGATCTTTAAATTAAGTAAAATCAACTAGATGTATATTGTTATGCCAGTAAATCACCACATATTTGCATATATTAAACAACAGCATATATTAAACAGAAGAAAAAGGGTTTCCCCACAGAAAGCCTGGGCCTGACATTTGCATGAGAAATACTATGAGTTGCATTTAGTAGATCTGGCTTTCCAAAATGTGCTACCAGCTCACTACATAACTAAAAAATGAAGATATACAAGATGGCCACTCCCAAGCACTCTGTGGTTAGTGTTTGCCATTAGGTATCCCCTGATTTCTCTCTTTACAGGTATGTAATTGAAGTGATGTATAATCAAAAGGGGAGGAAAGAAAGACTGGTAGTTGAAGTGGGTAAAACTGAAAATTATCTTTAAGAGCTTGGAGCTGTTGTCCAGGGTGTAAGAGTAGGTATGTCTCTTCACTTTAAACATACTCTTGTATGGAGCTATTGCAAAGACCACATACACACTTCAAAATGTTTCTGAGGACACAAATTTAGCCAGGTGCTCTAGATGGCTTGAAGGCAAAATAATTGATATGTTATCCTCAAACACAATGACAGTCATATTTAAAATACTTTGTAACTATATAAATAAACGTGAAGAAATTCACAGCACATCCTATTAGTTTCTCATCTTTCTTAATTAAAAATGTTTACTGCCTTCTAGGATGTCTTCTTCGTAGCAATGCTTTGATTGTAATGTCTTATTCATTAGCAGATATTTCTTTACTTACATCATCATCATCATTTTTACCAAATCATATCTATGAACATATAGACTACTTTAATATTTACTTACAGCACTTCCAAGGGAAGTATTATCATTGCCTTCCATTTTAGCGAAAGGGAAACTGAGGCACTGAGCAACAAAATGGCACCCAGTTTCCTCAAGCATGGAGTCCTACAAGCTGTTCCACATAAAGGCAATACATCCAAGAAACAAATGTAATCATTAAGGCAAAGGTGGAGGCAGTAGTAGCTGGGAGGCAGGGCACAGAATGAACATGAAATAGCAAGCTTTTGATACTGGGCATCTGGATGTCTCATGCAATGAAATTTGATTTGTGGGTGAGATTCCTAGATGCTGGCACCTTGCAATTAAACAACATAATGAAGTAGTCTAACAAAACCTCCAGTGTACTGTCCAGCTTCCACACTGAGCAGCAAGGGAACTTTGGGGATCTCTGAAGAGGCAAGGACATTTTGGCCAGAACAGTGTTCATGATCTTACTCTTTACTAAAAAAAGGCACCAGCCAGCATCATGCAGCAGAACAGACCTTTCTGGCAAATCACAGCAAATTAGTGTCCTTTGTTAAACTGTGCTTTTAAATAAACTTCAAATTCACAGTAGGTGTCATCAGTTCTAACTGATCACCTCTTGCCTAAGTAATTCAGATAATAATTTTAAAGAATAAAGAAGGGGAAGAAACAGGGAAAAAAAAATAGTTTTCTTCTCTCTTCCTACTCTGTTTCTGTAATAAAGAAACCATTTCCTCAGAAAAACAGAGTAAAAATGGCAGACTGCCATGCACACTGGATAGTCTCTGCCACGCCAGGAGACAGTTTGCAATCTTGCAACTTGCATCTTGTAACTTTCTTAGTGTGAGCAGGTGTTAGTGTCAGTATATTGTATTGCTTAGAAGTCATTGCAAAACATCTTGTCTGGTTGTACAGATAAAGTAAAATGGAAGTGACAAACTTTTATGTTGAAAAATATGCTAAGAAGGCGTAGGATATGTTAATGGAAGCCCTACATACTCAGCAAGAACTCATTTTTAAGACTTTTGTTTTTCATTTCATCTTATAAAACAAAAGGTTGTCCTCCTGCCACATGCACAGCAAGCTCTGCAGAGTACTGTACTGGGTCTGGCTGGGATGTTAACTTTCCCTGCAGCAGCCCATACAGTGCCATGCTCTGTACTTGTAGCTAGGACAGCAGTGTTACCACACCAGTGTTGTGTCTGCTGCTGAGAAGTGCTGGCACAGCATCAGGACTTTCTCTAACCCTCCTAGGGGGTGGGCAAAAAAGTGAGAAAGAAACATCACCAGGGCAGCTGACCTAAACCAACCAAAGGGATATTCCATGCCATCTGATGTCACACTCAGCAATAAAAGGTGGAAAAAGGAAGAAGAGGGGAGGGGTGGGCTCTCGTTATGAAAATGTATGTCCTCCTCCCGAACACCAGCTACATGCATTGAGGCCCTGCTTCAAGGACGTGGTCAAGCATCACTCATTTGTGGGAAGTAGAGAGTAATTTCTTTCCTCTGCACTTCCACATAGCCTTTACTTTTTTTTTTTTTTTTTTTTTTTTTTTTTTTTTTTCCCTTTTCCCTTTTTTCCCTCTAGTTAATTTTTTTTGATAGTAATATTTCCTTAATATTTTTTTTTCCCTTTAATTAAATTATCCTTATCTCAACCCGTGAGTTGTTCTTTCCTTTACTTCTTCCCCTCCTCATCTGAGGAGGGGGAGTGAGAAAGTGGTTGTGGTGTTCAGCTGCCTAGCACAGTAAAACCACCACAAGTACCCTTACCACCTTGCTTAGTTTCAGCTTGCCTCTGACAACTTCTTTAGGAAGAAAAATTCTGCATTCTGGACAAAGGTCAAGAATGAAATTTTCAAAAGCATTTAATGTCAAGAACTCCAGTTCCATTCTGAAAACCATTTCTTCAATTTGTTTGGTTTCAGCAGGGCAGGATTTATAATATTTTTCCCTTCTGGGCACAAGCATGGGCAGCTGTAAAGAGCTGGGAGCTGACACATATTAAAATACCCGATTTTTTATTGCCCCAGAAATAAGATTGCACAGGAATCTTTAGAGGAAAAAGATGCTCGTTTGTTTGTTTGTTTGTTTGTTTGAAAAGTGGCAGTGCAGTAGAGCATAAGGGTGTTTTTCTATTTCATTTTATTTATTTATTTATTTATTTATTTATTTTTGAAAAGTGGCAGTGCAGTAGAGCATAAGGGTGTTTATTTATTTATTTATTTATTTGGGGTGATACATTGTCTTCTGTCAATTAATATTAAATAAATACAAATAGGAGCTCAGGAGAAGCTTAGGACGTGGAGGCTCCATGGTGCACATGCAGCAGCCCCAGCTCACAGTCCTTATGCAGCACACTGAGCTGTTCATTTCTTCATTAACAATCACTGAAATATACCCATATTTAATGCTTTATTTCAGAGTGATTTGTGTCAGATTTTCCAATGTGGTAGCAATTTTTGTTATTCCTATATTTAGGAAGGAAAACTTTTCCTAATAGAGTTTAGTGCAGAGGGAAAATTCTGGCTTTCATTCAGAAACTCTTGAATTTGGTAGATATATTGCATGAAATAGACATAAAAATGTTGCAAATCTGAGTCACCTACAGTGGAGCTCAAAGTTTTAGAAGAAGAACATCCAAATGTTGTGATAGCTCTGTTAACTTCCTCCTGCACAATCAGTACTCACACAATGTAAACTTGTGCCCCTTATAATTTGTACACTATGGTCATCTCATTCATAATGTTTGTTTTATTTTCTCTTTCTACACTATTCAGGTCATTTGAGGATCATTCTTAATGAAACAGTTCATATCCCTTCATTTCATGCCCTAAATTTTCTTCACATTTTCTGCTCCAGACAGGAGTATAAATTGATATACTGTCTGAAGATGATAATAATTCTGGTGAGTGTTGCTTTCAGTTTGCAAGCTTTAGTCCAGCCTGCACAGAATACATTTGCTTACCTACTACCAAGCCCCTTGTTTATTTTGTATATTTTTTTTTTTCCTGAAAAACAACTTTGAGCTTCCTTCCTTCCTTCCTTCCTTCCTTCCTTCCTTCCTTCCTTCCTTCCTTCCTTCCTTCCTTCCTTCAACTGTTTCTTTCATGTTAGGTTATTTGAACACATGTTAAAAGAAAAGAAGTCTCTGAGCAAAGTGTCTTGGTCTTGGGATATTAGTCTCTATTACCTCCTCTTACTAAGTCATTCACATTTTATTTTGTGAGTATTCCACCTCCTGTCATGTACCTGATCTACTTGTGAGAACATCAAAAATAAATTTCATTGTGAGAACTTTTAAAAACAGATTTCATTTTAAAGTCATTGTTGTCAGATGAAATCTATGCCAGTGTAATGTAGAGGGAGGCCTAATTATATTTATGGAATTGCCTAAATGACTTAGGAACATTGCAGTAAGATAAAACTGCTTTTGTACATTCTGCTAAGTACAAATCTAGCCAGTTTTGTAATAGCCCTTAAAGCCTGGTTCCTTTTCTTTCTGTAGACATGCTTATTACTATTTCCTGTATTGCTCCATTTTGAAATCTGTGCTGATTTCTAAAGGCTTTTGTAATATGTAGTTGCTAACTCCACATGGTCCCATATCATCAGCTGCAGCAGGTTTGAAAGTAGTAATTGGACAAGTAATCCTTTCAGGGGAAAACAAAGCATGTCTGGTTGTAATAGTCTTAACAACACTTATTTCGCATTCTGTGCAGTCTCTGAAATTTTGGTAGAGGAGAGTATATCTGATGACAACTCATGAACCTGACAGAGAAACATGAAAATGATTGTGCCCCCATGTAGATGAACAGTATGCAAAATTAAACTCATTTTTTTAAGGAGGTATAACAATTGGGAATAATGTGAAGTTACCTGTAGATTTCATCCAGTGATTATATGTCTTTTTTAAAAAACATACAATGCTTGTTAAAGGACTACAGAGTGGTCAGAATGAAACACAATTCCTGCTATGCAGGAATTCAGATTAGATGGGAATTTTATTTTTCTCAGTATTCCATGTATAAAAGTGCATTAATATTCACTATTGTTGTCAGCTAGTTAGAGAACTGATAAAGACTGAACCTCAGAAATATATTGTTACAGACATCCATCTAGAAGTGGCTGGTAATGACATGAATGTGGAACTTGCCAGATAAGGCTGTCCAAATTCACTGATGATGAAGCCTAGTCTTCAGGTGGATTCTAAGTCATGGATGACCCAAACAAATTAATATATTCCCATGCAGAACCATTTATGTAACATTAAAAAAAATATATTTATTTTTACAGTAGGATTTGCTCTTATTGAGACATCCTTTTCCTCAAATATGAGTAATAAGGTGAGAAGATGTGCCATTATTTACACATTTCCACTGAGAAAGAAAATTTGGGGTAGTTTTGGGCAATTCTTGAGAATATCAAATCTGTTCTCAGCTATAGTCTAGAAGACAAATGAAATGATAGGAAGTGCTGAGAAAGGATTTCAGGGTGAAACATGGATCGTTGCACTAAAGGCACCTATGTTCTGCATGCTCTTCAGGTGCTGAGATCAACAATGTTATAACAGAGGTAGGAATAATGCAGGTGGGAAGGGTATGGCTAGAAAACCCATATGATAAACAACTCTTCAGCTTATGATAAAGGTGCTTTTAAGCGGAAAAGTTATATGAAGCTGGCACCATAGAGAAGGTGAATTGAAATGATGCATCATCATTTCTTAATACACAAACAATACAAGGTACATAATAAAATTACAAAACCAAACACAGAAATGAGTTGACTTCCACTTGATGCACCATAAAATTTTGAAATGCATTGCTATATGATGTGTTGGAAGCTAAAAACATAAATAGGATTAGATAAATTAAGAGAGGGTAAATCTATCAGATGGTATGATGATCCTGCTTCTATCTGTAGCTCAGAATGTCCATGTCATTATAGCTGGAAACCAAGAGTTAATATAATAAATAAATAAATTACCTTTGTACTTCCCTTGTTTCTGATATTCTTCTCTGTAGGGCTGCTATGAGTCATTGATGTAGCCATGCTACTGATAAAAGGGTGGATTTTTGTCTGATCACTTTTTTCTTAGTTATATATCAGTTTTGAAATTCACCTAACGTTTTCAGATGATATTGGTCTTTACTATTATTTTCCTTTCATATCTGAGGGATGGAGGAAGAAATATTTTCATTACACATTTTACAGTTAAGGTTTGACTCTCAGAAACATTTTGTAACTGTGCTGTTAAATGGATTTATACATTTATGTTTTCATTGTTACATGGCTTTTGGATGAACTGTAGAGAGGGAAAACTGACAGAGAAAAGAGGAAGCAGGTAGCAGCTACCTTAATAAATTGATCTGGCTTCAGCAGGAACACAGGGATGGATGCAGAACTGCTTTCTTTTGAAACCTTCTGTGTGCACATTTTCTAAACAATTTTATTTGTTGATTCAATGGTTGATTTTTTTATTATTATTTATTTATTTATTTATTTATTTATTTTTAGTTAATAAAATAATAAGAAAACACATACTATGTTTCAGAGAGAATGTATTCCTAAAGTATGATGTGGAAACATCAGCTGTGCATCCATTATGTGAAAGTTTCTTGGCACCCTTAGGCATACAATTCCTTTATTAATTTTTTTGGTATAATTTTTCTTCCAGCTCTAATCTTGCCAAGAGGAAACAAGATCCTGATTCTCAGCAGACTTTGATGTCTTCCTACATCCTTTCATCTATGGTAATTCAGTCCTTTCATATATTATTTCCTTCTCTTTCCCTTTCTTCTTTTTAACCCCTCCACTCTCTCCAAACTCAAAATGAAATATACCTTAATGAGCTGAAGTGCAGTGGCAGTATGCATAAGGAAACTGTAACTAAAGAAATGTAAGAACTGTAAGCCCACCTAATGGCTGCATGAATGATACAGATCCACAGTGCCTTCTGCTCAGACAGAAAGAGCCTGATATTTGTTTCCAACATTACGAAAAAAATAAAAATACAAATTAAAGAAATGAAATGCCTAATAAAATAATTGCTTTGAGAAGGCAGGCTCATATGTCTCCTACAGACACTAATCCTTCATTCGCATTAAATCATGAGGAGAGACAGGGAAATATAAAGACCATAACTGAATATGAGTTATATACAGCATATCACAGTTGCACTTGAAGATAGGAGTATATAGGGAGGAAGATTTTGAAAATGAACAGGAAAGTAGTTGAGAACTTAAGCCAATTTTTAAAGCAGTGATTTTTTATTATTTTATTTTTTAAGAAAAAATAAAACACAAATTATTTTAAATTGATTAAAAAATGGAAAATAGTGTAAGTGCTCCTGATGTTGCTCAGATACTGCAAAACATATTAAAAAAAAATATAGAAATTCTCATTTAAAACATGGAGAGGAGTAAAGATTAAGATTCCAGAGTGTATTTGATCTCTGTAACATTTGCCAAAGTGCCCCAAGTCCTCCCCAGGGTTTTGCATGTCAGAAAGAACTGCAGGATATAGATGACTGCTGAGCAGCTGCCTCTGCAGGAGTTTTGTGACAACTTTTTGAGATGTTTGTGTGGTGCCAAGCACAATGAGATTGTTGTACAAGGCTGATACAGTGGGAGTAATAGTCATGGTAATAATAGTAACAATAAAGTAATGGTGATGTGCTCATGTTTCAGAGGTAGATCGTAAAGCCAGCAGTACAGATACATAGAAATGATAACAAAGTGTACCAACAGTACTGAGAGCACTACAGGTAGTATCATTTGTTCTTCCAGATCCTTCTCAAAACCCACTTCTGCCTAAGGATTGAAAAAAAGATTGCCAAAACACATGGTGACAAAATAACAAATATTTCTGGTAACATAAGAGAAATGGTCATCTTCATTGACTGCATATCTTCTTTTGCTTTCGTAAGGGACAATCACTCATAAGAGTGATTGTTGAAAAGACAGGTATTGACTTCAGCTTGCATAAGGAAATCTTTACTATTTTCCAGTAAATAATTTTGTCACATTACCAATTTCTTATTTGGCTTAAAGAATTCTAAGACAAAGAGCTTTGTCATTGTTTGTAATTTCAGTAGTAATGCTGAAATTGCACATGAAATCCCAGGTACCGCTAGGGCTGCTAACTTTTTAGCTATGAATTACTGCAGTCTCCAATCCTTGGCAATGACTGTACCAATCTCATTTCTATGTCTATTGAAAATAGTTGAATTTTCTTCAGACAAAAAATAGGTATTCCTATGCATAACACAGAAAATTTTCATACTTTAGAGTCATTGCTTCCAACGATTATTTTTTCCACACCAGTACACTTTAGCTGCTTAGTATATAAGGTACATAACTTTGTTTCAGGAGTTGAAACACTTTAAGCAGAAGCAGTTTTTTTTCTCTCTTCTTCCTTCCTTCCTTCCTTCCTTCCTTCCTTCCTTCCTTCCTTCCTT
>CM021797.1:16104732-16131099 GCA_011076525.1 Nettapus auritus
CTTCCTTCCTTCCTTCCTTCCTTCCTTCCTTCCTTCCTTCCTTCCTTCCTTCCTTCCTTCTTTCCTTCCTTTTCTTTCTTTTTCTTTCTTTCTTTTCTTTCTTCTTTCTTTTCTTTCTTTCTTTCTTTCTTTCTTTCTTTCTTTCTTTCTTTCTTTCTTTCTTTCTGTCTTTCTCTTTCTCTCTCTCTCTCTTTCTTTCTTTCTTTCTTTCTTTCTTTCTTTCTTTCTTTGTTTTTTTCCTTTTAATTAATATTTTATGTGCGTGTGTTTCAGTTTTGTGACTCTTCCAGTTCCTGTAGGATGTACTGGTGCAATATTTCTGCAGAAAAATTGACAGCAAGAGGGAAATGCTGATAATAATGTCTCAACTTTAACTGTATTTAGTAATCTTGTTTCCTCACTCAGTCCTTTGTGGACCTCAGCTGCAAATACTATAGCGTACAGAGACCCACCAAATCCCCACATATTTATGGACCTTGCTTTGAAGAACCACATATTTATGGACCTTGCCTGAAAAAGAATCTTATTCAGAAAACTAAACCAACTAACCCTTCAGGCTCTTCTGACTTCTCTGTTATTCCTATCTGGCAGTAAGTATACGTCTGTACTTTTAATATATAACTATGTCAAGCAAGCATAATTCTGCCAACGTGAATGGCTGCTGGTGCATTGTCCTTCAGTTTTATGACATGAGTCACAGTAAAACTGTCGTGTTTATTTAGACATCATCAAGCTCTACCCTCAAACACTCTATGATCTTCTTTGGTATCTATATATAAACTCTTTGACAAAACATTTTTTTAAAAAACATCTTGTCTGTAGCATTGTTTGCTTACCTTTGTAGAATAATCCATGTTCAATAAATCAGGTTTCTCATTATTATGTACTGTCAGTACTACTGTCTTCAGTATAAATTTGGTTGTATCTGTAATGACCTCAAGGTTCTTATTGGCATTTTAGCTGCTTCAGTCCCACAGGTGACTAATGGGTGAATGCCACATGCCAGCAACAGTTATTCTAGCACACAGGTTTTATAATGGACAAGGACAGAACATTAGTTCACATTGATTCCTAGCTGCTGCCATAAAAATGCCTGGTATTATGTCAGGCATAATAAATAATATTTTCTGTACTACTTCTCTGTAATATGGATCATCATGTTTGGCCTGCTTAGTTCCCTATCCTATATGATATTGTGGTGGTTTTACTCAGATGGGCAGCCAAGCTCCACCACAACCGCTCTCTCACTCCCCCTCCTCAAAGAGGAGCGAGGAGAAAATACGATGAAAGGGGCTCAAGGGTTGAGATAAGGACTAGGAGATTGTGCAATAATTATCGTGACGGGCAAAACAGACTCAGCATAGAGAGAAAGTAAGATTTATTGCTTATTACTGACAAGCTAGAGAAGTGAGAAACAAAGGAAAGAAACCAAAAGCACCTTCCCCCCCCCCCATCCACCCTCTTCCACCTCCTCCCCCTGAGCGGCGCAGGGGAACAGGGGAATGGGGGTTATGGTCAGTCTACAGCACTTCTTCTCTGCCGCTCCTTCTCGGTCACTCTTGTCCCCTGTGCTGTGGGGTCCCACCCACGGGATGCAGGCCTTGCCGAACTGATCCGATCTGTTCTTCAAGAACTACTCCAGATATGGGTCCGTACCACAGGGTCCATCCCTTTGGAGCAAACTGCTCCAACCTGGGTCCCCCATGGGCAGCAGCTCCTGCCGGGTCACCTGCTCCTGCGTGGTCTCCTCTCCACGGGCTGCAGGTCCGGCCCGGAAGCTGCTCCGGCAGGGGTCTTCCACAGGCCACAGTCTCCTTTGGGGCACAGGCTCCACCGTGGTCTCCTCCACGGGCTGCAGCGTGGAACCCTGCTCCACCGTGGTACTCCATGGGCTGCAGGGGGACATCCTGCTTCACCATGGTCCTCACCACAGGCCGCAGGGGACTTCTGCTCCGGCGCCTGGAGCACCTCTCCCCCTCCTTCTTCACTGACCTTGGCGCCTGCAAGGCTGTTTCTCACTCCTCTCACCCTCCCAGCTGCTGAGTGGCGCAGCATTTTTTCCCCTGTCTTAAATATGCTCTCACAGAGGCGCAAAACAACATCGCTTATTGGCTCAGCTCTGGTCAGCAGTGGGGCCCTTACCAAACATGGGGCAGCTTCTAGATCCTTCTCACAGAAGCCACCCCTATGGCCCCCCTCCTACCAAAACCTTGCCACGTAAACCCACTACAGGTGGCAGTGAACTTCCCACACAGGTTGCAGATTCACACCTTGGTGTCTCCTGCTAGCTGTCAGCAGGCAGTGGTGGAGCCACGAGCTGCTGCCTGCCGTGTGGCCTGCACACGCTCGTGCCACCAGAAGAGCATTCCGGGGGTGTCTGCCACAGGAGCCCAAGCCCAGCTTCCACCTCCTTTCCTGCCTGGGTTTTTGCAGTGCTCTGCATAACCAGCACACCAAAACAACACATACAAGTTCTCCAAACAAGTTCTCCCCATGCAGCCACCCAGGTGGCACCGGCCCGGCCGTGCCCAGCACCCAGAACCAGGGGCTCTGTGACATCAGCATTGGTGCCGAGGGCTCCGAGGACACCGCACCACCATCAGCTGCTGCGTTGGTCGGTCGCAACAAGCCCAGTGCATGAGCAGCTGCTTCTTGCCACGAGGAGCGATGAATGTGCTGCCACTCCTGCTGCTGCTGGCCGCGGGCTGGCCTGTGCAAGGCGCGCCAACCAACTGCATGTGAGTAGCCTGAGGCTCTGGGAGGGAGCCTGGGGGGAGCCTTATGGAGGTCACTGGAGGATGTCCCCTTGTCCCCTGTAGCCACGCCAGAGCTTCCAAGACCCCATGGGGGAAGCTCGACGCCTCACTGGCAGCCAGGCTGCCGGCACAACTCGTCCGCAGGGCTGAAGCAGAAATGGGCATGGTCAGAGACAATCCAGGGGCCCCACTGTCCTCACGGTGCCTCATGGGGAGGGAAGGTGGCTCACCCTCAGCGTGACCAGAGCAAAGGCAAGGCGAGCAAGGCAGTAAAGAGTTTCTGATTACAGGACCTGCGGGCTCCGGCCCATGGCCGATCATCACAGCATGGCGCGCGTTGTGGGGGGCACGAATGCCCAGCCAGGGGCCTGGCCCTGGATCGTCAGCATCCAGAATCCCTGGTACTCGGGCATTGGGCATGTGTGTGGAGGGTCCCTCATCAGCCCCCAGTGGGTCCTCACGGCAGCACACTGCTTTGATAACGCAAGGTAAGGGCCCACCTCTTTCCCTGCCATATGGCCGGTGCCTGGGCACTGCAAAACCCAGCTGAGGGACTGCTTGTGAGAAGGCTTGGCTCACGCCCAGCTTCCTAGCAGCCTCCACATCCATGTGCCTTGTGCCCAAAGCATAGAAGGGCTATCACAGCCCTCATAGCATTGCTTTCCTTTTTCCTCCACAAAGCAGAAGTCGGGGAACTGCTGGGCTGCTACAGGACATGGCTCTGCCTCCCTCTGACCCCTTTCTCTGTCTCCTTCCAGTTATGTCTCGATGTGGCGCGTGGTGATCGGTGCCAACCAGTTGACTCAGCTGGGCCCTGAGGTGGAAGTGCACAACATAAAGCGGCTAGTGATCCATGAATACTATAGAAATATCAAATCGGGGTACGACGTTGCACTGCTGGAATTGGACCAACCTGTGCAGTGCAGCCAATATATACAACTTGCCTGCGTGCCTGATGCCTCGCTGAAGGTGTCAGAGCTGTCAACCTGCTACATCAGTGGCTGGGGTTCTACAGAGGAAAGATGTGAGTTCCCATATACACTGCTGTCCAGAGTGAAAGTTTAGCATGCTGTTGGCTCCCTGATGGCAGAGGCACACCCCAGGGTCAAGCCATGGGGAAGTACGCCTTCAGAGAGACGGGCCTGACCCATTTTCCAAACCAGGACAGAAGGGAAACATCAGCACAGTGCCTCTCAAGACACAAAGCCAAGACTTAGGGAAGGGGTTCAGCCAGGCAGGGGGGGAAAGAACTGGCAAGGAGTTGCTGGGTGCCAATTCCTCTGTCTGCTCGCAGCTGGACGATCTCCCGATGTCCTGCAGGAGGCTGCTGTAAACCTCATTGACATCAAACTCTGCAACAGCAGCCGGTGGTACAGAGGGGCCATCAAGACCCACAACTTGTGTGCCGGTTATATGCAGGGTGGCATCGACACCTGCCAGGTAGGAGCATGCTACAAGTCAACACACTGCCATGCGGGTAGCCCTGACGTACCTGCCCAAACGAACACCAGCCCATGCCAGCCACCCTTCTAGCTCTGGGTCCCCACCACTTCTGGAGCTCACCTTCCCTTTCCCACCTGCAGGTCCTGGCCCAGGCTCCCCTTGTCCCACATTCCCGAGACTCTGCCCAGAGAGCCCGTGCAATGTTCTTGGTGCCCAGTAGACCCACACCTGCAACACCCCTCTTCCCACAGCCGGGATTGTTACACAAGAGATGAGAGAGAGAGAGAGAGAGAGTGAGAGGCCTACCTTCCATGCCCACGACCTGCTGCCAGAAAAGCCATTGTAGGCTCCAGAACCCAAGCAGAGCTTTTCTGTGCTGTGAATACAGCCCTGGGAGGAGCTGGGAGAGGAGCCAGCTCTGCTGCTGTCAGTGGACACCTACTAACACCTTAGGCTTCTCTCCTCCACTGCAGGGTGACAGTGGTGGTCCTCTTGTGTGCAAGGATAACACCGCTGACTACTTCTGGCTTGTTGGTGTGACCAGCTGGGGGTCAGGCTGCGGCAGAATGCTTCGGCCTGGAGTATACACCTCCACTCAGCACTTCTACAACTGGATCCTGGTACAGATGGGACTGCAACCAGCAGGAGAGGCTACTTCAACACCACAGCCAGTCTCTTTGTCAACCACTGCCCAGAGGCCAAAGCCAATACCATCACAGTCATCAGGCCCATTTAGATCATGTCCCTTTCCACGGCAGAAACTCCTGGAATTCTTTAATTTGTTGCAGGAACTCCTGCAGGTATTAAGGGGGAAGTAATGCAGGCTGAGCATGACCCAGTGGAGGCTGCAGTGTACTATCGCCATTTTCTTCAGGGGCAGTATCTGCTGATCCAAGGGCAGCCCCAGCGCCAAAGGCCTGTTCTGTCCTGCCCACTCTCCTCTGGTTTGACTTACTCCAATATACTTAGTTCAAGAAATAAAGCTGACTGTTTTCACAGCTAACCATGCCTCATCCCCATTCAATCTCCTGTGCAAGGCAAGGATTTCCATACTTGGCACCTGCAAAATATGCAGACTGTAGATCCCAAAGGGGAAAGAAGGTGTCACCCAAAAAGGCTGAAGCCATGCCTGCTGAGGGAGGAGGGTGCAACGGGGCAAGGGAATGCAGGTAGCACTGGCCCAGAGGTCTCAGGGACAGCAGCTGGCGTCATCAAGTATCCCCAGAGCCAGCTACTGGTGGGATCCGTGTGTGTCTGTGTGTGTGTGTGCACGATGCATCTGTGAACTTAAAGGTGGACTAGCTCATGCACCAGGAGACTCAGCTCAGGGAAGACCCAAGGCCTGCCTCAGGGAGTGGCTGAGGAGCTGTGGTGGTTTTACCATGCTGGGCAGCTGAACACCACAACCGCTCTCTCACTCCCCCTCCTCAGATGAGGAGGGGAAGAAGTAAAGTAAAGAACAACTCACGGGTTGAGATAAGGATAATTTAATTAAAGGAAATATATATATATATTAAGGAAATATTATTAATTAACAATTCAACTAAAGGGAAAAAAAAGAGGAAGGGGAAAAAGAGAGGGGGAAAGGGAAAAACAAAACAAAACAAGTAAAGGCTATGTGGAAGTGCAGAGGAAATAAATTATTCTCTACTTCCCGCAAATGAGTGATGCCTGACCACGTCCTTGAAGCAGGGCCTCAACACACGTAGCCGGTGTTCGCGAGGATCCCACTTCTGACACCAGAGGACAGACGTTTTCACAATGAAAGCCCACCCCCTCCCTCTTCCTCCTTTTTCCACCTTTTATTGCTGTGTGACATCATATGGTATGGCATATCTCTTTGGTTGGTTTAGGTCAGCTGCCCTGGTGATGTTTCTTTCTCACTTGCCCGACCCCAGGAGGGTTGGAGAAAGTCCTGATGTTGTGCCAGCACTTCTCAGCAGCGGACACAACCCTGGTGTGATAACACTGCTGTTTTAGCTACAAGTGCAGAGCGTGGCACTGTATGGGCTGCTGCAGGGAAAGTTAACATCCCAGCTACACCCAGTACAGGAGCTTGACATCCACCCACAGCTATTACATGGATTTAGTTCCCATGCCATTATTTGAAGGATATGTGAATCTGCTCTGCCTATGAATCGAGGGAGTAAAGCTGCATGTATGTTTCACTACCGAACACCAGTCCTGATAACTGGAGAGGCAGAAAAGTTCTGGGTTGTGTTTTTTGTACCACGTGGGTGCTGGTAAAGGCATTGCTTCTTGTGCACACAAGCACAACATCCAGAGACTAGACACAGACACACAGTGTATGCACACCCAATGCGCATATGCAGTGTGCACCCACTCACCTGCATGCATGCACACACTGTGCATCCAAAATGGCACATGCATATGCAGAGCACGCTCCCAGCACGTGGGCCTGCACTCAAACATACAATAGCAAGCTCCCCACAAGCGCACAATCCACTCTCATGCACTCAGCCTGTAAAATCTACCCTTACCATTCCCAACCACAACGTGCCTGCATGTGTCCTCACAGAGCGGGCTCCCACAGCAATGCAGCAGTCACTTGGACCTTCCCTGCTAAGCCCAGCCACGTGGACACTGTTCATCTGTATGTTCTACCCCTGCTTGCTGGCACTGGTGCAGCTTGAGGCAGTCACACGGGCTGCACACCGACACGTGCACGCAGCGACCCAACACGCGTGCATGCACACGGAGCGCGCACCAACACTGTGTAACAAACACTGTGCATGCTATCACACGCTGCACACCAATAGCTGACACATGCACATGCAGACAGCATGCCGACACGCACACACACAGCCTGACTGCACATCAACACACAGAGTACAACCACAAACTAACGCACGCACGTTCTGCACACCAGTGCGCACACACGCACAAACACGCTGCAGGTCAGCACACACACACCAATACACGCTGCACACCAGCACCGAGTAATGTGCACAGAGTGCACATACGAATCTTTGTACAATATGGAAAGCAGGCACACATGGCATGCACACATAAATCTGAGGATGCATATTCACAGTCTGCACACACAAATCACCTGTGCCACAATGAATGTGTACAAGGTGCACTCACACCATGTGTGTACATGTGTGCGCCCATTCAGAGTGCGAGTATGCCTGGCATGTGCACACTCAGTGGACACCTCCAAAAGGCACATCAGCACATCTGTGTACTCATGCATGGATCATGGCATGCATCACCAGGATTCACTGAAAGTGCATGTCACTCACTGCTCATCTGCCACAGCTGTATCCAGCCTAGCTCCACAGCGCTCAAACATGCATGCTGCCTACAGGAGTTACGTTCTCTGGTGTATGTCTTTGGGGAGAACTTGCTGGTAAGAGAGCAGGGTGGTGTGGTGGTTTTACTCAGATGGGCAGCCGAGCTCCACCACAACCGCTCTCTCACTCCCCGCCTCCTCAAAGAGGAGGGGGAGAGAAAAAAAAGTCAACACAAAGAGCTCGAGGTTTGAGATGAGAATGATTTAATTAAAGGGAAAGGGAATGGGGAGAGAATGTAACAAAAGAAACAACAAGGCCGCGCGGAAGCACAGAGAGAAAGGGAGAAAAAATTATTCTCTACTTCCCATCAACAAGCGATGTTCGGCCGCATCCTGGGAAGCAGGGCCTCAAAACGCGTACCGGTTGTTCAGGAGAGAGCCAGAGAGAGAGAGAGATCCCTCCCCCACAAGAGCCCCCTTTATTGCTGAGTGTGACATCAGGTGTTATGGAATATCCCTTTGGTCGGTTTAGGTCAGCTGCCCTGGTGATGTCCCCTCCCCATCAATTGCCCACCCCCAGCCTGCTGGCTCCTGGGGCTTGGAGAGAGTCCTGATTCTGTGCCAGCACTATGCAGCAATAGACACAACACTGGAGTGATACCAGTGCTGTTCCAGCTACGAGTGCAGCACTGTGTGGGCTGCAGCAGGGAGAAGTGACTCCATCCTAAACAGACCCAACACAGATATCCACTGAAGTTTTGGCACTACTGAAGTTTTGCCATTAACTTTGGGTTAGAGGTAGGTTCTATGTGGTTTGAAAAATGTCCTGTATCTAATAATGTTGTCCTTTCACATTTTAGATTCTATCACTGGTGGGGACCTGCAGCTTTATGGGACCTTGTTTCACAGCAAGAAAACAAGGCAGTCGAGGGCATGTCCTGATTCTCAGACTTGGAAAATATTGTCTGGTCAAAGAAAAATATTACTGTGTGCAGGAGTCAAAAACTTAACTTTTTGAGTGTTGAAGGCAATGCACACTGCATAAGACTTTCAACTATGTTACTTAGAACATGCTAACTAGCATATTTGTTAATACTGTAGTTGCACGTTTAGGCATAAAAAAAAAAACTGATTCATTTAATTGGTAGTCTTGCCTAAAGGAACCTACAAATTTCCGTCCTTAAATATTAGTTTTGAAAAAGCAAAAGAGATTATATTTAACAATTAAAACAGTATTTTGCAACATTTGAAACAGGCAAATTATTTAAACATGCTTTTTTAATGCAGATTGATTAAAAAATGAACTTGAAAAATAAATTACCTACATACATACTCTGTATGTACCAGCTAAACCAATATTTACCAAACATTTACCTCTTGGTATGATGAAGGAGACACCAGTTTAGATTTTTCTGCAATGTGGGAAGTTGTTTCTGTTATTCTCTTGTTGCTTCAAGATTTGTGAGGCATTGCAATCACAGACACGAGCACAGACCAGGAGAAGAACCCACTGAGAGCAGCCCTGTGGAGAACTTGGGGGTTCTGGTGGACAAAAAGCTCAACATGAGCCAGCAGTGTGTTCTTGCAGCCCAGAAGGCCAACTGCATCCTGGTCGGCATCAAAAAAGGATGACCAACAGGTGGAAGGAGGGCATTGTCCTCCTCTACTCTGCCCTTGTGAAGCCCCACCTGGAGTGCTGCATCCAGGTCTGGGGTGCCCAGCACAAGATTGTGGGACTGTTAAAGTGGAGAGGAGGGCCAAGAGGATGATCGGAGCATGGAACACTTCTTCTATGAAGAAAGGTTAAGAGGGGGTGATCAGCCTAGAGAAGAGAAGGCTCTAGGGTGACCTTATTACAGTTTTCAGAACTGAAAGGGGGCTTATAAAGCAGATGGAGAGCAACATTTTCTCAGTCAGATAGTAACAGGACAAGAAGGTAGATTTAGATTAGGTGTTAGCAGGAAATTATTTACTCAGAGGTTGGTGAGGCACTGGAACAGGTTGCCCAGAGAAGCTGTGGATGCCAAGTCCCTGGAGGTGTTCAAGGCTGGGCTGGACTAGGCCCTGAGTAACCTTGTCTGGTGGGTGACATTCCTGTCCATGGCAGGTGGGTTGGATGTCAATGATCTTTAAAGTCTCTTCTAACTCAAACCATTCTGTGATTCCATGGTTAACAATATGTGGTGATACTGATGGTGATGTTCAGGCATTACAGAACTGGAACCTGACCAAAGCTGCAACAAATTATTTCTGCCAGTAGTGATTTCCTACCCCAATGTATGGGGACATAATTAATCAGGCTTCTGGGTGACTGACAGTAGGTCATGCAAATACATTTTCTGATGGCTATGGTGAGTCAATGCACATAGGACTAGCTGAATTGATGATCTGCCATTTGGTGTATTTATATAGTCAAGTCTTTTTATTATAAGGCGGTACTCCCTTCTGCTGGAAGCTAGTAAAATCTGACTTTCTGAGCTACTTCAAATGTCAACCATGATTATTGCATTTCTTTTAGAATTCACATGTTATAAGTTCTGAAATTCTCCAACCAGATGGTCTTACAGGTTTGCTTTTTTTTTTTCATAATAGTATCACTGAGACTTTGTGAGGTTGCTTCTTGTTGGAATCTTTTCTAGAAAATCAGCACCATGGTAGTAGTGTGACAACAAATCCTAATGTTCCTCTGTGGCATTTCAGCTACTAAAGCTGGCAGTCAGCTGTGCCTGTGATACTCTAAAACAGCATTTTCTGCAATATAAATGCATTGTCTGAAGTTATTCTGATGTCATCATACCCTTTCTTTGCTTACAGTCAGAGAGAGAAGTTTCCATGGATTGATCTCAGTTATTGTTGAGAAAATCAATTTCTGTGATTATGCAATGCAGTTTACTACAGTCAGGGGGAAATTAGTGAAGTTATTTATAATCTTGGCATGCCAGTAGACAAATATAACTTATTTATTAAGTTCTGTGAACTGACAATTGACCTAACCCCTTCCTCTTTTGTCATGAATTTTCCTTCCCCAAAGAATCCAGTGGTGAAGTCATTGTTTTTGGCCAGTGAATCTAGAGGAAAAAAAGGAAAAAAAAAAAAAAAAAAAAAAAAAAAAAAAAAAAAAAAAAAAAAGCTTTTTTATTCTGCTGATGTTTCTGTGTGCTGCACATGAAATGAGCATGGCTTTTCTGCCCTTGTCATTGATACTGTAGGACACATAGCATTTAGGATAGATTTGAAGGTGGCAATCATCACTCCCAAAGATCCCTCACTTCACTGTGGTGTTATCACTGATTTTCCAAACACCAAGGGTGCCAATGACCTTGAGAAAAGTATTGACTAAGAGCATCAGGAGGGATGTAAGAATAACTTCTGAAAAAGCTGGAATAAGGCAGTCAAGAAATCAAGACTAAAGATAGCTCCTCTTGCACTACGTAATAAGGTTGTGTTTGGTTATGGAGTTGTGTGTTGGTGTTGTTTTGTTTTGTTTTTGAACAGGAAGGAAATGTTGATGTGTTACCACGGCATAGGGAAACTGAATTACGACTGGTGCCATCAAAAACAGAGAACTGTAAGAGCCAGGACTGGAAAGGTTTTCCTATAAATTGAACATTCATTTTAAGAGACAGTAAAGAGTGAGACAGTGTGGTGCCATTGGATGCCTCTAGAGGCTGCATTTAAATCTTTTATTTCAGTTTTAATTGCATTATTTCATGCATAATTTGCCTCTAAGAGGATAGGACATTTGTAGAATAAATACTAAAATTTAGATTGCTTTGTGACAGGAAGGGAAAAAGATATTCCTATAGCTGGTTATAGCTGGTTATTTATTTCTTTGTTTAGTACTTGACATAATACATCACTTTCCATCTGCATCTGCAGTATTTTATAAAGTAAAAGCTTTTTTTTTTTTTTTTTTTTTTTTTTTTTTTTTTGAAAATGCCCTTAGTAGATGGTCACATGACATAAGAGACCTCCTTAAATAATGAAGATGTTGTCATCTGTCAGGTACTCTGACTACTCACAACATTATTGATTGAGATAAAAGTGTAAGACAGTTACTGAAAAGTGGAAAAGAGAATCAGAGAATGGAGAAAAAAGAGAGAATTAATTTAACATTATTAAAGTGAATCATTAGGCCTGTCCCATAAAGTATCAGTCTGGGTAACTGTGACCTATTCAAGACTATTCCCAGTGTCAGCTATGAAAACAGCAGAAGTGATTAATGGCACCAGGTGCTGTACTATAGTCTGGATTAGGTCTGAAGAACAGCATTTTCAGATGACTTCATTTAAATAATGCACTTATATGTGTATCTACATGTTTTTCAGCTGTGCTAAGATTTTAACACATACTGGGCCAAATTTTCAATGTTGCTTTATGCCTCTTTGTCCAAGATAGATAGAACAAGGAACAATATCCCTACTTTCCACACCTGCTGGTTGCACTCTGCATGGCAGACAAGCAGAAGCCTTGCAGAGCCTCCTACCCTACATTATGACAGAACAGGACTGTCATAATGGACTTGATGATCCTTACGGGTCCCTTCCAACTCAGGATATTCTATGATTCTATGATTAGCTGAGCAGTGCTCACAGACTTTATAAATTTTTATGGCAATAAGATCTAAGTCAATTTGCAGGATTTTCTCTTCCTATGTTTTGTTTATGGGTCTGCTCATGGTTTTGTTGTTGTTGGTTTTGTTTTGTTTTGCTTTTCTGAAAAGTAGCCCCATCAAGAAAATGCTTTCTTCAGAAACTGCCATGCTCTCCATATCACTTGAGGACATCCAAGAAATCATCTGATTTCAAGGAGCCCTATTCTGGTAGTGAGCAACCAGACTACTTGTCAGATTAATATGATTCCTGAGGCAATTGGGTGGTCTTTATATAAAGTCATGTAATGTGAGACGTATATATGAGTCAAAGTAGTTACCTACTCTCCTAGTGCTGTCAAAGATAAAAAGGTAAGAACCTCAGAATAATTTAATCCATCCTAAACTAAGTGCTTATAAGGGGTTGAGTCAGCTTCTGGAGGTACGTATTTATTTTACCTGTTTAAGAGCTGATTCCAAGAGGGAATCCAAATAAATTCCAGGTGGGAGTTGAATGTCAAAGTAATCAAGAGAGTAAATTTTCAGCTGTGTTTAGGTATCTTAATCACATAAGTTAAAACAATTAAAAAGCTTAAAAAGCTATTAAGATTAAAGTCTGATTTATCTCTCCTGAGGCCAATTTGTATCTTTATGTCCTAAATGCATTTTAAACTCTGCTGTTCCTTTATCTTATACTCTGTTTTTGAAATTGGGCTGGACACATTGCCCCAGATCTTTAAAAGCATCTGAGTATCTGCCTACTGAAGATATGGCAGACAATTTGCAGCATTTTCAAAACTTCCAGCTGGATTTAAGCAGTTTCACTCCCATATTATATCCAGTGTCTTCTATTTCTTGTCAGCTGGCTCTAGGTCCTCAGCCAGTGGAGAACACAAGAGTCAGGAAGGGTTCAGAGCCAGCTCTTTTTGGTCACGGTGTCCTTTGGATCACTGAATGATAGATATGGTTAGCTTTTATGTCAAACTGAAATAACTTATTGGTTTTGCAATTGCAGATTTGAATTTATGTTTGGATTTCTTGAAATCTTCTTCACCTTAGACACTTAATGTCTATGAAATCACTAATGAACAATAAAAATGTCAGAAATTACTATAAAGTCTTTCATACTGAGATATAGTTTACCCGAGAAATACTTACTGGCTCAGAAGAGAGAGACAAGTCAGGAAAAAGAGAGCGAGAAGAGAAATATTTAAATCATAATTCTTTTGTGTGTCTGTGTATGAAATGAATAGCATCTTCAAGAGCACCTTCTTTTTGAAAAGCACTTTCCACTGCATAACCAGCTGATTCCTGAGATGCAGCATACAGTAGATGTCAGGCTAACACCACCGTGGGATCTGCAGCCTTTATCAGATGCTCTGCTGAGTCACAACACCAGCTTGCTTGCAATTCATTACAACCAGCAATTGATTTGTACTCAGCAGCATGGCAGATTGCTTTGTCTTCCTGAACGTAAGATAATCTTTGGGTGAGGGAGACAGTTAAGATAATTTGCTGTTTACTCTATAATCTTTTTTTGCAAGTTCACTCACTTTCTCACTTGATTGGTCTACATATTATATTTATGCTGTCAGACATTCTTTGGTTTCACAATATATCAACAGTTCACTGGCACATCTTAATTGAAAAATCATTTTTGCAGGGGATGATCTATACACAAAGAGAAAGTGTGTAGAAAATATACAGACTCGCCCCGATTTTTTTTTTTTTTCTAAATGTATTAAATCAGCAGAACACCCCTTTTCATCTCACTTTCTATTTGCAGAATCATTCATACAATGTGGCAAAGGCCCTTGAAACTCATTTTTCTGAGTCCTAGCTCATCAACTTCTCACATTCTCTTGCTTTTCTATACCTTCTTATCCAGAAATAATGGAGGTTCAGGGAGATCCTGTAGAACAATCCTGACAGCATCCAGCTATAACCACAAGACTTGAGTCTACTTGCATTGATATGGTTAAACATATATCTATGTGCATGAGAAAACAGTTTTTAAACTCAGCCAACAGACAACACTGCAGATGCAAATAAAGAAATGATATATGAAGTGGAGTTAAATACTAAAAATTAGGAAGGTTTAAAGCATTTAAACTAAAGCTCTATATGAATGCCCTATACATTATGCCAGGCAATTGTGTTTAATGCATAAGTTAATTTATTTTGGTGAATATTTAGTATAATATTTCTCTGTGAATTAGGCAGCTGTGCTGGAAGATATCATGTATACATATTTTGTTTATGCAATAGCAAGGCCTTTCAGAGTTTATTTCAATTTTTCATGTTACTTTCAAAATGAATATCATAAAACAGAGTCTATACTTGACCAGGACTTAAATAAGATTTATTTTTTTTAAAATATTGCATTTTTAATTAACTTCAACTTCCCCTTGTCTTTGTGCTCATTTGCTGAAGCTCACACTGTCATGACAGTGGTTGACAATAACAGATAAAGTGTTGCAGACAAGAATGGAGCTGATATATTCTACATGAAAGCCCTAAAGCAACTGTTTTTTTAAATCAACTATCTGACTGGAACTGCTTTCATTTTGCTTTTTAGCACCTCATTAGGATTGCTAGTATTTTCCTGCAGTACTAAACTGCTGCCCCAGTCACAGTTCATTTTCCTCCTCTAACGTCAAATTACTCTGTTGTCTACTGAAAATTATCACATTTCATTCTACAATAATTTAATTAAAATATTTTATTTGAGAATATAAATCAGCAACAATAGGGCAGCATTATGTTGCATCCTCCTGTCATGGCTACTTGGCATACTGGGAAGTAGCACAGATGTAATGGCTTGCAGAAAGAGCCAGAAGAGTTTGTGCCACTGAAGGATGCCATCGGGCTAAAGTTCTCGTATTCTAACCCTTTTGGCAGTTAATCTCTGCTTTTAAATATTGAGGGCCTTGTGACATTTTCAGGTTTCTACCACTGCAGAGCAGTAGCAGCACCTCTTCAATGTGCCCAGAAATGCTGGATGAACAACCATGTTCCTCTGACTATGACTCACTTCCTCTGACTATGAATACTTTTGGACTAGGCTCACTTTAGGCTTAGAAGTACTGTGCCTTTCTGGGGCATGGACCCTCACTGTGTTTCTTCTTGATTATCTCCCCAGCCCCAGACACTTAAACACAAGTTTCAAGAGTCTTCAGTACAAATACATGGGTTTTGCAAATAGTTACTTCCACACTTACATTTAGACAGATGTGAAATTCCATAGAGCGAACTGGTTACCAAAGACAATGTAATTTTAATCTGTGTTCAGACGAGGGCTCCTACATTTTTTATTTGTTTGATTGTTTGTTTTCTTCCTGAAGGAAGAATAAAAGTCCTATTTTAAATCCTTTTCCCTGACAATAGATTGTTCTTGTTGACACTTGTCCCTTGGGAAAAAGAACTATTTAAATTCTGGAAAGAGCTACCAAGTGGAGACCAGGGTTTAAACTGTTATGTTTCACTGCAGCAAAATGTGAAATCAATTCACAGTCCTCTCTGTCTTCATTTTTCACAATGAAATGAACAATTTACACATGAGAAGCCTCTGAAGCAAATCTCAAATGAGAGACTTTTGAAAAAAAATATTTAGAGGTTCAATGTAAAACTAAAATCATTTTGATAAACAATATTCCAAAATGTGGTAAAAGAAAAAGTGAACTGGAAAGGTGAGTCCCTCACAGGAATGTCCATTCTGGGAGAGTTTCAGTCTGGACAAGGCTTGGACAAGGCCCTCAGCAACCTTTTCTCACTTTGAGTTATCCTGGTCTCATCCAGGATAACTAAGACTCAGGCAGGTCTTAGGCTATCACCTCTAGACATCCCTTCCAAGCCACATTTTTGTCTTGTTTCTGCAAGTGGGGCATGACATTATATATTTTATAATAGACCTGACTAGCTCATGCTCTGATTTCCCCCCCTTTTTTATTTTATTAATGGTGTTGTCTTACTTTGTTACTTTCCCATTTTTTATTTTTTTTTAGTTAAATCTTGGACATAAATTCAACTTCCTTCACAAAGAAAATATTTTCATTCATGAATTTGCCCTCACTCATTTAAAATGTAGCATTTTCCATACCCAAACAGACATTGTCATATGGGTCAGCAGCCTTGACTTTATGGACACCAGCTTTGGCTTGGGCAGACTCTTGCCAGCTGATAACACAGACCACACAGGAATAGGATATACTTGTGCAATTGCCAAATATACCAGAGAAGGACCTGCATGTCAGGGATTTTTTTTTTTCTTTTTTTTTTTTTTTTTTTTTTTTTTTTCTTTTTCAGATCTGAGCAAATTCTTTGGATTCTCTAACTTTATTTTCTGCCCACTGTGACTGGGACATAGAGGCACGTGAGAAAGGACCAATTTGCTGATTGCATCCCACTAGGGAGGAAAAGATCAGTGATTTTGGCTGCTCCCAATAATCATTATGTAGTCTGATAAGACAGGACAAAATTATGTCATTAAGAAAGGGACACCCCCTCCACGCAGTGTGCATGTTTGATCTCCTCAGAACAGCTGGGAAAACAAAGTTAACTAGAAAAACTGATACTTCATCTGAGGTTGTAACAGTGAAGAAATGGATTAGAAAGCAGTCTCCGAGTTTGTTCTCTTAATTTTCTCATATATGCTTTATAAATATAAATATATATGGTTCTATATAGTCTTGTCTAACATACATTTATTGGTTAAGTATTCTAATATTTTCTTGCCAAAAGTAGATGAGACATTCATAAAAGAATTTGAGAGCATTAGTGTATCAGGATCTAAATGCTTTCTGCCAAACAAATTTATAATGTTACTTTTCATAGTACAAATTGCACAGGTATAATATAACAACAGCTTAAGCTAAAATCAGAGTAACACTGCTGATTCTTAATTACAATAAAATGAGCAGGGGTAAACACTAAAATTCTGTATTGACATTTCATTTTTGTAAAGGGTATCTGTAGAGAGAAAATGTAACATCTGCATAAATTCTGTCCATGAATGTCCTTGAGAAAAGAAAACAATTCTTCCAAAAAGCACAAACTACTTTTGAAACAAAATTTCAATTTGATATAATCATATACCCTAATTTATTCATAGAAAATGTTTATTCATACTCAATGTTGGATTTTCAGCATTTATTATATTCATTTATTATATTGATGTTTAACTTTATTTTATTTTATTTTTTTTAACAGAAGACATGAATTTCAATGATTTTTGCCCTTTTTTCTCTTCTTTCTTTTTAATCTAGGTGACCACGATGGAAACAAATCCAAAAGAATAGGTAGATGATGAATAGAACTGCTCAGTGATTGACCAAGGCAGCGGTCAAAATCCAGAGTACCAAATCAACTCACTGCAGTGATGATTAGCACACTACAAAAATGTTGACTGATGAGCCCCTTCTATTCTTAGACTCTAACACAACATGACATTTCCTCAAACCAGGGAAATTGAAATATGAGACTGTAGAGTGAACTTGACTTGAGGGGGAAGGTGCTTGCCAGAAAGAAAAAAAAAAAAAAAAGTAACAAGGGGTATAGTGATTAGGCTCATGAGAACAATAGTACATGATACAGGTAGTGTAAACTGTTATTTTTGGGTACCCAGAATTGAAGTTAAGTAGGTGCAATCTGGACCTTGACAGCTGCTAAAACTTTCAGTTGCATATATAAGAGAAGATGATCTATACATGAAATACCACTGTCTGAAGTCTCTAGAATAAATAATATTTTAAATACGCCCAAATACCCAATTTCACAAGACATAATTTCATAACTGGCACCCTAATTTCCCAAAGGAATAGGAGGCCTCACAAAGTCAAGCTTTTCATCTGGGCCTTAGCTTTGACTAGTACATTAATGCTCCTACAAGTACAGGTCTCCAGCCAGCTCCCTGTCAGAAGATTCCCTATATCAGCAACAGATCCTGAGCCCTACCACCATTTCACTTCACTTACTAAGGTTGTTAGGCCACCAAAATAATCTCAAATAATAATTACAGGTACTGGCAAAAATATGGTGTATTGCATTATGTAATTAATTTTATTATTATTATTATTTTTAGGCTATATAAATTCATCATTAGATGGATAGAATTAGAATCAAAGAATCACAGAATAATTTAAGTTGGAAAAGATCTCTCAGATCAATCAAGTCCAACTGTTAACCTAGCACTGCCAAGTCCAGCACTAAACCATGTCCCTAAGCACTACATGTACATGCCTTTTGAATACTTCCAGGGGTGGTGACTCAAACACTTCCCTGTGCAGCCTTTTACAGTGACTCACAACCCTTTCAGTGATAATATTTTTCCTAATATCCAACTTAAACCTCCATTGGTGTAACTTGTGACAATTTCCTCTTGTCCTATCGCTTGTTGCTTGGGAGTAGAAACAAACCCTTATCCCACCACAGCCTCCTTTCAGGTAGTTGTGGAGAGTGATTGGGTCTCCCCTGAGCCTCCTTTTCTCCAGGCTAAACAACTCCACCCAATCCCCATTAGACTTGTTCTCTAGACCTTTCTCCAGCTTCATTGCCCTTCTCTGGACATGCTGCAATATCTTGATGTCCTTCTTCTAGAGAAGGGCCCAAAACTGAACACAGTATTTGAGATATGGCCTCACAAGAGCCAAGTAGGAGGGGAAAGAGTAATGCCATGACTAATATTGGTGATAAGGAAGGGACTCAAGAGAATTTATTTATTTATTTATTTTTAACACACATACAAACCTGTGAGAAAACAGATCTTTTAATTGCTACTGACACTGGCAATGCCATTCATGTCTGCAAGCATGCTGCTTGGTGAACTGACACTAAATGAAATATCATGCATGCAATAAGTTTCAGACCTGTATGCCAAGGTCATATTACCTGTATGTCTAAGGTAATAATTCATAGCCAATAAGTTATCACTGGAATTTTTAATGTAATCACTCCATCACTCTGTATCTTTCTCTTCCTTTTGTCTTGTAAACCTAGCCTACAAAACAAACTGTTTTTATTAAACAGCATGTGTTTTTGTAATTTTTTGTTGCTCGGTAAAGAAGTGGGGCATGAGAAGAAAAGTAAAAAGCTACACAAAAGCTGCTTCACAGAGTAATAAAATGATCTGTATTATGTAACTTTTGAGGAGAGGGCAAGTGCTAGTGAGCTATAATTGCAATAGGAAAAGTTCACATTAGACATTATGGAAACTTTGTAACTATATAACTAGTGAAGCACTGGAGTACTTTGGAGTACTGTGGAGTTTCCATCCTTAGAGGATGTAAAAAATAAGTTAGCTAAATATCTATCAAAAATAATGTGGGTATAATTGATTTTACTTTGGGGCACACAGGTGACTTGATGACCTTTTAAGGCCTTTTCATGCTTCTGACTCTGTAATTCTATGAAGTTGCTATTTTTAAAACACACCTCATTGTTCTGTTCTAGCTTAGCAAAGAAAGCGATCATTTTTTTTTATTATTATTATTATTTTTTTTTTTACAAATACTCTGTTCAATATTAGATCAGATGTAAGAGCTACAGGGATTAAACTGGTTTCTCTGCTTGAACTTACAAGGCAACTGCAAACTAACTGCAAAGATAAATCAAATACAAGTTATCAGTGCCACAGAAACATGATTGTTATAAATGAATCACCAAACAAGCATCAGGACCTATGCAGTATACATGTGGCTCCACTTCCAAATATGAGGCAGATGTAAAATATTCTTTGTGTGGGCACAAACCCTTTGGGGTATAAAAGAAAGAAAAGGCTGTGGTTAACTGAAATATTCAGCTCCTGCAGACATAGCTAGGAAGGTTAGTTTCATGACCCTGTTCTACTGGTCCCTTTGTGTGAAGGCACCACTCCACCAGCAGTTTAACTATTCATCTGATTGTTATCTACCCTGTAATCTTTAATTGTTTCTACAAAGTGAAGCTGTGCTATCTAATATTCCTAAAATATTCATTTAAGACATTTTATTTATTTATTTATTTATTTATTTTTAACAAAGGGTTGCTCTCTCTCTAACTCTCAAAGTGAGAGATCAGTGCTTTTAAGTTACAACCTCTTTCAGATTGTCTAGTTGCACTGTAGACACAGTGTTGGAGCTGTTAAACTCAAGAGACAGAAGTACACAAGAAAGTTGAACATTACAAAGCCAAATAGATCTCCTTTAGAGCTTTTCCAGCAGGATTTGGTTTCCAGGCCTTTCTAGGTAAAATTTGCCCCACTATGTTTTGATTTATATTTCAACAGTCAGAAAACATCTGAAATGGTGATATAGAGAATGCAAGATTACAAGTGTACCACAAAACCTTTGACATTTGGAGAGAAAAGATCTTTTCTGAGCCAAGGTAGCTCTCAGAAGAAACAAGTTATAGCTCTGCACTTGACTTACTTTCTGTGAAGTATTGTCCAAGCACACACACTGAAGTATAATAATCTGCAATGTAATATACTATTTTATTTAGCAGCAAATAAAATGTGACCTCTTCACTTTAATGAAGAGAGATCTGGAAAACTTCCCATAAATGCATCTTTTCTTGTAGACAAATGTGAGGAGAATACAGTACCTAGCTAATCGAGTACCTTAAACAACAACTGAAAGCTCCTGGCTTTTAAATCATTCCTACTGCTTTTGTGGTGACATCACAGGAAAGTGCTGCCAACACCACTCCTTAGCAGATAATAATAAATTGTTAGCCATGGAAATTTTTCGACACGTTGGCAGTAATCAAGATCTCCTAAAGCAGGCATTTTCAGAATGTGAGTACCTGTCCTATTTGTGAAAAGTGCTCCACGATGCTACGAGATGCTACAGGACTTGATGGACTTTAGAAAGCTGCAGAAGGCTGTTAGATCAGTCAAGAAGAAATTAAAAAATTCCAGATGTTTGAGAAATGCTTGGCTTAGTGGAGCAGACTGACTATAAGGCTCTTCACAGCTCTCACGCAGGGAAAGACTAAACAAAGCGACCATGCCAAGTGCTCAGATTTTGTGCTGTCAGTTTCAGATTTTCTTTCAAAGAGTAATTCTCAGAGAGTAACTGACGATATGAAAGATAGGTAATAAACAGGAAGATTTTGCTTTAGAACAATATTAGGGTGTGAGGATTTTTTTTTTTTTTTCTAATTCTTACAGAAAATCTAACCACTGTGTCATGATACCATTGGATTTTGTGCAATTATTTATAATCCAGATTCACACACCATAGGGACTAGTATTTTGTGCATGTTGACAAGTACCAGGCAGCTTTCCAAAAGTCTGGAAGAATGTTTCAGATAATCATCAAAAAGTGCAGATGTTTGTCCAAATGTACGTGAAACTCTACCAAACCTTTCCCTCTCACCCTGCTAGATTAGAAAGATACTCCATGCCTTTTTTCTCTTAGAAATCTTGCAGGAGCAAGGCTCCTCTCCTCAGGCAGAGCTTTGAGTTCAAGATGATTTTAGAAGAAAATGCACTTATAAAAGCTTAGATAAAGGTAAACCCAACCTGCTCTGTAGCCAAAACCCCAAATCAAAATATCTTTCCAACTTAGAAAACATTAAAATTATCTGAATCTTAAATGTTGTGGTGAGCTTCTTACTCCTGTAATTGGATGACCCAATAGCTAGAGCCAAACATCTTGACTAAGCTTCATTATGGCTCAAACCTGGATATGAATCTTGTTTTGAGATTTATAGCTTATTCATTTCTCATTTAAAAAAGATGGAAAATAAAAGGGCAAGAGAAGGGCAAGAGAAGAGGAAGGGGAAGGGGAAGAAGGAAAAGGAAGAGGAAGAAGGGAAAGGAAAGGAAAGGAAAGGAAAGGAAAGGAAAGGAAAGGAAAGGGAGAGGGAGAGGGAGAGGGAGAGGGAGAGGGAGAGGGAGAGGGAGAGGGAAAGGGAAAGGGAAAGGGAAAGGGAAAGGAAAAGGAAAAGGAAAAGGAAAAGGAAAAGGAAAAGGAAAAAGTAGCTGAAGTGTTCTGAATTCTTTGCAATATATTGGGAGAAGGCTTGGATCATTTTCTGACTCTATGCAAATCACTTTTTTGCCTCCTTCACATTTGTTAAAATCCCAATAGAGCATGACAAATTGGATCAACTATTTGACAGGTAATCATCTCATTGCTGATCGCCCACTAGTGTTTCAAAAGCATCCGGCTGAAACTCAGCCATCTCTTTTATCATCTGTAGCACACCAGAATATTATGAAAGAGAAACCACTGCCAAAAAGGTGGGAGATGCCAGAGTTTTTATGAGCAACATATAAAGTGTCAGTTCCTCATGAAAAAGCTTGTAGCTTTTAACAGAGAATAACCTCTCTGTAGATGTTTTGCTCTGATGAAAGTATGTTTTGGGAGAAGTGGTGATTTCTATTAGTTATACAGCTTAGTGTTTGCAAACCATTCTGACAATGATTCCACAGGATTTTAGTGTCGTAAAAGTGTTATTCTATTAGTATCATGGAACTTTTTCTTTTTTTTTTTAATTTTTTTTTCACGAATGGGTGGAGCAGATATCGGGACAGTAATTCATTGGGTGGATCAGATTTGCCAAGACCACATGCAGACAGCTTGTATGTCACTCAAAATTAAGATTATGTTCACGAGCAGACAGGAAAATGCATTTCAGCTGGCCTCAGTGCCCAGACGAGGAGGGTGGGTGGATCAGATGTGGAGGGGTGGGATAGAGCAATCAGAGACTGGATATACAGGATGGAGACTTCCACAGGTGAGCCAAGCCTGGAGGGAAGTAGAAACCCAGTTCTGCTTTCAGCCGAACCCTGGCACTGCTCCCACCTGTTGTTGACTCACATCCACATCCTCTTTTACTCTGCCTTCAGAAGAGACACAGGTTTAAACATCTCCCCACAGTTGCTGCAGGCTGCTTGTTCCTGCACTCACCCCTAGCAAATCAGGGCTGTCATTCCCTGTTTTGTCACCTGCCTCCTTCGTAACCTTGGAAAAGTCATACAAAATTGGATCCACAAAGGAAAATGATCCCAACCCTCAGATTTTGGAGTCTAATTCTCACACTGTCAGTTTCTTTGCAAGCCCCAAAGTCTGTCAGCCTTGTTGGTACAGACCAGCTCGGTCTCATGCCAAACCCAGGAAGATTATGTGCCTTGTAATGAGTTTCACGCACGCCAAAGGGATGGGTGGGGGATCAATGTGAAATGCCGGTGCTGGGGGTGTTTCATGTCTAACTCAAAGGCTTCAGCACTCACTCTGGAATGGTCACAACCTGAAATGTTAACCCACACTTTATTCATTCTGCAATTTCTCAGAGCATCACTTTGTGTGAGAACATCCCTTTCATACTTCAAAAGGGACAAAAGAAACATAATTGACATAAAAGATAAAATCTTTAGCTTTCTCAGCAGTGAAACATGTTGCAGAAGTAGGGTAAATAGAATTTTATTATGTTTCAGTGGTGGCTATTCATATGGAGGAAATGCTACCTCAAGGTACAAGGGTGACTTTATTATGGAGTAGAATGTGGATTTCTAGAAAAGCAGGAAGAAAGCACTGTAATTATTTACATTTCTATTAATGGCTGAAATGATGATGGGGACCTCTGTTTTTCCAAATATGCTGGAGATTGCCCAGGGTACACTGGTTCCACACACCCTAGCCACCAGCTTACTATTCACAGCTACATTTGTTTTAAGTTTTGTGGTCACATTTTAGCAAAAAATCATTTTTCTGTGTTCATAAAAAATTCTTCTGAGATATGTATGATCCTTGCCTTTCTCTGAATATTTTAACATGCTGATATTTCTAATATCTGTGTTCCAATTAGCCTATAAAGTGTTGTTTTTATCTTGGGTGTTTCTTGTATAAGATACTATCAAATATTTCTTAGGACAGTGTATAATTTTAGAATAAGTTTATAGCAGTGGTCTCCAGAATGGAGTGTGTGCACCTGGAGCATGAAAATGGTCTATTGAAGTATAGCTCCATTAGAACTTCAAAAATACAAGTGTATAACCTATAAATAAATATGTATTAGGGGTGTGTGCTCAAATATATATATACATTTTTTTTTTTTTTATTGATAAGGTGTACAGTCAAAAAAGGTTGCAAATCAGTGTTTCAGACCCCTGTCTTCTTACTTAGATGTTTTTTTTTTTTTTGGAACGGCCTGGTTGTTGTTGTTGTTGTTGTTGTTGTTGTTGTTTTTTGTTTCCTACATAGACATTGACTTGAAGCAGTAGTGCACAAGGAAGCTCACTGGAGAGTTTTACACCGTTGTACCCTGTTACAGATTTTTTAGTTATCTTCTTTGAAAGTTCAATCTTCATCTACCGTGTAATACATCTTTAGTAGTTTGACCCAAAGAAACATCTATTTTCTGTGCTTCCAGCAAAATAATTGCTTGCACATACAACATATGGAATTAATTTGCAGGTTGATATAGCTGTTAAGAATTTTATTTATTTATTTATTTATTTTTACACCATGACCACTCTGTACTAAACAATTTTAACAGACATGCTTAATTATTCTACATTTAAATCTGTTGAATGCAGCACATCTCACAATAGTTTATTATATATTGTGGGAGCACCACTAGCTTTGCAATTTTTATATCGTTCTTGTGAGGCAAGGACTCACCTAATCTGACCTGAGCTAACTACAAGATGCTGTAGCACTGTGAAACTCAGCATGCGCTGAAAAACATACTGGAGACCACAAGCAAACACAAAGACAGTCAGTGAGTCCTGTGCAAGGTCAGCTACCAGCATGTTTGAAACAGGACTGAAGCACAGAGGTTACCTACTGACCCAGGAGGGCTGCTGCCAGCTGTGCCTCTGTCCTTCTCCTTCCTCAAGAGAAATTTGCAGTAACTGAATTTTCTCTTGGGTTTCACAAACTCCTCCATACCTCCAGGAGAAACTAAATCTTTCTTACCTCACAGGTCTCCAGGGTTAAACCTGTCTGCGAATTAGCTACAATCTGTGTGTGTAGCTGCATTGCACAGCTACTGGTTTTATACAGCAGTAATCTCCATGTATACATGTATTTATGGCTATATGGGTTTTAAGTTATAAACAATTTTACAGATACATCAGGGATTCTCTTTTGCATGACCATCTACAAACTTCCCAGTGTCTCATTTTATCCTACTTGTATTTCATTTGTCTTGCTGATTGGGAACTCTGTCACTGGGCACATAAGAGAGCAGGAATATTTAGACTTTTCTAGAAGACTGAGGTCTTCTAAAGTGCTTTTTTTTTGTTTTGTTATTAATTTGTATGGACAATGTATTGATTTTGTTTAGGCTTTAATTCCGTAAGGAAGTTAAAAGCAGGGTTTTTCTGATGTAAGCACTGTGCCTGTAGGAATACTCTTCCAGAGCAAATGACAGATGACAGAGAGCCTTATTATCTTCTGGATCTCCCCACCTCACCGCCTTCCTCTGCTACTGGCTCTGGCTCTGGAATTGCCAGAACTACACCAACACTGCCGGAAAGAGAAATCACAGGAAGGTTCAGAGTTTTCCCATAAGATATAAGAAAATTCATATTTCACTTTGTGAGATTCAGTTACAGTGGTTCTCACTGGAGCTATTATTCATCTAGTCTGTGATGCTGTGCATGAGACATCAGACTTGCACAGATTTGTTGGAAGTTATTTCTTGCTTCCTGAATGCACCAAGATAAGTGACTGCCTGGCTTACATGCTGTGGAAACTCCTGCGCTCCCCAGTCAGACTCCAAGCCTGTGCAAATACAGACAGTACTTGCCCCAGAAAAATTTACAATCTAACAAAATATGTGTTCATAGTACTGTCCATAGATACAGTTGCAGACATGGCCATATATTAAGATTTGATTTGATGTATTATCCTGAATAGGTTTGCTTCTGTTAAAGGAAATCTTTTAATTTTTGTTCTCATCTTTGCACTTTTTGCAGAAAGCAGATGCTCCGGGCTTTAACCACACACGGCTTCTTTCTAACTGGCCTGATCCCAAGCACTCTTGATTTTTATGAAACCACATCCTTCTCAGTCTCTCCATCATGAGAGTGCTCTTGTCACTTCTTCACTGCTCAGCACTGGTTAGACTACTGCACTTAGCTCCTGCCCTAACCTGTGCAAAAGCTGCCTCTTCATGAGCTGCCTTCCCTGAGTCTTGCCTGAGGAATTGTCTCAGATGAACAGAATGGAAGGATTGTCTCAGATGAGGCAGTGATGGAAGGAGGCTCTGAACCCTGGTGAGGATCCTTCCACAACCCTCTCTTCCAGGAAAAAGACCACAGATAAAAGTAAATGGTGTGATAGCTTTTTTTTTTTTTTTTTTTTTTTTTTTTTTTTTTTATTATTAAAATA
>CM021797.1:16146037-16174061 GCA_011076525.1 Nettapus auritus
TTTTTTTTTTTTTTTTTTTTTTTTTTTTTTTTTTTTTCCCCTATATATATAAGTCCTTCTGTGGTTTGTTTTCCACAAGCTTTCTGTAAGATATTTTCCCCCTTATTAAAATAAATTCATATTCATTTCCTACAATGAAATTCAAAGTAAATTTCAGTTTAGGGCTTTATATTTTGATAACAATTTTTCTGTAAAACAGATGCTATTTTAAATTTCTTACTCAGGGAATAGTGTAATGGGCTTTGGTTGGCTATCTATAGCAACCCTGGAGTGTTTGACTCTTATTTTAGCACACTGCAATGAAAATATTTAATTAATGTATAATATTTAGAAAGTTATCACCAAGGTCCATTGGATAAAATAAATTTTATGTGTTATTTATGAGGAAGATACTTAAGGATTTCAATAATTCTTTAAAATATTTACATTTTTTTCTTCTGACTTTTTGTTTTACACTGTGTTTTATAGGTCTTCATTTCTATTTGATGTAGGTTTCGGACTTTGGATTTATAGCTCAACACCTCGCAACAAATTTTATAAATATTCTGTGGGGGCTTGGTCCAGAAACATAAACACTTCTTCCTATTGAGTCTCTGAGGAAAACCAGACCCCCTCATTTATTATGTGATATCCAGAAGGCTAAGGAGATTTTGATCTCCTTTTTCAGGAACATCTTCTTCAGTAAGAAAAATGAAATGTCATCATGCTAAGGTGAATCATAATAAATGCTATATCTTGGCTGACACTGAAAAACAAATCAAAGAAAGTTGTGAGAAATATTGGTGACTTTTTTTCCACAGAGATTTGGAACAGCTTTATAAATTAAACAGTACGCGATGACAGCTTAGGGGCGGTAAGTAAACCATTCAGCAGATAATCTCCATAGTAACAAAAAAAAAAAAAAAAAAAAAAAAAAAAGTTTAACCATCTCAAACCAAAATAGCACATCTGGACTTGGCTGTGTCATATGTCAAGAGGGAACATTTTATTGTTTTCAAAAGTCATGGCACACAAGAAAACGGTGCCCACTTCAATTCCTGTTAGCAGAAGCCAGTGAAGTGCAAGCAATGTATTCAGGAAGACTCTGATCCTGTAAATCATTATGTATTTGCTCAACTTTGTGCTGTGTAAGGGTCCCCTTGTGATCCATCTGCTGTCTGCAACTTCAGAAAAAAACAGTCTTTTTCCTTCATGAAGTCCAGTATCAATAATTCTTGATAATGTGAGTAGCAAGTAGTCCTAAGTCATGATGACAGAATTCATTTGAGTAATAGCTGGAGGCCCTGGGCTCCAAATTAGTAGTATTTAGTTTTAATTGTGTTAACTTTCAGAAAGTTGAAGACCTACTTTACAAGAGAGATGCTTTTGCATATGAAATCAGAGGGAATAATTTAGTTAGTGTGGGTGCTGTAAGTTACAGTGATAAAGAGTAAACTGCTGAAGAAAATAAAGAAGTTCTTTCAGCAAGGATGAAATCTGGATCTGTCTGAGTTAAAGAGCTCCACTTTGCATCTTGCTCAAGCTGCATACACTCCATGTTGACTTCTACTAAGCTGTGTGTGGTTGATGACTGGAGGCACCCATGGGTGGCTGCTGGGATATGCTTGGGGCCCAGCTACTCCTGTACCACTTTTGGTTTCACTGTGGGATTCATTCCTAAGGAAGCAAATAACTATGTAAGGAAAAAGGTACAATCTTAATTGTCTTTATGGTGAACTTGCCATTTCAGACAGGTCATCTGCATAGAGGGATGAAACAGTTTGCAAGTGTGGGCACAAACTATGTCTTGGAGATAGACTGTTTTGGAGATTTTGTGCTTCCTGTGGCTGTTTCTGGAATAGGACATTTACATATATCCTTCTGCTTGGAGTTGAGCTCAGATTGGGGCTCCAGATCTGTGAAATCCTGCATTGCTTGACAGCTCTCCATGACTGTATGAGAGCTCTGCCTCCATTTCAGATCTCCTGAAGGTAGCCAAGGAACCAGCAAGGCTTCTTTAGAGTGCTTTCAGCTTGTTCTCATCCATACCTTGATACAGATCAAGATCTAAGACCCAGGAGGTAGCTCTGTGTGCTTGTTCAGTTCAACCCTTTTCATCCATTGGAGTATGCTAGGACAACCAAAACAGCCAATGCAGGTTCCAGTTTTGGGATGAGAGAGATCTCTATGTCTATGTCAGTAGTAGTTACAGACAGCAAATATTGCACAGACGCAATAATTCTTAGCAACATCTCCTTCTGTAAGTGCTGCAACATGGTCTATGTGTCTGTCTTCATGAACTACCCACTTCTTTAGCATAAACATTTCCCTTCTAGTCCCAGGACAGGTTCCTGGACATACCACGCACCAACTGTTCACAAAGTCTCATAGAATGGGGATGCTCCTGTGTGAATGGCTACTTCTTCCCCCTCCCACATTTACAGGCCAGGGAATCTGGTGACAGCAAAAATCTTCCCTGTGCAAAAATCTAGAAGCATTGTTCAGACCTACTCCAAGGAAGTTATAAAATAAAGAAGGACTCCTGCCTGTTTCCTTTGAACTCTCCAAAACTATTCCTTAATCCTGACTTAAAAGGATTGCTGCATTTGCAAGCCAGGATTTGCAGTCTTGGCATAATAGTGTGTGATAACAAATGATTTGAAATGAATCCTTCCAAGATGAAAAAAAAAAAGCATGCACAACAGAAACATATTTATAAATCTGGGTGATGAAGCAAGGTCAGTACCTCTAATCTAAATGCAACAGTTCTTGTGTTGCATCACAAGAAGCCCCCTAAGCAACCTTTCCACAGCTCACCGAAATTGTATCCTTCACAATGTCCCCTTTCATCCTTCCTTCGTTACTTAATTTAGCGGGGATATTTTGGATGAGATTCTTACTGGCACACGTTTGTCGTTTAACACAAATGGTTCTCCATCTCCTCCCCCTCCCCTGGGCTACCTAAGCTGGCTGGGCATTGTATATTGTTGGAGTGGAGGGCATTCTGGTAATTACTTTTCATTATTACCTTGCACAACAGCATCCTTTACAATTTAAGGTTGCCAGTGCTTCGGCAGCTACAAGACCCTATTCCAGACTTTAATAATGTGTTGCTAAAAAGGGGGTTAAATGATGTTTATACATCACATTTCTGGACGCGGCAAATTTCATTTGCACCTGCCAATGGCTTACTGATAAATATACACTAGCAGAAGTTCAACAGCAGTGGGCCAGTGAGTTAGACAAATACCACATGACACCATAAGCATTGAAGGTTAGTGTTTTCCCAGCTCTCGCACTCCAGTAGACATAAACTCTTTTCTTAAAACAGATTAAAAATAAATAAATCTCCCTTGTAAGGAAAAAAAAATAAAATGCACATTCAAAACACAAAATAAAATTCTCTTAAAGTCTACCACAGTCATCTGCTAGGTTTCCTGCCTCTTGGATGTTAATTATGATTTACTCAAGATTTGTGGTCAATTTTTAAGTATAAAAGCATCTCGTATGACTGGTTGCCAATTCTGAAGTCTAAAGGCCTTGCTTTATATTGCTGTAGTAGAATAGAAAATATAATCAAAGTTTGACCTTCAACTTTAATCCTATAAACAGAGAATTTGCTTACTTTACCTTGGAAACGGATGTGATTCATCACAGTAGCCCATAAATAACATGTCAAATTGTTAGAATGATCAATGAAAATAAATTATTGAAAAATAATGTGATTGTAAGGTCTCTATGTAAACCAGCTTAGTGTTATTTTAAAATGAGGAGAGCTTTCAGATTGGGGTAAATCATTATTTATTTATTTATTTAAGGAGGACAGTTGCTAGATATGAAAAGTAGTAAATATTAAATACATTGAGCCTACACTTATTTTATTTTATTTTATTTTATTTTATTTTTATTTATTTATTTATTTATTTATTTTTTCAGGAAAAGTACCTTAAAATAAATATTATGCCCCCAGAGGAAGAAATGGGCTCAGATGAGATCAAAACTTCAAATTACAGGTTTTCTACACTGCCTGGTGTTTAGCATTGTGACTAAAACAAAAACCCACAGTGAGCTCTTGTCTGCATGTTAGCTCACAGGAATGGATCAGTCACTGAAAATGTGCATTGTGGACCTTAAAGGTGCCATCAGAACTTATGGGAGATGATTTGCCTTCAATAAATTTTCATGTTTCCATTGCAAATACTAACTGTGAAGCACTCCAACAGCAATTTAAATGCAAAGCTGATAACCATTTCAGAGCTTATGTTTTAAAAGAAATACTCAGTTAATGAAGCATTTTATCAAAACTTTCAGGTGTCATCTTGGCTCCAAAAAGTCTAATTTTAAAATTCTTCAATGTGGTGGCACAACAATCATTCAAACAATACATCTCATACAGGAAAAAAAAAAAAAGGAAAAAGAAAGATGAAAGGAAAGGAAGGAAGGAAGGAAAGAAGGAAGGAAGGGAGGAAGGAAGGAAAGAGAAAGAAAGAAAGAAGGAAAGAAAGAGAAAGAAAGAAAGAAAAAAGGAAAAAAAAAGAAAGAAAGAGAAGAAAAGAAAATCATGGGGATATTGAACTGAACTGAATATAAATATATATCACCTTCCTTTGGTGCACACATATGACTGCAATTTTATTATCCAGTTAACTAAAAAGCTACTTTACTGAGCTAGAACTTGAAGCTGATTTTAGCCTGTTGTACCAGAATCAGACCTTGTCCAGAGTTCATACTGGCTGGTTGGAGAATTTGTTTGATTTCTTCATGCTGGTAATAGTGAAGATATTTCTCAGATCGAATGATTAGACTGGTTATGTTGATGCCAAAATATGAATAATATTTTTGTCTACTTTATTCAAAAGTTCTTGTTTGTACATGATGGAGTCTTTCAATATAAATAATTAATATATGGATAGACTGTATCTGTTCATTGAGACTGGAAGGCAATGGAATAATATCCCATGACAGCTATGAGCATTCCCTTTTCCTTTCATTGGTGCCATAAAAATAAATAAAAATAAATTATTTACCTCATTCAGGAAATATTCTGCTGAAATTATGCAGTATATTATGTGGAGAAAGAACAAGAGAAACAGGGATTTTTATGAGAATGATTTTCTGACAAAGTAGTCCTTTAGATTAGGGTGTAAAAGCTATATATATATATATATTATTTTTTTTTTGGTAAAAATATAGATTTATAATTTCATTTGTTAATATAAATGCAACATATCTGGAGTCAAAAGCATTCTGGATTTTCATCATGGTATCTGGGAACTATATCCTGGCCTTTTAACTTGTCCCTTATTCTTTATTTATTTACTTACAACTCAAAGCTCATGGAAGGAAATGAAGAAACATCATGTATCCCCTGTGGGCTCTATGAGTCTTTGCTAATACCCAGTTGTTCTAGGAAATGCCCTGTTCTGCCCCAGTGAAGCTCCACCTTCCTTGTCTTTCACATCCTCCTGTTTTGCATGAAGCCTCTGCCTACCTCAAAGCCATGGCTGCGGCTCCACCAGTGCAAGGCTTTCCTCCAGCACTGGCAGGGAGTCATCACTGTGATTGGGAATGGGATCCCCAGGAGCATGGGTACTTCTCTGGGAGACCCTTCTCATAGCAACAGCAGAGATGAGGGGACAAATCTCTTTGACATCCTAATTTCTAGCACTACAGGACCACAGAGCCTCCCTGGGTGGCAGCTGCTGCTGGGTGGGATCTTGATTTTCGTCACACCTCATGGAGGCATCATAGCAAAAGACAAGGTTTGAGGAACGACAATGTAATAGCTCAGGACTGTTTATGTAAACCTTACTGCAAATCTGCAAAGTAGAAAGAGAAAGCATCAAGGTGCCTCTTGGCTAGTTTAAAAAATGGATTTGCCATTCTCAGCTGCCTTGGATCAACACTTCCACAACACACTCTTCTATGTTGGCTGTAAAATGAACTGACAACCACAGCCAACACTTAAAGGCATGCTTCTGCATATTGGAATTGAAAGAATTAAAAACGAATAATAATAAACATTTCCATATAAAATAAAGCTTTTATATTTCTCTTTTGAGGAATATTATTTTAAACAGCTGTATATTCATAATACTCTTTAATTGTAACCTTACTGTAACATCCCGTAAAGTATGACTGCATCACTTTCTAGATTCTGCATTTATATATATATATATATAATATAATATATATATTCAGATTTTTTATTTTGTCCTTGAATATTTATTTGTGGAAAGAGAGAGACTTCTGCTATGAATACAGTAAGATCAATTCTTCGATCACTGAAAGGCAGAGTTAAACAAATAAGATTCACTTAAGGTAATGGAGGTCAGAAATGAAATGCTCAGTCTGGGAAAGTAGAAGAAACTTTTCCCTTACAGTGTTTTAATTTCTTTAAGAAACAAATTAAAAAAAAAAAAACTCAACATTAAACAGCTTTTTGTTGTTGCTATTACTATTCTTGTTTTATTAAAAGATACATCTGTTTTAAGACAGACTAGCAGTATCATGTCATTATTTCTTTCTCTTTCGTCTCTCTCTTTTTCTCACCCAAACGTATGCTATGGGTCAGAAAACTTTTTTGTCATTTATGCTGATAATGTAACTAATTCACCCACACAAGCTGTATGGGTCTCATAACACATGCCAGTTTATCTCACACATTACTCAACATGTTGCAGAAAAAAAGAGCCTGAAATATCAGAAAGAATAATTGGAGAACATATGACTGTGACTGAGCCAAGAGAAGTGGTGCTGAGGTTTATAGACATAGTTAATACTACTGTGAGCAGCGCTATCTCTGGGAATCTCTTATTTTTAAGAAAAAAAAAAAAAAAAGAAGTCACTGAGTTCTTGTGTATGGTTGAGCAACTCACTAAAAATAAATCATCTGTTCCTTTCTACTGTCATGAAATAGTAGAGAAATATAAGCGTTGTGGTTAACAGCAAGGCTGACCTTCAAGATTCTGCTGCCCCAGAGCTGACGAGATTATTGGGAAGGGAGAGTTTATAGCAGAGATTTTAGAAACAAATGCTTAGGATTTCATATCACATTTGGAAAAATAAAAACTGCAGAAAAACATTTGGTCCCTGGGGACATCTTTCATGACCTATATAGTGCCCCATCAGATTCAGCTTTCATAAAATCTCATGCTGTGTTTGTACTACGCTGTTGCTGGCTCTCACTGTTTTATGGCAAAACTTCAAGTAACTGAACCTGGAGTAATGCAACTACCTGAGCATCTCATTTTTCACAAAGAAGCAACAAAAAATGGTTGCCTGGCAGGATCACTAACCATGCTGACTCCAAAAGACAAATATTATTTATTTATCTATTTTTGTGATAATATCCATGTAGATTGTGAAGGGAAGATTGAGAAGCACAGATTCTAAACATTCTATGATTTGCTATTTAAAATTGTATATAACAATATCTATTTTATTTATTTATTTATTTATTTATTCCTAGAAATGACTTTGCGTATAGAATTTAAACTAAGTTTATCTGGATATTCCAAACCAAACCGGTATTCACGAGGTCTCTCTAACCTATCTTATCATGCTTACAAAAAGAAAATACCTATTTTGTTAATACAGCTGAGTTAAGAGTGTATATAGTATATTTTGTAAGTTTTAAGGAACTTTGAGACCTAAAACATGAAAAGGGATCATAACATAAAAGGGATCTTAACATATTCAGTGGTGGAATCAAGAACAAATACTTTGTAATTTAACAGCATGATATTCCTCTTAAATTCAGTCTGCATCTTTCTAGTCTTCAGTGATGTTACTCTTTTCCAGAAATTGAAATTTTTCAGATTTTTTAGATTTTTCTAGAAGATATGTCAGAATTGGTCTTCAGTAAATTGTTTGTTGGAAAATAATTTGAAAATATATGAGAAATGATAAATAAAACTGATATTTCATTCCCTTTCCAGCTTTGCTGCGATGTATTTTAGGAAAATATTTACATTTATGACTAAGGAAGGTGTCATCAGCTCTTGTAATCTGCTTTTCTTTAAAATGCATTATGTTATAAAATCTATCATGCACCAGATCCAACTATTCTAAGACCGTACCACTGGGGAAAAAACTATAACAGCAACAAAAGGAAATAAATAAATAAATAAACAAAACCCTCCATACCTTTCCTGTATCACGGGAGAGACACAAAATTCAGCCACAAGAATACCTTTGCATTCATCCTTAAAAAATTCAGTTATTTCAACAGGCTGATATATATCTAAATACAAAAGTAACTTCTTATGTGTTGGAAAATGTTAGTTTTGTTGCTCTGTTTTCTTCTAATTGAAATGTACAGACATAAATAGCTTCTGGGACTATACTTCACAATTTTCATGTATTTAAGGTCAACATAATAATAAACCTTCTCTGATTCCAAAACTCTCTTGACAGATGAACAACAGGAATTTAAATTAAAATATTTCAAATATTTGAAATTGAAAGAAATACCTAACTGAACAATTAACAGGAAGTAAACTTCCATTCTCATTTTCCATTAGTTTGCAGAGATTGCAGTCTTCTGAAGTTAACACTATAATTTGCAAATGATTGTGTATACTTGGAATTCAAACTTTTTGTTGTAGTATACAGTTTACATTTGAAAATATTTTTAATGCAGTTTCATGTCTTTAAAATAATGTACGAGAAATGGATTATTGTCCTTCTGGCTCTGTAGTAACAAAGGGCTTTCATGAATGTTTTTATATTTCTATGATTTCAAGCATCAGAGATGAGAGGAAATAAATATGTGCTTTTCAATCAACTCTTTAATGTTTCCTTAATTATAGAAGGAATTAATGTACTCATGGCAATATAGAAAACTAATATGGTGAGTCATTTAGCTACAAGTGAAACTTGGGAAACAACACTTTAATTTGTAGTTGAGGTTAATGAAAGCATACTGTTGCTTCTACAGAAGACATCTTTGAGTTTCCAAATTCCTTAGTAATTAAAACAGTCACCAAAACAATTAGAAATTAAAAATAATTCAGTACTTTTGTTCGTAGATGTTGTGATAGAACTATCTTTATGATTAATTCCTTTTTTTGTATTCTCTTTCTTATGATGAGTTGACAGGAATATTTAAGCAATTTATTTTTCATAAACGCCATTCAGCCTTATGGTAGTTATCCATACGGAAAACTTGGTTCACTCATTTTAGAAAACGTAAAACCTCTTTTTCTCTAGTAGAGAACTGGACTTGTTTACAGACTATTATAGGAGTTTCTGTTACTACAATGATTTATGCTGGGTTACAGTTTAATCATTCCTGTATCACATTTGCTGCTTGACTCATATGTGCTGGACTTAAATTTCCCAGATTTGTCTCTTATGTAGTCTATTATCAAACTTACAAGAAGTATGTGAAATAAAACAATCTTTAAATACCAGATAATTTAGTAAGAAGAGAAATCCCCAATGAAGGCCCTTTAGGTAGAATAAAATAATTCGGAAAATACATATCAGGATTTTTTTTTTTTTTTTTTTAATTATTATTTCATTGGTAGGTGAAAGAATTTCTGTGAAAAGGCTATACTTCTATGTTCCAGTGTTTTTCTGGCATGGTGTTGATGATAACTATTATCTGAGATCTCAAACAACCAGATGCCTCAGAGAAAATTCCTTCAGCAAAATTATCTGATTTTAGATTTACTTGGAAGTCTCTCTGTGGGAACAAATGTTTGCTGCATCTCACTCATGCATTCTGGTACCTTTACTTTTTACTCCTACAGCTATTGTGTTTTAAAGCCTAAAACAATGTGCTTACAGTCATTTTGCAGGAAGATATACGCCTTTCCCTTTGACAAGTATTGTGAACACAGACAATAAATAATTTTTGGATACTGAATTTCTCTTCCATATCTGACCTTCCCTAACCTGTATTACAAGGTAAATAACAGACTTTGGGGCCAACACCATATTTTATTACACAATGCAATGCATTTGCATGAGCTATTGCTACAACACAAAAAGGGGGGAAAAAATGACTTTTCCAACAAAACTAGTCGTCTAGATTTGTCTCACAGTTAATAAAGAGAGACATCTCTAGAAAGATTTATCCCACTTGTTCTAGGAGTAGTCTAGTTGTTCCTTGAAGGGTTCTTTTTCCAATTGACTGCAGATGGTGTTACACAGCTAGCTTTGAGAGAGGTTTCATATTTGGACAGGTAGACATAAATATTCACCTAAAAAAGTCTGAACACTGATCTGGAACAGCAAGTGGGACTCAGTCAAGAGGACGTGTCACAATTCCTGTTTTTGCATAGATTCACTGCCTCTTTGAAGTTTTGTGGCTGAGGAAAATTACTTTTTCCTTTTAAGCAACCATTTTTTCCCATTGACAAAAAGCAATGACACTTGTGTTTTTGTTTTTGTTTTTGTTTTCCTTTTGTTGTTATTAAAGAAGACAATTAAGATGAAAGAATAAGGCTTAGGTGCCATAGAAATGAAGCATTAAAAACTAAATTATCTCTGTAGAGTGTTTAACAGTAGCTTTGTACTGAAATATCTACCTTTTTAATGGGATATAAATAATAATATCAGATTTTGAGTGTTATTTAATATAAATAATTATCTTTGCCTTTAATTCTTGCCTTGCTGATGTCCTTCTAATTGACAACAACATCTCCCTTGTTATTTAGACTGCACCAAGGACAATTCTCAGCTTTTGGTCTTCAAAAATTGCACATTGTTTTGTTGGATATCTTCTCCTTCCCATATAGATCCAATCAGTTCAAATCACAATTAACAGAGGAAGTTTCTCTTAGAAAATAAAGGATTTGCACTACTACAGAGCATGCTCTTTTATGCCAGAGATCAATTAGATAGGGATGGATCTGGCCTCAGACTTCAAGGTAGGTTTCTGAACTATGGGACCAGGATTTGTGCTGTGAACAAATGGGTATACAGGTACCAGTCTCTGCTAAACTGTTACCAGCAGGCATAATATGTCAGTTACAGGTGGTTCCTATGTCAAATTATGCTTGATATAAACTGTAGTAGTTTGTTACTTGGCTATAACAGGCTTCCAGAACACCTCCTGAGGAGGAAAATACGACAAAATTCCTACAGATTCCTAGAGCAAAGTCTAATTTTTAATTATCATTACTGAACTTCCACTTCTATTCAGGATGTTAAATAGATTTGATATTTTTGTCTATTATTTCTATCTTTGAGGAAAACACACTAAAAAAGTTAATGAATTCTCTTGCCCAGAAGTAGAAAACCAATAACAATACATCATCCATTTAAAAAGAATTTCATTAAAGATAACATCAGAATATACTGCTAGTTATAAATCATTTAATTTTTATGTATTTTAAACAAGAAATATTTCTAACATTATTTTTGAGCTTTCATATTCTTGAAATTTATTATGTCAGTCATCAGCTGCTATGACATCACAAGATGAATTCAAAGCAATGATTACTTTAGTATTTAAAATGCTTAGAGTGTACCAATTATTCAGGCTGCTAAGTGAAAGTAAAAATGTCAGTTTAGCTATCTATAATCCCATAATGTTTAAAGGTTCATGAATTACACATGGACCAGAGAGAAAGAGAGAAACTAGAGTTTGGCTAAAAGACCTTTTCTGTACACCTCTGCTGAAAACATATCTTTTAATATATTCTAGCAATAGATCGATGAGTTTTAAAACATTTGATTATTTAAAGCTCTGTATTTGAATTTATTTTTAGTGTAAAGATTTTGTATATTTATTGCAATATGTAAGCATTGTGTGTCTAATGGATTACAAATACTCATCTGTAAAAATGATCCTAATCCTGCTTGTTATTATTATTTTATTTTATTTTATTATTTTATTTTATTTTATTTTATTTTATTTATTTCATTTCATTTCATTCTGTCTGAACCAAATTGAGAAATGCAGGTACCAATGAGATCATATTTATTTATTTTTTTAAACCCTACCTTATGGTGTTCTCTCTGGATAGCTTTAGAAATAAGGTTAAGTTTTCTCTATAGAAAACTTGAGGCTAATGAAAAGTTAGAGGGCCAAGTGATACTTTTTTTTTTTTTTTTTTTTTTTTTTTCCTAAGCATCTGTACAAAATGATTGAATGACAGGACTGATTCTTTGTTCTGTTAATAATGACAGTTATAACTATAACTAAAATTTACTTATGGTAACAGGAATAAAAACCACTGAGTATTTATCCATTGTTTTTACTAATCAGAAAAAGTTCAACATCAATTTTCATATTCGTTTATAGCTCATAGGCATAAAAATTGTGGAATGTCCCTTTGCTTATGCAGGATTTGAAAATCCTTCCTCTTCATGTCTAATTCTAATGCTTTCTATCTGAAGAAAGATAAGCTGTGTTATTTGGTACCGAGCACTTCATTTAAGTCACCGTCAACCCAAACCAATGAGCAAACAGGTAAGACCTTTATTCTGCAGCTTTGCAACACCTCTGGCAAGACTTCCTGAAGCAGCACAACTCAGAGAGAGGGCAAGAATGTCTTTTATAGACTAACTCAGTTACAGACAGAGCAAGCCGTGAATCAGACATAACAGATAAGCAAACTTTAATCTATGAAATTTTGTTTTAGTTTCTTTGGAGATATTTTGGTAGTATGGTGACAGATCTGTTTGAGCTCATAAATGTTTAATGGGTGTAAAGCTGTTGTGTATTGTTTATATTTGTATTTCAATAGTTCAGAATAAAAGCTGTGTTGTAAGAGGCTCAAACTGTCTTTGACTATGAAGGTTTACAAACCTGCTTTTGAGAACATAACTTGTTACAAAATGCTGTTTTTGGTCTCTGAGTGAATTTCTAATTTCTTTTTGAAGAGACTTCATTAGTCAAATGCTGTTGAGACAAGTCATGGATTCTCAGACTTTTATTTAAGAAATTTTTATAAGTAAGCAACTGCAGTCATATCTGTTCAACTATCATGCAAAAAATATTGTTACCCACCCAGTTTTCAGGTCTTCTAGAACCTGAGGACTATTAAATTCTCTGGTGAGGGGAGAAAGAAGAAAGTAGAAGTCATGTACTGAGTAGGAGCAGAGACCAAGAAATAATATTGTACTACTTTGTGGGCATTTTTGAATGTCTATAATACAAGAAGGACTGCTGTTAATTGGTCGATTTTGTGTTTAGAATTTTAATGCAAACCATAAGGAATGCACCCAATCTTTTCATGGTGAATACTCATGCTTTTATCTTTAGGCGAAAGAGAATTGCTTCTTCAGGAGATTTCATTGTCCAGAAAGGTGCCTCTTATTCGTATTATTTTTGGCTATATGTAACAATTTTGGAATACTCTCCGATGGTCTCCAAGTCCAGATCTATTTATTCAGGCATATTCAGATTCTGATCTTCTTTGGAGACAGAATAGGAAGACAAGGGGAGAAGACGCTTATTTCAAGTTATCAGTCTAATCAGATTATTATGTTCTCCAGTTCAGAGTCAGAAATTAGTGTGAATTTTGGTACACTAAGGAAACTAAGATTCTACTATGAATATTCGACTATATGGGAGAATATACTTTTGATGTTCAGATCTTGCTGCTGGTGATAATGACAATTAAACATGTGATTAATTTGTTCAGAATGATTATGCTTAATGACTTGCTTGAAATCACTTTCCAAGATCTCATGAAAAATTAAAATCTCAGTTAAATTCTACAGTGCATTGGTTCTGGATTACTATAATTTATTATTTTATTATAAATTTTTGTTATTCATTCACACTATGAAACAGTCTCCACTGAGTATTACTCTTTAAAATTAGTTGTTAAGGACTGGCATCAGAGACAGAGATACATTATTTCCTATGTTATTAGCATTAGATGATGAAGTAAATGTTTAAATATGATGCCAGGAAAACTGTGATGCATACTAGGAATCCATGTTTAACCTATTATCAGAACCTCAGAAATTCTATAATATTATAAATGCAAACACACATGCTAAAACCTGACAATGTCTGAAGGAGTGATTATGTTTTAACTTGGAAATATCAAGGATTGTGCAGAGTATGCTGATATATTAAACATTAAATAGATTGGGAAATTTGATGATTAAAATACTAGAAGTATTGATACAAAATTTTCTGAGCAAAGCAGACTTGAAATGATAAAAGCATCGGTATTAAATCATTTATAAGTTTGGGCACTAAATCATTTATAAGTTTGCAATGCAATATGACCACCCCAGCCACACCCCCCCCCCCCCCAAAAAAAAAAAAAAAAAAAATTTCTTGGTATGGAACTGGATCCAAAGTGTTCAAGAGGATAGGTGAGGTAATTTTTCTTCCCTATACCAATGTTTTTGTGGAGTTCTGCAGATGTCAAAGCAAATAATAGATTTAATTGATCCTAATCCAAACACCCGGGAAGGCCAAGGTCTTGCACCCAACTTCATTGCACTTTTACAGCAAATGTTCTACTCTGACCAGATGGAAATGGCCTGATAGAAGTCATTAAAATTATCTGATTTTTTTTTTTTTTTTTTTTTTTTTTTTTTTTGAAGCATGCACTCAATCTACTCTTTGGAGAATGATTTCCATCAGCAATACATGATATATATTAAAAAAAATAATCAGGAAGTAATGGAAAAAGGAGAAATTATTGAGAAATAAAATAATGTCAAAGCTGACTTCTAATATTATGTGATAGTTTATATAACTTTTGACTTACAAAAGAGTAAGGATAAGCAACAACTAAACTGCATAGATACAAAAACTTTATGGAAATAGTTTAGAAGGTATTTAATAGTTGAATAAAAGCAAAACTGAGATGTCTGTACTGAGGAAAGCAAACAATTAGACTTAATGTCAGGAACACAAATTAAAATAAAATCTAAGGCTATCGTTTTGCTAATTATTAAGTAGAAACATTAATTAAGTTGTTGAAAAACAAATTAGAAACAAATGCATGCATGCTGTCTTGTGCTGGAGGGAGGTAGATGGAATAACAAGCATCTGTCACCTTGAATTTGGCAATGGACCCATGCAATAGGCAGAAATAGGCTCCACACTTTATTGTCCTGTTTAGTAATTTAACATTTTTTTAACCTAATTCTGTGTGTCTTTTCTGTTTCCTCCTCTTTAATAAAATGTTATTACATTTCACAGTACACCCCTTTTCACCTAAATCTAAAGAGGGAGGTGTCAGATAGGCTTCTAAGAGTAAGTAGGCTAGAAATATAATGACAACAAAGACTGAAAGATATGAAAACATGATGAGTTAATAGAATGACAACCTTCTGCATCTGAGCAGAGCTGTAAAATGTGAAACATGATCTATGTGTTGTTCCTGTGCAAATCATAACCAATAACTGGACTTATAAAATGTATATTAAAGTTCTGGGGTCATCACTGATAGTGTAATATTTTATCTGTTTTAATGCAAGTACCCAAAATGACTGTTATGAGGTGCTTACTCAAGTCTATAGAAAAAAAGTACTGTATTGTATTGTTAGCAAATTTAGTAAGTGCAGTAATTATAAAACTAAAGTATATTGAGGCACAAAAATTGATTTTTATTTTATTTTATTTTATTTTTCTCACAAAAGAGCTGAAACAGTTGTGTGGTGATATATTTCTTATTCTGAAGTGATTATTGATATCTCAAGCTATTATGAAAAGATAATGTAATTTGAATAAAACCAAATATATCTATACATTATCTGCTATGTAATAGTACTACACATGGAAAACCTTATATTTGGTACCGTGGTACAGAAGTCAAGTTTAACTCTTCATTTAAACAGAAAGGAAAAGCACACTAAATTCTCTTCAGGTAGGATGGGAGCTGAGATAAAAGTCACTTCAGGCCCTAGAGCGCTTGCATGGATGAGTAAAAGAACATTAATTTAGAGGATTCTTTTAACTATAGTCTTTGTTTTGTTTTTAATCAAGAAATTTAAATCGGGTAAGAATTTCCCATGGCAGCTGTACGAATCTCACTAGTATTTATATTGACCTCTTAATTGTTATAAAAACCATGTATTTTGGTACAATTATCATTAACCTGCAAGCAATAACCTTTTACATGTTTAAAGTGGTTGCAGTGCTTGTTATTATAGCCCACTTTCAGTGCAGTTCATTTAGTGTGCTGTGTTTTTAACACAAATGTAATCCACTCTGCATTTTCCATTTAAAATGCATAAGGCAAAGTGCATCATAACAGGATGTAACTACGTATTAATCAAATTAGCACAACACTTCAAAGGCCCTGGCTTTTTACTAGGCTACTGTTAGATCACAATTCATGATGGAAAGAAGCAGTGTAATGAAAGGCTTGGCAAGGGAGCTGTTTATTTTCTTTCCAGAAAGATATATTGTGGGTTAATTTTCATGACGGGAAAAAATGTGGAGGAAAAGTAACAGTAAGCATTAAGCTAAAGCAAAATAAATGGAATTTAAAGTACTGCTGTGGCTTTGCTATTGACAAACATAAATGTACTAATTAGTTGATGACACAACAGAGCTCAAATGACCAATTGTTTAATTATTCAGACTTCATGACCCAAACGAAGAGTCAGATTATTCAATATTCACATAATGAAACAGAAACAGTGGGAAGATTCCTTCCCCTTCATATATTTAACATAGTACAATCCACATGAACGTTCAGGTAATACTTTTCCAGTAAAGTTTCTCATTACTTTGTCGTATATACTATCCATTTGCAGTGTATGATCATTTTAAATTATATTTCAGAATATTAAGGCCTTGCAGGATATTGAATCCTGTATGGAATAGTCATGATGAAGGAAACCCATTATAAAATGAGTACGGTAGAGCACCAGCAATGCATAACACCATTTAGTAGAGGATTCTCTATGAGATGTGAAAATGGCTTGGCTTTCCTGTTTGCATGTACACTCTAACATCATTACAATTTGAGATGAAATTAAAAAGGTCATTTTTAATTTTAATTAACTTCTGAATTAACTTTTAAATGTATTGATTTGTATTTGTCTCATTAACATTTTTTTTCTTTCTTCTATTTTTTTTTTTTTTTTTTTTTGGCTCCAGGGCATTTTGGAAATTGGTGAAACTCCTGTTGACTTTGGCTGCAGCAGGACTGTCTTAAAGTATTCATTTAAATCTTCACTAAAACAGCAATGACTTCTTTGTTTTCCTCCTCCTGACATCCACTATTTCACTATGTATTTGTTTATTCATATAAACTTTTACGCATGCAAGATATTAATGTTTTCTGGATCAGTATGTAGTCACTGCACCCACTACTCTTTTTCTGTTTATACCCAGTAGATAAAGGAAATAGTACTCAATCCTCCAGTTTATGTTTTGTGAAATACATAAAAGATCTTTATGGCCCTATCTCTATTTTCCTTACTGAAATGCATTAGTAAAAGCAAAGTTTGTACGAACACCTTTTTTGAGAAGCTGAAAACAACTGAAATTTATCTGATGGAAACCTGCTTAGACATACTTGATTTGACATGCACATAGGCTCTTGCGAGAGAAAATCACTGAGGAAATGTTATCTTAAGTTATGACGGTAATGCTTGAAAAAGGAAAATTGAAGGTGACAGGCTAAATCTTAAGGAACCTTTCCATTATATAAGAATGCAGTCAGCAAAAATTCAGAAACTGTTCAGAGATTAAAAATATTAAAACACAATCTATCTCTAAAAAAAAGTATATAATTTTACCTATCTATATTTTAGATATTGTATGTATATATGAATTTTATGTGAATAAAAACATAAATCTGTATTCATTGTCCTTATATAGGGGATCTGTGTATTATATAACACACATTTCAAATAATACTAGAACCGTCCATTGCTTAAAATCCAATTCAAAACATATTTTGACAGAGATGAGTATTTATACCAGTCTTCTGCCCTCTACTAAGAACAATGGGACTGGACTGGAACCCTAAAGTAGTTAGATTAATATTCATATTTGAAAAATTAATGTGATATTTTTAACAGTTGTAGCTTCAGGATTTTTTAAGTTATTTTATTTAGTTATTTTATTTCTATTTCCTCAGGAAAAGCTAGATTACTGACAAAAATTCCTTACATGTTGACATTGAAAAACAGTTACATTAGTTGTTATTATTATTATTAACAACTATTAGTTGTTATGAGACTTCAAAATGCTTGAAGAACTAACATCTGCTAGTTGGATATATAGTTACTGCACTATTCACAATGTATTCTGACTCTTACATGTGCTGTACCAGGCACATTTCCCTCTCTTTAAATTTAAATTTAAACTTACAGGCTGATTTATTTATTTTTTTTCTCTATCATGTTCATAAAAATGTGTTTACAAAAACTGCCTTGATAACATTTAATAGCACTGTGTTATTTTGAATGACCAGAATGAAATACAGAAATAATTTTTGACCTTAATCATGCAAAAACTCTCAGAGAAATGGATGAATAAAAAATGCTCATTTAAACAAACAGGAATTTTGAGATAGGAAGATCTGTCATTTAGCAGTCTCTTAGTACAGTCCTCCATGGTGTAATATTTCTATATTGCTTCGAGATCAATTTTAAGTGTTTAAAATAATTTCATCATATTATGAGAGAGACATTTTTTCATAATGACAGACCTTGTATCTTGAGAAAATATATATGTATATATGTAATTATATGTATATATGTAATTATGTTTCCTCATTTTTATCCTTTTATTTCTAGGTTTAACTTTAACTTAATATATCTGTTATGAAAACAGGGAGAAGAATTGTTTAAAAATATTTATTTATTTATTTATTTATTAGATTGTTTATTTATTAATTTATTCTGTACATATTCTTCTGTATATTCAAACACAGAAGACTAAGCAGGACTTTCTGGAGACCCATGTTCAGTATGGCAGCCCTGCAAAGAATAAAAAGCAATGCTGAGTATCTGTCTACTACTTAAAAATTTTGGTACTATATATCATGTGAAATTTAAGACAAATTAAATGTTTATGGGAGACAAAATACAATACTTTAAGATTTCTCCTAGAAGGAAATCTAGTGACAGCTTCTGTAATGCGGACAGAGGAAATATACTTCTGTGTCTTTCTCAAGGAGAAGGAGACTGTCCAGTCATTGCTACAAGGAAAAGCAAAGTCAAGGTGCAGTCCTATTTCAAATTAAAGCTTTGGTGGAGAGCATGTCTTGTGTACTTTTTCTATGGCACCACATCGCCTGAACTGGGCTTTTTCAGCGAGGAACACTGAAGATCTCCCTATGCCACTAAAATAAGTGCAGAGAACATGAAATTAATTAACTACTATAGCTCAGTGAAGGGGCTGAAGGTGCAAAAGGATCTCACAAATAACCCCTGTTCTGGTAAGGAAGGAATAACGTTTTTAAAGGTATTTGTCTCTCATATCACTATTTAGTCAGTACAGGTCAGATGACAGTAATTACAGCACCTTAGGGAGAATGATATTGAATTAATGGAAGGTAGAAATATTTTTAAAATGAATTAAAAAAGGGGGAGAGAGTTGTACTGGTAATTAACTGAGTGCTTTTTAGAGGAAAGACCATTTGGTGGTGAGAAGAATGGTATTGTACTTTGCTTATGTAGCACTTCTTCAGAAATATAACAATGGGAACTCTTCCAAAAACAAGAATCAGATGTGGTAAGAGTTCAGGTATCTCTCTGAGAAAAGTATCTCATGTCTAGGAGGATTCTCCTTTAGACACTTCATATAAAATGAATCTTACAAGTTCTTGAAATTCATTCATCTTGAATGAAGTACTCCATTTTGTCAAGGATTTTATGGGCATTTTTAACAATATTTGACTGAAACAATTTATTATTGTTATTTTAAGACTGTTTTGTTCCTTTTTATTTCAATTAATTACTTTCTGAAATAAAGTAATCTTGGATGATGTTCTTCATCCTTTATTTATGCATAGAAAGAAATCATGCCATGTCATGTTCCAGAAACATTTTTATTTATTCTTCATACCCTCAAAAACAGGCAATTTCATTCTATCCCAGAGAAGATTTTCAGAGGCATGAATAGCTATCTTCTTAACTTTTATCAGACCTTGGGTACAAACATATTTGTTTTCTATATTTTGTTCAGAGTTCTGATCAAAAATAGCTCAAAATATTAAGTTATTTCATGAATAAGACTAGAACTTTCAGTATTTTTTATTATTATTACTTAGGCCAAACATACATAAGCCAAAAACTGCAGTATTTATTTTTCCAGTACAAACCACTTAAGTATTATTTATTCTTATATTTAATACTAATAAATAGATTAATAGACTAATAAATAGACTAATAAATAAACTAATTTAAAATAAAATCCCATGTATCACTAAAAAGTTTTTATATCCTAGGCTTGGGATTATCTCAAAACTCAGAACACTATATTTCAAATATTCACACTGTTTCTCCTATGGAAACAATAATCTTCAGATCTGTGGCTCACAGTAAAATAAAACCAAATCTAATATTCATATTTGTAAGCATACAAAAGAGGTTTCCATCAAAGTACCTTTTTCAATATTTATTACTTTTAAAGACATTTTCTCAAGAAACAAACTGAAAAGTATTGTGTCAAGATTCACTTCTATATATTAATGTGTTTACATTTCAATATGGAAACACCTCAATCATGTTGGCAAACTAAACTTTTAAGAAGATATGTAATCTAAAAATGTAACTTTCTCAAGTTTTGTTAACACATTTAATTGTTACTTCTCTTTGGCTAACTGACTGGCATGTGAGACTTTCAATATGTATTTGTGTAAAAGTGTGCTAACATCTTAACTTTAAAATGTCAGAAATATACTTGTTTTGTTAATTGTAAATCTTTTCCCAAAGGACTCATTAGGCCTTTGACATGTCCTTTTTTGTGCATGGTATGAAAGTACTGCAAGGATACATTAAAACAGAACATCACATTTTTTAGAATTTGGTGAATACAGAGATAGAAAGCCTCCTGTCATACTGAACTTTACACTTAGAGGTTAACTAGATAGAAAATGTTGTCCCCAGTTTTACGCTAACTGGAAAAAAAAATCTGATTTACTTGGTCTAAATCTGAACTTTTAGTTATAAAAGAAGCAAATAACAAAATACAGTTATGTGCTAAACCCAAAAGGCTCTGCTGAATATCTATTTCCCAGATTTTTATTTATTTATTTATTATTATTATTATTATTTTTTAAGAAAATAACCTTTCTGTGAAGAAAATTTTCAAACCCTAGTACCACATTTCAGTTTACTATTTTAAAAATATTATCAACTAGTCAGATAATACTTGGTCATCAAATCATAGAATCATTGGATCATTTAGGTTGGAAGGGAGTTTAAAATCACCTAGTTTCAACCCCCTGCCATGAGCAAGGATGCCAACCACTAGGGTCAGGTTGTTCAGCGCCCAATCAAACTTGGCCCTGAACACCTCGAGAGATGAGGTGTCCACAGATTCCCTGGCAACCTGTTCAGTGCCTAAATTCCCTCTGAGGAAAGAATTTTCTCCTAAAAATCAATTGTTGTTGTTGTTATTATTATTATTATTTCTTTTCTTTTAGCTTGTTTATATCTTACATTTATCTCTTGGTATCTCTTTGGTATCTTCTTGTCTGCCAGCCAACATGTGTTGTCCTTCATGTTGTTATATGTCAGGTACCTGAGATTCATCTAAAATGTTTGCTATTTGTGACCATAGAGAGCACTGCAAAAATATTCCACGTGCTCTTTTTCCTCTGTGTATATTTACCCTTCACAGTGTGTGATGAGGCTTTAGCTATCTTCTTCCTGCTTTCAGTCCATCTAGGGTATGGGTAATAGCTAGAAGCTGTAACCTGTGAGATTTTAAACCCAGTTCCCTGAGCAGAAGGCTTAGATAAAGTTTGGTGTTCATCCAAAATGAAATGAATCTTCTAAACTTTTGAATAGTTTTTTTTTTTTTTTTTTTTTTTTTTTTTACTTTGTGAATATAAATGTTCTGTAGTCAACCAGTTAATATCCTACTTAAACAAAGTTTACTTAATAAAAAAAGGCTTTAATTATATACAGCTGTATACCATTAATATTCTTGGACAGAGCTTTCTGCATACAGGAAGATATAAAGTAAATGAACAAGACATGACCTAAGACAATACATAACTATTTCCTTAGTTCCAAAAATGCATTTATTGATTTTTGTTTTTACCATAGTCAGAATAATACAAACATTTGTCAGCTGCATACTTTAGCACTCAGACCCTGTAGAACTATTAACAATTGCCTTTATATATTGCGCTACAAATAAAATCTTGTTGCAACATATACCATTCCATCCCTTCTTCAGATATATGAATAAATACCATTTTCACAGAACGGTAGCAGTGTTCTGATACTTCAGTTGCTATTGGTAACAATAGGATGATAATACTTTTGGGATGAATTATGCATTAATTGTTTCAGTGAAAAAATGGAGATGAACTTTATTTATGGTTGGGTTTCTCTAAAAGGGTTACAAGGGTTGCTCTTTTATTGTGTACGCCAGGTTTTCAAATCAATATTTATACATTTTCCCCAATGCTAATGCAACCCTATCCATTTGTTAAAATAAACAATAAAACCTGACCTATTTACAGTGCTGTACGTATGTTATGCCAGTTACTCTATAAACATCACTGTAGAGAATTAACACTATGGATTCCACAGCATAACTTATCAAACATGCTATCTGAAAATTAAAGGCCTCCTTCTGTGGTCCTTTCACATATGCAATTCTCTGAAGTGGAGGTCTGTGAAGGGGTTAAGTGAAAATTACTGTCCACAAAAATTTGGAAACTTACAGGAAACTTGAAAATCTAGAATTTGATTCAAGAATCAGGACAGATTCTCTTGTAATGTTAGAAAAAGTAGCCCTTTGAATCCCAATTTATACCTTCTGAAGATATAATTAATGCCTGTGAGAATACATCTCAATTGTAAATTGCTAGATTTCTTAATACTCTTCCCATCATGCTTCAACTTTGACCCTATGGAATCCCTCTCTCCTGAAAGGAGAGGGTTTTTTTAGCCTACATGTCTCATTCATCTTTAAATCTTTTCTTCGATCCTCTCTTCTTTTTAAAACCAGGACTGCTGACAACTGCACCAAGTGTTAGCTGAGTGAGTAGCCCTAATTTATCTTATTAGAATCTGAGCCCTGACCACCAACCTAATTTCACCTCAGACCTTTTCCTCACATTTATTAAAAATGACTTATGTCCCTCTCAAAAAATTTGCTTGGAAAAGATATGTTAAGTGGAAAAATATGACAGAAACTATATTCAGTACAACCTTATTATAGCTTTCATTATCTCATAATATTAACAACTAATTTTAAATATGTTATGAAAAAGCTCTTTAAGATATAAGTAAGGATGAAATTTAAGCAGCTGTATTGGGGAATTCTGTTTTGTATAACATGAAAATCTGTATGCATATAACAGTGAAAATGACTGATTCGTCTGTCATATTTTAGTACAAAATAAGAGCAAATACAATGACCATATATTTGAGCAGATTTTGATTGACATATTGATATGATAGACTAAAGGTTAGAAAATTTTCAGGACAAGAGAGAAATTTAGAAATATGTACATATGTCTATCATGTCTATCATGTCTACCATAGGCCATATATTTAATAGCTCCTTGTCCTTAAAAGAAATTCGGACACTTGGTCTAACACAATCACCTGTTGATTTATTTATTTATTTATCTATTTTCACCTGTCATATCTATACTGTTATATCATTCTCTTTCTGAAGTTAGTGGGAGTTTGTCTTCAACACGGACTACTGAATTGTATTCTGCAGGGATTTTCTCTAAGGAAGGTAAAATTGACAACTGAAATACACAGACAAAAAAAAGTATCCATAAACAGGAGTTTAAGGTCAAAAGACATCATTATGATTGCCAAGACTGAGTTTCTTCCTACCTGTCTTTAGTTGCTTAAAGTTAGCTTAACTTAGTTATTCATCTTCCTTCTGTATTTTCCATAGAAACCAGTATGCCTGGACAGACGTTCATCTTTCACAATTTTAGTGTTAAACATAGATTGTATAGATTTCCGTTTGGATGAATGACTCTCTCCATTGACTGTCAAAAAAAAACAAAAACAAAAACAAAAACAAACAACAAAAAAAACCAGATCTTTTACACCGGTTATATAAATTTAAATATTTAAATAAAGTGGAAATTAGGTGATTAATCCAGCTCTGACCCATACTTTGATTATTATAAACTCTGGAGCTTCACTCACCTATTCTTCCAATATACAGAATTCTTTTACTGAGGGAGCACTAACCAATAACTTATGGTTGAGCTAAAGATGACTTCTCAAATGTACAATATTTGTTTTAAGAAAATTCCAAGCCTAAAAATAAAGACTTGACCGATCTCATCCAAGGACCAAGTGTGGCTCTTAGATGGACATGCAGAGCTCCCTGCAAGCCCAGAAGAAACTGGCTGTTCTATGTGAAAAGTGGCACAAGCTCCCCCAGTCGTGCAACAACAGTACTGTTTATTGACTAAACTTGTACCAGACCTGCACAGGCAGATGCAAGATAGGACTTAGACTGAAAGAGTAGATGTTTAAAGATATTGAACACCTCCATTCCTCTGATAAATGATAACCACTGTTAAGTATTTAATGAAGGCCAAACAGTTTTGACATGTACATGGGCACAATTTCCTTTATAAATTAATAAAAATACTCGCTGTAGCTTCTTGAATATCATAGACAGTCTTAAGACCACTATCATCTTATTGTTAATATTTAAGGAATATGAAGAGAATAAACAACAAAAAGAAGTTTGAAAAGTCCCTTTAAGTCTCCTTGCTCTTGTTGTATTTGTAACATTTTTTATTCCTTTCCCCCTTCCCCCGCCCCTCTTTTTTTTACAGATAATGTTCAACCTTCTGGTTAAAGTTAAATTTAGAGGTGCATTTGAGATCAGTTTTATTAGGAAAGTAAAGTGTTTAATCTATTTGAACAGATTGCTGATAAAAATCCCTTCAATATCACTTACTATGCACTCTAAACACTTGATGGGCAGGAGAAGATACAAGTGCTCCCTCACTATGGCAAGAAGAGGCTGGATGCTCTCTGATATTGCTATCCCACATGCTACAGTTGTCAAGATCCCTGTATTATCTGTTCTGTAAGTGGAGCACTCACACTTATCGTTGCAGGAGCTGTCACTCTTACTTCCTCCTATATCATATTTAAGGAGACTGCTTAAGATATCTCTTAAGATATCCTCTTCCATCCTCAGTTTAAATATGGAATTAAACATGATTATTTGTATTCTTGACTGACATAGAGGAAATAGAGAAAGATAACATGATTTGTAATGTTTACTATAGGAACTTCTTGATGGGCTGTGCAGTAACAACACCATCAAGTTTTATGTAGTTGTTATATGTGCCATTAGCCAAATTTGGAACAGGCCATTTCTTTCCACTAAATAAATAAATAAATACATAAAAAATAAAAACTGTGACTACGTATTGAGGAAAATTGGAAGAAAAGAATCACAAGAATATTCAAAAGCCTTTACACATTGGTGATAAGGTATTCCTAGCTATTGAAATTTGAAATTTATGTATCTAGCTAAGAAATATTTAATAATATCATTCTCAGAAATTTTTCTGACAAAAAATTGAACAAGGGTAAATGAAAGGGTAAGGGTGTCTATATTTTTCAGGACTTTCTATTATGCTTACAGTTCTTTTTAATCTATTCCAACCATTTGAATTAACATAGAAATACAGATGTGTCTAGGCAAATGAAATTAAGAATAAAACAATCTCAGAAATGAAATACTCTGTCTCTTACTCTTCCTATAAAAGCCATTTAAAAACACACTTGTCTGAAATGTTATTCAGCCATCTGAAATACTTTTGCATCAGTAGAATTGCTGAAAAATAAGCTGGGAAGTCATTCTCTATAAGTTTACAGAGTTAATTATTTTTGATTTTCCTGAATATGTCTGTGAAAATTTTGACTGTATGAATAGTTTGGGTGTGTTCTTTACTCAGCATTCTAGCTTTTGATGTGTTTGTTTGTTTATTTGTTTATTTTAATAACCTTTGATTTTCTTTCTCTTTCTTCTCTTTACTTCTTAAAGAGTTTTTTTTTTTTTTTTTTTTTTTTTTTTTTTTTTGTTTGTTTGTTTGTTTGTTTTTTGTTTTTCCTTGACTATGTCTTGTCACTGAGAAAATGAAAAGTTTTTGCTTCTTAAAAGTCTGGAAGGGTCAGAATAGAAGATCATCCATTTTCTCTTAAAAAAATGAAAATCTCAGAAATACAGAATTTTGGTCAAAAAGTCTATGTCTGGATACCATACTTTCTTTTCAGCTTGTGAATAAGGCATTTTAGACATTTGTATATGTTATTTTATAATGAATTGCTATTTTATCATGAAGTTTATCATATTTACACATATAAATGTAAAGCTGGTGCCTGTAAGTGAAGACGGAAAATAATTTACTGAAGGTTAACTTTAACATAGACCTTGTTTTGGATATCAGAACAGGCAGTTCTAAAAATTTCTATTGTTTCACTCTACAGATTTTAAAGGCCTGACAATCTGCCTTATGCACAGATGAGAAAGTGTCTGAAGCCAAGCTCAGGTGGGTTTTACATTGCGGAGAAACAGAGGGAAATCAGCACTTGGCTCCACACATTTGCTGTCCATGCCCGTGTCTGCCCCCAGTACTGAGCTGCTAGTGGGTATGCATCTGCAGCTGTGCCCATCCTTAGCTCCCCAAGCATGGTTCAAGGGACATGAAGCTCATGTTGACTTGGCAATCACTGTATAGTTATGTCAAATCCCCCAGCTTTGGAAAGGGAGCACATAATCTAGGATGTCTGTACTGTAGCTATTCCCCATTTGCCTTTCCACCATCTTCTGCAGCGGACTGCTAACCCATGCAGTGGCATGAAGGAGCAGGTGGCAGCTATTTAATGCCTTGCTCTGAAGCCACATGGATGCTTTTCTCCTGCATGCAGACACCCCAGGGCCTTCTGTCTTTAAAACAGGCCCATCTGCTCCTCTCCACTGCACATGCTAGAGAGAATACTAGTGCTTAAAAAATGGGCAGTAAAACCACGACATACCTGGGACCAAAACATCAGCTAACAAAAACCATTTAAAGCTAAATGGACTGTAGTCTTTAGCAATACTTTTAGTATCTGTCCCAGGTTATGAACATGTTAGCAGTGGAAAGTTTTTTTGAATTATTTAATTGTAATTGTGAATTATTTAATTGATGCTTTTATGATTTTCTTGGAGATGCATTGTACATGCAAGTGCTTTGCTGTACCACTGAACTCACTACACTCTCTCTGAGCCTTCTGTTCCTAGCTTAATGCAAGTATTTCTATTTCTCTCTTTACATGACTAAACCAAAATAGACTAATGAAATGAAGTGAAACATGCCAGGTACTCTTCAAATGTAATATTTTAAGTATAAAAAACTGCATGCCAGCTAATGTATTACAGTGCTTCTTTGCTTAAATAATTCAAGATAGAAAACAAAAACTAAAATTTAAGTTAGCTTCTCTAACCTTCCAGGTTATGATATTGCATTGGTGTAGCTGAACACTGATTTTATTTGGCAATAGGTATGGTCTCCAGTAAACAAGATAATTGTGAAGACTTCATCCCTGAACTGTGTCCACGATGTCCAAAGAATGGACATACTCTTCTCAATCTGTAAAAAGGTAAAAGACAACGTGTGTGTATGTATGGTTGTGCTCAAAGCTCAAAGTGCCAAATCCAACACAATTTCAGACTACAGAAATGAGATCTGCTTATATTCTTGATTTTTTTTAATAACACTAAGCTGAGCCAGTGATATTCTTCTCAAAGTTCTGAAGGTCCAAAACACAACACAACCTTGACATTACCTGTCATCCAGAAGGAAATGTGAAGCTTTTCTTTTTCTTTCTTTCTTTCTTTCTTTCTTTCTTTCTTTCTTTCTTTCTTTCTTTCTTTCTTTCTTTCTTTCTTTCTTTCTTTCTTTCTTTCTTTCTTTCTTTATTCCTT
>CM021797.1:16179061-16214399 GCA_011076525.1 Nettapus auritus
TTCTTTCTTTTTTATTTCCTTTCCTTTCTTTTCTTTCTTTTTCTTTCTCCATTGGAGGAATAATTGCAGTTCTTTTCAAATCTCCAAGGAAATTTTTCAGCTATGTAAAGTTATAACAAGATGTGACATCCAGTCCTGGCTAATCAGTGTTCAACACAGACCCACTACTGCAGTGCAGGGGGTGGCACTTTCAATTTGCCTGTGACACTGACCAGGTTTTTAAGATACAGTGAGTGAAGGGAGAAAATAGCATAAAAATGCTTAAATTTTTATAGAAAAGGTATAACTTTGTAAGAAAGCACTATCATAAATTCCAAAAAAGTGTATCTTAATGATACACTTAGAGTAAATCATTTGCCTTGAGAGACAGGAGGTCTCTGGTGACCTGTATGGCAGCCACAAGAGACTACCAGACTAGCTACTTTCAGCTAAATGTACTCTCATATTAATATTTTAAAATGCCATAATGCCTCTCTGAAAACCTCAGAGGACAGATACATCAATTTGCGAGGTCTTCACTCCAGGAAATAGAAACACGGATAATCTGCCATTAAAAGAAATAGTTCATTATGCCTGCTTCTTGGGAGCACATAAACTATGTCCCTCACATACTTATGTTGCAAATCCTCTCTTTAATGTGAAGGGAAACACCATGCCCCAGAGCTTTATTGTCCCACTGTTTATTAGTACAAAAAGGGTTGTTGTGGTATGAAATCTTAAGCTTGTTGCAGTAATCAATCAGCTTCAAAGAGTCTCTTCCCTGAGCCAGAATCGTTACAAATAAATCAATTAAACATAAAGTTTCTATTTTCAGGAGGATCACAATACAGGAAACCAGCAGTGCATCATAGTTAGAGAAAAAGAATTTACTAGACTGAGGCTTCTAATGTAAGACCCTTTTGTCTTTTTTTTTTTTTTTCTTGTGAAGTGTGATTTATTTTTTGTTACAGTTAAATCCCAAAATATTCCTCTTTTAAATGTCTATTTCAATATGAGTAAATTATATATTTATGAGAATATTAAACACTACTACTTAACACTTCTTTAGCTTTAGAATGGAATAAGAATTTGTTTGCACCATTTTGGTCATTAAGGACAAAAAATCAGAGCAGAGTAGACTTGTTACTCTTGCAAAATGGCATGCATAAAAACAATTTTTATTTTGCCATTTTATTTGCCAGTGGAGATACCAGACATTAGGACATGTATTTTTTATTATTTTTTTTTTTATTGAGAATTTCTGCTTTATCTTTGTTTGACCATGTTCCTGAGATTTTCTGTCATATTAAAAAAAGTCAAGAACAAAAATTTTCTATTCTATTCTATTCTATTCTATTCTATTCTATTCTATTCTATTCTATTCTGTTCTGTTCTGTTCTGTTCTGTTCTGTTCTATTCATTAGTTTAATATTATCTTCACTTTTCTTTAGTGTGTAAACTGGCTACTCACTATAATTTTTTTTTTATTTTTTATTTTTAATAGCTGAATATTAATTTATTTTCTGGGAGAGAAATGGATACATGGTTTTATAAAAAACACATAAACATACCTTATGTTTATTTTATCAATGACTTGTCAAAGAAAGAGCCTTTTTGTTTATTTGGGGGGTGACGTGCTGAGATCTGTGATAATCTCAAATTTCAAATGTGTAAGCCAATGTTCTGAATATATATATATATATATATATGTATGGTTTTAAGTGAAATAGAGTTGCTGCCTTAAACCCTTGCTTTTGCTGTGTAGTTTGGAAGTTTTGTTGTGGAGGAGGTAGAGAAATATATCAGATAAAGGATGGTCTTTGAGGAAAAGACTTGCCTGAATAACTACAGCCAGTTGTTATTTCTGTCACGTAGCCATACTGTGGATGAAATGGGTACATGGTCATATATGGCTGCTGGGCATAATCTTATTTTTCTATATACACAACCAGAGATTTTCTAGTTAGAGCCCCTTGTCTGATTTATATCAGTGATGGGGGCTTACAACTGAACAGTGCCCCAAGAATGAGGCTAAAGTGTTTCTGCATCAGGTGTCTAAATAAAACAATCACTTTTGTTGGATTTCTGTTGCAGATGAATCTCAATTTTGACAATTTTCTCCATGAATAAAACCAAAACACATATTTTATTTTGGAAAACAAACAAAATTGGCATGTTTATTTACTGAACTGATGCCAAACATTTTGTTCCGAGAAAACAACGAGCTGCATATTTGTCTGTGCACATAGTGTTGAGGAAATTGCAGCCTGAGGTTACAGGCTGAGTTTCTTGAAAAATTACATCTACTACTGCAAAAAAATAAAATTGTATATTATTATTTTTTTAATAATAATGATACATTTCAGCTCATGTCACCGCTGGTGCATAGGAGATAACTATTGACTTGATGGCAAAAGGGACAATCTGATTCAATTGCAGCATTCATTCATCACACTTAACAGGGATAATTAGTTTTGAAGAATAATTGCCCTTACCTTCCAAATGTAATTTGTCCTCTAGTGGTGTTAATGTCTCTCCATTGGCTATAGTTGGAGATCATGATGAGTAGGGTTTTTGGTCTAACTTCTCAATTACTTCCTAGTGATCTGTGGAATGGATTAGAGAATCAGATCCTGAAGTTCTTCATTGTTCACACTGCCTCCAGCTCAACTGTGTTCTGTCTATAACAATATATATACTCTGTTCAGCAATAGCATCTGGATGATCTGGATGACCAGGCACAGAGGATAACATCCATTCAAATTCAGCCTGCAGTATCTTTACCATTCTATCCAACTTACACTTTCTGTTTGAGAGGGAGAGAACAGCTGATCCACTCTCATCATATATTTAATTTATGCAAACTATAAACATAAATCTATACTATTTTTTTTTTGTATGGGAAAAAATGCTTTCCTATATGGAAAACAAAAAAAAATTATTTATCTTCTCCTTTACTTGTGATGGAGAATTATCAGAGAAAATCATTATACTTTTAGAGATGGAGCTCATCATCCCTACAGAATTCAGTATTGTTGTAACAGAACCATAGAAGTGTATTAGTCAGTCTTCTGGAGAGGAGGATTTTCATAAGACAGCAAAGGATATCTGAATGGATGAATTCTTATATTCAGTGGAATCTCCTTCATGGAGGACCACATTAATTCCCTGGCATCCTATGTCTTGGAACAAGGTCTCCAGTGTGGCTGGGAAATATCCATCACTGAGGTTTTCAAGACCAGACTAGACAAAGCCCTAAGCAACCTGGTCTGAATTCAACGTTGACTCTGCTTTAGACAGGATGTGGGACCAGATGTTTACTCAAGGTACCCTTCAGCCAGAAGGTTTCAGTGATTTGAGAGTTTTAGCATCTGTCCCAAAATAAACCCCTCAAATACATATAGGGTTATTCCAGGAATCACAAAATTCCAGATTGAATTTCATCTTTTTAGACTTCTGTTTCGCTGTTCTTAACAAGAAAGTGTAGCTTATTGTGAATAATAATTAAAAAAATGCTATGAATTAGATCAATCAGTCAATCAATTAAATAATCAGTTCTGCAATGATAACATAGAAATAAAGAAATATGAGGCAATATTTGTGTAAAATGTAAAAGAGAAAAAAAATTTAATGTTCTTACAGCTACCATCATTTACCAGTTTATCTAGTGATATATCCATGATTGCAGTGCTTGTAAAATGGCATTGTTGTAAATAGCTGGCCCCAGAGGGCTTTCTTGGCTAGTGACGCTGAAGAACTAATTTGCACCAAGATATGAAATTAAGGTTTTGTTCCAAGACAAAATGAGAATAAAGGAACATACTGGTAAATCTGTGCAAAAGGAACTAGCATCAGTAAAACTATCTTCTCTTTTGAAAAACAAAACCAGCTAAAACCCTTCAGTAATATCCACTGGTTCCATGATACATAATACACTGTGCATATGGTGAAATGTCAAAGTGCTCTTCCAGACCCACAAAAGAAACAAAGGTACAGAAAAACCACTTAATATAACACTAATACTTCCAGAGGGGGTGCACTAATTCTGTCACTCTATTCAGAGAAAAATATGAAGCATTCAGCTACATTTTCCTTTGAGTTACCAGATGGTCCTTCTAAGAGAGAGAAAATATCCTCTATGAATTAATAGTGTACTTGCTCTATTTGCGTACCTGTCTGGGATAAGGTTGCATCAGATCCTCTAATTGTTATAAAACACCTGCTCTGGTAATAAACAAAACAAGTTAGGGACAGAAAGAAAATAGTTTTGTGATCATGTTAGAAGGCTTGTTGAACTTGTTTTATGTGAAAGCTTGAAAGGCTTCCACAGATGTATCAGCTTTGGAATGTTGGATGACCCCATCACTACAAAAAATTATCTCTGTGAAGCTGAGTGATAATAGCGCATTTTATTAACAAGTAGAAGATACCACTTACTGTTCAGGGCCAGGTATTTATTAATAGAGATTTTAATTTATTTATTTATTTATTTATTTATTTATTTTAAATCTGTTTATTTATTTTAAATCTAAAGATTGTACTTAACTGTCATTTTGCTTGAGAAGTGTAGTAAATTTACAAGCTAGGAACTCCTATTTCCAAACATCTAAAGTATATACCTTGTTCATGTGCCTATGATAAAAGATCTATATTTCTAAATAAAGGATTATTTCTTAAAGGTGGTTCTGACATAGCTGATGATGAATTGCTGATCTTCCTAGAACACAGTGAGAACTGTCTAGTTAGACAAATTCAAAGTGAAATTTCACCAGTAGTCATGGCAAGGCCTCCATGTTTTTAAGTCTTTAGATCCAGAAGATATAACTATCTTCTGGGGTATATTTCCATCAAACATAATTTAACTCTGGATCACTGAAGAGTAGAACATTGGATTAAATTCTATTTTTGCTCCTTCAGGTCTTGCTTGTGAAGATAAGTGTCTCTCTAACTTTGCTCCATGCCTTTTATCACTTTTGATGATATGGATTCCAAGTATTCTACAGTCAGGGGAAAACCCTCAATTGATTTCTGAAGCTTTTGAATCAACCTCATTTAGATTATAAGTAAAACAAAACATGTTTTGCTTAGAAATAGCAGAAAAAGTTTTTCACACACACTGTTCCTATGACTTTCTTTCTAGCATTCTTGCAGTTCAGTCTTATATCCAAATATCATACATCATGCCAGAGAACCTTTCATTTCACCAAAAATCCTTTAAAGACATTTCTGCCTTTTGTCTAATAAACTTGGTGTAGCACCTGGCTCATGCATCTTGAAGAGGTGCTTAATTTCTCAGAGTGGATGAGAGGCAGAAAAGCTGGGAAAGTTGTTACAGTGTCTCAGGCACCCAAGAACCTGAATTTGCTGCTTTTAAGGCAAGGAATGATGGCGGGTAACTCTTGTTCTGTTATCTTGAATTCCAGTTAACTTAGAAAAGATGAGTACATAAAACTATTTATTTGTCATATTCACGATGACAAAGTCAAAAATTATTAGAAAAGACATGAGTAAAAGTAAAAGGAAATCATACATCACTCACAAAAGATTAGATCAGAAAGTCCTTTTTCTATCAGTTAGCTGACTGGATGTTTTCTTTATGAGAAACCTGACAGTAATCTTTGCATGGTGCTCCTTTCTTAGCAAAATGTCTTAGAAGAACATGTTAACACTGCCATACCTTCTTTTCATATTTTCTAGGAGATCTAAGGTCTGTTTAGTGTTTCTCTCTGAATCTTCGAATCTTCCTCTGAATCCACTTTTTTTTTTTGAGATTGGCTCTTCATTAAAGGATCTTTCCATATTTATGTAGATGTCTTCCAGTCTCCCTCTCTCTCTCTGCCACCATTGCACTGAAACAGTTAGTTTAAAACAGTGTAAAATCCTCCTCACTATCAGTTTGACATTCTTCAGTTTAGCGTACGGCTGTCTCTATACATATATACCTGTTACAGTAATTTGTACATTGTAAAATGATATTCAATTCAAATCTCTAGACAGATTAATTCAATACTGTTTGTTTTTTGCTGTTGACTGAGACAATACCTGTTGGCAGACCAACACTTTCTGGTGACAACAGAATTGACAGGGTTGATCCACACACTTTCCTCAGAGACATGCTGTGATAACCACCTGTATTTTATCATGATCTAAAGGTACATTAAGGGGGAAGTATAGCTGGACTATGTATATATGTAGTATAATATAGCATATTACTAACATTTTAATACAGGCAGACTATTCAGCTGCAGCCATCAAAATACAGCAACTTGTCTGAGAATCAATTAGAAAGTTTGATTCTTCAGATATTATCTGGAGTAAATAGATGCACAACAGGTAAGATCTCTAAGGGCCACATTGCAGTTATACCATACCCTTATGGAATAAAAGATACTTAGTATCTGCAAAAATATCAACATCTGGTACACAACATGAAGAGAAAGAGGTGGATCATTTGGCACTGTATTGTGGACTGCCTTGGCAGCCTTTGCAAAAATTATAGAGGTATCTTTAATGTCTTGTGGCAAGGGGCCAAATGCTGACATTTGTCACACAGCTGGACCTAACCCTTAACCCAGTGAAGCTCAGTATGAATTTCAGCACAGGGCATGAATCCATTTATTGTATATTCACTTTAATAATCTGGTTGACCTTGTACTTTCTAAGCTTAGGATAAAATCTATTTGATTCTCTGAAAAGCTGAGCTCGATACAAACACATTATGAAGTTTGGTAGTGTTCAATGTTGTCTTCATTTTGCTACATATAATGGTCCTATTCTTCACTGTTCATGAATTATGTAGGTCACTACATACTCATGCCAGGAAAACCTTTCTGGCACCCCACACAATCATGTATTTTGTATATGTGTTGACATGTTATTGTGATGCTTTCAGAAATATTTCAGGGAAATACTAGTACGTTAATATGACTATTTTTGTTTGTCTCTGTAATGACAAGTGAAGTAATTGTCATGAATACGACTATGCAGAGACCAAGAAGGAGTTTAACTTCCTGTTATATTAATAGCAGTCACCTCTCTAGAAACGGTAATATATGTTTGCCAGGCTTTGAACAGGTATGTTCTGCATTTGATTGAAATGGAAATCTTTTGAAGGGATGCTCCCATGTGTAAGGCAGTGTGGAAAGCTCAGCAGAAACCATATGAATTTACCTAAATAATTATGTGTTCTGTAGATATAAAACCATATATACAAAGTGAAAATCTCAGATATGCACATTGCAAATTGTAATTTATACACAAGTGAATAATAGATTGAATACCTGTATTTCTTTACTGATATTTCTTTGTATGATGGTAACACTCAAGTACGCATGATTTCATGGAGTATGAGGTGCACGCTGCTTCAGTTCTCTCTTTAAGGTACCCCATAAAAAGTTTTAAATTTTTTGATCACTAAGTAGTTTTTCTTGAATTTAAAACAGTCAGAAGGTTCACCATGTCTCTCAAGTCTGTAAGTATTGTTTTCAAATTCAAAGTGATTTTATTTGTTTTCAGAGTAGCACTTCATTAACAGGGGCCAACATTCAACTGGCAATCCAATACCAGTCATTAGGTATTTTCATGTGTAGCTGTGCAGTCACAGGATAAAACATCCAACCAGTGTAAGAACTGAATCACAGGCCGGTCTCTCTCATTCTTTTTTTTAAGCATCAAAATTTCAGGAAATCACTATTTGAACATTTTCCTTCATGCTTTCATACCTGTCATATTGCATCAAGATCACTTATTAAAGTCAGCTGTATACCAGTGAAAATCAAAGCAGTACCAGGATGGGTTCTGAGGGTTGCCAGTCTCTTAGAAGAGCTAGGCAGATCAGTCTTTGCATAAAATTCAACAAATGCTTCTACTTATTTTATGATTTCACACATAAAGTTGTGCATATCTGTAAATAAACAGAGCAGTTAAACAGGCTCTAGTAAATGCATGTATACATAGGACTTGGAATAAAAAAAAAAAAAAATGAAGAAGGAAATGCAGGTGTTCTAACAGAATTAAAACATGAAAAGATCACAATTTTGACCTTCTACTGTAGTTCATTGTTTATAAAATCTTCTGATAGTAAATGTGTCTTAGATACTCAGTGCATCTCCTAGCCATTATGAGGTATGGTCTCAAGTAACTAATAATATAACAAAGCAACTATAGGGTTTGAAATACTGCATACCAGAAATACAGTAAAATGTGTTTATATTATATTTAGTAATTTAAGATAATGATGAAAAGTTATTTCACAAAACACTTTTGAAAAAAAGATGACATTTACTTTGTCATCTCTCATGGTCCATCATATGAATGTTTTCTACCTTTTATGCCAAGTGTTTATTCAGTTTACAGGAATGTAAAATTATATTTATAAACTAGGTACCAACTTTTATTAGCAATTAACCTGATTCCAGTTTAAATGAGTCTTCCCTATCAGTCCTGACACTTTTTACTTCTATAACTTGACTTCTCAAGAGCATTCTACCATATGACTATGATGGAAGGCACCTCTTTCTGGAAAAAAAAAAAAGGTTATTCTAGTATGAACAAAGAAAATTGTGTTATTTCTAGAAATTCTCCATATCTCATTACTTCTCTAGAGAATTTTACCTCGATTTCTGACCTTGCTTTCTTGCTGCATTTTTAATGAAATAACATAAAATTTCTTCATATCTTTTTCAATGGTATAAGCAAATATTCATTATAATTAGAATTTATGCTTCAGCTGAATAAAAACAAAAAATCAAAAACAAAACAAAACAAAACAAAAACCATTAATAACTAGTATCACAGCAAACAGGGATAAGTAATCCTTTTCCCATTCTCCAGCAGTTAGCTGAACCTCCCACACGTAGTTTCTATTTTTCAGTTTTCTGATTCTATGGGTCTCTTTATGCTTTCTTTGAGGTAGGATGGATCCTATTTCCTCAAAATGAGAGCCAGAAAAGGAAAAACTCTTCAAGTTCCTGTCACCAGAAATTTTGATGGTCTCTTTGTGTGGCTTCTCTTCACTTACCTAGTGACACTCTTTCTTTTATTCTTTTTCCTTCCTCATCTGCTTTTCTCTTCTTGTGCACAGCTTGTCTTGCCCCTCTTCATCAATTGCAAGGAAAAAAACTCATTAACAAGGAGACTTCTATGATAGTGGCCAGAGTATTATCACTGAGTGAAAATTATTAGCCTGTGACACACAGGAAGTCATTCCAGATGATCTGTTAGTCCTCCTGCACTTAAGCTTTATAATTTTATTAATTCAACACTAACTGTAAATAAACCTCTCTTACTATGTTTCATACTTTTCCAGTGTCTGTGTTTGTAGGCTAATCAAATAATTTAAATGAGGCCTACAATATGGATTCAAGAGAAATTGTTATGCATTTCTTTGGCCCCCCATCCACAACTCCATTAGGACAAGAACGATATGTACTATAATCACCTACAAATAACAAGAGTAAGTAAAGTTGCATACCGGGCTATGCTAGGAGACGTGTAGGTAGCAGGCTGAAGGTGCAACTCTATTTGGTACTGATGAAGCCACTCCTTGAATACTGTGTCTGGTTTGGGACCTGCCAGATCAAGAAGGGTTTGGGGAAAATGGAGGGAATACAGTGGAGGACTCCCATTATATCTAAGGGCCTGTAAAGTGAGAGTTTTAGGCAGTTGGACTTAGTGTGGTAAAGAAAAGGCTGGGGGGAAACAGCTACCCAAAGGTTCCCAGTGACAGAAATAAGATCTTGTAGCGGCAAGTAGTAAGAAGAAAGGGCTACATTTTTTTTTTTTTTTTTTTTTTTTTTTTTTTCCACTAAGAATTTTACCTAGGGAGGTAATGGAGTCTCTATCTGGAATGTTTCAAGTTCAGCTAGAGAAAACCATGAGTAACCTGAACTACTATTGACAGTAGTCTTGCTCCACAAGGGAGGTTAGATTTCCGGAGGTTATTTCCAGGCAGTGTTTGTGAGTCTCCATTATATATGATTTGAAAATCTGGTATTCTGAGGAAGTGTTATCCACAGTGTTATAAATGTCATTCCACTTCACCATAAACACTGGAGTCAAATACTGGAGTATAGGGACTAATGCAGTACTGATCTAAACAGGTGATGTATAGCCATGAATGTGTCAGGCTTTGTGGCAATATGTGGAAATGATCAGCGGGACTACAGTCCAATTAGCTATTGGTAAATCTGTGTCTGAAATTGTAGTATTTCAAGGAAACTGAATAGCAAGTCTTAGCCAAATTGTCATTCATTCTGTAGCAATTCAGAAATGTGTTGTTACATACAATATATAGATAAGAACAAGTATTTCCCACGTTAGTGTTCTTAGTTACAAAGCTAATTTATATGTCAAATGAATCATAATTTATTTACAACATTTGGAAGACTCCAGGCCTCAAAAATTGGAAGCTAATTTTTTCATTAATATGAACTCAGGTTTTAATCCCCAGTCACTTAAATTTACATATGTGAGACATTCTCTGAGAATAACACAGAATTGTTCTTATTTGTAAGCATCTGTAGAATCAGGCCCTAATGGATATGGATAGGTAGGAGCAGGAGAAGATACAAAATTTTAGCTTTTATAATGTCAACCTTTTACCATGATTTGGCACACAAAGAATACTACACAAAGCAACTGCAAATAGGAAAATGTGTCAATGTGTAGTAAGATTTCTATGTCAAAACAACATCAAAACATTCAAAGGAGCCATTTATGATGTCAATGAAGGAACTACAATGCTACTAATTCACGTTGCTTCTCTTTTTCTTACTTAATTGTTTATATGCTTTAAAGGAACACAGCTTTCTCAATAGATGGTGCTGTCTTGGAACAATTCAATTTCAACTCCTAATATACCCTCCTGCTGCCCTCCAAAAGACCAAGTACATGCAATATACACGTATATGTTTTAAAAGTTCAGTTTAAGTCTGTGAAATGCTATGTGAGACATCTTTTGTTGTCTTCCAAAAACTGTGGAATCACAAAGAAGTAGATTCTTTGAAAGAATTAGTCTGTAGAAAGCTTGATTATATTTTGAATCATGAGTCACAGCATCCAGGAAGAACTTCAGGAGACAACAGGTGTAAAACGACAAGAATTAAAATTTTTATTGTAATCTAAGACAAAAAAAAAAAAAATTGTCTCCTTCAGTCTTTGCATCAGACAGAAGATTTTTTGGACAACACACCAAAATATACACAAACTTTATACACTTACTGTGATTATCATTATTTCATTTTTGCTTCTTTTTTCATAGCAGATATAAGAACAGTGATGGATTAAATTATAATCTGACATAACTGAAGACAATATAGGAGTCTGTGGCCTTCAGGAATAGTAGTCTTATTCAAGGCAAGGACCTGTCAGATTATTATTATTATTATTATTATTATTATTATTATTATTTGTACTGTATGCCTGCAGTATTCCTGAAGTCAATTTGTGCTCTTCATCTCTTATTTTAAAGAAAATTAAAATTTGGGATCATGATTATGAAAAGGTGTTACATATTAGATAAATAATATTCTCTAGAGGTTTCAAAGAATTTGACTTAGGCAAAGAAATCCTTATTGACACTAATACTTAATGTTTCAGTCATTCTTTTAGGTCTAACCACATTAGTAAGACACTGGATCAGTCAATTAATAATGGTTAATATTTTTCCAAATGAATTGCAAGCCTTCCACTTAATAAGAAACAATTCAAACTGACTATGGAAAATAAAGACTTTAATACCCATCTACAATCAGGAATAGAAATTTTCTTCTTCCCTCCAAATACAGGCAATATATTTATAACATACTTACAATAAACCACTGTAGATGAAAAAAAATAGACCGTATAATGATAGTATTGCGAATAGATTTCGGTTGATTATGTTTTGCCTATCTGTCTTCAGCAGTTTCAGCCGTGTTTTTTTGTCCATGTTGGCTGTCTTAAACACCGGTGACTTCCCCAGACAATTCTTTCTTCTTCTTTCCTCACCTCGTTCAGACACACACAAAAGCAAAAAGCTGAGAGAATAAATGGTCTTGTACCATGTACTGAAGGTCAACAGATACAGGATTTGTAAGCCCAGTTGAGAAAAAAATTCTGAAGTCAAGAGCTTTGGTAAAGTGTGCAACAGCACTTTAAGTTGAACTTTGGCTCTATTTTAGCGTACATAGAATGGGTTCAGTTAAGCTACAGATTTCTGGAAGAGAATGCTTTTTTCCCATAAGCAGCAGTATTAACAGCCTTGAACTCACATCCATTCTTTTAGCACTGCTGTCAGAACCTCTTCAAACTGGAACCCAAATGTTTTGAAAAGGCCATGACTTATGGGGGCTACCATTTGGACATTTAAGAAAACAGTTCCAGAACTCATGGATATTTAAGACTTGCTCATTTCAGCTGCAAATCTGTTATTTATTTATTTATTTATTTATTTATTTATTTTTGGTCTTCAGATCTTCATATTTTTTCTCTTTGTTGGTTTGATTAAAATAAGTTGCTAAACTGTTTTGATTTGTAAAGCTGTAGTTAAGTAATTAAGTACTTGAAAGTTTTAATGTCACGAGGGAGTGAAAGAAGAAGGAAAGCTTATAGTATGAATACTGTTAATAAATGAAACTAAATTTCAGCTTATATCAGGAAAAATTAAACTTCGTTTAGTTTTTCTTTTCTATACAGAACATAACTTTGGTTTTAGACACTGAATTTTGACAATAAACAAACAAAAAAGCTGGTCTTCCCTTGCTTTTCTAACCAGCCATGACAATGGTGTTAAGAGAATAGAATTAATTCTAGTAATATATATTTTAAAACATATATGAGTTTGTAAATCATGTTTAAGAAATACCCTGAAAACAGACCAAAGACAAGAAGTTATCTGCATGTTGCAGTTATATTGAAATAAATAATAATAATAATAAAAACACAGATTGTAAAACTATTTTATCTCAATCTTTCTTGCATTTCATATTTCTTTGATTGATATTTACGTTCAGTAATCACCAGAACACATTTTATTTATAATATATTCACTAAGTAGTATCAGAAATCTTCACCAGAAAAATTGTCTCTTTGGAGTTTCTGAAACTTATATTTCTTCCAATTGCTTTCCTCATTATGTTGTATAGGTTGGTGAGTTCAATTTTGCATATATGCATAAGAAGAGAAGTTAGAACTGATACTAAACAATTTATGTGCATTTTTTTTTCCACATGAAAAAATATTAGATAAAATAATGTTGGTGAATATCTCATTTATCTCAGGATTACCAATGCAATGTTCTTGTCTTGCTTGCTGATTGTTTTGTTTGTTTGTTTGTTTGTTTTGTCCGTCTTTTTACCCACCTTCTCTCCATGGCAGGTCTATCTCCAGTACTTCAGGTTTTGCTTTGCTTTGTGTTCTTTATTTCCCAGTCTGCTCTCTTTGAATATCCCTCTCGTTTTACACAGACATCTATTTCTTTAAATAGCTCACTGAACTGTAACTGTGTAGGAATTGATTGGGAGTACATCAATGGCTTGGCACTCCACAGGGAACTGCTGAGGGCCAAGTTATCGCTATGCTCTGACACAGCTGGTTCCTGTTGAGTCTGAGATGCTGTATGGGTAACTTTAGTGTAGGTAAGCAATAAGCAGTGCTATGAGACCTTTGCATTTTATAGCTTTTACTAGTGTTAGGGCGACACTAGGTAAAAATACATATATAAACAAAACAAGAAAAAGCACTATTGTGGCTCATCTATCTGTAAAGGTTGTATAAATCACTGCATTGCTGAGTATGTTATCTTGCATCTTGAGGTTCTAAGGCTACCAACAGTATCAGAACAGTCTGCCTGTACCGAGGCACATATGTGGTTGGAAAATTAGTCTGTGATGGAGTACTTTTACACATGCCTCCCAAATGCTGACATTATTGCCATTTCTTTATGTAGACAATTACATCAGTACATAATTCCAGCAAAATAATGAAATGATTGTATTGGACCAGTGAGGAGAAGACAACGTTTTTCTAAACAGATAGTACTTTCTACATTTATAGAATGTTTTTATATATGTATAGGATGCTACAGCATTATATAATCAAAAAATGGTCTGAGGAGGTTGAATGCTAGTATTCAGTGCTAGTATTCATGCATCATGAAATTTCTGGTTTACTGCATGTGCCATTTCAGTTCAAGTGACAAAATCAAATAGAGTTTTGTTTCAGCCACTTCCAAAAATTGTCATTAGCACCACATACACCAGTAATCTTGATTGAGTTTTCAGTAAAGGCTAGATAATCTCAGATTACACTTGTTAAGTGAGCAAGACGTTCTTTTTTGTTCTAAAAGAGTTGTTGCATTATGTTATAATCCAGGGAGGTAGGAAAACAGTCATTGACACACAATAATGTCTGGAGACCATAAGACCTCTGGATGTATTAAGTGTTTCTACCGTCTTAAAAAAATACACTTTTGAAATGGAAAATAAATCATCTAATATTAAGGTAAACATTATTTTCAAAAACATTGCTACTGTGATGGGTTATTTAAATAAAACACTGAGGTAAAAACAGGAATGAAAGAAAAGGGCAGAAAGCTGGTGACTGAGGATGGAATTTTATCACCATTTCCAGACTGCATGTGAGAAGTGAACGCTCTTCTTCAGAAGAAGCCATGAACTCTTCTATAACTGTGGGGAACATTTTGCTCATTTGGTTAACTAGTGAATAATGTTGGTATCTTATTCTAATACATATTTTATTTTGCTGTAATTTCTCTCTCCTTCTCTCTTTCTCTCTCTCTTTCTTATTCCTGCTAAGGATGCGGGTGTGTGTTCCTGCAGATCCCAACAATAACACCTTTCCATATATTCCACCTCATGGATGCTGCCTGAGCTGTGGATAGACTCAGCCATACAATATAGTAGTTCATGTAGAGACCAAGAGAATCATCACACCTAGACTTCTTAAAATACATATATGAGAGCTCTTCCACATATTTTACAATGATGTGGAGAGCAAACAACTTTTTGTGTTTACAAAATTAACTCTTAATAGTTAAACTAAGACATTGCAAATACCACCTACTTGCATTTGAATATCATCTGTGCTTACGGTTACCTCAGGCTCAATCTGCATTGTGGATGTTTTTCATTAATAGCTATGTCCAGTAAGCAGCCGCATGTCTTTGCAAAATACTGTAAACTATACTTCCTGTATTTCATGTCAAAGCAAACATAAATGAAGAGAGGAATTTTTCTTATTCCAGCATTTGCAGTTCTCCCTTAATAATGGTTATATGTGCATATACCACAGGAAAAAAAAAAAAAAAAAAAAAAAAAAAATAACAGAAACTTAATCTGAAAAATAAATTGTAGAACATAAGGCTAACAAATTCGAAGTGGAAAAAAGAACTTGAAGAATAATTTCTGATGTTTTTTCTTCACATGAAATAAGTAAACAAAAATAAGGTTTGAAAAAATCATGAGGAAATAGTCTGATTTTTTCTTTAGAAATGCTCTTGTACATGTACATTTTCTTACTTTGTAAGATGCAATTGCCCATGTAAAACAATTTGTTCTGAACATATGGCAGTGGAAGGACAGAAAACCCACCAGAATAATTCTCTATATCATCAAGGGGATTGTCTGAAATGACATAATGACTAACACCTAAGAAGACAGGAGGAAAATGAAAGAATTCTGACAGACCTAGAAAATCCATCATGCTGCTTGTGCAGAATCATTAACTTAAGTTGCTAGCTTGCAAAAAAATGTCTTTAGATTTTAGTTAAGGTAAAAGATGGTGACTATCTCAGGCTGTGAGAACACCATCTCGTATAATCAAATGACTTGGAAGACAGCTTTTAAGCTGAGTTCAGCTGCTTATCTAGCTATACATATATATATACTACACATTCCAGCTGTGAGATGAAATTTGTTATGTTAAAATTAAGCAACTGACATGTTTTACTCCATAATTTTGGATGATTTAGTAAAACAGAGTATGTAGACAGTTCTTAGGTGCTTCAGAGAAAAGCACAGAGTCTTAGTTTAACTTTCATTTTGACTATCTGGACCAAATTGGTAGATATTGCGCTAAAGTGCTCCAGTTCTATTTTGGCAGCTCTGGTGTGTAGTAATTACTAGAGGAGACTGGTGACAAATAAACTGGAAGAAGTAGCATTCTAAACTGCTAAGGCTGTTTGTTAAGTGTTTAAAAGTCAAAGTCCAAACACCACTCACAAGGTGTAAAGCTGAATTGCAGCTACTCAGATGATGAGTAGTATTTTGTTTGACTGTTATATGTCATTTGGATTTAGTCACATTACAATATATTTATATAGAGAGAGATACACCTCAAGGATAATCATTGTATCAAAGATAATCATTATTATTAAGGATAATAAGATGCACTTAAACAGGCACAGACAAGTTTCACACACAACATTTTCAATATTCTAGTCCAGAGAAATTTTATTTCCTGGGCTGCTAGAGAAAACTGGCCTGATTTACTGCATGTATTAAATAAGTGAACTTAATTGTGTTCAGTAATTCTTATTTAAATTGACACTATTCATAAGATACATAAGACACTAATAGGATTTGAACAAGCTCTATTATCATTAATTTCAATGAGAAAAGGAGGTACAGAACACCTTTAAGAAGAGAACAACGACTCATGTATTAGGGCTCCTGTCTCATGAGTATTTATAAAAAGAAAAAAATAATAATAATTGTTTGAATACACTTTGGCTAGTGAACATTTAGCCCATGAAGCAATAATATTCTTTAAACTCAGTGCTTCTGAATTTGGGTTCCGTCTCACTGCATGTGAATAAGTATTAGAAAATATTCAGTTTGTAGCATTGGAATAGACCCTTGCTGCAGTTTAAACTCGTATATCATAGGACAGAGAAAATATAATTGGAAGGTAATATTAAAGATAAATTAGGGGTTTGCAAGCATGCTGGCAGATGGAGAGGTTGCTCCTGGCTCCTAGAAGCATTTTGGTCATGAACAAGTGGTAATGGTCACGGTCCCTGAAAAACAGTGACATCACATCCAGAAGGGGAAAAAGTTAGAATATGATATAGTAGGACAGCTGCATGAGCAAACAGGAGTTTCAGGCTTCCCTTACTCTGTCAACTGTCCTAGCACACCACAACCTTGTGAGTCCATGGTCCTTCTATTCAGCAGTTCTTGTGATAGAGGGACATATAGACACATATCTATCATATTTTATCTTCTGAAGATGGTGAAAAAAAAGTCTTGGAATTCATCTTTTTACAGGTCAAAATTGTAAAATTTCTGTAACTTCAGAAAACACAAAAAGGTAATTTCCAGTGGCTCAGAAGATAAGCCATGTCCCAAGTATTTCTGATGTGTGTCTCTGTGTCACTCACTAATCTAAAGTACACAAGCTTTCTCCTTTCATTAGGAGTTTGTATAATGCTTAACACAATGGTTAACTGAGGTAGACTAACATAAGCACTCCCAATCCACTTCACCCTCTTTAAGAAGTTTCCACACCCCAGCTCCTAATAGCTAAAACATAGTGACTTCTTCCATATGGTCTGTTCCATTTCATAATACAATATAAAATACAGGTCAAACAATGAGAACAGAATCAAAACTGTAGATATTTAAACTTTCATTTTTTAAATAGCTCAAAAGCTAGAGAAAAAAAATTCACGTTGTCCTATTTTTTTTTTTTTTTGGCAGTTTTATAATAAGATATCTCTCGGAACTTGGAAAGCTGACTTTGAACACTATTAAACAGAGGTTATAATTAAAAATCCGTAAAAATTAAGATATGAGTTTCCTTTACTTTGTGAGATTCTTGGAAATACTGCTAATAATTCATCTAGAGACATTATGGGAAATCTAGTAACATTGTTCATTCTTTTATTTCCAGCTAAATTTTTCTACTGGGTCAAAGGCTGAAGTTACAGTGAGCTTATGGAGATAACTATGCTGTTTTCACTTACAATTGCATACAGCATATTGCAGTTTCCTACTGTAAAGTCATCTATGATATGAATCTTCTTTGAAAAGAAAAGTGTTAGTCTCTAGGGATTACAATTCTTGTAGCTGTCAAGAAGTTTAAAATGTTTCTTAGATGAAAGCAGATGTTCACTTACACTTTGAGGATGGTTGAATTTTGATGGATTAAAATACTTTTTTTACCATTTGCTGAAAAAAAATAGTATATATGTGTGTGTGTATGCGCGTATGTGTGTGTGTGTGGTTTATGTGCTCTGCTCTTATTAAGAAATCATAGACTAAAAACTGCCAAGCATAGATGTGGTTTAAGTTTTACAAGAGCTTTTTTTTTTTTTTTAATTTTTATTTTAAATTTTAATTTTAATTTTTAAATCCTATGAATAAATATTAACATGTAAATCCTTTATTTACTTCAGTGGAAGATGTCCCCTAAAACTCCATATTCCTTTTAGGGTTATTATTCTTCTATATTAATTTTCAAAACCTTGATTTTTATCTTCTGCAAATTTGCCTGCTCTTACTTATTTCAGAGACTTATTTATTTTGATATGTGATAATCAGTGCTAATTTTACATTTGACTGAATGAGGTCCTATACTTGTTCACAGAATTCATATGGTTTAAGAAGATTTTATGGCACTGCTAGGTAGAAGTGTTAGCAGGTCTTAATTTAGCAGTTCAGAATATATTTGTTCCAAGTCTTTCTAAATGGAAATTTTATGAATATAAAATTATGGTTACATTGCATGGACTACAGTTGTTTTACTTTTTCTCCTTTAAAAATCCTTTTCTCAAGGTGTACATTTTTTGATGTGTTTCTGCAGCTTTGAAAGAAACAAAAGTATCATACAAAGATTTCATTGTTCCTTACTATCCTTTATATTGATTATTTATTTATTTACTTATTTTTTAAAAATGTGCAATTCTTTTTTTTTTTTTTTTTTTTTTTTTTTTTTTTTTTTTTACCTGACTTATACCAACTTTTCTTGACAGAAATTCAGAAATTTTGAAATTCAGTTGACTTTATTAAACTGGACTGAAAAACAAAGATTCATAGAACCATAGAATATACTGAGTTGGAAGGGACCCATAAGAATTGAGTCCAACTCCTGGCACCACACAGGTCTACCCAAAACTTTAGACCATGTGACTTAGAGCACAGTCCAAATGCTTCTTAAGCTCTGACAGGCTCTGTGCAGTGACTACTTCCCTGGGGATCCTGTTCCAGTGTGCGACCACCCTCTCAATTTAAATTAAATTTAAATGCTAAAACTGTACAAGAATGCAGCTTCCCTAATCATGATCTCATTCCATTTTATGGATGATTAGGACTTTGTGAAATGTACAGTTTATACCTAAATAAATAAATACAGGGAAATATTTTTAATGCTGTTGTTGAATCTCGGCTTTCTTAAAGACATTGTAACAGCATTTTCCTTCTCCCACTTTTTTATTTTCTGATGATAGAATCATTATAATTATTATTATTATTTTACATTCTCAATCTGTTATCATAAAGCTGTTAATAAATCTAGCTGTTTTATTCCCAAGACATATTCAAAAGATGTAACAAATTAACAATTCATTGTGTCAAAATCCTGAAATAATTAGATTTGAAAGTTCAGGCCAGATCAATAAGAAAAATACCCTCTAACTTTTGACTGAAATTTAATCCAAACACTATAGTGAAATAATTGAGAAAGTCTGCTTGTGGAGAGTAATAACTGCTTTGGTTTTGGATCCATATTTTTTCCCTCCATAGTATGTAGGGTTTTTCTGGGTGTAGGTTAAATTGTCCTAAGAGAAAGAGAAAATAAGAGCTTGTCTGTCTAGTAAAGACTAAATCTGAACCTATAAATGAACACTATCATAAGACGTGTGGACATTTTCAAAATTTTAATAGAAACACTAGTCTTTGAGCAAAAAGAAGGGTCTCAGTTGATGTTCTCAGCATTTGTTTCATTCTGATGTAGTTCATCTCTACATTGTTATTGTACATGACAATGATTGCACCTGAGCAGAAAGTGAATAAGCCCTCACCAGTTGTTGGAGTCCAGAAGTGCAAGGATTACTTCTATGATGCAGTTATTATGGTCATCCAGGCAGGTGAAGTGAGAGATTGAATGTGGAAGTAATGTAATTTGACAGCTCTTTACCTCTTATAAGCTTCAGTGAGATGCAATAGGTCTGGGGTGTAATAGGGGAGCCATTCCAGCTTTACTGAAAATACATGGAGAGGGGAAACTCAAGGTGACAGATTTTAAAATTGTGTCAATTAACTATTGGGCTTGACATAAAAATCATACAGGTAGAAAGATACCTGAAATACTATCATCTTAGGAGGAATTCATTTTGATGTTTCAAGAAGATACAAGTCATTTCAGAGCAAAAGATTACAATGTTAATTAAGGAGAGTGTTTCCAAGCAGAGTTAAAAAGAAGAGCAGAAAAATACAAATCTACATCAGGTGATACCATTAGTTGAGATGAACTTTGACATCTGTTAAGAGAATTGTTTAAAGAATTTGGACATTTGCAATCAGAAATAGAAATTGAAATGGTCTGAGATGGGATATTTAAGAGCTGTCCTAGAATAAATCGCCCAAGCACTTTGTGGAATTTGTGGAAGAAACTCATTTCAACAGTAGACTACCATTAAATTTTGGACCAGACACTTTTCTCAAGCTGCTTTTCCATAAAATATGGGTAAGGCTGCTTCTTTACTTCTAGATGCTGGCAGAAGAAACCCAAAGGACTGCAAAATACTTGAGTATTAATGTAATGAACCCTATATCAAAATGTGAATAATGGATGGATAGACAGATGGGGATTTCTAGAAATAGAAAATAATTCACTATGCAAGAATGTATACTTGTACACATTATACAGAGTAAACTAGTATTTTGGGATAGTTCCATGTCATTCACTGTGCTTGCAGGATATCACTTAGTATTTTATTTTTTCTTTTTCAAAGGATTTTATAAGGGTTAGCTAATTCTTCCAGTGTCTTCAGGGCTTCAGACTATGAACTGAATAATGATATGAATTTGAATTGGTTCAGGCAGAAGAGAAAGAATTTCTGAGCAGTAAGTTCACAAATATAATCATCATAGTTTTAATAGTGACATAACTTTTTTACCCTTTTTTTTTTTTTTTTTTCCTCAAATAATATTTGTACGGTCTAATCTCTAGGAGGACTGGATAATAGTCTTGAGACACTCCAGTTCAAGGACTGGACTATTGCCTTGAGATAGTTTTCTGCAGCGCTGAGCCTGGTAGATGAAACACAATAATGCTTCTCTGAAACACATACTTAAGTGAGAGCAAGTCTTGGAGAGAACTGGGCTTTAAGTCTCATTCAGAGAATTTCCATTCTGGCTACATCAAAGTAACTGCTCCTTATTCATTGTTGTAGACACCCCCGTGAAACAGGTATCACTTTGCAACATCTCTTCATGTAAGAAGCCTACATCTTTGCTTTAGGAGAAATGCTTTATGAAGCTCAGCATCATGACTCTGAGCACAGTGGGTCTGAAATTACCTTTCTGTATGCAACTCCAAATCAGAAATTGAGTCTCAAAGCCGTACTAGTGCTCTAGGTTAATTATATTATCTCTCTATCTCCTGCCTTAGATTATAGGAGAACTAGGAGGAACTCTTATGTTCTGTTATTACGTACTTTGTATGTTCTGGTCCACCTATATTACGTTATACTAGTACCACAGTTTCTACTAGTACTACTGCCATTTCTACAGATACAGCTACTATTACTACTATAAGTAATAAATATAACAGACAATTCTAGCTGAGAACCTAGTCATAAATATGTATTCCTTTTCTCTGTACCTTAAATCTATCAGAAGCAATTCACACACTGCAGTAACAGGAAAGAAAAGGAACAAGATATGTGTGTTTCAAAGATAAGGTATAGTTACCACAGAATATAGTAATAATAGTTAGTCTATGTAACCACAGTCATTTTGCATTACCTATTACACACCTACGAGTATATTTACTTTACTGAGTCTTTTAAAACTGTGGCAACAATAATGTTACATATTGCACAGGACTGCTTAACAGTGCACCATTCTGTCCCTGTTCTGAGTGGAGGGTCTTCTATAATACTTAGTCTGCTGTATGCTGGTATAAAAATAGAAAGTTTCACTGATAGTTACAAGCTTCAAATATTGGTCTTTGAGTCATCCAGTTCAGTCAAGTCTAACGCAAACCTAAAAAAAAATCTTCTAGTTATACTGCCAAGCTGGCAAAATGTGAATATATGCATTTGAATTGTTATGGCCATCTAATACCATCCTCTAATACCACATTCCAGAAAAATCCCTTAGGAAAAAAAAACTGTGAGGGAAGCCATAGTGCTGCCTGAGGCCACCCATGCCAGGGTCCATTCCCTGCTGGCATGCATGTTGCCCAGCCAAAGCCTGAAGCAGACCCCTACCTTGTGACTTAGTGCTGCACTGCCACGTCTTTTGGAAGATGGAGTAAGTGAACTGAGTTTCCAGTACAGTTTAAGGGAACCAAAAGCCCTGTATAAAACCAGCCTTTTTATTTAGATGTTTTATGTTCAGTACTTATATATGCTTAAATTAAGACACTTAAATGCTTTACTTTAAGTGCCTACTTAAATAAATAAATAAATAAAAAAACAATAATAGGGGAAAATTAAGTTTATTTATTATTATTATTATTATTATTATTTTATTTATTTATTTATTTTTTTGTCACAGGTGGAGGGCTGTAAAATTCAGTAAGATCAGGAGGTACTGGTCTATTTTAAGGTAAAATCTTTTGAGACATCAAAGTACTACTTTCAATTCATTATGATATGTGAGTATTTCTCTTCCACTACAGCTGCACAAAAATTATCTAGTCCTTTTAAAGAGAAGGATATTTCACATTTCTGTAAAATATTCCTGATGCAACCTGTAAATACATTGCTACAACAATAAAAAACTATTTACATGTTGTTAGCACATTCAGTTCAGATTAGTGGGCTAACCTGTACCTCTTTTTTCTCTTTTCAGGAGGGAATCTGTGGCACAAGATTTGCTTATATAGTTTTAGAAATTGCTGTAAAATGTTCAGTTTACTTTTTTTGCTATCAGTTTACCAAATTCTTATGTATCATTTAGAAGTTGTGAAAAAAGACATCTAGTCATCTTCCACTCTTCCTTTACACAGAAAGAATCTTTTCTGTCCAAAAGGATGAAAATGATACAAAATGAATTACCAGGTGTCATCAAAACAGTTTTAATCTGAACTGTAGTGTTTGAAAAATATATAGTAATTATTACAAAGGCCAACTTGTGAAAAAGGTAAATGGGAAATGAAGATAGTTTCATTTGTACTCATTAAATCATTTGCATGTATATATATATGTATATATATAAATATACATATAGAAGTAAAGCGAAAGAACAGAGTAAAACAATTTTCTGACAACATGCAGCTCATTGTAACAATAGGAAACTGTTACATATCATGTATACACAAAAGAGATGAGGACTTTAAGCATCCAGAAAGTAATTATTTTATCTGGAGTTCAGCCAGCAAACTAGAGTTAGTGACTTTGCTCTGAAACCTGAAAGAGCATGTGCAGTGATTTCTGCGTGGTAAAAGAAAAAGTCACACTGCAAGATAAGACGTAACACTTTCAATAACCATGTATCTGGCAGATGGCTTGTATTTTTCCATCTCCTTCAGCTCTATTTGATTTATCTTTTCCTCATCGCTAACTTTTTTTTTTTTTTTTTTGTCCATTAACAGAGAAAATCTTGACTATTAGTGACAGAGCATTGTTTCCTATCAGGTGTTTTTTATTTATTTATTTATTTATTTATTTGTTTATTTATTTTATCTTTTGACATGCAATAGGCTCTATCCAGGGTTCTAGCAGGGGTGGGCAGAGCCTTAAAAACTAAAATGATTGTGAAAATTCACACCTTGCTCCTTGTTACTTGGAGGTTGACACTGAGTTTTGGGGAAGTGGGAAAAGACAGAGGGAATAATTAGTTGTAAAATGACAAATAAAAATTTTACATCTTGTACACACACAAAATCTCAGAGACAACTGTCTACTTTTGTATTACATTTAAAACTTCACTGGGTGACCCAGAAAGAAATAGTACTGACCATGCAATTGCTTCACATTCTAACCTTCACATTACATTTTCTTAGCAGTCTTAGATGTGTTGTGATGCTTTCCCACCCTGACATCTGCTCTAACTTCAGAAGACGAAAGACTTCAGACTTCTAAGAATTGCTCTGTCTCTGTAGACAAATACTATATTATGTAACAATATTTTGTATTTCCACATATAAAACCATTTCCACAGATTGACCTGTAGCTTATGTCATTCTGGTCATAAATTTTATGTTTGGAATCTGTGGTCTCCTCTTCATGGGACCACAAGGGACCCTTTTTCAATCTCTTCTCTTGACTGTCAAGTATGTCAGACTCTTTACAACTGCATCATCATATTTTTTAAGACCCTAAATATAAAAAATTATCCCACATGTTTTCTATAGCTCTTCTCAAAATGATTAGAAGATAAAAAGATCTGAGGTGGGAGCTCTTGACTCCATCAATGGTGGTGAGGTCTTGCAGATAGATCTGGACAAATTAGAGAACCGGGCAATCACCAACAATATGAAGTTTAACAAAAGCAAGTGTTGGATTCTGCACCTGGGAAGGGGCAACCCTGGTTATGCATACAGACTGGGGATGAGAGGCCGGAGAGCAGGCCTATAGAAAGGGATTTGGGGGTTTTCATTGAGAGAAGCTGAAAAGAGCCAGCAGTGTGCTTTCGTGGCCAGGAGGGCCAAGATTATTTCTAGGTAGACATACAAACAAAACACATTTGTGAGTCATTGCTGTCCAACTTCAGGTATATCTGCCTTTGGCTATCAAAGCTCTTTGGATCTGAACAGGATATCAGTAGTACAACAGTCAGATAATTAGTCCAATTTTAGAGAAGATACAGTGGTTACATGTAAAAAGGATGCTATTTTACTTACATTAATGTCAATAAGGACTTTGCTTTTGACTGCAGAAGGGACAGAATGACATCTATGCATCTGCAACAACAACTTTAGCACCAAAAAAAAATAAAATAAAATAAAAAATTTTACCTTATATTCAAAAAATGTAAAGGGAAATGGAAAAGAAAAAAAAAGTATAAAGTCTGAAAAAAGAGAAGGAAAAATATGGAAAAAGAACAGAGGAAAAGGTGAAAAGAGGAAAAGGAAAAGCAAAAGAGAAAGGGAAAAGGAAAGGGAAAGGAAAAGGGAAAGGGAAAGGAAAATGAAAAGGGAAAGAGAAAGGGAAAAGGAAAAGGAAAAAAAGAAAGAAAAAGAAAAAGAAAAAAAAAGAAAAAAAAGAAAAAGAAAAAGAAAAAGAAAAAGAAAAAAAGAAAAAGAAAAAGAAAAAGAAAAAGAAAAAGAAAAAGAAAAAGAAAAAGAAAATGGGAACAACAAAAAATGGAAGAGAAAGAAAAGAGAAAAAATGTTAGAAAAAAGGGAAGAGAAAAGAAAAAAAGAGGGTTCTTCAATAGACCAGTTTCTTTTATTGTCTCCCAATGGCACAACTGCCTTAGTTGTAGCAAAGTAAGGGAATGAGATACAGATTTAGAGTAGTTTAAACTTTTCATTTCAAAATAACTGATTTTTTTTGTAGGCCAACTGAAATAACTATTGCTGGACTAAGGAATATAGAGTGTATTGTAAGTCTACTTGAACTCTGTTCAGGCTCCTCCCCAGTCCATGGGGTTTGGATCAGACCCACAGATGCTGTGCACTTGAAAGCCTTTGTTGTTTTGGCATCTTATGTTGTTTACCTACTTAGCACTGAATTTTCAGAAATAAAGGATTAAAGATTAGGAACAATGCCGAGAAAAAATTGATTGTACAGATGACAAGGATTGTAAATTGTGTCAATGTGTACTGTAAAGCTGCTCTCAGCTCTCATATAAGCTGCATGTCCAGAAAGCAGACATTCCCTGCCACAATTTTAAAAAGAAGCTTTTGTCCAGCTATGCATTGTTCATTCACACAAATATTTCTTTTTTTTTTCTTTTTTTTTCTTTTTTTTTTTCTTTTTTTTTCCATTTCTTTTTTTTCCTCTCAATTTCCAGAAAGATATTTTGCTCATTCCTTACTAGAATGACAATGGTATCTAAGTCAAGGCTAAGCCCACAGCAGAGTGCTGAGTGTCCTATCTGAATGTGGCACACATACGTAGCCACAGCACAAAGCATCATTTTTAGCTTTGTACATCCCCTGGATGTTTGCTGTAATCATCCAGCAGTATCATTTTCAAATGTAAAAAAGACGTAGAAGAAACACTTGTAGATTGGAAGCTTGCATCCAAATAATAGAAAAATAAATAAAATTCAACCTTTCTCATATGTATTACACATTTTTTACACACTTATACATGGATGCAGACATAGACCCGCACACCAGAAACTGAATAGGCTGTTTGATATTTAATCTGAATGCAGTTGTTTAGATATTTGTTTGGTCTGTATGTGGATTTTTCATTAAAAATATGTGGTTAACAGCAGCCAACCTGATTTGCATGTGTGTGTGTCTGATTTGTTCACTGCTATGCCTCCTGTGTCCTACATCTTAATCACATCCAGGCACCCGCCCCATTACATTACCAGAAGGGAAGTGATGGACATCCCTTGACTCTCTTCATGACCCCCTGATAATCCTGTTTCACACACAGGCTCCCTGCTGTATGAAACACAAAAGCTGCCACTGTAGTTCTTTACTTCCAGTCGATATTCTGACAGACTTGATCTAGCAAATTAGTATGCTGTGGTAGGGGCACGACAAAAGACCCTTTTGACACACTCTGAATCGATACAAAGGCCAACAGAGAGCCATTTCACCGTAGTTCTGTTATTTTTCCCCTTTTGATGACCCTTCTTCTTCTTCTTCTTTTTTTAGCTTGTATGACCTTGTCAGATTTAAAAACATAATGTTAGAAAAGTCATCCTTGTACAGGGGAAGAAAAATCTAAACATGCAGAAAGGCAAGAATACCAATATAAAATTAAAATACAGCTGGATCAGAGGAGTAGAGGTTTTCTTGTGTGAATTTGTTTGTCCTTCACTGATGAAATCTCTACATGCTTCAAATGTCAGACTAGAGAAGTAAACAGACTGTTGTGGCCATGAATGCTGTGTCACATCTGAATATTATATATATATATATATATATATTTAATAAGGTGAACAAATCATCTTAGAGGATTAAAAATGGTTGTCTTAGCCATATTTCTTGGTATCAAAGACCTTGTAATAACATCTTGTATCTTACAATTCAAAAGATTATAGCCATATGTACTTAATTTCCAAGTGCATATGCTGTGAAATTTAACTGAATTTATGCTGATATTTATCATATTATGCAAGCAATAATACTTTTCAGCATGTGTTATATATATAAAAAATCCATAAAGTGCAACATAATTTGTATCTGAAAGTTTATCTGCAGATGTAACACTTGTTCAAAATGATGACTTATTCATATAGAAACAATTGATGTACTATTGAACAATATTATTGCATAAATTTTTCTAGCTCTGTAAAAGTTACTGATTTGTTCAGAGTCACTCTCATTCTAATTCAGTTTACACCTTTACCAATTTAATAATTTTATGTTGGTCAAGTCTACATAATAGATTTATATTCTAGTCTTTAGGAAGCAGACATAAATAAATAACTATTGATCTCATAATAGATACTTATGTGATACTATATCCATGTATATGTATATGCTACAGCTTTATCATTATCTTAAGGTGCAATTATGTCATAATAAGGCCTAATTCTTGTAATTTACATGCTTTTATACATTTCTTTAAAAATGATCCATCCTCTAAAATGGAAAACAAGCATTCAGATAACCAGTATTTTCTTTTTCATTCTAACAAACTAAAAAATACATACTCAAAGCTACTTTCTAAACCTAATCTTCACGTTTAAAATTTTCAAGCTGAAAGAAAACTTAAGTCAATAAAAAATGAGACATTCCCAGTTTTAGAAAGCACTTTACTGTAACTCACAAAGAAACATTTTCCAAAAATACAGGTGCAAAAATTACTCTCAGTATTTGCTGTACAGTATGTACATTTGACCTTTGCCACATTTCAGCATTTTTCAACACATAAACCTTGTTCTCTCAAATAGAACTACTATATAGACACAAGGGATAAAGCATATTGTGTAAGAAATGCAGGCCACTTCAGAAAACTCAACTCAAGAACAGAGGCAAAATTATACTAGCAGTTCCCATTCCTCTAGCACTTTTATCTAGCCCAAGATTACCAGACTCAAACCCCTTCCCCAAAACCCCCAAAGCTCCCAAATCCCCCAAAGCCTCCAGAGCACAGGGTGACTAGAAACCAGGGCCCATGAAAGAACTTTTACCATTTACTCCAACTCTGATACACATTGTGAGAACATTTTGTTGGGAAATATATCATGTTTCACTGAGACAGAACATTCTGTCCTGAGATAAATACAATGTAAATGTTATAAAGCAAGAATAACCCTTAATCTTATAATTGTATTCATACTGACATTATTTCTATGACAGGCATATTTGTAGAGCAATATATTTCTTCGTAACTCCAAAACATTAAGACAGAATACAGTTAATATGTACAACATTTGTTTGAAATATATTAATATTCTTCCTTCTAGGGAAAACAAAGAAAGAAACAAACAAACAAACAAAAGAGTATATGGCAATCATTTCAAATGAGGTTAGGCTAACAGCTGCAGCATGACTTCAAATCAGAAGTGGCAACAGATGTGTCTTGCCAATGAGATCCTCTCTTACGTAAGTGTAATGTGTCTTCATTTCCCCCTCTATATAAAAAACAACACCACCAAATCTATGTATTTGTCTCAAGCTGGGTATCCCAAATCTTGCATGGCAAGCATATCTCTCAGATAAAATATGTGTACTGTTATTTTAAACTTGAGGTGGTCAAAATGACTGATTACTTTTAAAAACCTTTGCTTACAATTGCATTTGCTTTTTTCAGATCAAGCAAAACCTAGGTTTACAAGCAGCTTGTCTCAGAGACTCACAGCATGACAATAGCAAGATCTCGAAGGAGGGAAGGAAGAAAGGCAAAAAGACGGAAAGTCCTGCCACCACTTCTTCCCAGTTATGAATTTTAGTGCACACTTCATTGTACAGAGCTAATAATGGACTGGCTACCACTGCTCCCTTTACTCCTTTCTTAACCATCTTTGAAATCTATATCTAGTGGTGTACTTTCACAGGGCAACTGGTGTTATTTTTTTATTTTTTATTTTTTAGATGTTATTTTTAACACACGCATGCACACAAAAGACCTCTAGCTTTGTTTTTGACATATTCTACCACTTCATATTCTGACTCCTTCTTTAGGGTAGGTCAATGTCTAATTTTCTGCCTGTAAGGCAGGACTAAGAGCTCTGTCATACAGAGGAGCATGCAAAAAAACAAACAAACAAAAAAACCTGTGATGCCTATGCATTTCTGTTCTGAGATGCAGGGGGTTAGTGCGATGTCAGACTGTTTCTTCAGTAAATCATGTGGGCTGGGCACCACAGGAGAAGAAGACTTGCATTTTCTGACAAGCTTTTGGGAGAAAAAGAATGCAATAATTCAATAATGCAACATCAGGCTCTGGAGAAACAGGCATCTTGACTAGCATTTGTTAAATCTCTTTGTTTTAAAGGTAGTGTTAACAGCTATTTTTTCATGCTAAATGAACTCTGTGTGCTTTGCACACATTTATTAATGTATTTTTCTTACAAATGCCTGAAATTCTTCATAAATGCATAAAATCCAATGACTAGATCTGTAGAGTAGAGGGAGTTGCAAGTTACACCAATGAAAGTAATTTAAATATGTCCAGAACCTTTTTCAGAAATAATACCATCTGTCATGAATACTGGGCATCTGCAAAATTGAATTCTCCTATTCATCAAAGTAGGAAGGTAACATTCAGGCTGCCTTTTGGGAAAGCTGTCTGACCATCACTTCTGTGTCAGGGAATTGTCTGGGCCAGAAGTGTAGAAAGGACTGTTACAAGGTATCAACAGGATGGGTGCTGATGAGATACTGTGACCATGAATATTCCTAAGCATTACTCAATGGTATAAATATCAGTTGCTCTTCCTATAACACAGCTGATCTTAGGCTTTTCCACTTCAAACAATATTTACTGGGTGGCTCTCAGTGTCTATTCTTCCATGTTTCAGAATAAAAAAGAGGAAATCTACCCAGTTAAAAATATATCCATAGATTTCACTGTGATTTACCAGAGATTTCGCATCTCAGTAACTCTGCTGGCTTCAAGACAATCAGCTCTCATTTGTGTTAACTTGAAATCAGAATCAGCCCACTATGCAATAATACCTACCACGTGAACATCATTTTTTAACTTCTGCAAAGTTAACAGTAGATTGTTTGTTGGAGTTTGCCTTCTCTTAAACCAATTGCTGATCTCAGAAGAGGTTCATCAGAATAAAGGTAGAATGATTTAACCCAGAAAACATGAAACATTTTATTTCATATTCTAAATTAAGTCAATGTTATATGCTACTCACACATACATGTATTTTCAAATTAGTGATGTTTATTTGCACTTATTGTTTGCCTCAACTACTATACTATAACAACACCTATCTATCTGTATGTTTATACTGCAGTCATACTTACCTCACCTAAGCACATCATAGTTTACCTTTAGTGTGCTGCCTGTACAAGAGGAAGGGAAATCATTCCAGCTTAAATATTTCACTTCTTTATACGGCTTCAGAATATGAATCATGATGTTTATTTTATTCTCATCCAGGAATCTCAAGCAACTGACACAGTATGTAGTCAGCTAAATGTCAACCTCTATTAATAGCAACATGTAAACACAATCTAATATTTAAAAAACAAGCACTCAAGAACTGGTGTCTTGCTGTACCTCTAGAATCATCAGCTCCTCAGCTGTTAGGAATCCACATGGAAGAAGTGCTAAACTGTAGCACACAATGTGTGTCTCTGTAGATGACAGAGTTCAGTTTTGTGGATGTAGTGTGCTTCACAAGAGCACAAAGATTAAAGCCTCAGCTGGCCTGATGAAAGCAGGAAGAAGCATGGTCAGAGCTACATTTAAAAAGATAAAATTTTTAGCCCCCTCTGCCTATCACTTACTGTGAAGTTTAGCAAGGATAAGATGTCAAGAGGAAATAGAACATAGAGTAAGGAAAGGGAAGGCAGCAGTGATAAGGAATCACCATTTCTTCATAGCATTCTCCAGTGCTCTTTGCTTTATTTTGATAATTTATGGTACAGTGCATTCTTATCATTATCTAACTCTGTATGACCATAGTTTGGATACTGGCAGAATGTAAGACTGTGTTTATGACATTGTTGCTCTACCTTGTAATAAAATGAGGAAAAATCACCTTTTCCATTTTAGAGAAACTGAGAAAGTCTAGTAGAAAATGCCAGCAGTCAGCATGCAATTTTTCTCCCTTAATTGAACAAGTACCATACAAGCATGCTGGCTGATTTTGCTCTGATCAATACTATCCCTATGTCAAGCTGCAGAATAGCAGGACACCAAGGGGGCAACTCCAGTGGCTCCAGTCCACCTCCCATGACTGAACTGCTAGAGCTGATGTCTGTAAGGGGGGTCATCAAGGAAAAAGCTTTGTGTGGATAAAGATGGCACAAAAAATGCAAAACTAAAGATGAATGCAAGAAAAGGAGTGAATTTTTCAGGCAAAGTTCTTTGTCTATGTTTGGCTGGTCAAATTAAATATATTTTTTTAATGATTGACTTCATTAAAGTCTTTCACAATATCCTCCTCTCACTTGATGGCAAACCAAGTCTACATCCTCCTCTCCTTTCAATAAAATGAAAACAAACACACAACAGATTTCACTTCCTTGTTGTGTTCAAGAGAATTAGACAGAAATCAAAGAGTTGTTTTTACATTGTTGAAAACAGGAGGGAAAAATAAATAATAACTAAAATAAAATCTTAAGGCTCATTTCACGAACAAAAAAAAAAACCAAAGCATTCCTTGCAGGTCACCTTTAAAACTTAAGGCTGTCTTTTATACTCAATTGTACTTATATTCACTTACTAATCTCCTCACATATTACAAATTTCACAAGCGAGTTGTGATGCTGAATTGCTATAGCAGTTTTTACAATTCCAATGTTATTTATTGTTTCTCCCTTTCCTTTACCCAAATTGGAGAGAATGCACTTTCAAAGTAGGTGTCAAAGTGTGATTCATCTGGCAAGTCAGTAATTACTTTTCATAAAGTAATATGTCAGAACACAGAGAATTCATAAGGTTTGTAGAAGGTACCAGGACACATGAACATAGATTCCTACCTATCACTTTTCACAGTTCAAATAATCACAAAAAACTTTTGAAGCATAGAACCAGAAAAAAAAAAAAAATGCAGATTAGAGAATATATATAAAAGGGTTTTCAGGGGAATTTTTAGGAAAAAAAGGGAATCCTACACTTTAAAACATATTTTGAAAACTATAATATTAAACTAATTTCCTTTTTTTTTTTTTTTTTTTTTTTTTTTTTTTTTTTTTTATATGGTATCTCTCAATACTAGGGGCATAACTGGAGAACAAGTCTTACGAGGAGCGGCTGAGGGAACTGGGACTATTTAGCCTGGAGAAGAGGAGGCTCAGGGGCGACCTTACTGCACTCTACAGGTACCTGAAAGGAGGCTGCAGCGAGGTGGCGGTTGGTCTGTTCTCCCACGAGCCTGGTGACAGGACGAGGGGGAATGGGCTAAAGTTGCACCAGGGGAGGTTTAGGTTGGATCTTAGGAAGAACTTCTTTACTGAACGGGTTGTTAGTCACTGGAATAGGCTGCCCAGGGAAGTGGTTGAGTCCCCATCCCTGGAGGTCTCTAAAAGACGTTTAGATGTAGAGCTTAGGGATATGGTTTAGTGGAAGACTTGTTAGTGTTAGGTCAGAGGTTGGACTCGGTGATCTTGTAGGTCTCTTCCAACCTAGACTTTTCTGTGATTCCGTGATTCTGTGATAACTGCTCACTGATGTAATTGAGACAAATATTTGGTTAATTTCAACAGAGATGACATGGAAAGAGCAGAGAATTTGTGGCTTTAGTCTTCATTCATAGCTAAAGATTTCAGAGTTTCCATTTTGTTCTATTGCTCAGCCACAGACTGCAAGGCACAAAACCACCAGTGTACTATACACCCTTTTGTTCAGAAGGAAGTAGCAAATATATGAGTGCTTGTCTTCACATCTGTGTCTTTAAATGCAATTGTGGGATAGAAGTGAAAACCCATTCCAATAACTGGTTTTAGAAATAAATATAAACTAAAAGACATGATTATTCTCCAGCAAAAAATAAACAGTTTAATTCTATATTTCCAAAACAAACAAACAAAAAAGTTATATTTTCCTCAGCAGACTACCAATGACATGAAAGTAGGCCTGTTCAGTTATGGCTCATTGTGACATATATAACATGCATCACTAGGGGAAGCATTAATGGGGATTTATGAGGACTTAGCTTCCCTGATAAATCTGCTCTTGAGTAAATGACAGTCCTTGCCATAGAGATTTTCCTTTTGGGCAAAACATCAAGAGAAAGGGAAGGCTGCGAGAAAAAGAAAGTTGAGAATAGGGCCAATATCAGAGGAGGTTAACACAGAGATTCTGCTTGTAAAGAGGTGGGAGGCACACTGGAAATTAACAGCTTTTTTTTTGTTTGTTTTGTTTTGTTTTGTTTTGTTTTGTTTGTTTGTTTGTTTTGGCTTCCCTTTAGCAATGATCAAGCTTTGACAAAATGATGGTTTTGTTCCAAAGCTTCTGATCCGGTACATGGACATGATTTTGCTCTTTGGAAATTATTCTAATTCAGAATCACCTGAAGATCTTAAACATGCAGCAAAAGATCTTAAGGATGCAGCAGTGCAAGCATGCAGTGAAATTCTGCAAGCATTTAACTAAGGGTTACTTCCCCAAAAGAGTATAAAAATAATAATAAAAAATCATTTAGCTCCACTCTGTTAAGTATCTCCAAAAATTGATGGTCTTAATGTTTTTTTTTTTTTTTTTGAGGTTGGGGTGGTGGGTGGTGGTGATGGTGATGGTCAGTGGTGGTGGCTGTGGCATAGTCACAGAGCTTTCATTTCCCAAATGCATCTGTTCATGTGTCTGCATGGACCCTTCTGATCTATTTCTCACTATCACTTGCTTATATTGCCTCTTTTCTTCTTCCTCTCTGTCCTTGTGCAATCAGGTCAATAGCTACAGCCAAACTTGGCAGCTGTTAGAGCAAGATGTCAAATGCTGGAATATATATTCTTCCTGCAGTGGCATCATGGCCTGTGGCTAGTCCTTTGTATAGATAGATTCACTGCCAGCAATGCGGCTATGTTCAGTGCTGACTGCTTGTGGGTGTAGGACTGCCTGTAGGGTTACATCAAAGTCATACTGTTGTGTACTTACGTATATTGCTTTTACTCCTTAGATGGCATCATTTTCTGGCACTGATTTAACTGCATGATGTTTTCTCACATCCATTTTTCTACCATGTGCCAGACCACCCCAAAACCCCATAAACATTTTTCTTTAAATTAGCCCTGCATTATTCCTTTCTCTATTTCTAAAGGAAATGTTTTTAAACCTAGATTTAAGATATAAATAAAACTAGGGAGAACTAAAAAGTAGAAAGACTGATTTTTAAATATGAATATATATACTTCTGATTTTTAGCCCTGGTCTTCAGGCATAACCCTAGGCTTTTGCTTAGATTCTATCTACCTAGATATATAACTAAGCAGCCAATATTGCTTGCCTTAGTCATGCAAAATTAGATTGCTGAACTAAGGTGCACAAAGTGTAGTTTCCTTTTTATTTATGTTATTTTATATTATTTTATGTTATGTTATTTTATGTTTTTATTTTATTTTATTTTATTATTTTATTTATTTTATTTTATTTTACTTTATTTTATTTAAGCTTCTCAGAGCAAATTTATTTTTGAAGCATAATGAATATCTCGAGGAAAATATTAATATTTGACAATCATGTTCACAGAAAATGGCCTTGAAATTTTAATTAAAACTCACTTTATCTTACATATAACCTAAAAAGCTATGTTGTTTTCCATCAAAGTCTTTCTGAAAAGAGGCAAATATTGTTAAGCCAAAGAAAAGAGGCAAATATTGTTATTGGAGAGCGTGGAAGATAACTTCCTGACACAGCTGGTGAGTGAGCCTACCAGAGGAGATGCCCTGCTAGACCTTCTGTTCACTAACAGAGAAGGACTGGTGGGAG
>CM021797.1:16217572-16229712 GCA_011076525.1 Nettapus auritus
GGAGAGGAGAGGAGAGGAGAGGAGAGGAGAGGAGAGGAGAGGAGAGGGGAGGGGACTCAGAAAGGAGACTCAGAAAGGAGAGGAGGAGTCTTGGAAAGGAGAGGATAGGAGACTCGAAAGGAAAAGAAAGGAGAGGAAAGGAGAGGAAAGGAGAGGAAAGGAAAGGAAAGGAAAGGAAAGGAAAGGAAAGGAAAGGAAAGGAAAGGAAAGGAAAGGAAAGGAAAGGAAAGGAAAGGAAAGGAAAGGAAAGGAAAGGAAAGGAAAGGAAAAACCTTTAATTCTCCCAGTATAAATTTCCCTAATAGCAATAATCACTCCTTGTCTCCTTCCCTGAGGGAGACTTCTGATACCATCTGTGCCAGCATATATTAGACATCTCTGAGTAGGTCACTACGACTTTTTGTCAACAATTCCTCTATTACCTAGAGAGCCAACAACATCCCTCCACAGCACAGTGCTCCACAAGACAGAGCACTGTCATGTCTTTCTCAATAAACTTGGTCCAGTACACTTTAATCTGCTCTCTGTAGACTTTAACCTACTAACTGTGGTTAACCCACTCTTAAAGCTAAGGTCCTCCAAAACTAACTTCAGAGCTATGGTGAAGAAGAGAGGAAGGAATAATAACTCTTTGTAGGTCACATATTATACTTTAGGTGCTTTGTAAAATAAGCATGTAAATTGTAAATAGGTGGTTTCAAATATCACTTGTGATTCATTTCTACAGCAATAGTTTTTTTTTTTTTTTTATGGCTGTGATAAAGTTTGCTTTTGCTTTCCTTAATTTAACAAAATTAGACAAAGACATCTAGATGCCTTAGCTCTTGGAAGTTATTTGAAATTTGCTTTATTTTTTTCAATTTGTGGTACAATGGTATATTGTAGGTCTGTTTGCAGCAAAAGTGCCATTTCTGAAGTGTGGGCCCAGGTGTTTGCATGCTAACAACTCTGACATCTTCTCTTTTTTTCAGACCTACATCTGTAATAATAGCTGATCCTCAGAAAGTTTCCAAGATTATTTAAAGATGGTTTAAATTTATGGGTACTTAAATGTTAGGTAGGAAGAAGTTATGTACTATACATTTCACGAGAACAAAGTTAAATAAGTAGTAAAGGGACACCCTTAAATTTTACTCCTTGCTTCAGAGTGCATAGAAATAAGTACCCTGGTCCTCATACTTTAAGTTAGAATTAGGTTAAAGTGAAGTTGTTTTGGTTTGTTTGTTTTACTTTTTATATTGTTCAAAAAAAAAAAAAAAAAAAAAAAAAAGGATTATAAAATTTTTAAAATATATATATATATATATATATATATATATGTATTTAAGTTTTAAAAACTTCCCTGATGTACTTATGGACAAATGGCCATGTTAATGATCAAAATTTTTTTTAATTGCAATATGTTCACCGTTACATTCAAACATAATCCATCCTTTACAATGGAAAGTGACATGGTAATACTTTGTTCATCTCTGAAATATCCAGATTGCTCAAACTGTATTGTGAAACTGGAACTAATGATTTCATGCTTAATGTTTAAACATAATTATTCCTTAAAGATTGTAGAATGTGTTCTATAAAGTTTGTGCTCTGGTAATATGGTATGAGTCCAGATTTGTAGCAGGATAATTAAGAATTAAGATCAGGCTGTGTCCTCCCATAGTGTTTTATATATATAATATTTATAAATATATATTACTTGTTAAAATTCAAACCCTGGAGAATAGAAGAGCTTATGTGGACCAGCCTTTTTTTTTTTTTTTTTTTTTTTTTTTTTTTTTCTGTTCTGAGAGTTATACTACTTTTTTGACTCTTGTCAATTGTCTAACTCAAAATTATTACTGTACTATTTTCTGAAGTGTGCACTAAAATTTGTCTGAAAAAGTATTGTCAAAGGATATTTCACAGTGTTTTCAGAAGCATCTTTGAATAATCATGCAGAATTTCTTTTTGGTACTGCATACCTTAAGAAAGAATCAATACTGCAGCAGGTCTCAGAGGAGTGAATTTCCACACAATATTTTGCTTGGTTCTGCTGACACTGAGAATATCATCTAAAGATGTGCACAAGCATTTCAGCTGGCTTGTCTTCTTACTGATGAGACCTAGGGAGATATTTGATTACAAAATAGATGGCCAACATGGTTTGCCATCCCTTTCCAATCTAATTTGCAATTTTGTTACACTGTAAGATGTCAATGACAAGTTATTAGAATTTTGCATTGGGACAACATGCAAAATTGTTCAAATTAGACAAGTATGAGGTGAAATAAAATAAAAAATTAGAGAAAAAGAGTGAAATGCCAGTGAATAATGCCCTCTTATCTTCACAATTGTAGAGCACTGTAGTGGCAATCATATCTGATGAGAAGGGGTTTTGAGTGAAGATGTACTGACCGTTATCATAAATGGATTTGAATTGCCATTTATCTACAAGATCTTGTTTATGTCTATGCTCTGCGCTCACACAAGTCTATACAAACTTCTCAGAAGAAGTACTTGAGGATAAATTATTGTATTTACATAGCTTTAGACATACCTGTTCTGCTCTACCTTGCAAGACCTAAAATGAGTGTTTGCCCTCATATGCTGGAGTTTACACACTTTTGAGCTTGAGAGGGTATGTGCTCTAAATAGGTAATCAGAGTGCAGATGGAGTTTTTATTCTATTACTCTTTAAATCATGCTTTTTTTCTCCAAGACTAAACATACAGGAGAATGTAGGATACAACAGAGAAAATGTGGAGAGATGATATATGAAAGAAAGTATGTTTTGATGTAGTCACCTTCGTATGATAGAAATGAAAGCTGCAATTCATTTCTCTGATTTCATGGGACATCTATGATGGTCTGCCTAAAAACTGACTCCACACAAAAACAGGTAAAGTAAGTTGGGAATAAACAACATGAAGAATTTTGTTGTGAACCATATTGCCCCCATAGGGTGATGAAATTGATAATCTGATAGAACATTTTTATGTCAAATTACAGAATACTGCAAATTGTCATATAGGCGTGGATAAACCCTATGTGCACCCAAAAATTTATTCAAACTCCTTATTGAATATTCCATCAGCAGGACACCGCATCTTTTACCAAGTTTACCTAACAGAGAGATTTCTTTTCCCTTCTCTTTAGAAAACTATTTCTCTATACTGAGAAATTCTTTTTTGTGAAATCTTTCAGTAGTCTCTTGAATACACATTCCTGCATATAAAATATGATTACAATCTTCATGTAAATACTTTCTGTTAATGATAGTTGTATTGCTCTTGTTGGTCATGAGTACAATTTCATATATTTCAGGACCATTTCAGGACCATTTTCTATATGGCCCTTAAAATATATGGCTCTTCTACTTCCAAAAAAAAAAAAAAAAAAAAAAAAGCTCATAAAATTTATTGTTCAGCTTAGATGTCAAAAACAAGGATTACAGTTATGAGTGCTTCCTTTCAGGATGCTGTGGTTGTAGATTTCTACACAATATCTATGTAATGTACTCTGTTTTCAAGATGCTGCTTTAAAAGCATATTGTGCACTAAGTAATAACAAATAACAGAGAAGTAGAAAATTGAGAGCATTTATTCCTCCCCCAACTTTTTTTTTTTTAATGAAATATTCAACTAACTGCAGAAATATATTGAGCCCATTGAGTACTCATTATATCTGCAAACAAATGAGATTTATTTATTTTTAATCCCTGAAGAAGATTTTCTTTGAAAGTTTCTGTACTTTTATAATCAAAACTCCAGACCATTATGGTTTAGAATTCAATTTCCCATCCTCCTCCCACCCAGCAGAAGAATTTTGTCTCCTGTGATTTGCACTCATTAAGAGGCAGGAGTTAGCACTCTCTGTGATGGCAGCCACAATTCTTACAAAACATCACTTCAGAACTGGGGGCTGAGAGGGAAATATCACAACTAAAAATACTGTTTCAAGAAAAGTGGAATTTGTTAATTTAGTATATAACTTTCAAAAAGAGGTTGACACTTAAACTAAAAGATGTCTTTCTACTACATTAGTCATAATATTTGACCAATGCCTGATATGACTTTTTATTGTTACAAAGAATGTATATTTCAAATGAACCTCGTGGTACACTGTAGATTCATTTCAAAATCAATCAATCAAACAAACAAACCACACATCCATTCTGATTTCCTTCAACTTTGTAGAAGTAATAATCTTGCCATACGAGTCTTTATATTTAGAGGGAATTGGATGGTGCCCAAATACACAGTGCCATGAGCCAAATGGTTGATGAGGACTGGGATTTGGGCAGTTAAACATTGCTGGGTTGAAAAGAATGTCAAGGACTTACAGTGCTTGCCACTTCCTGTTTTCTCAGGAATCTCTCTGATTGATCATCCCTCAAAACACCCCGTTTTGTACCACATTGCCCGTTCTAGTTCATTTCCTCACCTTCTGCCTTAGATCCCCCTTTCAGCTCAGCCCTCATGCTTACCACACCACACAAGGGCTGGACATTAATAATTTCAGAATAGTCTACAAAGAACTGGTGAGAGCATCCCTAAGTCACCTCTGTATTGCCTCCTTTAAAGCAGCATGTCATTGGTAAATGAAGAACCCTGCTGTTTCCAAGGCAGGGCTCAAGAGAGCTTTACACCACCTGCACATTCCCTGCTGTGACTCGTACTCTGACTGTGGTGATCATGCTGCACTGCAAAGCTCCATCACATAAAGGTCTATAAATCATGTTAAAGCCTAGTGATTCAGATTAATAATAATTAAAAAGATATGTCCATGTGCAGAAGAGAGTTCATGGCATTTTAGAATTAGGTTTGAGGTCTGGATTGACTTTAAGGCTGTTTGAAAGCTTATTGAGTGAAATTTGAGTGGAAGATCCCCAACACTAAGATGTAGTCATTTTTGATTACCTGTAAATTACAACTATGAAAAAATAAGGCTTTCAGCTTAGCAAATACTGAAAATTTACACTCAACTTACCAGCTTGAAAATGCATCAGATTTTTCTCATTAAGGCCATGCTGTTTTGTCAGAGGAGATTTTCTATTTCTGTTGCCACTTTTAAAACTGCACTGCAAAACTATACCATGCCTCAAGATGACTGACCTGAGAACTGAGTAAGTATGAGCAGACCTTTATACAAAATAAATCTTTTCAGTAAATACTATGATTTAACATAAAATCCACAGTTTAAGAGAGAGAAAAAGAGCTTTATTAGAAGATGAATATCTCAGGAAAGTGGGACAGGTTGTACAGCTTCTTTCATGGTATGTCAGTGAATTCAGTGACTATAGGTACTATTTTCCAGCCAAGATTTTTCCATTACACTCTCATGTGCCTTGTACTTAAATATATTGTGTCATAGTTCCTAGATATGCATACGTAGATGTGGATATAGATGGACATGTCTGGGTGTTCCAGACATTCTCTTGCATTTTCATGTCTCTGCTCATGTATTTCCTTGTAGGCAGCTTCCCTTATGCCATCCAGCACTGAAACAAAGATGTGCCTCTGAAATAGCAGTTGTCCTCAAAATGCAGAAGGGAAATGGTATGTTGGTTTACAGTAAGTTTTCTCAATTTATTATCTCTTGTAGTTTCTACTCAAGCATGTGCAGAACCTCCAGCAAAATGAAACGTACCATGCAAATCTAAATCCACACTAAATCCACTATGAATATGCATCCAGAAATCGTACATAGCATGACCTTAAAGTGGTCATATTTTTTCAAATATGAAACTCCACAAAAGAAAAAAAGGTTAATAGTGCAAGCTCACCATGCCAGATCTTCCTGGCAAAATGGTTCAATACAACACAGCTTTACTTCAGTAGTATTGACAAAACAGTGTTTTCATCAATAAATGTCATCTCCTGTGTTCTGTTGGTCTGTAAACATCCAGTCTCTTGGATGAACATACCTACTTGGCTACTGTATTAATGTTCTACATTCAGAAGGTAACCATTAATCATGGGCTGTAAAAATAGCTTAGGAATAGATAATCTCTTAAAGCAAGACAAACACTGAAATTAAGTTTAAAATTTAGATTAACTAATGTTATCAAGTCATACATATTAAAATGATATTTTTTCTTTATTTTCTTTGGTTATTAATGCTTCCAACCATCTTGCACTTATAGGAGAAGTTGGTTCTCTAACTAGGTCACCCTAATTTAAAAAAAAAAAAAAAAAAAAAAAAAGTGGACAAGGTGCAAGGGCAATATACTTATTAAATAATACTTTTTATTATTATTATTATTATTATTATTTATTTTATTGGATTGAAGTTCTGCAACAAGATGTACATCATATTTCTTTGACAGCAGAAGTAGATTTGGAGGAAGAAGCTAAGTAATGAAAGGTTAGTAGTCTCATGGAGTCTTGTCAAAGGTATTGTTTTTATAAGTAGCATATGAAATACAATGCTGGCATGACTGACAGAGCAATGGATCCATCATGGTCAGAAATAAGTGCAAACTTCAGGTAATTCTTATTCTTTTTTTGGGGATCTTACTAATGTCAGAATTAAGGATGTAGAACTTTTTTTCCAATCAGTATAATAATAACTCCAATTCTTATAATGATATAAATCACACTGAAAGCCAGAACTGGCATTTTCTTTGTTCTTGTGTAGTTAACTTATATTCATGCATTGCAAATTATGCATGTAGAGAAGTTTACATGAACTAAAATTAATTTTACTAAGCAAGTCTCACTTATGTAGATTATTTTCACTTATGTACCCATTTCTAAAGCAAAAATAAATCAGCCGTGAGAAGTATCTCAAATGTGGTTTAGCTTTTAAAAACATACATAAACTTTAATTTTGCTAGCTTTTAACAGGACAGATATATATAATTATAGATATCTAATCCCTGTGAGTCTCAGATATATGTATGTATATACATATATATTTATGTATATATTCACACACACACACACACAAAAAGAGAAGGAGAAGGAAAAAGAGAAGTGGGGGAGAGAGAGGAGAGAGAAAACATTTCTTCTGAACTTGGTCAAAATGTAGAAATTTGCCCCTACACTACTAAGTCAGCCTAAATCTGACCTTGTCTCTAATGCCAGAATTTTATCCCATCATATTTGAGAACAGGAGGTTTGACTGAATAATGCTTGTCTGCCTTGTCTGCCAAGCCACTGGGACAACACATTTCCTTTGAGAGTATTCATAATGGAGATAGAAGATGACATTGAATGAATTTGATCTTCCTGGAGTGGGTGAATAAGAGCTAATCAGAGAAATGCCATAGAGGGAATGACCTCAAGATGTACCAGAGGAGTTTTAGGTTGGAAATTAGGAGACAGTTCTCAGAAATAGTCAAGCATTGGAATGGGTTGCCCAGGGAAGTGGTGGAGTCACCATCCCTGGGGGTGTTTAAGGAAAGGTTGGACCTGGTGCCTAGGGGCATGGTTTAGTGGGTGACATTGGTAGTAGGGTAATGGTTGGACCAGGTGATCTTGAAGGTCTTTTCCAACCTTAATGATTCTATGATTCTATGAGCTATTTCCCAGATCATGGAGAATGGGTGAAAAAACTATTTTACCTTTCATGGAAGTCTTATTTTTGGTATGACTGATTTGAAGTCATTTTAAGCATAAAGAAAGAAGGCTGAATTGCTGAAATAGGAGTGTAAAAATTTGCTGATAATCCCCAAGTTTAAAAAAATTGCAGCTTGATGGGGGTAGGATCTCATATGCACTTCAATTGGAGAAAAGAAAAAGAAAAGACCACAAAGTTGCCTTTTAGATTTTTCTATATGCTAAGACTCCTTTCATAGAATGATAGAATGGCTTGGGTTGGAAGGGACCTTAAAGATCATTAAGTTCCTGCCCTAATCTGAATCTCTCCTCTTTTAGTTTTAAACCATTCCCCATTGTCCTATCATTATCTGCCCAAGTAAATACCAATTAAAATTTTTTTTTTTTTTTTTTTTTTTTTAAGCCCTCTTTAAGAGCTGAAAAGGTGCAATGAGATCTCCCTGGAACCTTCTTCAGGCTGAACATCCCCAGCTCTCTCCATCTTTCTTCACAGGGGAAGTGCTGCGGCCCTCTGATCATCTTGGTGGTCCTCCTCTGGCTCTACATCTTTCTTATGCTGGGGGCCCCAGACCTGGATGTAGCACTCCAAGTAAGGCCTCACAAGGGCAGAGCAGAGGGGGACAATCACCTCCCTCCACAGGTTGGCCACTCTTCTGTTGATGCAACCCAGGACGCAGTCGGCCTTATGGGCTGCAAACATGCACTGCCAGCACTTGTTGACCTTTTTGTCCACTGTACTCTTTTGTAAACTGGACTCTTTCTCTGCAGGGTTGCTCTCTTCCCCCAGTCTGTGCTCATGTCTGGGATTGCCCCAGCCCAGGTGCAGTACTTTGCACTTGGACTTTTTTCATTAGGTTCATGTAGGAACACTTCTCAGGCTTGTCCAGGTCTCTTTGGATGGCATCTCTTCTATCAGTATTAACTGCACCACTCAGCTTGGTGTCATCTGCATACTTGCTGAGGGTGCACTCAGTCTCACTGTCTATGTAATTGATAAAGAATTAACCAGCACTTGTCCCAGAATAGACCCTTGAGGGAAATCACTCATCACTGGCTTCTATCTCCTTTGCTGTCTTGGAAAATGTCTTAAAATTTACATTGTCAGTACAGAATAAAAGAATCTTATAACAAAAGCAAACCAGGTTATTATTTCTGAAGTATATTACTAACAAGATGATAGTAGTGAAGGACACTAGGAAATAAGTTGTGAGACAGTGTATTTTCACAGACAGATTAGAAGATGTAAAGAGTTCTCTTTGTTTTCCAGAAGCTATCTTTTGAACAGGTTCTTAATTTACATAGTAGAGATACCACGCAATTAATTCCTCTGGCACCATGATTATGTGATGTGGTGGGATGTAGGCAAAGGCTCAGGACAGAAAATCTTGGCATAGTCATGACTGAATGGAGCCACAAGAAGCTGGTGACCAGCATTTATTTCCCTTTCAAGCCTCAGAAAAGAAACACATGCTGTTATTGTGATTCTGGTGACCAGGCATTGCTGAGATAGAAGTCTCTGTTTGTGGACCAGTGCATTAGTTGCACAGCAGTGCCTCTGACAACATAGCTGAGAAATATTGCATGAGTTATATAAGGTTTTATAGATAATTCTTATCTACTATTATAACCCCATACAGCGAGTAATCTCCTCTTTAGTCAGTTTATAGTTAATTTAGAAATACCAAAACAGACTGTAGTGTTCTCAGTGACCAAGAAAGAAGTCATACCTTCTCCAGCACAGCAGCCAACCAAGAGAGCTGAAGCTGCCTTGGAGTACAGCAGCAATTTCCAGGCTGTCTACATATCTACAATTGTTTAGGACCTCACTTAATATAATTTGTGTAAAATAAACTCTTAGGAATTTTGCCTTGGTAGAGAGAGAAGAAAAGGAGAGAGAAAAAGGGTGAAGCACTTCTTCTTCCACTGAATTAACATGGCCACTAAAAATTTTAAATTTTCCTCTGGAAAAGGTCATCATACCACAGTGGGAACTGCTGTCCTTCCCTTGCTTTTGGAATTATGTCCAGTTGCTTTAGAGAAAGTAAAGATTTTGATCATTGTCTTTCCATTTCATTCTTACTTTTTTCTTTTTCTTTTTCTCTCTCTCTCTTTTTTTTTTTTTTTCTCATCTTTTTTTCCTACTGGTGGCAAATAAGACAGTTTTGAATAGTAATAATGAGTCTTTTAGAATAGCTTTACCAGCTGACTTTTCAAACAAAATATAAAAATGTAAGACTAGCATAATTTTGGACATAAAATTACTTAGAACTATGTAAAATAAATTGCAGTGTCAATAAAAGGAGAAGAGAATCAGTAAAATCTGCACCTTGGGCAGAGGCCTAGTTAGGTAAGCATGCAGTTGGGGCTGAAACAGGACAGCTTGTATGCCGAAGGTTTCCAGGATTGAGCCTGAACTAAGCCTACAGTAGATCTTGTCATAAAACTGACTTTGTCACAATCTTTTGTTATTCTACCATTTCCAGAAATTGCCTTAGAGTAATTTGAATGTTTCAGCTCCTGGAAAAATAGCTAACGTGATATAAAATATACTTATTAGCAGACAAACACTGTAAATTGTTGATATTTCCACCTTTCAAGACAATTGTTAAAAAGTGAAATAACAAGGCAGACTTGTCTTAGGTGTGACAGTTTCTGCTCCTTGCACACTAAGAACTTGTTTGATAAGCTATGTTCATTTCATATTTGTGTAATACCCTGGAAGAAATTAGGTTGCAATAAAGTCCATTTTTGTCACTACATGCAGCAATGAATATCACACCCAGCAGGGTACAGTGGCACCTGGCTGTCCAGACCCAGCGTAACACAAAGCCATCTGGGGGTAATTACAACAAGGTATTCTTTAAAGACCAGATGGGACCAAGGAACAGAAGCCCCTACCCCTCCCAGTCATTTACAACATAATTCCTTTCAATGATATACTTAATCCTCCCACCAGCTACGCTTTTCAGCTTGCTGTTGTCACTGTTCCTTTATGTTAATTCAGTTGAGAGACACAGAGAGAGCGAGAGAGCGGAGAGCGAGCCACCGGTGCCTCAAGGGACTAAAAGAAATTATTCATCCTTAAATTGTTTCCACTACACCAAGTACAGTAACATTTTTTTTTTTTAAAAAAAAAAAAGAGGGCTGAAATTATCCTAAAGAAGGTCAATGCTATAGCCCCATGCAACACCAGCTGAGTTTTATTCAGCCACCTGTTAGCTAGGAAGGTTTTGCACACGCTCATGATGCATTTAACCAGTTTAAAGGGTCTTTTTATTGACTGGCAGCCTCCCTACATTCAGAGTGCTCAAGACATGGCCCTGCTTTGTGATCATATGTGGCACACAAGACTTAATTCAATTATGCTGTAAGCCTATCCAGTTTGTATCAGTGCCCTTTCACTTTTGTGTCATTTGTCTTGTATCTTGTAAAGAGTTGTAATTTTTTTTTTTTTTTTTTTTTTTTTTTGTGAAAAATAAATGCACTCAAAGAAAATTGCCTTTATTTTGTCATTCAGATTTGCACTGCAGATGTACAGGCTACACTTAAAAAAAAGTATTTTATTAATACAAAAGTGGGAAAACAAAAACAGAAGTTCTCTACAATTTCAAAATCAAAGATATAAGCTCTCGATTCATTTTGAAGGAAGGTCGGGCAGACAGTCCAGACATATTTCAAATAAGAAACAAATAAAGAGATAAGTAAAAAGAGAAAAATAAGTAAATATATTTAACAGTTTGAAAATTGGAAATCATGAAGGACTGGATAAGGCTTTCTTTTCTTTAGCTGTGTTTTGTTGGTTTTGAAGAAACTGTACAGAAAGTGACTTCTCAACATGAGTAAGCTTGGAAATATTTGAGCCTTGGTTACATTGATATATAGCCCCTGGCCAAAGTGCAAGTATATTGCAAATTTTCAAGTGATTTAAAGTGATTTAAAAAAATAAATAAAAATGCAACCTTGTAAGATATTGCTGCTATTTACTAAATCTTTTTGAGAAAGATGTAGTAAATATATACAAATGAGAAAGCAAGAGTCCTTTTCACCTTGAGCTACCTAACTGAGAGGTTCCTGAAGTTCAAAATCATGTTATTAACTGTTTTATTTTCACCATTCCAACATTTTTTCTGACCAAGTATTTAAGGAAGTACTGATCCCATCTTTTCAACAAACCACCAAGTATGTTCATTTAAAATATCTCTAAATGCATAATAGTTTTTCTCTCACAGAAAAAGCTGTAAAGGAGAAAGCTTACTGCATACAAAGACCACAAAATCAAGCTAAAACTCACACTGTGAATACACTTCCAAGAAGACTGAAACAGGCTGAAGGGACATTGAGCTGGTATTAAAACTTGATTTATTGAGATTAAGGTAGTTTATGTTGGAATTTGAAGTCAATAAAAATAAAATGTTCTATGGTGAAGTGTACCTTTTACCTTTTACAATGACTTTTAAATCAAACATTAATGGAGTGAAATCAAAGTTAAAAAACCTTATCTTTGCTCAATGTATGTTTGTGAATTCCATCATGGTAATAGATAAACACGTCTTTGTTGAACTGGGATAAATATTCATTGATATCTCTTACCTAACC
>CM021797.1:16229812-16251871 GCA_011076525.1 Nettapus auritus
CCACAGAGCAAAAGTCAGAGAAAGGGCAGTAGTGCCAAGTTACTCACCTGTGTGCTTGGTGAATAGGTATCAGTTGCTGATGTATCAGCCTAAGCACTGAAATACCCTGACCAAAAAAGACCTTTCATTTTCCACCTTCATAATATCTACACTGAGAGAGGCTAAAATGAGCATGTCATTACTGTGAACCATTTACTTATTATGTTTGATACTTCTCTATCTCTTTTTTTTTTTTTTTTAAAGGTCATCAAAAAGATTTAAGAAAGATTTTGAAAGGCATTTCCAAAAATCTTAACTGAGTTGGGAAGAGGGGTAAATACTCTTAAGAATATCCATTCATTTTGGTTTGGAATCTGTTAGTAAAGTGCGTCCAACAGACATATATCACATAACAACATTTCTAGCTCCTCATCAAACAATTTAACCTTTATTATGGAGAAGAGATCCTGAAAAAAAAAAAGTTCAGCATTTAAATTTTCACAAAGAATGAAGACAGAACTTCTAGAAAAGAGCTACAGCAAAGCTGTAACTAATTTTATACACTTGAAGACACACAATGAGCTTAGCATTAGAATGAAGTTTATTCACTGTCTTCTCCAAAGTGACAGGAATGAAAGTGTCAGATTTTGATTTCAGCTTAATCCCCTTCCAAACAAATGAAAATATAGATTCCCAACATGCTTTCATTATACCATTACTTCTCCGATTACGGACTACTCCCTTATGACACATTTATATACATTATTCCACAAAATACCTCTGAACCAGTCAGATCATGTCTATGAGTAAACACTTTGCAGTTAAAAACATGGTCTTGATCACAACAATCTGCTCTTTCTCACAAATGCTTACTTTTTAAAAAAAATGTTAACAAGAATGTTACACCTCACATTAAAAATCACAGGATAGATTAATGCAAAAAGCTTCCTTATCATCTTCTCAGTCCCTAAAGACTGCCAGCAATATCTTGACTTTTTAATAAAAAAAGCAAGATGCATGATAAGACCCACCTTATGAATTTATGAACTCCTTCAAAATTTCAACAAGTGAGTTATTCAGTGTACAGAGCTGTGTTTCCTTCTTGCTGCAGGAGTCGCATGCATAAAGAGACCTTATGAACTGTGCAATGAACATACTTGTCCTCTCCTCCACAAAATACATTGCATCTTACTTCCTCTATTACAACGGAATTAGCCTGGAATACATGCTGGATGGCCTAAAAACATTCCTCACACTCTTGTGAGGTAAGGGTTATCTGGTAGTAGGAGCTTTTGTTGTCTTGTGGCAGGCTGGGAATGAGAGAGAGGAAACAGAGCAGAAAAAGTGGTGTGTTTCTGAGGTAGTTTGAAGTAGCCTAACCAGACTGCACTTCGAGTTTGGTCTTGAGATGGATGAAGAGGGGAATAAAAGATCAGAGAAAAAATTATAAACATGAAAGAAGGGAAACACTAAGTGAGGGGGAGGGGTCAAACCACTGATGTAAGAAGACCCTGGTAAAGGGAGTGGGAAGGAAGAAACTGGACAGCAGGAGGAGAAAAAAGAGAAGGACTTTGTGTTTGGAAGGAGGATATAAGGGATGGAGAGACTCTTCTCCCTTTGTAGTGAAATTAAAGGAGAGTGCAAGAGTCACAGAATCACAGAACTACTGAGGCTCGAAGAGACCTCTGATTATCACCTAGTCCAACTCTCCTGCCAAGCACGATCATGTAGAGAACACTGTGCAGGATGGCATCCAGGTGAGTTTTTAATATCTACACAGAAGGAGACTCCACAACCTGTCTGGTCAGCCCATTCCAGTGTTCTGTCACCTTCACAACAAAGTGTCCCCTCATATTCAGCCAGAACCTCCTGTTCTTCATTTTTTTGCCTGTTTCTTCTTGTCCTAAGTGGGTGTCAAATCCAAAGACTGCTTCTGCATAACAGGGGTCTGTGATTCAATCATTGATGACAGTGATAGTAGTGCACATTTTAGTGGCAGGATGGTACAGCAGTGGTGGTGAAACTGATGCAGTTGTGCTTGTACTGGTTCACCTGCTGAGGGAATATAGGATGAAGGGAAAAAAATGCAGAAGGAGAACCTACCGGTACTTCAACCAGCAAAGCCTGGAGAGCAGCAGAAAGGGACGGAGCTGGCCCCCTCCCCTTCAGGGCACATAACAAGGGAGAAATGCTCTCACCCTTGAAGGTGCACTCTCAGAAGGAAAAAACCTCACAGAATCACAGAATCAGCTACTTTTGAAGAGACCTCCAAGATCATCTAGTCTAACCTCTGACAACACTAACAAGTCCTCCACTAAACCATATCACTAAGCTCTACATCTAAACGTCTTTTAAAGACGTCCAGGGATGGGGACTCAACCACTTCCCTGGACAGCCTATTCCAGCAACTAACAACCTGTTCAGTAAAGAAGTTTTTCCTAATATCCAACCTAAACCTCCCCCGGCGCAACTTTAGCCCATTCCCACTCATCTTGTCACCAGGCACGTGGGAGAATAGAACAACTCCCACCTCACTACAGCCTCCTTTAAGGTAACTGTAGAGTGCGATAAATTCACCCCGGAGCCTCCTCTTCTCAGGATGAACAATCCCAGCTCCCTCAGCTACTCCTTGTAAGACTTGTTCTCCAGACCCTTCACCAGCTTTGCTGCCCTTCTCTGGACTCACTCAAGCACCTCCATGTCTTTCTTGTAGCGAGGGGCCCAAAACTGAACACAGTACTCGAGGTGCGGACTCACCGGAGCCGAGTACAGGGGGACAATCACTTCCCTAGCCCTGCTGGTCACACTGCTTCTTATACAAGCCAGGATGCTGTTGGCCTTCTTGGCCACCTGAGCACACCGCTGGCTCGTGTTCAGCCAACTATCAACCAATACTCCCACGTCCTTCTCTGCCAGGCAGCTTTCCAACCACTCATCTCCCTGCTTGAGGTAGTGCTGCTTGGGGTTGTTGCGCTCCGGGTGCAGGACCCGGCACTTGGCCTTGTTGAACTTCATGCAGTTGACCTCAGCCCATAGGCCCAGCCTATCCAGATCCTCCTGCAGCGCCTTCCTACCCTCAAGCAGGTTGACACACCTAACTTGGTGTTGTCTGCAAACTTACTTAAGGAAGGTGCACTCGATCCCCTCATCCAGATCATCGATAAAGATATTAAAGAGAACTGGCCATAGTACTGAGCCCTGGGGGACTCCACTAGTGACCGGCCTCCAACTGGATTTAACTCCGTTCACCACAACTTTTTGGGCCCAGCTACCCAGCCAGTTTCTAACCCAACAAAGTGTACACCAGTCCAAGCTGAAAGCAGCCAGTTTCTTGAGGAGAATGCTGTGGGAAACAGTTTCAAAAGCCTTACTGAAGTCAAGGTAGACCACATCCACAGCCTTTCCCTCATCCACCCAGCATGTCACTTTGTCATAGAAAGAGATCAGGTTTGTCAAGCAGGACCTGCATTTCATAAACCCATGCTGACTGGGCCTGATTGCCTGCTTGCCCTGCAAGTGCTGCATGATGACACTCATGATAATCTGGTCCACGAGCTTTCCTGGCACTGAGATCAATCTAACAGGCCTATAGTGTCCCTGGTCAACCTTCCGGCCCTTCTTGTAGATGAGCATCACGTTTGCTAGCCACCAGTCAACTGGGACATCCCCTGATAGCCAGGACTGCTGATAACTGATGGAAGGCAGCTTGGCCAGCTCTTCCGCCAGTTCTTGCAGCACCCTCGGGTGGATCCCATCCAGCCCCATCGCCTTGCATACATCTAAGTGCTTTAGCAGGTTGCCAACCATTTCCTTGTGGACTGTGAGGGCCACATCCTGCTCCTCATCCCCTTCCACCAGCTCAGAGTACTGGGTATCTAGAGAAAAACTGGTCTTGTTGCTAAAGACTGAGGCAAAGAAGGCATTAAGCACCTCAGCCTTTTCCTCAACTCTTGTGACTAAGTTTCCCCCCGCATCCAGTAAAGGATGACGATTCTCCTTAATCTTCCTTTTTGTCTTAATGTTTATATAAAAACTTTTTCTGTTATCTTTAACAACATTAGCCGGATTGAGCTCCAGATGAGGTTTGGCCTTTCTCATTTTGTCCCTACACATCCTTACAACATCCTTATAATCTTTCTGAGTGGCCTGCCCTGTTTTCCATAGATCATAAACCCTCTTTTTTTTTTTTTTTTTTTTTTTTTTTTCCTAATCTCTTGCCACAACTCTCTGTTCAGGTAGGTCAGTCTTCTTCCACACCGGTTTCTTGAGCATCAAGTCCCAGCATGGATGCAGTTAATGTTTTGAGGAAAGTAAATTATCTCATAACATGTTTCAAAGGAGCTACCATTCCATGAAGGATTTCATGTAACCCAGCCAGTTGGAAAATGCTGAAGATGTAAGTTTACTAAATCCCTGTAAAGGCTAAGTCTGCACAGTTCTATCTGGACAACTCACTTGTGCTGTACAGACTGTCATAGTCAGCTTCCCACCTTGTTAACAGACTAAACAAGAATTACTCATTTTATCATTTCTGTTCTTGGGCCTGCCATGAAAGCTAAAAATCAAAAAAACACCCCCTGTATGTAGAAGCCTACCCAGAACTTAGACCACACATAATGAGAATCAAAGTCTAAACGGAACATGAAATTTTAGGCCATTATTTTCTCTGCGTACTTGCAGATCCATTAATCTCAAACAGCAAGAATGAAGTTATTGGCTTGATTAACAATATTATGGATTGCATCCTGACCAAATATATATATGTATGTGTGTGTGTGTGTGTGTGTGTGTATGTATAGTAATGAGAGATAAAAGCAATGTTCCTTCTTGACGCTTATCTCATTAGTAGTAAATTATCATATGTTTGTTTTCTTACCACTTACTACATTATATCTCTGTAGGAACTTTTAAGCCCACTTGCTGGAGATCTGGACAAAAGTTGAGGCTTCACTTTTAGGTTGTTCACTTTTAGGTTATGAGGTCTCAGTTTGCCTAGGCTTCTTCTTAACACCTCCTTTTGATTATTTTTTTCCCTGCTTAACCTCTGTGGTAGGTGAAAAGACACAGTTAATCAATACTTAAATTGTGTAGGACCCTTAAAAATAACATTCAAAACCTCAAAAAGCAAGAATGTACAGGGTAATCTACAGTAATCTTTTCAACACCAATCAATGCTTTTGATTGGAATGATAATGCATCTGAAAATGTAACAACTTCTAAAACAGTTTTCCTGAAGATATAAGCACATTTGGGGTTCTATTTTAAAGCAGTGAAATGGAGAACTTCAGCAATCTCACCTAATAGGCTCCACGAAATGTTACAAAATTCTGTGTAAACTGTTGGTATCTGCTGGATTTATTACCGCTTTGCTGTTCTGTTACTGCACAGCTGGAGTCTATGAAGTACAGTGGCCATGTCTTTGCAGCTAAATGGATAAAGATTTTTCTGCATACATTACTCTATAACACATACAAAAAAGATTAACCTTAACAAACATGTTTGGTTATTTCCTACTTTGATGCAGAAAATGCAGCTTTCCTAGACATCACTTTCCTTTACATGTCATATTCTGTTTCTCTGCAGACAATCAAAGTTTAACTATCTTTCTCTCTTTCTTTCTCTCTCTCTCTTTCTTTCTTTCTCTCTTTCTCTCTTTCTTTCTTTTTCTTTCTTTTTGGAGAAAAACTTTGTAACATTTTCATATTGATTTAACATCAGTCTTTAAATTTTGGTAAAGTTCCATTACACTAACATTAATTTGTGACTACATGTGTTTCAATACCCAGCTTCCTTCAACCTCATTATTCATATATGTCTATGTAAACAGCAGCCATGCTAATCATTTAAATTTGATATCCCAAAAGGTTTGCAAAATCATACTTCTCAACATATTGAATATGTTGTTTTCCTAGATATGTTTAAAAAAAATCATTTATTTTTAAATAACATTTGTTTGTAAGATTTTTTTCTTTTTCTTTTAGATCTCTAAAGGAGATTTAAATACTGATTTTCTATTCCTAAAACTCCTGCAAAGACATAAATGATAAATCCCTTGCATATTAATTTCCATCCCACACACTTACTTTCCTGAAAGCCTCTGGAACCTTTCAAATATGTTAAAGATGATTTATAAATAACTCATGCAAATACTATTTAAAACACAAATAAGGAATTTGGCTCAGTGACTATTATATGCTGTTATATGCACGTGCTATCTGTTATATGTGTTGTTTGCAAGAGGTGTATGAGAGTCAGGTCAGAGAAGATCTTGTATAGAGAAGAGAAGAACACCCATTCCTGTGCTGGTGAGCTGAGGTAGAAGACTAATGAGAAAATAGTATCCCTAAAAGTGAAATCCCAGTTAGGGTAATCGCCAGAGCTGCACAGTTCCAGGAAATGCATTGAATATATCAGTGTGAAAATATTCAGACTGAGACAGTACAGAAGCTAGGAATTTTGTTGCACGTTTTCCAGCCATCAGTCTTTAGAGACCTTTATAAGACAGCTAAGAAACATAAGCCATATTTCAGTTCATTGACCATTTCTTGTATAGATATCTGCACTTCACTAGAACGTGCTTACATGTCTGAAAGACTGAAAGACTTTTTGTTAATTTATTTATTTCCCATATTAATTTTGTATTTATATATTTAAGGTATGAATTAGTTACTTTTGAAAGGCGGCAACTAGCTGTGAAATACTTTCTGACCAGTTTTCTTGATTCCTTACCAAAATACTCAAGGTCAAGCTCAGGCTGTGCTTTGGACACTCTTTGGAAGGCAGCTGACACAAACCAGCTGGTCCCACAATCATCTCTGCTATTCAATTTCTTTCTTAGTCTTCTGCTTAGAAGAACAGAGCTCAGCACCTGCTGAAAAACTGATCTTGTGTCACAACCTGTACTCAAACTACCCAGACTATTCAATGTCAGCTGGCTTGCCTGATGTTCCCAGCTCCGTGTTATGGAGCTCGTGTTTAGGTGGCTTCTTCTTGGAGACCTGGTGGTCTGTGTAGATGGATGGCCAGTTTGGTTTTGAGACTGGCCTTTGACCTCCCCCTGTGTAACTGCACACAGTAGCTATTTTTTAATGGCCCAGTTTACAAGTCTGCTATAGTTGACATTTTTTTTTTCTGCCTAACTGTTGGCAGAAATTTAGGCTTTTTGGGAGTTTCTCTCCCAGTAGTGAAACCAAAGCCTGAGGATCAGTGCCAATGTTCACAAAAGTAGGCTCTTCTCTTTTATGTGATTCAGTGAAGCTGCTTTTGAAATGCCTGAGAAATATGTTTTGTACATTAAGCTACACACAGTTTCATTTAAAATTAATTAATTAATTAACAAAATCAACTCCTTGATAAAATTATTTTCAATGAAAAATGCTAAAAATGGAACAGGATGTGGTAACGTTTGCTAAGAACTGCTTTTAGCTGAATTGTTTGTAGCTGTGTTGTTTAAAGTTTATGTCGGTCTTTGGTCACATCATATCAGGAACAGGTTCTATGAACAAAGCAGAAAAGAAGTGCTTCACAGCATTGCCTCTTGCTCTGGAGTGACAGTCAGATTTCTTTATGATTTTGGAGATGATAAATCCTGAGACCCAAGGGTTGTCTGTACTTCAGTCTGAGTGATGCTCTGATGTGTCCGTCTTTAGTTCAAACCAGGGAGCAGCAACCCTGTCTCCTCCTACCCCAGAGATAAGCTGGGGTTGCTGTTATTCATGGCCTCTCCCCAGGGTAGAGAAGGAATGGTGCTACATCTCCATCACAGCTTTCTTACAGGATGGGGTTAATCATTCATTTCTAGCCCAATGCTTTGGGCTGCATGCATACTCAAGCATTGCTCATTTCTGTTTCGTCTTCTGATTTCTGTTTTCAGATTTTGTTTTGCAACTGTTATCACTTAGGGTGTTTTTTTGTTTGTTTGTTTGTTTTGTTTTTTTGTTTTTTTGGTTTTTTTTTTGCAGGCAGGGGTTATGATAGAATTAAATTATTTGAGGAGCTGAAGTTCCCAGCAAAATTTGAAATGCCTTTGCCTAAATTTAATTGTGTTTCTCTTAACCCTGGCCATTCTGTTTAGATCCCGAGTCAGCTAATGCTCAGCTGTTGTGTCAGGAGTGCTGCCATCTGCCTAGCCCTGGCATCCTGAGCTGATGAATGTCACCAATTGCCCGCAGCATAAATGAATGGGCCACCTCCCAAATGATTAACTTGGGAAACAGTTTGTGTATCTTAATGGCATCCTGAAGATTAGAATTTTCATCTTCTCTTTCTTCTTCTTCTTTTTTTTTTTTTTTTTTTTTTAATTAGATTTTTTTCTAAACCTACAACCTGATAGAGAATAACTGTAAATACTAACTGGAGACCCAGCAACAGCTAAACATGTGATGTAACCATATCCACTCCTTAACATAAGAAATGGAAGAATAATTATTAATGCCATCAGCATTGTAAGATCCATTCAAAGTGGAAGCATTTTCTACTGCTCAACCATGGGAGAGCTTACCCCATGAAGGTTGTGATAATCAGTCAGAAAACCCATTCGAACAGTGCTTTAAAGTATTGGCAGTCTCCCAGAATATTTCTAGCAAGTGTAAGAACATCTACTCACCATGGAGAGGCAACTGGAAAAGGCTAACAGAAAACAATAGCAACATATGAACTATGAAAGGGAACTCTCTTGTTAGGTTAGTTGCAGTTATCTTTCCACTGTAACAGTTGCAGAGAACCTAGCAGTTCAAAAAATATGAAATGATATGTTAATTTATTTACTACTTTATACATACAGCTGAGATTGGGTCGAGCCTGATTTGCAGCTAAAGGGAAAAATCACAAATGAAATATATATCCTTTAATATTGAAAATAATGATAACTATTAGGAAAATTTGGAAAAAGTGATAAATCCCTGCTCCAGACATAGCCATGTAATTTGGTTTTATTATTAACTAAAACATTCATTTTGACTCATACAGATTGCTTCATTTTCAGACATAGTTTAAAACTATACTGCAATATCATTTACAAGCATTCACCATGTATTTACAAATTAATACCCTCATGTTTTAATCTTCTTGCACAATGCAATAAAATGCACCAGAAATGCCGTCACTTTGCTTTTGTTCACCTTTTATACAGCCTAAAGAGAACAGCTCCTCCAGGTGTGAGACAATAAATTTTCAGTCAGTTTTGATCCCATCAATTTTTCAGTGTATAACTTCCTTTCTTTGGATGGGAGAACATTTTTTCTTTTTGAAAGACAAAGCTACATTCTTTACTGAAAACTCAACCCAAAATATTTGCTTGATCAGGAATTGCACTAATAAATTCATTCTTTCCTATGCTTAATCATTTTACTAATGTTTTTACCAGTTTTAAAATATATTGGTATATAGCAAAACTATAGTTATGATACATAAATATTCAAGTTAATTTAAACAATGACATTCACAGTGTTAGCAACTCTGATCTTAGGATTTATCTAGCATGCTACTTATCCCTGTTAAAACTCCTGGAGTGTCATTTCCAGAAATTGATGATTTTTCTTTAGTTTACATCTTCATGTTTTCAAATGGTGCAAAGTAAAAAGATAAATACACACATGCACACCTCAAAATTATTAATACATATTGATTAATGAAAATAAATTATCCTGTCATGCATGCAGCTGACTATCTAAATGTACATATGAAGAGTGTTTTGGTGTTGTTACTGTTTTTAAATATCTGTAACAAATGAAGCTGTTCAAGTAATTAACATTTGACTTAAATGAGTTATTCCAACTGGAACTGTTTTCTAACTGACCAGAACTTTAGCTATATGATTCTTACTTATAAATAGCTGGTAAATTGTAATTGTAGGCATTTTATATAAAGTTTTAATTCATAAGCAGTAACTGTACATTGTTTTACAAAATTTTACAAATGTTGCCGAGATGAGGATGTAACCTGACATATTTGTACAGTTAGCATAAGCAAAGCAGATATTTGCTTAGTGTCTGCGGTGGTGGAGCAGCAGTCTCTCAGGTTCTGTTTTTTCCCCTGTGCTGGAATGACAAACTGATTTTTGCTGGGTCAGGTCATTGCAACAGGAACACTGTCTGTGCTGGGGGAGGGTGGCACCACCCCAGCCCTCCCACTTTTTCAAGCAAAAAAACAAGTCTCCTAGCCACTTTCTGTCACACCTCCATCAGCAGAGGTTCTGCCCATTCTGGGGACACATTCAATTTTGCTCATAGTTTTTTCAGGCTCCCCAGAAATGCTACTGACTGTGACAACAGGTTGGACTGTTTGTTTGAACTGTATGGTATATGCACTTGAATTTAAATGTTGTAGTTTATTTCCAAAGAGGCAAACTGAGACAAATACTTTAAAGAAAATTTTGCAAGTTGGCTTAATCTTCCTGTTTCTTGATAATGTAAATAAATAATTTTTATGTGTAGCTGAGGATGAACTAATACATTTAAAAGTAGTTATGTTATAAACTGAGTGAGACACTTTTACTCTGAAGTGTCTGAAGACACAAAAGAAAAATTAGTCTTATGTTTTAAACATTTTTAATTGTACACACACTTTATTGCTGTTGTGACTGTTTCATTTTTCCTACTTTTGTATGATGAACCCATATCTCTGATTCTGTCTGCTCAGTGGACAGAATAAAGAACAAAAGGCATCTGACATTTATTTTAGAACTGAAGAACTTGTGTTATACTTTAAATAAATGAAGCAACACCAAAATAAATGTAGCAACACCAAAATGCTATCTGATTTCTTTCCCTGCAATTGTGAGCTCTCCTACACATCTTAGCATATTGATTGCTACACAGTTCCTACCCAGATCTACCACTATTTTTGAATCTTTTCATGTTCCAATAGTTAATTAAAGTATCAAAGACTGCTTTATGTTTAAAAAGTTGAACTTTTTTGTTTGTTTGTTTGTTTGTTTGTTTTATATATTTCTGATATTAAAACAGTTTGTAGATAAAAAACAACTGAATCTTTTGCTGTGAAGGAATAGTCAGTTCATACAGTAAACTCTTGGGTCTTATTCAACAGGTTTCCTTTATTTCCAGCTCACAGAGCAAAGAAAACCTACTTCAAGTATGTCTAAATTTATTTAAATCAGGTGATAGCAGCCTGTTTAGTTCTGAAGGTTCTAGCTGAAACCCAATGTCCTCGCATAAAACTGTGTCTGGAGGTTTAGGCTAGATATTAGGAAAAGGTTCTTCACTGAGAGGGAGGTTATGCACTGGACCAGGATCCCAGGGAAGTGGTCGGGGCAATGAGCCTGCTGGAGTTTCAGAAACATTTGGACAACACTATCAGATGCATGTTCTAATTTTTGGGCAGTCTGTGTGGAGACAGGAACTGGACTTAATAATCCTTGTGGGTCCCTTCCAGCTCAGGATATTCTGTGATTCTACTGGCCAAAGTAACTGCTGTCCCAACATTGAGTGATGCTGCTACCTCCCCAGTACTAGTGATTCTGTCATGTCTAGTCATTTGTGGATTGGTTGTGATCAACAGAACACCAAGACATTCTGTCTATCATGATTTATTTGTAGACACGGAGTCTTCCATAAGGACAATGCAGTGTAGACACTGCCATAAGGGAAATGCAGTAGCAGTATGTCTACTGTCATCAAACTAGTCTTCTGACCTAAGGACTGACTGCTATGATGGTGTTTTACATACTCAGTGAGTTTGCCTACATCTGTATACGGGAAGGCCATGTGCCAAATTCATACTTTCATGTCCCTTACAGAGGTGCAGTTCTGCCCATATAAGTGGCAACATGTGCACACAGAGAAAATTATATTGTTTTTTCTTTTTTCCCATGTGGAAAATAAATAAAGAAAAATTAGAATTAAGAATAAAGAAAATTCAGAAATTCAACTGAAATTTGTGTAGTGCATTTTTTTTTTTTTTTTTTTTTTTTTTCAGAGTCTCAGTAGAACAGCCAACTCTCTTTACCTCATTTTGTGTTTTGACCTGAACAACCTGAACTCTGAACTCTGCTTAGGGTTTTCCATTTTTCATTGTTTAAAATTAATATCTAAATAAGTTTGAACTTTTTCCACAGGACCTGACAGGACTAACATTAGATCATACTGAATAGAGTAGCGAAAACCAGTTTTTCTAGAGAGTATGTAACGAGGAACATTCTTATGTGCATTTATAGATAAGGTAATTTAAACTAGTATGGACTGAGAGTCCTTTGAATTTTAAGCTGTATATTTTTATCAGTGTAGACTTCTGGAGAATAGACTCTTGTTCGAAGACACAAGCTTATTCTGTTTAACAAATAACCTTTCCAAAACTATTTGATTTTAACAAACACAAAATTATTCACTTAAATTCTTAATAAGGGTGTCAGGATAAAAAGTCATACAGACAACAATATTACTGATAAAATTCTTCCCTAGAAATAAATGAATTCATGACATAAAAGAGCTCATATTAAAATGTTAATGGATTAGATTAAATTGTGTAGCTTTTCAAGCTTTAAAAACACAATTTTATGGTGAATTTTAGTCCACTTTTTTTTTTTTTTTTTTTTTTTTAATGAGAAATCTGTTAGTAATTAGAATTATTTTCCTTTATAAATGTCAATAAAAAAAAAAGATTACAAAATAAATAAATAAATAAATAAATAAATAAAATCTATGCTTGTAACAGCCATTGTTTGTATTTGTATTCCTTGTTTTTTATCCCTTGTTTCTGTGGGTCACCAGAAATGAGCCTGGAAATTCACAGACCTGAGCCTTTGTGCTTATTCTTAAAGGTTGAGACAGCTAGGAGGAACATCTTGTAGAGTATCTTGCCACCTGCAGCCTTCACTAATAAGAAACCAAAGTCATTAATTTTGGTAAGGTTAAATGATTCACATAAAAAGGATGGCAATGATTTAATATTCAAAAGGTAGCAATAAGTTAAAGCTAAATAAACTAGGTAGCAATAAGTTAAAGCTAAATAAACTAGGACATTTTGTTCAGATTCTTTTTGATCATTGTTGAAAGGATCTCCAACGTAAAGAAATGTAGATAGTCAAGATTCAAATTTCATATTTGTGGTGGATTTGGACTTTATTTATTTATTTATTTATTTATTTATTTATTTTTCCCAGCCTCTGACAATCTTCTCACACATTGCTCAGGAAATAAGAAGAAAACAAAAAATTGGAGGCAGCACAGAATGGACTCAAAGCTCTCAGGGAGCTGGAATTTCACGGGGAATTCATCATGGGGAAGATGAATTGGTAAAAAAAGAGCAGGTGAGATGGTCAAAGGTGAATATAAATAAATGGGATGGTTCCACAATTTATCATTTGGCTATCATCTGTACTGACATGATATCTGTCCATCCATCTTTTCCTTGGATCTGGCTACCCTGCTTGTATATCCAGAAAGATAGGATGAATCAAAGGAAAAGACATAAGCTTGTAAAAAAGTGTCTACTCTTTTTTAGGCTAATCCTTTCCTGGGTCTCAATTAGTAGCTATCCTGAGTAACAGGATAACTTTTGTGCAGGAGCATAATAACTTTTAGCTACTATCACACAGAAATCACTAAAGTCAGTCAGCTCATTAGCCCAAAATCTTTTAAGACAACAGTTCTTTGTAGAAAGACTAGCACTGAGAATTCTCTAAGAATGAGCACAAATGAACGGGTACCAATGCCGAGATTAGAGGCTGTAGTCTTTTCTAAAATTTATAAAACATTGCTGCAGAAACTTATTAATTTTTTAATATATTTGTCTGCTATTTTGAATTTGAAATGGTATTTAGTCATTTTATATATACACGATAACTATCTTTAATAACAAAGCCTTACTAGGATCTCAAACATTCAGAAATTTTCCTAAGTGTTCTACCTGGAAAATATTTTAATATTAAACAATCATTTTCATTTGTCATTTATAGCTAATTTTTGGAAATAACATAATTTCAAGTTAAAAGATATGTAGAATGAAAAAATTTTCATTTTCCATTTTCAAAATGGCAAAACAGAAGGTTTCAGCATTATTACTATTTCTCAATTCCAAATTCAAGGTAACAGCAAATTTTCTACAAATTATATAGATATATACTAGCTGATTTTGTTAAAAACAAAAACAAATACACTTAATTTTGATTCCTACTGAAAATATTTTTTTGTCTTGTATGGATTTTTGATAAAGTGTTGTAGATTCCAAATTCAAATATTTAATTCCATTTTGGTTCATCCTCATTGTAGAGCACTTGCCCTCATGGGTAGTTATAACAAACCCAGAATTAATTAGATGGACATTTAAAAGAGTTACAAAGCTGACCTCTAAAGGGTAAGGCACAAAGAATCTAGAATGATGACAAAACTATGCTGCCAGCTAACTGTACTTCGTTCAGTTACTCATATTATTGTCCTTCATAAAGGCTATTTTACCAGAAATTATTTCACTGATTCCCGTATTGCCTGATCTGGAGTAGAGTAAAAATATACTTCATACAAAATTATTGTTTGCCTAGCCAATTCACTAGCCAACTCCCTTGACTTTATAATATTAGGTAGTTCATCAGGCTAGGAAACCTGTTCATGTCAGGTTTTTGGTTATCATTAACACGAAGATATTACAACTGTTTCTACAACAAGCCTCTTTGTAAAATATATCTTACTTTCAAAAGTTTGTGCTAGGATTTCAAAGACTAAGATCATGAATATCTGGTCCACAGAGGTTTCACTGAGATCAGAGGACTAAGTTCCAACTGATTATAACTACATAATTTCCCCAAAGATGATCAAAGAATAACAGTCTTATCTACATAACCCATCTGATCCCTGGTCATGTAGGGAGCTCACAGGAAGTCTTTATAAAGCACCCAGGCATGCATCTTGAACACTGGCAAACTCATGGTATTGTGAAGGTAGACTGGACTGCATCTTTTCTGGAGAATATCTCCAGAATGTCCACTTGAGGACACATAAGCCTGGGTTAGTTGTTTATCAGTATTTTGGTTATTTATTTGTACTGAATATACTCATAGTACCCATTGGAGATGAATCTAGGTGTCTAGCTTCCATAGAAAAATATGCTCACCACTGTAGGTAAACATTTAGATACAAGTCTTCTGGAGCAGTTGTCATGGTCCCACTTACTGGGTTAACAAAAAAGACCTATTTTCATTTTATTTGTGGAATTGTTGCAGTTAAGAAAAAGATAAGACAAAAATGGTAGAATATATATGATCTTATATGAGGGGAACTTCCTAACAGATAATATTATTTCATATCATAAGACGGGAAATCAAAGATCAATTCACTTAAAGGACCAGTTCCAAACACAATAGTTGACATGCCCTGACACTAACTCCCAGTTACCTTTGTTTTAATCTTGTTCTTAAAATGGAATCACTTTAGATTTCTTATCTGTATTTCCTAAGTTTTTGTTATGATGTGTGTATTGTGGGAGGTTGAGAGAGAGAGAAAGAGAGACAGAGCTGGTCATGTACGAAATGATTATAAATTGCAAATGTCTTTCTAGTCCAAAACTTACTAAGATTTTCTTAATATGACTTTGTGCACATTTAAACACATTGTGATGTTAAGGTTTTGTGTTTTTTAAAGGTCTGTTTTGTTTCTTATCCTTTTCTCCAGTATGTCTTTAATGAATAGATTATGATGGTCAGTCTGTAATGCCATGAATGAAAGATTTAGGACCGCTAATCTTAAGAACACTGCTTGGCGCCAGTAGACAAACAATGCACTCCCCAGCTTGTTATCTCAGCCATACTAAGCTTTCACTTCTTACCTGCTTTCAAAGTCTGTCAGTTCACCAATGTACTCCAGCAAGTAGGAGGCACAATCTTCTCCTCAGGAAGGAGTTTCACATTTCCCAATATTCTTGTGTATTACTTTATAAAATCTTTGTTCTGCGTCAAAACTGAAATGTTTAAATTTTCAAGCTGGTACAAGAGGGAATTGACTTCTATCAAGGCTTTGCAATTAAACACAGCATATTCTTAATATGAATTTTAAGAGTTACAGGTAAATTATGGTATCATGGCTTAGTTTTAAAATATTAACTATTTAGAACCTGCATTCTCAGGAATAACCTTTACTAAAAAAAATACCTACATAGAGAGCAAGGGAATGATATAATGTGAATGTATGTTCTCAGCTATAAAGTTTCCACACCTTTTTATATAGCTGGAACAGAACAGACACCTTTGTAACAAAGGTATGCCGAAATAAATTTTGTGCTCCTGTCTCACAAGCTGCCAAAAAATCTTTATATGAATCAAAGTGATTGAAGGCATAGCAATGCTTCTGAGATGATCAGAAGTGTGTGCCCACGAAATAATGTACTTCTTAAATGGTTTTGTGACAAATCATTGAATGGTCATGTGTTTTAAAAAGAGTTTTCTTGCAAACATGTACATTGAAGGGGAACAACACAGATATTGTGTTTCTAAAATTGCTCAACTGCTGTACTGAACTGAAGCATAAAGACAGGATATTTAGTACTGGAAACAGCAGCTGTACTTGACTAAATACAAAGTGCTTAATATTCATGTGAGAGTTGTTAAGTGAATAAATAATATTCTACAAACCAGTTCAAGACTTTGACTAATGCAAACTGGAGATTTCTTCTACCAGTCCGTCTCTTGTAATGGCATTCCTTTTGGTTATTGAAGACTCCAGAATTCTCAAAAATCAGATAATAAAACTGCCACATGATATTTATGAAAATTCAGAAAAAAAAAAAAAAAAAATAAAAAAAAATATCTGGTTTTATTATTCCTGTGAAAAAATACTACTATTAAAATTATATATATATATAATATTTACAATTCAAATTTTAAAAAAAGAACACCACAAGTTATTATGTTGACAAATGAGTGCAGGAAACTTAAGGAAACTTAAAGCTCCAGAGCTTTAATTGAGAATTACTTTGCTTATTTTAATCCTAAATTATTTTTAAATCACATTCATTTGAAAATCACAACAGAATTGCAGACAAAGTTCCCAAATATTAATAAATTCTTTACCATAAAATTCATAAAATGTAACTGTGTAGTCAGTCATAAACCGTTTAAGTCAACAGAATGGACAAAAAGAATGAAAGAAGAATTTGGCACATATATTCACAGGATCAATAGATTATGGTAAGTATAGATACATGTAAAATACTTCCTGAACAAGCTGATAAACTATGTTTTTCACTGTCGTCATTGCAGAACTTATGGTTATGATTCATATTGTTAAAGGACGGTACTGAGACCTTTTCAGACTTTGAAGTAAAAGCTGATGCATTAATTTCCGACTGATATGTCCACCACTTTAACACTTGCTATTTGCACTGAAATGGTATCAGAGTAAAAAATACAAAAATAAATATTTACTCATTTAAAATAGAAGACAGTCAAACACCCATCCAGACTAAAAAATACAAAATAAAAAAGACTAACTAATGTAAAATAATAATAATAATAAATGATGCATTATCTGAAGATATAATTTATTTTAATTATACTGAGGATCTCAGATTTACGTTTGGATTACTGTAAAATTTCATATTACTTCTATTTCATTATGGAAACCTCTATAATCCAAAATCATGTATATAAATTGAGGCTAAATTGTAAAAGGTGGTTTTTTTTTTTTGTTTTTTTTTTTTTTGTTGTTGTTGTTTGTTTTTTTTGTTTTTTTTTTAATAGCCATCTCTAGGTGGTCCTGCCTGAGCAGGAGGTTTGGGTCAGATGATCTCCAGAGGTCTCTTCCAATCTCAACAGTCCTGTTATTCTGTGAAATTCATTGAATGTTTGTTTTTTTTTTGTTGTTTTTTGTGTGTGTGTGTGTGTGTGTGTGTGTGTGTGTGTGTGGTTTGTTTGTTTGTTTTTAATTTAAATAGAGACATTTTGATTTTAGATGTGCCTCAAAAAAATTTAGTTTTCCAATGTGCCTCAAAAAAAATTTAGTTTTCCGATGTGCCTGTGGACACACAGTTCCCATTAAAAGCAAAAACAATCTGTTTGTGATTTAACAGTTAAGGTTTGGAAATCTTGCTAAATAAGTATATTATAGAAAGACAAACAGAATATTTCTTATTCATGTCTTCATCCTGGCAGGTATTCCCCTGTTACGCTTAGCTTGTCAAAGGTCTTTAGAGAAGCTTTCATATTCTGCGCTGCCTTAGGTTGTATATACATTCAAATCCAAAGTCTGAAAGCAGAAAATGACTTTTCAATAAAAAAAAAAAAAGAACAATAAATTAAAAAAAAAAAAAGTAAAAAGTAGGTAAAATGTATTTAGAGCCAACTCAGTGAAAATTGTCATTTATTTAAAATTCTTCACTATGGCCTCCCCTGAGCATCTTTTTCCTTGTTTTCCTATTTCAAGCTTCCTTCATCTCCATTTTTTATTTTCATTGTTTAAAGTGTTGTGTATTTATTACATTACTTTTGACTTAAGATTTAATTTTCAGCAATGATTTTTCTGTCACTTGTTCTTAACCATTATATCAGGCGTCACAGTCCTTTAATTAAAACCATAATTCTTACTCACCCTGAGCCACAGAAGAAAGTTGTGTAGCAGCAACTGGAACACAAAGTTAGGGGGATTTTTTTTTTTTTTTTTTCCTGTCAAAATGAGTATTCTTCTGGAGTTACAATATCACTCTGATTTTACCTCTTTTGTGTAGTTTCTTTTCTGTTTATTAATTGTTGCTGCTCTGAGTAATATAAGTGGAGAAAGAGCCATTAACAGGGCTCAGCAAGTGGAACAGCAGCAATTTTGGAAGTAGAGGAATTCTCAGCACACCTATTGAAATTAAAGTTTTTCAAATGGAAGCCAGGGCAAAGCCCTGTGGAGAGCCTGGAGCAGGAATTGCTATGATAGTTAATTTAGAATGAGTAGTAGGAAAGAGGAAAAAGAAAGAGATGACAACTGGTTATACCAAGCCCTGTTAAACAAATATCTACCCAGATCACCTTCCCAGCATTGCCATTAAATGTCATTGAACCAATGCTGGAGTTAATGCTAATCTTCTCCAAAACTGGAATTTTATATGATGATAACTGATTAATTTTGCATCTCTTGCTGAGTAATAGTTGAAAATTCAAATAATTGTAGGGATTTCATGAAGAGTTAATGTAATTTGATTCTAATTGAAAGCTGTAAAGAAGAGGGCCTTTGACACAGTCTCCCATAATACTCTCCTGGAGTAGCTGATAGCTCATGGCTTGGACAGGTACACTCTTTGCTGGGTTAAAAACTGGCTGGATGACTGGGCCCAGAGAGTGGTGGTGAATGCAGAGAAATCCAGCTAGCAGCTAGTAAAAAGTGGTGTTCCCTCGGGGTCAGTGTTGGGGCTTATTCTCTTTAATATCTATATAATTAATATTAATGATTTGGATGAGGAAATTGAGTGCACCCTCAGTAAGTCTGCAGACAACACCAAGTCTGGGGAAGTGCTGATCTGCCCGAGGGTAGGAAGGCCCTACAGAGGTACTTGAATGGGATGAGGTTCAACATAGGCAATCAAAAGGGACTTTAGGGCTTTGGAACAACTGGTTAAAGGATATGGGCCACAGGTTGTGTTTGTCTCTGTCCTTCCAGAAGCAGGGATCAACAGCAACAGGCAGACTCCACTCATCAATGCATGTGTCTGAGACTGTTGTCACTGGCATAACTTTGGATTTCTCAATCACAGGAAGGTCTATGTGACACCAGGCCTGCTGGCATCAGATGGGACATGCCTCTCTCAGAGCAGGTAAAAGATTTTTCCCCTGGAGTTAGCAGGGCTGGTTGATATAGCATTAAACTAGAGTGGAATGGAGAAAGAGACAAAAACAGGCCCACTGATGATAATCTATGGGATGGCATGCCAAAATCAGAGGGACTGTGTGCTAGTGAGTTCCTTTGGTCTGTTCTGTGAGGTGCTGCGTACAGTGAGGCACATCTGAAGTGCTTATACACCAATGCAAGAAGTATGAGGAATAAGCTAGAAGAGCTAGAAGTCTTGGCCCAGTCCCAGAGCTACAATATCACCAGCATAAGCGAAACCTGGTGGGATGGCCTGTGTGGAGCTTGCAGTTGGTGATGACAAAGTTGAGAGCCTCTTGGTAAGGATTAAGGGACAAAAGAATAAAGGGGATTTGTCATGGGAGTCTATTACATTACAGCTGGGATGATGACACTGATGAATTTATTCTCTGAAGAACTAAGAAAGACCTCCAGATCAACTGCCCTTGTCCTTATGGGGGGCTTCAACTTGCCAGACATTAACTGGGAATATCACACAGCCAACACAAGCAGGTCCAAGGGATTTTTAAAACACCTCAATGATAACTTCTTGGTGCATGTGATAAGGGATCTAACTAGAAAAGTTGCCCTCCCAGATATGTTCCTTGAGAACAGAGAGGGTCTTGTGGGGATGTGGCAATTGGCAGCAGTCTTGGTCATAGTGACCATGAAGTGGTTAAGTTTAAAATTTTTGGTAACAGGAGGAAAACTGCCACCAAAACTTCAGCCCTGGATACAGGGAGAACAAACTTCAGGCTGCTCAGGGAACTAGTTAGTAAGGTCCTTTGGGAAACTGCTTTTGAAGACATTGCCATCCATTTGTACCGGTCAGTCTTTAAGCACTGACTCCTAAAAGCACAGGATCAGGCAATTCCAAAATATTGGAAGTCAAGCAGGCAGAACAGAAGGCCGTCTTTTCTCACCAGGGATCTTCTTTTGGAGCTTAGGCATAAAAAGAAAGTGAATGGCTACTGGAAGCAGGGTTAGGCAATGTTGAAGGACTACAGGGATGCTGTTTGCCCTTGTAGGAAGAAAATTTGTGCAGCCAAAGCCCAGTTAGAGTTGAGGCTGACCAGGTCTGTGGGAGACAATAGAAAAGGCTTTTTTAAACACGTGATCAGAAAAAGGAGGACCAGAGAAAACACAGGTCCACTACCTGATGGGCATGGTCGCCTCACAAACAAAGTCATAGGCAAAGCAATGATTTTTAATGCCTTGTCTCCATCTTCAATGGTGATGATGGGCTTCAGGACCCTGGGTGCCCTGAGCCTGAAGACTGTGATGTTGGGAATGCTAAACTCTCTGCCAACCCTGAACATGTGCGGGATTTGCTGCTCCACCTGAATCCATGCTGTCCTGGTTTTAGTTAGGATAGAGTTAATTTTCCTCCTAGTAGCTGGTAGGGTGTTGTGTTTTGGATTTAGGATGAGACTAATGTTGATAACACACTGATGTTTTAATTGTTGCAGAGCAATGCTTACACCAAGCCAATGAGTTTTCAGCTTCTCACTCTGTCCTGCCAGCGGGCAGGCTAGGGGTGTGGCAAGAGCTGGGAGGGGACAGATCCAGGACAGCTGACCCAAACTGGCCAAAGGGGTATTCCATACCATCTGACGTCATGCTAAACAATATTTGGGGGTGGCAGACCCGGCTGCTCAGGGATAGGCTGGGCATTTTTTAGTGGGTGGTGAACAATTGCATTGTGCATCACTTGTTTTGTACATATTAGTAGTAGCAGTAGTAGTAGTAGTAGTAGTAGTAGTAGTAGTAGTATGTTTTCTGTCCTAATAAACTGTCTCTACCTCAACCCACAGGCTTCAGTTTTTCTTGTTTCTCTCCCCTATCCTGGGGGGGGAGCAAAAGTCTGTGTGATGTTTAGCTGCCAGCTGTAGTAAACCACAGCACATGCAGATCCGTGGGTCTTGATGGGATTCATCCCAGGGTGCTCAGAGACCTGGCTGATGTCACTGCAGAACCTCTTTCAATTATTTTTCAACAGTCGTGGGAATCTGGAGAGGTCCCAGTTGACTGGAAGATGGAAAATATTGTGCTAATTTTCAAGAATGGCAAGAAAGACACTGGCAACTATAGGTCTGTGAGTGACTGGTAAAATTATGGAGAAGATTACCCTGGGAGTTATTGGAATGCACTTGGGGGACAACGCAGTCATTGATCACAACCAACACAGGTTCACAAGTGGTAGTCCTGCTTAACAAATTATCTAGTCAATCAAGGGAAGCCAGTCAATGTAATCTTTTTGGATTTCAGTAAAACTTTTTTTTTTTTTTTTTTTTTTTTTTTTTTTTTTTTT
>CM021797.1:16281699-16294209 GCA_011076525.1 Nettapus auritus
AAAAAAAAAAAAAGAATTATGTGAAAATCTGCCTGTTCTCACGTATAAAGATTTTGTGTGTGTGTGTGTGTGTGTGTGTGTTTCTTTTTGCGTGTGTCTTGGTTTTTTGTTTGTCTAATTTGTTTTTTGTCTTTGAAAAGTCAGGTGGTTCAATCATATTTTCTTGTTGGTCAAAATATAACTTACTCCTAAGCAGAGAAAAAAATATAGATGTAAATTTTCCTGAGTATTTCCAACCTGTATATTGACACTTTTTTAAACTTGCATAGGTAAGTAATCATAAACGACTTTATTCCATTTAAGAATTTTCTAACAACATTCTCTGACACTTAATTAATGTGCATGATGTATTTTGGAATATTTGAAGTGCATTTTGTAATTAACTTTCAGTTATATGATAAGCATTTTCCTGTTTTTACAGTGGAATATCTTTCTAATGGTTGCAATTCAGAGTGTTGCAGTCACTCTGACCTTTTTTTTTTACCTATAGACACTGACAGGATTATTTGTATTTATCTCCTTCACACATCCATATGGAATAAGTGGCAAGAACTGTAGCCCTGGAATGTTAACTTCGGTATTATTACTGATTACACTGGCATATAAGTTCCTATTTGGAACAGATATATTAATATGTGCCATCAAATGAAAATATCATGATTACATATTGGAATGGGACAAATATCATGTCTGATCTGTGCAGTGTTTGAGGTCTGGGGTCCACTGCCTGTGCCTGGTGTGCTCAGGGACCAGCAACAATGCTGTCTTCTTCTGGCTGGTCACCACTGAAACACCACAGCTCCTCAGTGATTAGCCACTGCTCCTTTTTCTGAGGATCCAGTTCCTGAGATACTGAATATTCTCAGAAAACATCCAAGAATGGAGCTCAAGCTCTTCATAAGAGTGCAGATTAATATCATTTTGGGGTTTGTGAGAAATTTTAGTGAGGGGTGAATACTCACTAGAATGACGAGTGATAGATCCAAATAGGGTGGTCAGATAAACCACTGAACAGCATACTACTGCAAGACTACAATCTTTTATGCATATCTTACTACTCAAGTATAGATTTTGAACTCACGGACAATGCTCTCAGCCTCTGTGGAGGTCTGTGATGATATTAGATAAGATAATTTGCAGGACCAGAGTCCCTGAACATTTTTTTTTTGTTTTGCTTTGTTTTGTTTTGTTTTTAACGTTATATTCAGTGCTGATATAGAAATTGTATATCAATGTCACTGATATAATGACCTAAAGGAGACATTCCCCTTCACCAACCATCTGAATTAAGCATTCTTCTTAGAACAGAGTTTATACAAAAATTGTTTAAAAACTTTGGCTTAAACCTAAAATGTCACTAGTTCTGCCATGATTCTAGGTAAGAAGCACATTAAGCAAAACAATTTAGTTCACACAGACACAGAATCACACAGAATTTCTAGGTCGGAAGAGACCTCAAGATCATCGAGTCCAACCTCTGACATAACACTAACAGTCCCCACTAAACCATATCCCTAAGCTCTACATCTAAACATCTTTTAAAAACCTCCAGGGATGGTGACTCCACCACTTCCCTGGGCAGCCTGTTCCAATGTCTAACAACCCTTTCCAGTAAAGAAGTTCTTCCTAATATCCAACCTAAAACTCCCCTGGCGCAACTTAAGCCCATTCCCACTCATCCTGTCACCAGGCACGTGGGAGAATAGACCAACCCCCACCTCACTACAGCCTCCTTTCAGGTACTTGTAGATAGTGATAAGGTCACCCCTGAGCCTCCTTTTCTCCAGGCTGAACAATCCCAGCTCCCTCAGCCGCTCCTCGTAGGACTTGTTCTCCAGACCCCTCACCAGCTTTGTCGCCCTTCTCTGGACTCGCTCAAGCACCTCGATGTCCTTCTTGTAGCGAGGGGCCCAAAACTGAACACAGTATTCGAGGTGCGGCCTCACCAGAGCCGAGTACAGGGGACAATCACTTCCTTAGCCCTGCTGGCCACACTGTTTCTTATACAAGCCAGGATGCTGTTGGCCTTCTTGGCCACCTGAGCACACTGCTGATTCATAGTCAGCCGACTATCAACCAGAACTCCCAGGTCCTTCTCTGCCTGGCAGCTCTCCAACCACTCATCTCCCAGCCTGTAGCTCTGCTTGGGGTTATTGTGCCCCAGGTGGAGGACCCGGCACTTGGCCTTGTTGAACTTCATACCGTTGACCTCAGCCCATCGGTGCAGCCTATCCAGATCCTCCTGCAGAGCCTTCCTACCCTCGAGCCGATCGACACACCTAACTTGGTGTCATCTGCAAACTTACTGAGGGTGCACTCAATGCCCTCGTCCAGATCATCGATGAAGATATTAAAGAGGACCAGCCCCAGCACCGAGCCCTGGGGAACGCCACTAGCGACCGGCCTCCAACTGGATTTGACTCCATTTACCACAACTCTCTGGGCCCGGCTATCCAGCCAGTTTCTAACACAACGAAGAGTGCGCCAGTCCAAGCCAAGAGCAGCCAGCTTCTTGAGGAGAATGCTGTGGGAAACGGTGTCAAAAGCCTTGCTGAAGTCAAGATAGACCACATCCACAGCCTTTCCCTCATCCACCCAGCGCGTCACTTTGTCGTAGAAGGAGATCAGGTTCGTCAAAAAGGACCTGCCTTTCATAAACCCATGCTGACTGGGCCTGATCGCCTGGTGGCCCTGCAAGTGCTGCGTGATGACTCTCAAGATAATCTGCTCTATGAGCTTCCCTGGCACTGAGGTCAAACTGACAGGCCTGTAGTTTCCCGGGTCAGTCCTCCGGCCCTTCTTGTAGATGGGCATCATGTTTGCTAGCCGCCAGTCAACTGGGATCTCCCCCGATAGCCAGGACTGCCAATAAATGATGGTAAGCGGCTTGGCCAGCTCCTCTGCCAGTTCTCTCAGTACCCTCGGGTGGATCCCATCCAGCCCCATCGACTTGTGCACGTCCAAGTGCCGTACCAGGTCACCAACCATTTCTCTGTAGATAGTGAGGGCCACATCCTGCTCCCCATCCCCTTCTACCAGTTCAGGGAACTGGGTATCCAGAGAACAACCGGTATTGCTGCTAAAGACTGAGGCGAAGAAGGCATTAAGCACCTCCACCTTTTCCTCATCTCTTGTAACTAAGTTTCCCCCGCATCCAGTAAAGGATGGAGATTCTCCTTAGTCCTCCTTTTTGTGCTGATGTATTTATAAAAACATTTTCTGTTATCTTTAACGGCAGTAGCCAGACTGAGCTCCAGATGAGCTTTGGCTTTTCTAATTTTGTCCCTGCACAGCCTCGCAACATCCTTATAGTCCTCCTTAGTGGCCTGCCCACTTTTCCAAAGATTATAAACCCTCTTTTTTCTCCTAAGCTCAAGCCACAATTCTCTGTTCAGCCAGGCTGTTCTTCTTCCCCACCAGCTCGTCTTTGGGCACGTGGGGACAGACCGTTCCTGCACCATTAAGATTTCCCTCTTGAAGAGTGCCCAGCCTTCCTGGACTCCTCTGCCCTTCAGAACTGCCCCCAAGGGACTCTGCCAACCAGAGTCCTCAGCAGCACAAAGTCAGCCCTTCGGAAGTCCAATACAGAGGTTTTACTGGTCCCTTTCCTGGCCTCGCCAAAAATAGAGAACTCCACCATTTCGTGGTCACTCTGCGCAAGACAGCTCCCGACAATCACATCCTCCACCAGTCCTTCTCTGTTTGTGAAGAGAAAGTCTAGCGGGGCGCCACCCCTGGTAGGCTCACTAACCAGCTGCGTCAGGAAGCTATCTTCCACGCTCTCCAGAAACCTCCTAGACTGCTTTCTCTGGGCTGTGTTGTGCTTCCAGGATATGTCAGGGAAGTTGAAGTCCCCCACGAGAACAAGCGCTGAAGATTTCGCAACTTCTGTCAGCTGCCTGTAGAACTCCTCATCCGTCTCCTCATCCTGGTTCGGCGGTCTATAACAGACCCCGACCAGGACGCTAGCCTTGTTGGCCCCGCCGATCCTAACCCAAAGGGACTCGACCTTGTCATTCCCAGCCTCGAGTTCTACAACATCAAAAGACTCTCTAATATAGAGAGCCACACCACCATCCCTTCTGTGCTGCCTGTCCCTTCTGAAGAGTTTATAGCCAGTCATTGCAGCACTCCAGTCATGAGAGTGGTCCCACCACATTTCCGTCATGGCAACCAAGTCGTAGCCTGCCTGCTGCACGATGGCTTCCAGCTCCTCCTGTTTGTTACCCATGCTGCGTGCATTGGTGTAGATGCACTTCAGCTGGGCCACTGCCTTATCCTCCGGCCTCGCTATTGTTCCCCCTGGCACAGCTCCAACAATCCTTGCTTCAGCCCCATCCCCCTTCTTATCTAGTTTAAAGCCCTCTCAATGAGCCCTGCCAGCTCCTGGCCCAGGATCCGTTTTCCCCTAAAAGATAGGGACCCGTCTGCGGCCATCAGGCCGGGTGTCGAGTAAAGTGCCCCATGGTCGAAAAACCCAAGATTTCTGTGTTGGCACCAGCCCCTGAGCCACATGTTTTACAGGTGGGCTTTCCGTGTCCTCTCTGTACCCCTCCCTGCCACCGTAGGGATGGACGAAAACACCACCTGCACTCCCGCTCCATCCACTAACCATCCCAGTCCCCTAAAGTCTCGTTTGATAGCCCTCAGGCTTCTCTCTTCAATGTCATCACTACTTGCCTGGACTATCAAAAGAGGATAATAGTCAGAGGGGCGAACCAGGTTGGGAAGCTTCCTGGCAACGTCCCTGACCCTGGCCCCAGGGAGGCAGCAGACTTCCCTACGGGTAGAGTCAGGCCGACAAATAGGGCCCTCTGTTCCCCTGAGGAGAAAGTCTCCCACAATAACCCTTCTGTCTTTCTTGGTGGAGGCAGTCCTGAGGCGTGGAGTCGACCTCCTCGCCCTAGGCATCCTCCTGGGTACACTTGCTACCTCTTCCTCACCCACCAGTCTCTCAAGCTCCAGGGCCTCAAATCTGTTGTGTAAGGGCACCTGGGAAGGTGGGGCCGGAAGGGGAGGGCATCGCCTGCGATGTCGAGCAGGGACCTGTTTCCAGTCCTCCTCAACTCCCAGATCCCCTCCCTCTGCCTGACGGCGACAGGGCAGGGGGTCCACCCCCGTTTGGGAAGTCTCACCCTGGTACCTCTCCTTGAGGCCCTGCAGGGAGTTGCTCCACCAGTCTATCTCCCGCTCACACTCCCTCATATCCCTCAACCTCTCCACCTCCTCCTTGAGCTCCGCTACCTTGCGGACCAGGTCATCCACCTGCTCACACCTCACGCACCCAGTTTCTCTGCCTCGCGCCGATGGCAGCAACAGGCTCAGACACTCTCTGCATCCGGTGACCTGAACTGCTGCATTTTTTAACGGCTAGTCGGTCTGGATGTGTACCGACTTCCTGGAGAGTGCACCGTGCCTGCTGGAGACCATTATCGCCTAGCTAACGGCTGTCGTTACAGGAGGTGTTACGTATGGGCGGGGGAGAGCGCTCTGCCCTTCCTGCTCGCCCTGCCTGCGCGAACTGCCGCGCCACGCCCTTCTCCCGCGCCTCACCCTGCTTGCCCGCCCTGGTCGCCGCGCTCCTGGTCGCTCGCGCTCCCTAGGGGCAGCTTTTGAACGGCTGGGGCGGGGGCGCTGCTGGCTCCGCCTACGTCTCGTCAGCCTCCCTCACGAGGGCTGCCGGGTCCTGGCGGCTCCCTCAAGTAGGCTCGATGCCGGAAAAATTAGCCCTGCCTGGCCCGATCCCCCGCTCCACTGCAGAACGCGTCTGCCCCGGAGCCGATCGCCTCAGCAAATGAATGAAAAAAAATTATTTCACATGAAAAAAAAATGAAAAAAAGTTATTCCACACATTCTTCTATCTTCCAATTATTCAAGCAGATAAGTTCACATCATTTATAAGTTCACATAATTTATCATGAGATATAGTGCTCATAATCTTCCTGATGCCAAAGAGAATTCTGAATTATTTAGCCAGAACTTAGCTCCCATGGTAATGGGCACAAGGTAGCTAGAAATACATACATGTAAACAGAATCACTGCAGTGAGCAAATTCCAGTCTTTGTTCTGCTAGCATATATCTCCAGGAAATTTGCTTAATAAAATAACTAAAGAAAGTTCAGAACTAATTAGGATCAAGCATTGAATTAATCAGGTAGTTCAAAAACTCTGTTAGAAATTTGGCTGCATCAATAATAACAATAACAAAATCCTTTGACTAAGTTGCAAACAGGTGGCAGGATTTGAAGACCCAATGTGATGGTTTTACCGTGCTGGGCAGCTGAACACCACAACCGCTCTCTCACTCCCCCTCCTCAGATGAGGAGGGGAAGAAGTAAAGGAAAGAACAACTCACGGGTTGAGATAAGGATAATTTAATTAAAGGGAAATATATATATATATTAAGGAAATATTATTAATTAACAATTCAACTAAAGGGAAAAAGGGAAAGGGGAAAGAGAGGGGGGAAGGGAACAGCAAAAGAAAACAAGTAAAGGCTATATGGAAGTGCAGAGGAAAGAAATTATTCTCTACTTCCTGCAAATGAGCGATGCCTGACCACGTCCTTGAAGCAGGGCCTCAACGCACATAGCCGGTGTTTGCGAGGAGGACAGACGTTTTCGCAACGAAAGCCCACCCCTCCCCTCTTCCTCCTTCTTCCACCTTTTATTGCTGAGTGTGACATCAGGAGGTATGGAATATCTCTTTGGTTGGTTTAGGTCAGCTGCCCTGGTGATGTTTCTTTCTCACTTTTTTGCCCACCCCCCAGGAGGGTTAGAGAAAGTCCTGATACTGTGCCAGCACTTCTCAGCAGCAGACACAACACTAGCGTGATAACACTGCTGTTGTAGCTACAAGTGCAGAGCGTGGCACTGTGTGGGCTGCTGCAGGGAAAGTTAACATCCCAGACAGACCCAGTACACCCAAATCAGTGAACAAGTGACAGCCAGGAATAAAGAGCTTGCAGAGAATGTGACCAACAAGTCACATCAATACACAGTCTTAGAGTTCTAGCTCTAGGACTGTCTCATCCAGATGAGACAGAAGACAGAAGTAACAAAGATTGTGCTAAGACCCTTCTGCTAAGACAGCCTGCAATGAAGTCCATGTCTGGGAGACATTTACATTTTTTCAATGTAAATGGACTACGTGAGGTCAGATTATGCCATATATTCCCATAAGTAGAAAGGATCCACAACTGTGGGACACCTTTTATAAACAAACACACAAGCAAACAAGCAAGCAAACAAAGAAACAAACAAAGATTATAAAGATGACCTCACTTCAGTGTCTGGTAAAATTATGGAGAAGATTATTCTCGAAGTTATTGAAAAACACCTGAAAAATAATGCTGTCATTGGTCACAGCCAACGTGGATTCACAAGGGGCAGATCCTATTTAATGGACTTAATTTCATCTTCTGACATTACCCACCTAGCTGACCAAGGGAAGCCAGTTGAATTAATCTTTTTGGATTTCAGCAAAGCATTTTATACTGTTTCTCATAGTATCCTTCAGGACAAAATGTCCAACATACAGATAAATAAAAACATAGTGCAGTGGATGAATAACTGACTGGTAGGTTGGGTTCAAAAGGTTCTAGTAAATGGGGTTATGTCAGGCTGGTGACCATTCACCTGTGGGGTCCCCTAAGGCTCCATTTTAGGGCCTGTTCTGTATAATGTTTTCATAAATGACTTGCACGCAGGACATGAAGGTGTACTAAGTTTGCAGATTACACTAATCTGGGAGGAGCTGTTGACTCCCATGAGGGTCAGGAGGCCTAGTAGAGAGATCTTGACAAATTAGAGGGCTGGGCAATCACCAGCTACATGAAGTTTAACAAGAGCAAGTGATGGATTCTGCACCTGGGATGGAGCAACCCTACGGGATAAGAGACTGGGGAGCAGCCCTGCAGAAAGGGATCTGGGAGTTCTGGTCAACAACAATTGAATATGAATCAGCAGTGTGCCCTGGCAACCAAAAGGGCCAGCTGTACCCTGGGGTGCATCAGGCACAGCACTGCTAGCTGGTTGAGGGAAGGGGTTGTCCCAGTGTGCTCTGCAGTGGTGCAACCTCACCTCCAGTACTATGTGCATGTTTGGGCAACACAATATAAGAAGGACTTAAAACAATTGAAGAGTGTCCAAATGAGAGCTACAAAGATGGTGAAGGGTCTATAGGGGAAGACGTAAGAGGAGCATCTGAGGTCACTTGGTTTGTTCAGCCCAGAGAAGAGAAGGCTGAGGGAAGGCCTCATGGCAACCTGCATTGCCCTCACAAGGGGACCGGAGGGGCAGGTGCTAAGCTCTGCTCTCTGGTAACCAGCTGTAGAGCCCAAGGTAATGGCACAGATCTGTGACAGGGAAGGTTCAGGTTTGATGTTGGTAAAATATTGCTCACCATGAGGGTGGCTGGGCAGTGGAACAGAGAACACTAGCTTGCCACAGAAGTGGTCATGGCATCAAGCTTGTTGGAGTTCAAGAATATACTCAAACATTAGGTCTGATTTTTGGGTCATCCCTTGTGGAGCCAGAGGTTGGAGTTAATGATACATGTGGGTCCCTTTCCTCTTAGGATATCCTATGATTCTAGGACAGAGCCATGCGAAAGTAAAATTACTCCATTACCAGGAGCTTCTTGATAACTAAAGCTGTGAAATTTCCAAGTGGAAATTGAAGAACAAAACCAATGAGCTATTTCCTCATCAAAAGAGAAATCTTGCAAGAGTCACATTGCACAGGAAGAAGATGGAAGAATATCACATAACAGTCACTTCTCTGTGACATCATGATTCTGTTCTCTACAGATTCCCATTACACCTAATCAGAGATGTGGGGTGGGATCCAAGAACTCATCTCAGGTTCCTCCTGACTCCTTGTTGGAAGAGAGGATTCATATGTTCACTATCTCTATATCAAACAGTAGTTTCCACACAAAGGAGAAGTATTACACAAGGCAGAAAGAACATGCAGTTTTTTTCAACAGCATCCTTATATTGGACTGTTGCAGTCAGGCCTTTTATAGATATCCTTTTCCCACAGAAAACATGAGATGTGAAACTGAGTATTTCTTTCCCAAACAGATTATATTCTTCCCCCAAAACACTTACCCAGAGACATATGCTGTTTGGTATATAGAGTTTTGAAACCACCTTGAAACACAGGGGAAAACAAGTTTCTGAGGTTGAAGGGGAGAAACAGGAGACTCATCATCTGTAGTAAAATTGGTACTGAGAAATACTTAGTCAAAAAGTCTCTAATTGGAAGGACAGAGGAACAGGAAGATAAACAGATGACCAGAAACTTCAGTGTTTCAAACTCTTGAACATTTTCTGCCTTATAAGGAACAATATAAAGTAAATAATGTGCCTAGATTAATATCATGTCTTGCTCTCCAACAGCCTCATCTTTAACCTCTTATTTCTGCTCGTGTTAAGCTACATCAGCACAAAGATTGTCCACAAGGTGTAGAGAGGACTGAATAGGTGTGTCTAGAGAGGACCTCTTGAAATTCATATAAAAAGTTAGACTGGTTTGGACTTCAGAATACTATATACATATATATGCAAGAAAATGGACATTAACTTTGTGCATTCCAGAAACTATGAGAAAGCCAAAGGTAATAGTCAAGGCTAAAAATTGTGGTTAGATTCACATGAATATATCTGAAGCAGTCTCACAGAGAGTAAAGAGTATATAGACTGCTATAGTCAGTCATAAACCACCTGAAGCATAAGGCAAGAGGTACTTTTGGATGATGAAGAAAGTCTGTGAGTGGCAGCAATGAAAGCAGATGTGAGAAAAAATAAAAGGAGAGTAAATATTTTTTTTTTAATTATCTTTTTATCTGTTCTAAATAATAATAATAATAATAGCACTTGAACCTTAGATATTTTTACTTCAGAGATCTAAGAAAAAACAAAAACAAAACATGAATGCAAGTTAAGAAAGAGTGAAAAAAATATTTAAAAGTGTCAAAATGTTTACTAAGGTATGTATTATCAGTGTGAAAATGCTACAGGTAGTTACACATATAAGTTGAGAAATAAAGTAAATGAATATATCAAAACAGTATAAAACTTCTGAGAATTTAACTTTTACAATTTTGTAGCTAGTTTCAATTCTTACAGCTGTAATAAATCCAGTGACATAAGACAAGCTAGGCAAATCCACACAAATGATGCTTGCTCCCATATGTCTACATGCATAAAATGTAAAGTGAAAGATGTAAAGTAGAAACCTTATAACTGAAACAAGCTTCCTACGACTTTTAGCAATGCAGAATATTATAACTTAATAAATAAATATGTGTTCTCCCATGTCAAAAAAGTTGATATATTCCACTGAAATATTTTCTCCTACTGATTTATGATTGGTCTTGCATGTATCATGTCAAGCTGTTAATAATGTCATCCTTTTAAGATATTTTCCTTAAAGCGTCAAAAAAGCAACCATTAAGTTCCTTGTCTAACGAGGAATAACAAGTTGTTTCATACATAATGCCAGGTAACAACAATTTGAAAAAGTGTAGCAGGACCAGAATTACCTGCAGAAGACAAGAGGAACTTGGAATAGGCAGGAATTCTGTAGTGCACTCTGTGACAGCACTCTATACCTCCAAGGAATGGTGATCTGATGACAGTACTCTAGTGGTATTGGAAACATGGCACTTTTCCGCACGTTGCCATATCTTTGTCCTATATATATCAGTCAAATAAAAATGTGATTTTCAAGGACCAGTGAAAAGTATATTTTCTCATTTGTGCAAGTGAAAAACACTGTGCCTCTTCAAGAAGATCATACCTGGGAAGATAAACATTGTTTCTTACCCTTAGGATGTGTTGAAAAGAGGGGGGGAGGGAGTGGGGGATGGGGCAGGGGAAATAGCCTTGAACTGCCTCTTCCCTTAACCTGTGAGTCTTGACAGGATTTCACTGCACACTTCTGGGCCTCCATGGGTCATGATTTCCACAGCTGCTGTACCCTGATAGATGGGTCATTATGTGAACAACCAAAGCTCACTGAAGAGTGACTGTGTTTCTTAAGGTCTATCAAATGTGTAATTCATCCATTTGCATGGAAAACTATGGTACTGCAGAGAAGTAATGGAAGCCAGCACCAAGCCCTAGATGTCTATAACATGGTAAGCTAAATCTGACTGTGAATTTTCCTGTTTAGAGACGTTTTCAGAAAAAAATCAGCTCTGTGAAGGTGTGAACTTTTGTATGATAATGACATTGTATTTATTTATTATTTGAAAAACCTGTGACCTTAAGTAGAGAAGGTGGAAATTATTTGAACAGTATCAATATTTTCTAAGATTTCAAGAAAATAATAATAATCATCATCATATAAAGTATGCAAATGATGTTGTCTTGATAGGTAGGCTGTCAAATATAACATTTTAAATGAAAAAGACAACAAAATGCTTCCTATCCTCTTAAAAGCTAAAGAATTTCAATTTGAACTTAATTAGAATTTCAACTAAAACTTTACACATTATCCAGTCACCAGGGAGCATACAAAATAAGGCTGTTTTGGAAGAAGTTATTTTGGTTTAGTTCTGTAAAGTTGTCAACTGTCAAACTTAAGTAAACCTTTTCTTAAGGAACTTGTACACACATAAATGAAAATATACTGCAGCAGAAACAAAAATGAAGATGAAACCGGAGCGGCACAGGAAAAATCTGGTCTAAAATTTGGAAAGATCTAACTAATTTTTCTGGATAGCAGATAAGTTTTGTTTATATGAGGAAAAAAAAAAAAAAAAAAAAAAAAAAAAGTTTCTTTTAAAATATATTTCTATTTCTCTTGGAGTTGGTTTCTCTTGGCCATTTGCCAAATTGATCTTATAGTCACTGGAAATGCTCATGTCTAACAGTCCTCACATTTCTTGTAAATGTATTTGTAAATGTCTCTTTAGAGTGCAGCAACAACAGAAATAAGACTTCTGTGCCTAGCTTGGCAGGCTGATTCACACAAGTGAGCCTGAAGTCTGCTATTTCTGTCTCCTTGTAGAGGAGAAAAAAAAAAATCACATGGGCTTCCACCTCTTTAATATCTTTATCGATGATCTGGATGAGGGGATAGAGTGCACCCTTAGTAAATTTGCAGATGACACCAAGTTAGGTGTGTTGATCTGCTCGAGGGTAGGAAGGCTCTGCAGTAGGATCTGGATAGGCTGGGCCGATGGGCTGAGGCCAACTGTATGAAGTTCAACAAGGCCAAGTGCCGGGTCCTCCAGCTGGGGCACAACAACCCCAAGCAGCACTACCTCAAGCAGGGAGATGGGTGGTTGGAAAGCTGCCTGGCAGAGAAGGACGTGGGAGTATTGGTTGATAGTCGGCTGAACACGAGCCAGCGGTGTGCTCAGGTGGCCAAGAAGGCCAACAGCATCCTGGCTTGTATAAGAAACAGTGTGGCCAGCAGGGCTAAGGAAGTGATTGTCCCCCTGTACTCGGCTCTGGTGAGTCCGCACCTCGAGTACTGAGTTCAGGATTGGGCCCC
>CM021797.1:16300831-16310934 GCA_011076525.1 Nettapus auritus
TTCTACCTTTTGCTCTGATTAATACCTATCCTTCTATACTGTTCCTGTCTGTCTCATATTTCTTCTCTGTGTTAGATGCCTTTTAAAAGGAGTGTCATTCAGCCGTAGTTGACCTTTTATGGAGCAGTGCTGACTCACATCAAGATTTTATAGGCCTGCTTGTTTCTGCACATGTGCAGAGCAGGGGTCCTCTTTGACCTACAGGAGTTCAGGAGTTACAGAGAGGGAGGCTATGGCGGAGGGAGTTTTTTTGGGGGGTAACTTTCTTTTGAAATAGCAATGCTTTATGTAAAAAAAAAATAAAAATAAAAAATAAAATAAAATAAAATAAATAAAATAAAATAAAATAAAATAAAATAAAATAAAATAAAATAAAATAAAATAAAATTAGGAGCAAAATTCTATGCAAATCCAGGTGTGGCAAATAATTTAAAAAATTTAATGCTGCAATGACTATAAACATATCTTTGTTTTGTCAAATGTATCAAGACTAATTGTAGACTAAACAAAAATATTTTTTTGTGAAAGAGAGCAAAAAAATTCTGCAGTCTGATGCCAAATCATCCTAATCAGTGACAGCATCTGATTTGTCACAGACTCAGTGTTAAATACAAACACCATCTCCAATATCCTGTAACTCTCCTCTTTTTACTTTCCTCCTCCATCTTAATCTTCCCCCTCTTCATTCCTTCTTCTGCCATGCTCTTTCTTTTATATTTGTTTCAGCATGTTCCTTTCCTCCTCCTTTTTTTTCAGTTTTCTGTGGCACTGCACTCTATTTGTTAAAAAATTTTCTCACTTCATCCTCTCTGTCGTTCCACCTATTCCTCCGTACATTTTTGCTTATGTTCCTCCAAATCCTGCCACCATGTTCATCCTTTTTTATCTTTTCTGTTCATCTTTTTTTTTATCTTTTCCCTGAGTCTCATTCTCTGCACTGTAGTCACTCCTCATACAAACATCTTGTCCCACCACATGGCACGAAAGCATCAGATCAGTTCATATCTAGCCTTGTTCCAAGATTCCCCACTTTCATTTTGACACTCTTGACAGCAGTGGGAATGATACAGCCTTTTTGCTGATTGCACTCACAGCATTGCCCAGAGTATGTGACATCAAGTATGGTCCTGGGGCTAGAATGCGTTTACAGGCCTGCCTCCTCCAAAAGTATTTTATTTTCTTTCCACCTTTCACGAAACCAAGTGGACTTGTTCATGGCAGAGAACCTACAAGTAAAATGTAAAAACATCATAAAGACACCAAATTTCCTCTTACCTGCAGTTCAGTACTGTATACTACATGTACATGAAGAAAATTGATATTGTCTTAAAATTCCTGATCTGCAAAATACATGGCAGTGAAACTGTTAAAACATACACCCTACTCATTGGGTCTTCATATGCCAAGTTCACCCTGCACAGGTCTGTTTACACATGAAAACAGAAGCTATGTGCAACTGAGTTGGAAAAGTAACAATATGTAGATGCAAATAACCAGAAAAATATTTTCTATAGGAAAAAAAACACCAAAAAAAAAAAAACAAAAAAACAAACAAACAAAAAATAAAAAAATAAAAAAATAATTAAAAAAAAAAAAAAAACATGACAAGCAGTTCAAGATCTTGCTACACTCAGTCATGATACATTTATTTTCATGAGCTGGGCCTGAATGCAGAATTCTGAGAAATACAAAGGAAACCACAAGTAGCTTTAATAATGATTATATGCTCCAGATGAATGTTACAAATGTGTAACACATGTATTGGTGGTATCTATTGCATTAATACTCTGATTCTTTTTCTGTCTAGATACATACGTAACCCAATACCACTGTATTGTATGATATACCTTTCATCTTCATAAGTAATGGATGTCACATGTCCTACTAGTGGGAAAAAATACTAAACCATACAAGTATGTTGTGTGTGCTTGCTCTTAATGTATGATTTATGATTTATTGATGGCTTTTATTTGTCCTTGTTCAAAACAGAGACCACAGAACAGTGGACAGTACATAAAAATCCCCCTCTTTTCTTTTGCTTTCATGCATGAGAAATGATTGTACAAAGGGTCACAGTCTGTCTTTAGTGTCTTTAATTCATTTCTCTAACATGTTGATTACACCACTATCTCTTAGAATTCTCCTGTTTTGTATGTCACCACTTTAAAAAGTTTATATCTCCAGTTTTGAAACTTGCATAGATGATATTATGCAAATTGTGTGTGTGTGTGTTTGTTTGCTTGTTTGTTTTTCCTCTGCTGTAGCTATGCACACTGTTCCGAGAACAAACTGCATTGCTGGATCTGCAATGATATTTGCAAGCACACCAAACACAGCATTTGTGTACACTGAGGTAGACGTCGTCTAACTGTTCCTTGTTCATTCCTTGTTCATTCTTCTTTTTGGGTCTCCCTACTGCTTGTCTGGTCGTTAATTTTACAAGATTTATTTTTCAAGGTCTAAGCAACAAGGTCGAAGCTAATTTAACGGGGCATCGTTTTGTGTTTACACATATATTCTCTTCAGCTAATTAAGTTGACCTGCCTAACCTCCATGCAGATAAGTCTGTATGTTTGTTTATAAAATATATGCAAATATATTGATAATAGAATACCTTTTTAAAAAATAAAAAATAAAAATGAAGTTGTCAATTTTATTGTGCTCTTTTGGGAAGCAATAAATTCGAGTTATAAAGACCAAAGCTGAGCGATATATCTTCTGTAAGGTCTAAAGCAGATCACTGCCCGTCAGACAACTAATCCACTTCCAAGTGCCAACTTCTCTTGCTATATTGCTTAATGTGTTTCCTGCCATTTCTCCTTTGCTGTTGTTCTTTTGATGTTTTTTTGCTGTTGTTTTTTATTATTATTATATATTTTTTTCCATTCCTTGAAACCACATCGCAAAGGTCAATGAGACACAGGGGAAAAGAGCAAGCCTCTCAGAAGGAAAACCGGCCACTGCCTTCCACACAGCCATATCCAAAGTTCCTAAGACATTAAAGACGTCGCAGTGAGTAGGGTGGTGATAATGAATGCCTAATTGCTTCGGATGGAAGGCGCCTTCACTTAGCCTGGAGCAGCCCTTTTGTACGGCAGCTGGTGCCGCTCGCAGGGGGTTGCATCTCTCCCCTTCGCCTTCGGTTCCGCGTCTTGACCCCCGGCCGGGCGGCCCGCGCAGCCGTGCGCCCCTGCGGAACCACGCGGTGCGGCCAGAGCCGGCCCGGCAGCAGCGCGGCCCGGAGCCTCCGCTCTCTGCCGCGCAGCCAGAAGCCGCAGCCCCAAAAGAGCCTCCCCTGAGGGGTCACTCCAGTGCCCCTGAGCCGAGCGAAGCAGCCACGGAGCGGGCAGACCTCACCCGCCCCGCAGCCATCCTGCGGTTCCCCGCCAGCACCGTCCCCCTCGGCCGCCCCGCTGCCGCTTGTGTGGTGGTTGTTGTTGTTGTTGTTTTGTTTGTTTGTTTGTTTGTTTTATGATGTTGTTATTAATTATTTAAAGTTGTGTTTTTGTTTGTATGTTTTGTTTGTTTGTTTGTTTGTTTCCTCTAAAGCCACACGCCAGAGCTGGGCGTCCGGGATGTTTTCCTGACACTTGAAGACGCGACCATGGTTGTAGGAGCTAGGAGCGCTAAGCTGCTTGAGACTGTTTTGGAAAATAAAATTTCGAGTGGGAACGAGCATGTATAGGGTGTGAGGGTGACCCCACGTAAACTCCTTGGGAGACAAGCTCCGCGGGGACGGAGTTTTCCCACAGCCCCGCATCACCCCTTCTCCCGGCAGTCTGTCCCGTAGACGTGGGCCGCAGCAGCCGGCGCGGAGCCGGGCTTGGCTTGCTGCTCCCCTCCGGCCCTCTCGGTGAGAACAACGGGGCCCGATCCTCCCCGGAGGGACCCCGTTGGAGCCGTGGCTGAAAAGCGGGCCTTGAGAAACCTCGCTACCTAGAGATTTTTGTTCACCCCGGAGACAAAATCGGCTCTCTATTTCCTGTTCTCGAACACTTCCTGACACAGGGAAGATAACAAAGGGGAAAGTTTAAAGCAATAAATATCCTCCATCCGCCCCGTCCCCCGTCTTTGGCCAGCGATGAGGCCAGGAGGCACTTGGCCGAGGAGAAATCGGGCTTTCCAGCCCTGGCCCGGACAGTTCTTCCCACACAGCGTTCTGCCACTTTCTTAGCATCTTAGAGGATTTTCCTCCCTCCACCCGAATCTCTAGAGTTTATTTTCCTCCAGTTGCCAAAGACCAGCCCGAGCTCCCCCTTCCAGCCTGCCTCTTGCAGCCTGGATTCAAGCGTGGCCGGTGCCGCTGCCCTTGTGCTAGAGGTAGTGCTCTCCGGGAAGGCTCCACGAGGGAAAGGATGGCATTCTAGTAAGACGATTTAATGAGTCAAATTGCATTATTAAAGTCACGAAGGTTTCCTGGATGCGCAGAAGCCCACTGACAGGTTTTCTTGTGCTTTGATAGATTTAGTGCTGTTTCGGTACACTTCTCCCTCCCATGCAGTAGCTAAGACTTGAAGATTTAAGATCGCACACCTCTAGACGACTCAAAGCCTACTCCCGGAGCAACTAATACACTTCGTGATTGATTTCCCCGCTGAGATGTTTCCCGTTTCAGCCCTATGAGAAACCTCTGTCCACTCTCGGCACACCGCTGGTGTCCTCGCCGCATCCAGCAAAGCACCAAGGGGAAGTCGGAACCTCATGGAGGTTTTCCCTTTTGGAAAATACCTTTCCTGCCCAATGAGCCCCAAGAAAAGTTTTAAACCGAAGGATCCTTTCCCTGTGCCCGAGTGGCGAGGCTGCACAGAGCCATCGCAGTGCGGTGGGGCAAAAATTCTCATCCTAAGCGCAGGCGGGGTCGCTCTGCATGCGGGGACTTCGCTGCCTCCCGCTGCCAGGCTCAGAGCCTGGACGGGAACAGCGGCGGGACCCCAGCTCTCACCGCAAGGGCATTTCACTCGACCCTTAACGCTGCCTCCTTTCCGAAAAACACCACTACTTCTTTATTCATTTCTCAAAGCAGATTTCTTTTTCTCCCTTGCCTTTATTTTTTCTCTTCTGGAGCCCTCCCAGTTTTTGCCACTAAGCAAACTCTGGATGGAAGTGATAACTGTTCTTTACGGGATAGAAAGGGTTAATCGCCGCTGTCGATTTGGGGTTTGGGTTGGTTTTGTTGTTGCTGTTTGTTTTTGTTTTTGTTTTTTTTTTTTCTTCCCCCGAACGCATACAATCTAATTTGAGCCCCTTAAAGTGGTGAAAGGTATTGATTGCTATGTAGAGCCACAGACTTTTAGCAGGCTCCCCAAGCCCTCTTCCCAAAAGTAAATATATAAGAAGAGGAATTAAAAAAAAAAAAAAAAAAAAAAAAAAAGGGCACGGAGAAAAAATTAACGTATTCTTTCGGGAGTGTCTCAAATACGTAAAAATCTCGTTTTATGTCTTCCCATTCACGTGTATATTGATATCATAAAAGAGAAATCGTTCAGCGAGGTTTCTCTCAATACCTTATTCATTTAAACTGGCAGTTCCACTCATTATTCCACTCCCTTAAACCCGATTCTGATGCTGGCTAAATATAGAGCTTCGCCTTCCTGGGAACGCGAATCGAATACACACTAAGCAAATCAGTATCACAGGAGGGGGAAAAAAACCCTTGATCAAAGCCCTCCTTTTCTTCCCAATCCTGGTTTGTTGGGGCGGAGACAGGTCTCTCAGTTATTGCACATCATTTGCAAAAATCAAGCTTAAAATGCAATAACCTCTGCCAGAAGTAGTAGTAAAAAAAAAAAAAAAAAAAAAAAAAAAAAAAAAAAAAATTGTGGGGTGGGGTTTTAACAGAATTTAAAAGACTGAATTATTTTCACGCAAAGGTGAAACGCTGGAAAACAAAAGGCGTTCTTTCAGAGTTGGGGGTGTGTGTATTTTTAATCAGACTATTTTTTTAATAGGAACGGAGACATCCACGGGGGAAAATGCACAAGACGGAGAACGGAAAAATACCTTCCCCGCTTCAACCTCTCCCACAGAATTCTAGATCACTGGGATGCCTCTTTATTTTTTAATTACCACGAACCTTTTGCCAGCCCGCAGCCCACGAGGTCGCCCGGGGAGAGGAGGGTCGGCATGCTCCGTGCAACGGTGGGGGGGTGGATATTTGCAGAATACCGGGATGGAAAGGCACAAAAGGTCAGAAACGCGTCCACCGCGCGGGGCCGCAGCCGGTCGCCCCGTGGCCAGCAGAGGTCGCCGCGGTGCCCGCCGCGCCGCCCGCCTACGCGCAGCCTGCGCGCCCCGGAGCGGGCAGAGGCCGGCTGGGGAAAGGGCCGCCGGCTGGGGACCGACCTACGCGGAGGGCTGCGCGCTTCCCATGTCCGCAGCCCCCCGCTACGCTGCTCACGCCGTGCACCGCATCTCGCCTTCCGCGGGCGGCGGGGATACGCGCACCGAGGCCGTGCCAGGAAGCGGCTTCACCGAGCCGGGGAGCGCGCACCGGGGGTGCTGCGGGCTGCGGAGCACGGGGAGGGGTTCCGGGGGGTGGGGTTAACGGCGGTGCTCCCCCAGCCCGCTCTCCCAGAGCCGTCAGTATCGATGGGAGCGAAGGTGCCCATTTTCAAAGGTTTGCTACAAACACGTGTCGGGCTTGTCAGGAACTGCCAGCATCAGCAGTAATTCTTGATAATTGCTTTTTGGTTTACTCAGCTAAAACACAGAATTATAAACTACATCAATAGGTAGCCTCTTAGATACATATGTATATGCGTATACGTAGCTACTCGCATGTACGTACAACGCCAGTTTCTTGGAAGTAGAAGCGATCGTCTTGCAGAGTTGCGTTTCCCACTGTTTATTTAAACGTCGAATATGTAAAGTAAGTGTATGCGTGTTTGCAACCATATCTTTACCTCCTGACACTATCTTGAGATCATTTAAGACAGCTTAGTTATCTTTACAAGTGACAACGCTGAGTCCCACTTCGTGTTTGAAATAAAGCTGGAGGGTGTGTTTGCTCCCTCAGCTTTGCAAAGGAAAACATCTTGCAAACTAAGTTAGGACTGCGAGGAGATCTGTTGTTTAGCTGCTGTCTCGTCAGCGGATGCAAGTTTCAGAACTTTTTCTAGTCTATTTCATTGCAGCCGGATTTTCCTGCGGGAAGATATTCCGCATGAATATGGCTTTGCGTCTCTTTCACCCAAACTCGTCAGTTGCCTTTAAAAAAAAAAAAATGACTAAAAAAAATCTTCCTGATGTGTAGTGATTGGAGGGCACTTATACACTACGTTGATGAGGGCGGTGTAACACCCCATATGGAACAGAACACAAAAATTGGGATCTAAACAAACTCAAAATGGGACGTTTAAGATGGGTGTGGGTGTGTGGATTCAGATGATTCTGGGGTGCACAGGCTGGGGAGCGGCTGCAGCTCCGCGCACAGATTAAAGGAGCCTGCCCTTTGCAAAACACACACAAAGAAATCCGTGCCCACGGATTTTGCCTGGTTCGGGAAGCTTTCACATAACCGCCTGCTGCAGCCAGCAGCCCCGCGGGGGCTGGTGCACGGCAGAGCGAGCTGCCGGGCGCTCTGCGCCGATGCGCAGCCGGAGGCACGGGTATCGCACTGCGCTGCGCCTCAACGTGGATCTGAGCATCCCACAACTCCTCCAGCGCCACTCAGACGGCAGTGTTCGCATCTTATTCTCCACCCCCCCCCCCCCACTTGTTTTTTTTTTTTTTTTTTAAAAAAAAAAAAAAAAAAAGAAGGATTTTAAGGGATTCTCCAAGGGGAAAGACAGAAGTTCTCCACTGTTCTGTGTGAATCTCCATTCTCGGCCAAGCGAAGAAACCGTCTAAACACAAGATACATTTCTATTTACAGATGAGGGGGGAAAGAAAGATAGAAAGAAAGAAAAGAAAGAGATCTAAAAGGGACTGGAAAACATAAATAGAACGGAGGGAGTGTTTAGAGACAATTTAAGGTAAATATTTGTACCTAATTCGATCTCGTGTTTAACAGCAATACATGAAGCTTTTATCCACGGTTTTAAGAGAGAAAGAGGCTGAAGGAAAACATAAACAATCCCATTTTGTGGCTGGGGCCATGCACAGCCAGCCAGCCTGCCCTCCCCGCTCAAGGGAGCGTCGCCTGGGCGAGCCAGAGTGGTGGCGGCTCCCCCCTGGGAAAGATAAACGCTCGGGTAGGAAATAGCAGGATTAACACCACCCTCCCCCCAGATACGTATAAACGCGTACATACGCATTATATATATATATAATGGGAATGGTAAATACGGCACGGCGCGCCCGCGAGGAGGAAGGGGTGGAGGAACCCGAGCGTGGCCGGGAAGGAAAATGAAAGGTGTGACGGGAGATAAGCGGCAGGGACGGAGGAGAGCGACAGGCAGAAAGTATAAAGAGAAATACACATGAGGAGCGAGGAAAAGTTGCCTGCGAGAGCCCCGCGCCTGGGCCGCCGCGCCGCCGGGCTCTGAAATATGATAATGAGGGCAGCTGCGCCGCTCCGCCCGCAGCCAATGGGCGCCGCACAGCCGTGACGTCCCCGCGCATGACGTCAGGCCAATGGCGAGCGGGCTGAGTTGGAGCAGAGAAGTTTGAGTAAGAGATAAGGGCGAGGCGAGCGCCCGAGCCGCCAGCGCCCAGTCCGACACCGCCGCTCCGCCGCACCGCACCGCAAAGAACCACACCGCGCCGCACCGCGCAGTTACCGCACCGCGCAGCCAGACCCCGCCGCGCACCCGGCGCCGCGCGCCCCCTTCTCTCTCCGCAGCCCTGACAGTATCTCCCACGTCGGTGGTGTTTCTGTTTTGCCTTTTTTTTTTTTTTTTTTTTTAATTTCCAGTCTCTATTTTTTTCCTTTTGTTATTGTTATATTTCTGCTTTTTTATTATTTTTTTTCATTATTTTTATTTTTTAGCGACAGCTCTCAAACCTACTTTGGGGTCTTAAAACGAAACCGTACACCATTTCACTGTGGACATTACACCCTCTTACAGATATGGGAGACATGGGAGACCCACCAAAAAGTAAGGCGGAATTTTTACCGTTGTTGGAATAAATGTGCTGTCTATTGTAATCGTCTCAGGCAGGAGAGCTGAACTTCATTTGAATGGTAGAGAAGGTGCCTTTGTTGCCATGCCTGCATGCTTACTGTGTTTTAACCTCGTAGCCTTGTATGTTAATAGCCTGGGGTCCTGCTCTTTTTTAAAGTTTGAGGAGCAGGCAGGGTTTTAATGGGCTCTCCAACCACGGAGCCTTAAATTCTCTTCGTGATAGACTACGGTGAGGCTGTCTGACTATCCAGCACCTTGTTCATCTAGGGGAATTAGCATTAGACTTGCAAAAGAGAGCAAGTGACAACCTTAATGATGCTTGTTGCTAACAGCCTAGAGCCCCCTCTTCTATGGCAAAGGGCTGAATGGGAAGCGCAACAGCCACGCATCCAACGTTTCCAATCAGAGCATCTTAAAAAATTAAATGTAACGTGTAGGTGCTCTCCCCGTAAAGAAAGAAATCTGAACGAGCAAACAATAAAATAAAAATAAAACAAAGATAAAGTTTGGAGTTTTGATTCTGTGTGAGGCTCTTGAAATGAGGACCTTCACCCCGAAGATTGTTCACATATGCATTTTAACATATGTTCCGCCTCCTTACTAAACGAGGCAAGGTTTTGATGGCACACTTCAATTACCATCCAAAAGTGTAATACTCAAAAAAAAACAAAACAAAACAAAAAAAAAAAAACTCCCAGAGTACGCCCTGTAAGGGAACGACACTAAAAGTGTGTTTATCTCTGTAGGAGAGTAAACGATTAGTCAATCATGTATTTATTTTCATTTCAGAAAAACGCCTGATTTCCCTATGTGTTGGTTGCGGCAATCAAATTCACGATCAGTATATTCTGAGGGTTTCTCCGGATTTGGAATGGCATGCGGCGTGTTTGAAGTGTGCAGAGTGTAATCAGTATTTGGACGAGACCTGTACGTGCTTTGTTAGGGATGGCAAAACCTACTGTAAAAGAGATTATATCAGGTACGACGTTTACGTTGTTTAATTCTTCGGTGAGATTTTTTTTTTTTTTTTTTTTTTAA
>CM021797.1:16311034-16321419 GCA_011076525.1 Nettapus auritus
GGGGGGGAAGGATGGGAAGTTTTAGTCTTCAAGCTTTTTATTTCACAAATTCAAATGCAAATCTCTGTATAAACAAAACCACACTCAGAAACAGCTAGCGACTCTCTGGGACCTTCCTGAGGACTTTGGCAACGTATCCTGTGATTCTAACAAAATAGGAAATCGTAGGTAAAGGAGAATGTTTTCAATAGCGTAGAATTATGGGCAAAGCGGAACTGAGCACTTTTTAACGTAACCTGAGAAATATATATGTGTGTTTTTGCAAAGGCATAATGGCACTCAGAAGAAAACCACTTCAAGCATTTATGCCGTAAAAATAAATACGCAGGGAAAATAAATAAATAAATAAATAAACTAGGCCTATTAAAAAAAAAAAAAAAAAAAAAAGTTAAAAAAAATAAACGCAGAATTTTCCTTCAGAATGAAGAAAGCTTTTATGGGAAGTTTAAAACCTAGACTAAAATGTTTCTTCCTTAAAATAACTGACATTTAATCTTTTTAAATATTAACCTCTTTGGTGATATCTGACTGCCTTTTCTTTCTTATCTTATCTGTACTGATGAATTAGACAGAGCAGATCAAATTGCCCATCATCTGTTCGCGAACAATTGGGTATATTTAGATAATGGAACCGCTTCCTTCCTCACATTAAAATCTGGTAACTGATAAAATGTGAGAGTTGCCAATCCTGACACTATAGAGAAACCAAAGCGGGAATTTCGAGAGTGTTTAGTATTTGTTCTCCTGGGTCATACCGATCCGTTTCGGTGTCTTCTACTGGGCTTGAAAAACTAGAACTTTGACACTGAGGTAGGGCATTATTTTTATTTTTGATTTTGATTTTTTCGGAAAGTTTTGGGAACAAGTACATACTTACCTACCCTTCTAAGATAGCTTCTCTAGTTTCTTTGTAATTCTGAATTGAAATAAAACGGTTGAGTCATTTCTTCTCCAGTACACAATTCATAACCTGATCGCTTGTACAAGCCATGTCGTGAGGTTATTCTCAAAGTTTTACTATGGCGAAAAACAGCCCTATTATAATTACTATTATTATTATCTGCCTTCAATCGCACTTTGCAGATGCTCTATTAAGCGTCATCCTTTCACAAGTTTCAAATGAAAGGAAAACATCTTGAACTGAGCTGTGCTCGCTTACCTCCTGCAAGAACTCAGCGGGAGCAATTTAAACAACAACCAAAAAAATGTAACTCTTTTAAGTTTTTGCTCAGTACACTTCATTTGCTACAGTTTCAAAAGTAAGTTGTTCATTATGTGCAAGTCGGCTTTGAATTAGACCATGATCCTAATCTATAATTGTCAGGCATGTGGGCAACACCCCCCAACTTTTGTACCTGTTAATGCATACACTCTGCTCTTTTGTATTTTAGCAGTTTTACAGTTTGCTGTTGTTGTTTCTCAAAACATAATTTGCAAATTATATGAATCTAAGGCGAATACACATCTATAGGCATAGAAACTGAATAAATGTGTAAATAAACATGTACACACAAGTATACATCACAGGCTGTATCTCTAATGAAGTGTACTGGTGAGGAAACGGGTGTAAATTAATATTAGCTCAGTTTTAAGAGCAGCTTTTACAGTTCCGTGAATTGCATCCACGTTTATATGTGTGCGTCTGTGCGATTTGCGGAAAGATTCTTAATTTTACTTAATACCAGAGAGGCTGGCAAAGGAGTACTGGGTGGCAGCCGAGAGACTGCAGTTATAGACACCCGAGTTGGAACATTTTCTCCTGCTCATCTACCGATGGGTGAGCTGTCCCCCTCTCCTCCACGGCAGACGAGGAACCCGCCTCCCCCTTCAGCCAGTAACCCCAGAGACGCAGTATTTGCTGTGGGGGGCTGTCGGCGAGAGGTTGCCCTTTCACTCGTGCTGTAGGGCTTCGGCCCCGGTTCAAGGTGGAAGAAAGTAGGAGGGGAGAGGGAGCCGTGAGGCTGGCTTGCAGAGCCAGAGCATCGAGAATGCCTTTTAGCAGGGGGCGGGGGAGGGGAGTTGCACTGCTACATATGTGAGTGTGCATGTACATAAGGATATAAGGGGGTGTGTGTGCCTCTAGCTGTTACATAAAATGAACCTGGCGAGAGAGGGGAAGGGGAAGAGCCCCGGCTGCTGGCAGAGCCGCTTCCCGGAGGCTATGCCTGCGGGTGCCCGGCCTCGCGTTAAGCGGCAGAAGTACTGAGTGGGTTTCTCGCAAATAATAATAATAATAATAATTCATAATAATAATAATAACAACATCAATTGGCGAGGCAGGCCTGTTGGGTGTCAGCCTCGCCAGCCTCCCTGTCCCCAGTATGCCCGTGCGGGACGATTCAGCTGCGGGCCAGTCCAGGTCAGGTCCCCCCAACACGACGGTTGGCGTGAGGGCACAGACGCCCCCTGGCCCCGAGCAGCCCGGGCTCTGGGAAGGGAGGTCGGCCTCTTCCCGGGGCGGAGAGGGGTCTTTTTAAAGATTTTTCCTCCAACCCTAACGTCCCTTGTCCTTGCCCACCGCCGTGTCTGTGTCCCCGCCAGCTTTTATTGCGGAGGGCAAGAGGGAGGTGGAAGGGGGTAATTAGCGCACCGCCAGCAGCAGAATCCGTTTTATTCCTTTGCCCTTCTGGCTCCCGTATTTTCTAGCCTTATTTACCTTGTGTTCTGCGCGTGGCGCGGCTACGCGGGACCACAGGGATGCCCACGAGCGCGAGTGAAAACCTCTCTCTTTCTTTTTCCCCTTCCTTCCCCCCTCCCTCCCTATTATTCGCCCTCCCCTTTCCCCCTCCCCGTGCTCTCCCTCCTTCCCTTCCGTCTCCTTCTCTCTGGGCTGGGCCCTGCTCAGGTTATACGGCATCAAGTGCGCCAAGTGCAGCATCGGCTTCAGCAAGAATGACTTCGTGATGCGCGCCCGCGCTAAGGTGTACCACATCGAGTGTTTCCGCTGCGTGGCCTGCAGTCGTCAGCTCATCCCCGGCGATGAATTTGCGCTGCGGGAGGACGGCCTCTTCTGCCGGGCGGACCATGACGTGGTGGAGCGGGCCAGCCTGGGCGCCGGGGACCCCCTCAGCCCCCTGCACCCCGCCCGGCCGCTGCAGATGGCAGGTACCGCCCGCGCATCGCGCCCGGACGGAGCCCACGGGGTTTGGAGGGCTCCGCTCCTCCCAGCCTGCTCGCTCGCGTAGTGCCACGGGTCCGGCTGCCGACACCTGCGCGGGGCTCGAGCCCCACAGCATCCCCCCCTCCGCCCGCCCGCATCCTCCGACGGCCGGGCAGCGGCTGCGGGAGCTCCCCCTCACCGAGCCCCCGACGGCCGGGAGCAGGTCTGCGGCGCGGACCACTCAGCGGCCGGTCCTCCGGAGCACGGGGAAAAACTCCTTGAGGCACTGGTGGAAGCGGGGGCCGAACAGAGAAAGACTTCATAACTACAGGCGAGCACTCAGGCTGTAATTTAAAACTGTCAACAAGCTAATCTTCAGTAATTGCCTTTTAAAGTGACTCTGCCGTCTTGAAACCTTTTATGTGATTTGATGAGAATTTCATCTTAAAACTCAGCATTGTCACTTCGCAGTCGATCCACCTTGCAACTTTACTTGCACTTTTAGTTCTCGTCATGTGCATCAGATAGTCAGGGACGCTTAGCAGAAGAAGAGGAACGTTTCTTATAGGCTCGGTAGAACAAGGCTCGATAAAGTAATGTTGGCCGGCAATATTGCTGGGCAAGTAACTATAACATGAAAGGTTATTTACAAACACTGCTTTGTTTAAATGGGCTAGTTTCCTGCTTCTGAGCATTTTTTTTTCAAGTGACATATCTACATAAAGAAAAAAAAAAAAAACGTAATAGATAATTTCAGAATTTTAGAGAGATTGTACGTGCTCTCTATGGTGTGTTTGTGCATGTCTTTGAAAAGCATATTGTGTCTGCAGGTAAAATACTGGTAATATTTGAACCCTCCATATTATATTAATCGAATCATTGCTGATTTATTGTTATAACCAGAGAAGTCAGAAGCCCGGTGTACAAAAACTAGCAGTTTGAATATTAGAAAGCCATGGGGTTAGGGAAAAAAAATAGCAATGTCTTTATTTTTCCCTTGACTGGGTCAAATTACATTTAGATAGCTACAGCTACTCAATACACAGAAGAACTGCAGAATCACATGAGTACTTTTATCTCTTGATGTGATGTTATACATTGGTTTGCATTTCTTGGCGGCTTTCTCAGTAGCCAGCTTTTCTCCACTTTTAAGCTGGTGAAGAATTACACTTTTTTTTTTTTCTTTTTTCATTTTTTTTTTTTTTTCCTAATATTCCACAAAAGTTGACACAAATTCACCTAACACCTCAACTTTCTAAGATAGACGCTCGTCTCCTGAGCTCTGGGATACGAGGTTCTCACAGGACTTCCCTCCGTGGTCACGGTACAGTGGATTTGTCTTGTTTTGCTTTAATTTGGAAGCACCAAACAGCCGGGAGCTGTTACATGCTATCGCGGCCTCTGGCTAAACTGAGATAGATTCAGTATACAAGAAGCAGACCCGAATCATGATTAATTTTAAAAAGTATTCTTTTACTATTTTTCGGGCCAAAAATCTGTTTTGGTCATTTGTCAGAACATAAATACATAAAACCCTCCCCCTCCTTTCCTAATGCACACACACCTTCGCGAACTCGCCCTCTCCTCTCTAGGCTCATACAGGTTCAAGCTTCTGTCATTAAGGGTTTTAGGGGGGGGTGGTTTGTTTTTGCAAATTAATTATCTGTGGAGTCAGAAATGTCAGTCCTGTCACTCTACCAGCGCATAAAGCAGAGGAGGTTGCAGGAGCTCGGGTAGGGGTGACTGCCTGAATGGCCTTTGAAAGGGGTTCATCCCTCCCGACACCCCCACCCCTCCTACCTCCCCCTGTCCCACTGGCTTAGATTCAGAGCCTCTGCATACTCCCTGTTTCCTACTCATGGGGATCCTATTCCTCCCTTCCCCTTCCCTTACAGCAGAACCTATCTCTGCCAGACAGCCAGCTCTGCGACCCCACGTCCACAAGCAGCCCGAGAAGACCACCCGAGTCCGAACTGTCCTCAACGAAAAACAGCTTCACACCCTGAGGACCTGCTATGCTGCCAACCCCAGACCAGACGCCCTCATGAAGGAGCAACTGGTGGAAATGACTGGCCTCAGCCCGAGGGTCATCAGGGTTTGGTTTCAAAACAAGCGGTGCAAGGACAAAAAGAGAAGCATCATGATGAAGCAACTTCAGCAACAGCAACCCAATGACAAAACTGTAAGTGGCTTCAGTCTCTGACCATGCACTGCCTTCCATCCTAAAGAGAAAACCATAGGCTAAAGCCAGCCTGGCCGTCTTCCAGGGCTGGTTGGGCACTTTTGATTTTATGGGAACTCCCTTAAAACAAACAAAAGAGTACCACTTAAATATTATCTGCTTGTTCTGCTCTCAGTGCAATTTAAACAGACCACAGCGAGAAGCAGATATAGGCTGCTCAAGAGAACACGTCTTTTTGTGGGGCTGAGGATTCGCAGTGGATTAGGCTAACTTCTATGCAGCATGAATTGTGACCTGCGGAGCTCATGGGATGTAAAAAGCCCAGCCTTGTGTAATATTTATATTGCAAATGCAAAGGACTCCTTGAGGGAAAATGACGCATTCGCCCTCTTCACAGGAGTAAACCCAGAAGTAAAACCCATGAGTGAAAGGGAAATTTGATGTATTTCCTTAGCACTTTATATGCTACAATATGTGTGTGTTTCTCGGTGCATTTACTGTAGAAAAAAAATAAAAGTGGGATTACCGTCGTGTCTTCAGGCTATTTAATACATATATGGTTCTTGAGTAGAAATATATTGAGTTCTTGTGTGCGGGCATAACGCAAATATGATGCAAACAAGCAGAAAATGCTGGATTCAGCATAGCGAACTAGCTCTCTCCATTTTAAGCCTCCCTTCCCCCCCACCCCACTTTTTTTCTTTTTTCTTTTTTCTTTTTTCCTGCTGTTGTTGCTAGTCTACTTGAAGAAGAGTCTGTTATTCTCTCTCCGTATATTGACTGACCTGAGAATGACTATTAATTCATAAGGCTGCCTAGTTAAGTGGAATTTAAGGAGTTTCATTTTACCGTGTTGGAATGCAATAAAACACGATGTTATTAACTCGCCTGAACAATCTATTCGTCGAGGCTTGGAGTTATTTTGTACACAGTGCCTGAACCACAGGGCATACTGGGGAGCTGGGGTTTTCCTTTTTAATATTTATTTATTCAGTTAGTTATTGCTTTTGAAAGAGCATGGTACTGGAGCTCCCCAGGTTTATCGTTCAGAGGATATACGATCCCGTTAAGGTCATGCAGAACAAAAGCAGCCTGGATGCAAACTAGAAAGCGAGCATGATTAACTGTTTCTTGTGCCGAGCCATGCATGCATCGGCAGCCGAGACACTAACTGTTCGCGTTTGAGAAGGCAGAAGGCTGGGGGGTAGTGGAATGGGCGGAAGGGCGGGAGGGGCGCCGCGGCCGGCCCGGGGGGGGGCCACAGGGACACGGGAGGACACGAAGTTATGCTTTGAGAGAAATACGAGGATTAAAGGGAAAGAAAGTAAACTTCCAGTGTGATAAATGCAGCGGGGCAGAAATGGACTGACCTAAAGTAGAATAGAGTAAGACATTCACAGCAGATTAACAAAGCAAATACAAGCGACTGTATAGATAAGATAGAAAGCAGTTTATTGACTCAGAGCTTATATACAATAAAGTTAACCAAGCTCATTAACATCTTTTGCTGGGCTGTTTACAGAATATCCAAGGGATGACAGGAACTCCGATGGTGGCTGCTAGTCCGGAGAGACATGACGGTGGTTTACAGGCGAACCCGGTGGAGGTGCAGAGTTACCAACCGCCCTGGAAAGTCCTGAGTGACTTCGCGTTGCAGAGTGACATAGACCAACCTGCTTTTCAGCAGCTAGTAAGTGTCGGTTCCTAGCCGGAGCAGTGGGGGAGTTCGCTAAACAGGCCGGCTGCCTCCCAACCCCCTGCATCTGGAGATGAGCACTCCATGCTAGCCGGGTTTTCCTGAAATTACGAGGTGGGCATTTTGGCACTCCGTAAATGAGGCAAATTAAACTGATTTCGCAGGGCTTGGTACAAAGCAGACCGCAGTGCACAGATATTGTCGAGTTGAGTGCTAGCTGGGTAAGGCCCAACCCAAGTCTGTGTCTAATTCAGCTCGCACACCCCTGAAAACCGAAAGCTCCTCCATCCGAAATACTAAACAATTTCTCAGTGCCATTTAGTTGTAATCACGGTTCTGAAAGGAGTTTCCAAAATTTGCCCCCCGCTCCCACTTCGTGTCATTTTTGACCTTCTAATATACAATAGACATAAAAACCATGGTTGCAATGTCAGCCAGAATCCTTCTTTTGTCCCACAAACACGAACAGTTTAACTAAAATGTCGAATTCCTCATTTTATTTATGTAAATCTCGATATCACTTGATACTTCTCTATTTACATATATACACAAAAATATATACATAACTGGAGCATACAGTGCTGTGCTTTGGAAATAGAATGGTTAGTATGTATTCACATGCAAAATTCAAACAATATAATGAACTGCCTTAAGCCAAAAGAAAACAGACATTTTTAAACAAATTCTGTTTTTAACTCAGTTCCTTATGCCTATGTCATTTGGCAGCTCATATAGGACCATATCACCAGCAATACTTAGGCCCAACCAGGTGAATTAAGGACAGAAGTTCAACCTTAACTCAATTTCCTGGCCTAAGTGTGTTAAAACCAGATCTTTAATATAATAACGTGTATTGTGTATGGTTTTTCAGTGATTCCAAATAATACTTAATGATGAAACATTAATATACAGACCTTCTTTGATCTGGAAGGAATCTTTTTCCATATAAGTGATGGAAGATGAAAGTTTTTAGTCATGTCAGGAGACATTTTCAGTCTTTTTCAGTTTAGTATCACAATCCTTTGCAGGGTCCCTGTTTTTTTTTTATTTTTATTTTATTTATTTATTTTTTTTTTTTAATTATTATTATTATTATTTTTTCCTGCCAAGTGGCAGGCTGCAGCCTGCTTGCCTCCCTTGGCACATTATGCTCACTTGGCAAACTGCAGCACAGAAGCAGAGCTGTTTGCACCATCTTACCCTGAGTAACCACCAATTTTCCTGTTTTAATCAAGCTGTCAAACAGACACATGAAAAATTCATCTTCTTCATTTGCCTTATTTATTGTGTCTTAACAGAATAGGATACTTAAAAACCTTTGAAAGATATATTTTTAAGGGATAGGTCTAAAAAAAACATGGTGGAAGATGGATAGGCCAAATAAGAATCGGTCAAATATATGCAGGTATATAGATGGATAATTCATTAGATAGCTAGATGAATATTTATGTATGTTGTGCATAATGTCTGATACTGAAAAGAAATAAAATAAAGGATTGTGGATAGAACAGTTCATCAACCATTCAAGGTACTTCTCTAATCTGGAAAGGGCCTTAATAGCAGGATCGCCCAGCTAAATAGGTGCCAAAGAAATGCATTTGGATTAACAAAGTTCCATCCTTCACATTTGGCCTTTTCCCAGCACTTCTCCTAAACTAACAGGAGCTGTGGAGCAGATTAGGATGGAGAAGTGTTACCTTCTTCATCGAACTGACTCTTGTTAAAAGAGATACCAAGTGCTTCAAATCACAAGTGAAATAGCATGGCTTGTTTCAAAAGCTTTATTCTCCTGGATGCTTCTTCCAGGTTTATTTTAATATGTGCACAAAGGGGGAAAAAAGTAACATTGCAGTTTTGTGTCAAAAAACACATGCATTCTTAAATAATTGAAAAGAACATCCTGTTGTGATCATCACTCTTGCAAGACATGGAAGAAGGCCTCACTAAGTTAGTGGGGAAATTGAACAAGACAACAGTGACATAGACTCCCATGGAAATGTATCTGGCCATTCAGCTGCATGCCTGTTTGTTTATTTTTGAATTTTTCTTTGCCTTGGCCTGCAGCTCTTCTATAATTGTTACAAGTGTAATCATTCTTTTTCTTCTTTTTCTTTTTCTTTTCTTTTCTTTTTATTTTTATTTTTTATTTATTTATTTATTTATTTTTCCCCAGGTTAATTTCTCAGAGGGAGGACCAGGTTCCAACTCTACTGGAAGTGAAGTAGCATCAATGTCCTCTCAGCTCCCAGATACACCCAACAGCATGGTAGCCAGCCCTATTGAGGCATGAAGAACATTCATTCAGTTTTCTGTTGTTGTTGTTTCTGCCCTTGCCCTCACCTCTGTTGGAGAGAGCGGGAAAATGATCACATTGGGACTCTGAAATTTAGTGGGGAAAAAGTATTTAACAGCCCTGTAAAGGAACCACTCCATGAAATGAATGGAATCATGTTTGAAAAGACAAGGTAATATGGTAGCAACACTGTGAAGACAATCATGGGATCTTACTAGAATAAATATTAAAACAACAACAACAAACAACAACAAACAACAACAACAAAAGTAAAACAAAACAAAAACAAACAAACAAAACAAAAAAACAAACAAACAAAAACAAAAACAAAAAACACTATTCAGTGTTCTTAAGGGGATAAAAAAAAGACATTTTCAAAACGTAGAGGATTTGTACTCATGGATCTCAGAGAAAAAAAAAAAAAGTGAAAAAAAAAATCTTTTCCTTTGACTGCACATCTTAGAGAGAAACCAAGGTAGAGGCACTTTCTATCGAGTCCCTCCTAATCCGAATGGTGCTGTTTCTATATTGGTCATTGCCTTGCCAAAAGGAGCTCCAGTAGGTTTTCCATCATCAGGAAAGAGACGATTTAGCCTTGCATTGTTGAAAGATTAATTGCAGGAAGGTGGAGCTACATTGGTTTGCAATGTTGTTTTCAGTTGACTCTTAACAAGGGGTTGTTTCCTGGGTCTCTTATAGCATGTACTGTAGCGGCGTTTTGTTTTTTGTTTGGTTGAGATCCATCCTCTATCAAGTCTGAAGCGATTAAAAATAGGTTTTTGAATTACTCTTTAAAAACCAATTTATAAAAGCATTGCAACAAGGTATACCTCTATTTTGCCACAAAGCGTCTCGGGATTATGTTTGAAATGTGTCCGTCCAAGAACCTTCCCCTCCCCCAAAGATGTGTATAGTTATTGGTTAAAACGACTGTTTTTTCTCTCTTCCTCTCTCTTTCTCTCTCTCTGTCTCTCTCTCTCTAAATAAAGAGAAAAAAAAAAAGAAAAAAAAAAGTAAAGGAAAAGGAAAAAAACACCAACCTTTTTTTGTTTGCTCTTGCATTGCAAAATTATAAAGTAATTTATTATTTATTATCGGAAGACTTGCCACTTTT
>CM021797.1:16358377-16393558 GCA_011076525.1 Nettapus auritus
CTTTTCCTTTTCCTTTTCCTTTTCCTTTTCCTTTTCCTTTTCCTTTTTTTCTTTACTAACCTAAATGTCATTTTAGTTAAATAGCTACATTTGAGGCTAAGCACTGACCAGACTTAGGCTAATAGTTTAACACATTTGTTATTGGCAGATAATTTTAAAGTTATTCATGGGTTGTTAGTAGAATCATAAAGAATTAAAATGTAGCAGGAAGCCCTGTTTAGAGATATATCTGTTTTGTGGGATGATACCAGTTTTATTCACAGCTACTATACGTTTTTGTAGATGACTCTGATTTTTCTCCCAGCTGGTATTAACAACAAATTTTACAATGACTTCTCCCTTCTACCCACACTCCTGGTACCTCAGTGTTTTTAGGGATGAGAGAGATGAAGGAGATTATGTTCCATGCTAAGACATTTGACTCAGGCCACTTGCTTGTTTCTGACACCTGGCTGACTTTCTTATGTTTACTTTTAGTAGGCAGAGATTGTGTGATTCATGTTCGTATTGCTCAGATAAGGGGATGCAGCATGATCATTAGGAAGTAGTAGAGATAAGGGATTTGATCTTGTTAGGTGCAGAGGATTTTCTAAAATTTTATTGGTGGTCTTTGAAAAATGTTTTTACCTTGCAGCTTGCACTTTACTGAAGTTTTTTCGAATGAGAATGTTACTGTTATGTCTGGGCAAATGATAACAACAACTACAACAACAACAATAAATATTTGTCAGAGTGAGAGTCAGGAATATGTTCACTGGTGAAGGACTGTCATTTCAATAGTACTTTGAGAAAACAGGCTTGTGAGGACTTTTCTGAACAAGTTTGTTCTGAAATTGTTCACAGATAAGGTTATTAAAATGTTTCTGCCTGCGTTTTTGGAGAGGACTGGACTTTCTTTATCTCATGTCCTCAAGGAGACTAAAAACAGTTCTAATCTAAACTTGATATATGGAAGTCAGAGGCTTCTGATTCATATTAGAAGATCTACATCCGGTTGAAAAGTCATGGTAGTAGTTAATGAAATATTATGAAATGCAAATGTTTCACTTTATTTATTTATTTATTTATTTATTTATGTAAGGACCTATTGAAATCTTGTTTGAATTAATGACAGAAGAGAATGTCCCGAGATGGGAGGGGCCCACAAAGATCATTAAGTTCAAAGATCATTGACTACTGGCTCTGCACAGGACTACCTGAAAATTAAACCAGGTATGGAAGTATCTTGTTGATTTCATTTGAAAGACCTTACAGACCTTATTAGATAGATTTTGATTTGTTTTGTTTTATGTTTAGAGTCATCTTCTGCACATTTTAGCAATTGCACGGGAATAATGGAATCAACTTACTCATAGTGAAATGTATCCCAGATGTTTGTAACAGCTACAATAGACCAGTCTGCTTCTTCTAAAGTTCTCCCCTTCCAAAATCAGTGTTGAATCATGAGCTTTGATAAGTTAACTGCTTTGTGCTAGATTTGTGCTCTGAATTCCATTTAACCTCTTGATACACTGTAACAAATAATGCTTTCATCAGTAATTATTTTACTTTTTTTTTCACATTAATGGAAAAATATCATTATGGAAATGCATGTAATATCTGAAGTGTTTAAATATTAAATAATTGGAGACTCCAAGTGGATCTAGGGTTAAAATCTTCCTAGAACCCAGTCCTATGTGTAGGCTGTAAGATCAATGATTGTAAAACTGATTAGGTTCTTCACTGCAGTGTTGTTGATCTGTTCTAGTGCTTGGGATAATAAAGAGAATTTAACAGAAACCCTCCTTGGAAAACAATTCTTGTTTCTCCAGGCTGTCATCATTTATAAAGCCTTTAATAGAAGTTGACATCATGTGCCATTTATATGTCAGACTGGTTAGCAAAATCTTTTGATACGCAGACTTATTTGTCAGGTAGCAGATTCCCCATACTCTTTTTCACCTTTAAACTGTTATATCCTTCTTTGGTCAAAAATACCTGAAAACACTGCTTCAGCATGAATCTTGTCACATGAATCTGGCATTTTCCTCTTTTTCTTTTTTTAATCAAGCAAATTATTTTTAAATACCTGTAATGTTCAGCTTGTTACTGCTGCTCTACTTCACCAGAAAAAAAAAAAAATATATGTATCACTGGATGCTTGTAATTCATAAAGCAATATGTTAACTGACTTTGGGATTTAGGAGGAAATCAACTGCAGTGATTGGTTTCTGTTAAAAATATTTGATTTTTTTTTCCCCCTATGTAAATGATTGTTAATGATGGTATATTTTTAATTCTTTAAAATTTTGTTTTTATATGACTAATAAAATTAAGATTTTGTGAATATGTTCTGCTTTCTTAGTATGGCTGAACACAGAGTTTAGCCTTACATCCTCATGTTATAGAACAAGATAACACATTACACTAAATGCAAATGTTTGGATTGTTCAATGATTCTATGATAATCACAAGCATCACAGTCCTATGGCCTCATCCTTAATACCTTGAACATGAACTTGATTTTCACTATGTGGAAACTCTTGGTGATTCTCTTATTATGATGTATGCAGGATATGTGGTACCAGACATAGTTAGCAAGCAAGAAAATCAGCTTGATTCTGAGAAACTGACCTTTTGCTGTCTTAGGGCTTGGATTTATAAAGTTACAACTTTACAGACATTCTGCCCAAATAGGAAGGAACCAAGTAGTGAGACAATTTTATTTCCAGTACTAACATCAGTCTGTGTTATCCTTGGCATCTACTTTGGGGACAAAAACGTTACATATAAGAGTTTACTCTTAAGCTGCACTGTTACATCCATGCATTTTATCAATCATAAATGTGTTTTCAATGGTTATCTCCCTGTCTGATATAACATATAGTAATTTAATTTTGCTGTAAATTATTTTTATTTATATTTGTTTGGACAGTAATATATATATTTTATATATATATATATATATATATATATATATATATATATACTGTTTTCCCTCAACGGTATATCACAAAAAGGATTTTTGTTTTAGGTATTTTTTTCTTTGGGTGGATAGGATTTTGTTGTTGTTGAAACTATTCTTAGTAGAAAAACTAAGACTAATGAATATTTCTGAAATTAGACTTAAGTAGATGATCAACAAATCACCAAATACTCAAATATCAAATTTGTCAAAAAAAACCCAAACAAACAGTGAATATTGTTCTATATTTTAAAATTAAAAAAAAAATACTTATTCATCAGGACATAATACTTATACTAAAGAAAAATTATTTGTCAATAAAAGTGCAAATAATTATATATCTGTGAAAACTCCATTGGTCTGAAGCAACATCTATCTGATAAGCCAAAAACATTTGAATAAAAGTTAGTCTGATGTCCAAGAGTATATTTATAAATTTTCTTCATTATTTTGGCACTGTTTCTATTGTTCTCGAAAAGACTCATTTTGCTGACATAACACACTGGCTGGTAAAGGGTTACTAAATCAGAGGAGTTCAGAGACAGATTAGGGTTTCCCAGCGGCACATATCTCTAGCAGTAAGTGTGGAAGCCAACTCGGAAGAAACACGTTTGAAGTGGCAGAACTAATCATGCAGAAGCAATTTGCGATTTTCTCTCTCTCAGCCTAGATAAAGCAGAGCATTATGACATTGGCTGCATGGAACAAGGTCAATTTACTGTGAAAAGGCAGCTATAGACTCCACCTTCAAGTAAACTTTCATCCTGTATGATGGAAAAGAGGTATATTCCTTATACCATAGAGTAGGTAAAAGCAAATGAACAATTCAATTAGGGTGTACTCATTTGTACCTTTTTCTTTTTCTCCGCTAATGCCTTGATTGTTTCAGATATTCATAAAGTAATTATATCTCAAGGTATTTCTCTTGATTGAAAAAAATAGAGCTGCTCAATTGCTGATGGACTTGACCTCAACTGAAGCTGTTGGCTGTTGTTCTGAAAGTGAAAGGATTAAATTGCAAAATTTAACATGTTGACTTCAAAAGAGATTTTTCTTTTCACGTTTCAGATTTTTCAAATGCCACTAAAAACAAACTAACCAAGACACTGTATGAAATAATTCTTGTTTATATTCTTCTATTTTTGACTATTTCTGCATTGTGACCTGATTTTTTCATACACTAAGTTCAGCTTTCTGTGTGAGTGACGTGGCTGCATGCTGAAGCCTCAAAGTTGTGTTACTGGAAACAGATGTGATTCTTTCCCTACTCCCTTTTCTTCAGGCCAGTGAATAATATCCTTCAGAAGGAGTAAAGATACAACACGCCTTTCCTAATGCATCAACTCAAATTTGATTCCTAGGACATGGAGAGGCAGAACCAAAATCTGTTATTTCCCATCTTCCTTTCCAATGGCTAGCCCACAAGCATAGTTTATTCTTTCTTCTCATCTCCTTTTTAACCTAAAAATTCATATCTTAAACTGTACCCTTCTATTTCCCATGTGTCACAGTGCTAATATCAATCATAATGTATTCCCTAGAGCATAGTGAATAGATGCTCAGTTCAAAAAAATCATCACTTTGACTATACTCTTATTATGTTACTAAGACACTCCAGTTACATTGAATAATTTTTTGGGTTGTTATACTCAGAGAATAGTCAAAGAAGTACATTCAGTAATGGTCTCTGTGACTAAGAACAAACTATGTAATAGAAAACAACAACAACAACAACAAACAAACAAACAAAAAAACACATACACAAACTCTCACATGTTGCTAACATATACACAGGGGAGATCATTTAGGGGAAGAATAAAACAAGAGTTCACCTTAATTAGCTGTTCAGGGATTCAGCCAGCTAGGATGTTCATGTTTTAATGTGGTTATATTTATTAGTTGAATCCCAGTGTCTTCCTCTTTCCTCCCTTGTCCTTCTGCAGTAGTTTATATTTATATTGATGTCAATAATCAGGATATGGAGGTTCTTATATGCATTCTGAAATCATAGTTGGAAGGTAAATGAAGTTATGATTAAATGCCATTGCTGTTATAGTTCATGTTAAAAAATGCACAACCAGACTAAGGGCAGAGAAACTCAGTGGATTAATACATTAGTCTATTAGTCTTCCTGTGCCAGACTGTAGGACTCCAGATTGAGTTCTGCTGAGCAATGGACCTCCATAGGGCTGACATTTGCTCTGGAAAGGAGTAGAAAACAGTCCATTAACCTTCACACTGGTATAAAATCAACTGCTGAACTCAGGAGCTGCTGGCCAGCTGGATTCATCAGCAAAAATATATGAATTTTAAGAGGTATGTCCTTTTCCTTACTGATGTTGTTTCTATGGCCAGTACAATTAATATGTGTGGTACTTTGTAGGTAAAGAAAATAAAATATTTTCTCTAGTTCAAAAAGCTTTTAGGACAAAACTTTTTTTTTTTTTTTTTTTTTTTTTCTTTTCCCCCCCACAAACTAATATGAATTGCATAGCTTTCAGTGTTCAGACTTCTAGTTGGTTTATCTTAATTTTATATGCTTGGGGAAAAGACATTAAGAGGTTTATCAAAGAGAAAATGTACAACCCCTTTGGTCTCCAGTTAGTGTAGCTGAAACAGAGGAATCTTACACTGATTTCTTTTGGATTTTGAAAGCTTGGCTACCACCGCTCCCTCTGAAAACCTGGCAAATTGCACAGCTCTTGCCAAGAGGCCCTTGACAATGACTGGAAATGAGGCAGGAACATGCTTTGAAGGGCTTTCACCTCCATTTAATGGTCACTGCACACAAACGCATGGGCACTGGAACTTCTGTACACAGAAAAATAGAATAGTAGGCCCTGGCTGTAAAGCATGCCAGTCTACTTTATTATAGATTTCTAAGGTGCTGAGAAAATTTTGCCTCACCCTGTAAAAGATGATAGGAAAAAACAAAACTGCTTGGAATATACCTAACATTTCACAAGTAACACAAGAATTACAACTGCTTTTTTTTTTTTTTTTTTTTTTAACATTTTTTTCTTTTCTTTTTTATTAAAAAAAGAAAAGAAAATAAAAGAAAAAAGAAGCATCATAGACATGCCTTGGCTTAAGGAGGGTTTAAGACTAGGATTTCTTCAGAACTAAGACTCCCTTTTGACTGCTTTCAAGCATTTTAAATTAACATAAAACACGTAAATGTTCCCTTTCATGGGCTTACTGCAGAGCTTTTACAGCTGTATAGAAATGAAAGCCTACTTTAGACTTGTTGCAGGCTTCTTCAGTTGTTATATTGAGTGTTTTCTTTATGCCGTACTCAGGGAGTGCTTTGCCCAAAGCATGCTGTGGAATTCAGCTGAGATGAGCATACCCCTTCATTACTAAAAATTAAAGCTGTAGTTATTTTTTCATTTGTTCATTATTTGGAATTGGAAGACTCCTCTTTGGAAGCTGAAGAGCTGCTAGGCATATCCGACTTTTCACCTTAGGGTACTGGCTGCTGGCTCACATCCATTTCTTATCCATAAAGTATTGCTTTGTTCCATTTCTGGAAATGCAAGAAGATATGTCTAGGTTTCCTTTTGAAATGGATAATTTGTGACAGATTTCTCATACATCCAAGCTGTCAAGAACAACTTGTTTGTCCCAGAAACTCCTGTATTATGTGGAAGCCATATTAAATTTCTGGTAAGTATGTTTGGTACATTCCAAATGTCACTATTCTTGTCATAAAACAGATACCACGTGATAAATGGGCAGATACTCAGACATACATACATGGAGTGTATATTTTAGGTGCAAAATGAGACTAATGCAGTGTTCTAAAATGAAATTGCATATACGGGCCTCAGAGTCATTAGATTTATCTTATAATTTTAACTGGTCATTCAGGTAGTTGTACTAATGTCCAAAGTAAGATTTATGCATTTAAGGAACTTATTGCTAAGTCACTTATTTCACACATCTGAGAGAGACAATGACAAGCTTTGAAAAATATTAAAAATGGAAAAGGTTTCATTTTACACATTTACTTGTAAACTGATATTACTGACTTTAGATATACAGGCAAGATGAGAAAAAATATTGTTCATTTATCTAAAACACATCAGGTTAAATCCTTCAGTTTGTACTCACAGTTCAGATTTTACATCTTTACTCACAAGTAGCCCCATTGTTCAAAGAACAAAGTGTTAATAAACTCAAATAAAGACTCTGGCTTTCATTCTGCTATTCTGGCAAACTCACGTTTCATTTATGAGTCAGGGTTACAGAGGGACAGATTGTGCAAGAAACCTAAAACTTAGTTTTCCTTTCTGTTATGTTATCAAAGATGTAGGAATTGTCACTGAAAGAGAAGACTGGAGTGTGAATGTGAATTATATGAGTGATGAAAATTTATCTTTTTGCTCACAGACCCCTAATTCCAATAGTCATATGAAGGCATTCAGGGAACAGAAATGTATCATTTGACATTTTGTGTCTAAGGTATTCTGCCCTAACTTATTAGGATTAAAATAAATAAATAAAAATAAATGAATGTTAGGTCTGTATAAAGGATTATTTTGTTTTAATACCATTCAATTTAATAACATTTTTATTTTAATACCATTCCATATACACACATACTTACATTGGCTTAAATCCAATTTCTTGTGTTCATTGTGTCAAGTTTAGGCTTCTGATTTGTATTTGGCAGCTGATCAATATTAGAGGGTTGAAGCCACTTCCCCAGGTGCTGACATTACTGCTCTAGTGATCCTATAGTATATTCAGAAAGGAGTATGGTCCTGTAACTCAGCACCATAACTTGTCATCTGGCATGTCTGTGGAAATCCAGTGTCATTGTTGCTTTCACTTTCTACAAAGTAAACACAAGTAAAGGATGAAACTGGAACCTCTGGGGTAATAACACTTTAAAACTGCCATGTCCGGATTCACAGTATGGCTTCTCTATCAAAACCTGAGGAAGTTTTCATTCAGATTTCAAATTTACACTCACTGAACACATAATCAGTGTAATAAACACTGACTGACAGGTTGGATTCATTGGTGAAGTAGCCACCCCAGCTGTCTGCCCCATTTCATTGATGCCTGTGGAGCTGGTCAGATCATGCATGGCTACCACAGGTTATAGGACAGTAGTGTAACATAATCTTTTGGTAATTCAGATGTCAGCAATTCAGAAAGTGATCGGCTTGTCATCTTGGTGTAGAGTGGAGGCAGACAGCCATGGAATACATCCCAAGCTAAGCCATCTTTCTGTGGCTCTCACACAGTGTATAGGCAATATCTAGACTATTTTAATGCAAGAGTGAGTACTTCTCCATTAGGAGAAAAAACAGACTAAGTGCAAGTGTATAGTTCAATAGAATACAAACTAGTATCCTTCATCTTAATAAATATTCATATAAATTTAAAATAACACCACTGGTTTCAGCGGCATTTTTTTTCATTTATTTATTTATTTATTTATTTATTTATTTATTTATTTCCAGTCTGTGTGCAGCCTACATCAGAAGAGTTTGAATGTCTGTACTTTTTATTGATGTATTATTAATAATAATTGTTATTACTTACTTTTAATATCAAATGGTCATGAAGGAACAAGTCTTACGTCCAGGATAAAAATGTGCTCATAGTCAGGAAAACTCAAATAATTTTCTTTTACTATCAGGCTTCTGTGGATACCAGCGTGGGAGATGGGAGCAGATGTGTTATTAACAGTCTTTACTGACTTAAAAAATATTCCCAGCCAACTCTATTACAGCCTGTGAATAGTCCCAGTATTCTGGGGGTTGGGGTGCTACTTTAAAAATAAAGTAGAATAGACATATTAAACAGCATAGTATCCTTCACTGTTTTGTTGCCTTAAACTATAGCAAATCTAATCTCAGTGCTGAAGGTTCAAGTTTTACCACTGAAGATATCTGAAATAGAGCATCAGTTGACAGAGAAATCAAAACTCTTCAAGACTCACAAAGAAGAGTTTGTAATTGCTGCCTGCTGCTAATCCTATCAGCTCATGTTAGTGAAACATGCCATAGTGCTGCAGGGAATTTGTCAGGATCTGGTTGCAGGACTCAGCCTTTAGGAGTGGATTCAGGCTAAGCTAAGGCTATACATCGCCACCCATGAGTCAAAGTACATCAATTCTACTGAGTGACAGGCCTCTGAGGGGGAACAATGTGCATGAAAAAGAACATACCTCTTTCACTGCAGTGCTATTGTTGCTTTGGTTTAACTTCTTAACCTCCTTCCTGTTAAAGCTTCATTCAGATATAGAAAAGATACCTGTAGCACTTTATTAAGCACTCTGTTCTCAAAAAAATGCATGAAATAATACTTTATTCCAGGTGATATTATTCAAACTGAGTGCATTCTTTCTCTTTACCAGACTATACCTTATTCTCTCTCTCTCTCTCTGTCTCTCTCTCCCTCTCTCTCTTGGTTTTTAGGCTCATTCTGAAAGAAAGTGAATGATAGATGGAAATAAAATTAATCTTCTAACTTAATCACACCACAAAATGTGTCAATTAGAATTTACTGACACCTCTGACAGTTACAAATCATATCAGTTTGTATGTGTATCAAAGGAGAATGCTAAATCTTTCAGTTAGTTTGTGATTTACAAATTTTCTTTCTTTTTCTTTTTGGACCAAAGCCTTAAAAATGCTTGTTCATCGGGATCTTGAACTAGACATGGACTTAAATTGAACCATAAAAATATTTGCTTAAATAGAATTATTATTATTATTATTATTTTTTTTTTCAAGAAAAAAAAAGTTACTTATATTACTTTTTTTTTTTTTAATATTATTTTTTATTTTTTATTATTTTATTTTATTTTTATTTGCTATTTGTATTCACCAGCACAGTTCTCTGGATGTGGGCAAGGTCATGAAACAAGCTCTCATCTGAGCTAAGTTTTGTTAGAGACACAGTTTTCTTTCCACAGTTCATATTTTATGAAGTATTTTTTTATATACATTAATAAAATAGATTTGTTGTTGTTGTTCTGCTCCTGTAAATCTCACTTTGCAGTGCTTGGGTTTGCTTTCCATCTTCTGGCCCATATTTCTTTTTACACTGTCACTGAAAAAACACTAAGTGACTAAGTCTAGAACAAAATATTTGGGTCTGCATAATTATGTGAAATTTGAATTTCACTTCTTTTTATTCACTTCCTCTGCAACCACAACATCAAGTCCAAATTTTACTGTTTAGCATCAAAAGAAGGGTCCAATCCTAAAATTAGCTGTCGGTGGGCTGTGCTTAGAATGAGTGATTCTTGCAATTTTATCACAGGCTGCATAGGCAGAATGGGAAGAGAGCTCAGGGTCTTTTCAAGTAGGATTTTAGAAAGAGATTATAAACTACACCCTAATTTCATTATCATCATTATTATTATTATTAAACAAAAACATATTTATTTATTTATTTATTTTTCTTTTATAAATTGTGTAATTCCACTTTGAATGGCATGAAACCAGTTGCTGGGCTCCACAGAAATAAACACACTCCCTTGGAAGATAAAAAACTATGCGTGTCTGGAAGTGTGTATGCCCACCTTTTTAAAAATAAACACATTCTTCTAAAGAAGCTTTATTTTCTGATTTCCTAATTTATATTTAATTTTCCAGTTAGTGAAGAAACAGATTATTATTATTATTTTTTAAGTATATATTTTTCCTTTAACAATGACACTGAGGTTTGGTGTTTTTAATTTCAGGAAATGATTATGAAAATTATATTTGTGAGCAGTAGCTAGGGCCATACAGAGTGCTGACAAAGATTAAGAGAGCTTCTTAAAACACTTCTGCTCAAGCACCTTGGCTATGACCTGTGACACCCAAGTGAATGCAGAGTTACATCTACTCAGAGCTGAAACTGCAGATAATGATGAATTCTAAGTTGCGTTTTCAAACAAATATTACTTGTGGCCTACTTCAAACTTGAATTCAGAATTTAAAGCCTGAAATGTAGTTATTGCCTTGTCTTCCTTTTCATATCAACACAGTACCACATACAGTGTAAAACTGAATTAAATACTAATGCTACAGAAAGATATCTGAATTTAAGATAGAAGAGGTCTAGAAAATAGCGTTTTTCTCCAAAATATCTTTCGTATGTGCTTATATTTAGATATGTAAGCAGCACCACTGCAATCAATGGATATAATTGCATGCTTAAAGGTAAGCAAGTGGACAAATATCTACAGGGTCATGACCCATGCTCCAGTTCACAAGAGGCCAACCTCCTTGACCTTAAAAACCAAAATCCTCTTGTCAGTAAGAGCTGCAAGAAGCCTTGCTCACCCCTCAGAGACCTGGTACGTGCACACCCTCACCTAGCTCTTAGGGTGGACAAGACAAAGAGTAAGTGTCTGTTGAGTGAAAATGGTCTTTAATAATCTACACATCTGGGCTTGAACATCTGCATGATCAAGGTATCAAAGGGTACACCCTCTACAAAGACAAGTGCACTCACACTCATCTAATATTTGTGGTAACTCCTACCTGCTAGTCAGATCTGAGGAAGTGCAGACAATTGCATGGATCTAAATGAAGCTGAGCACCTGCTTAGCCTGAGACCCCACAAAGTACCTCCAAATCTCCTGATGGGAGCTTATATACTTCTAGGAGGAGGGTTTCAGTTCTTTCACACCATATAGCTATTTTGATATTTAAAGGATATTGCTTGTTGTACTGACAGAGAAAAGAACAACTGACATTTAAAAGGCAGACCCATCCCCTATCTTTTTTTTTTTTTTTTAATTATTTTTTGTTATTTTTATTATTATTATTTTAAATCATTTGACTTTACTGCTTGAAAATAAAGTAAATTTTACTTATGTCAGACACAGAAGTATCTACAGAAGTTAAGTCCAAATGCCAAAATGGAACATACTTACCTGTGTGTACTGTCAAAGCAGAATGATGCTAAAAATAAGAGCCTAATACTGCAACAAGATGTCAGATAAAAGTGAAGGCTATATATTTAATTGTTTTTCTTTAGTTTAAATGTAACAATGAAATAGATAAGAGGTAATAAACAGAACTGCCTGTGCAGAATAAAAAAATAATGTCTACATGTACATATGTGTATATATCAGAAATAAATAATTATAGTATTTGAACATAAATGTCATATGCATTTGTTTTCAACTAGAAATACAATAGTCAGCTCCATCTTACATCTTAAAAGAGTGACAATATAGTATCAGCTGAGGCCTATATTGAAGCAGACACACACCAGGTGTCGATTCCATATCTCCCATGTACAGTTCATATTTCTGCAATATATATATATTTTGAAAAAATCAATAAACAGCATAAACACAATATAAGGGTAAATAGATGAAAAAGTAGAGTGAATTGTTAAAAAAAAAAAAAAGGCAAAAAAAATCTTCAGATGTGTGTAATTAAAGTATACAGACCTAGAATCTGCTTGTTTATATTGATAAAGATACAGAGTATGGAAAAGCAGTTGAATTACTTTGGATTTTTTTGTGCAGCTTAGAGCTGAATCTGGCCCATAACATTTAACAAGCCGCATTTTGCATCATATGGCAATATATATTTCCATAGACAAGTAATGCTTGGTTTATAAGTAACATATATAATAAAGAGTGGCACAAATATGATACTTCCTGTTTCTACTACTCATGACTACTCATGTTTCTACTACTCTACTACTACTACATTAACCACTGTAACATAAATGCCACTTAAGTAGCCAACTTTAACAGTACACCCTTTTTAGGAATCTTTTTATTTTATTTTATTTTATTTTATTTTATTTTATTTTGTTTATTATTCTTATGGTAAAGTTCATTCAAGATACAATGAAATACCTGGTAAAGACTGTGTGGAGAGAGCAGCAGGGAAGGTTAACCCACTTTGGAAACAGTCTCACTTTTATGAATTAAGCATGCTCTCTCAATAGAGAGAGCATGCGGATTTTCAGTCAAGACAGAAAACCGAAAAGTTTTCAGACTACCCTGGTTCTCTGTGCTTCAGTCACAAAATTATACACTGAAAAGTATAAAATGCCTTCCAGACCTCAAAGCCCTGTAACCTCACTTAAGACCAGTTGCTGAGAGCAAGGAAGGACCTTTGCTTTTCCCACTGCTTCCCATGCACTGGCAGGTTATATTAAAGAGTTTGGCAGCATCTTGTGACCCATGCTGGTGATCACCTCCTCTGCTCTCTACAAATACTGACACCCACAGCAAAGTCAGAAAGATAAAGAGAATGATCTCAAAGAGTTTAACCCAACAGCAAGCACCACTCAGCTGTTTGCTCACCCCTCCTTCCTGCCATGGTATGGGGGAGAGAATCTAAAAAAAATAAAAGTAAAATGAAAGCTTGTGGGTTGAGATAGAGATAGTATATGAGGACAGAAGAGAAAGGAAAATCATAATAATAACGATAATAGTACTACTACTACTAATGTGTACAAAACAAGTGATGCACAATGGAATTGCTCACCACCCACTGACAGATGCCCAGCCTATTCCCAAGCAGCTGGTCTCTCCACCCCAGCCAGCCCCCCTTATTAATTGGTCAGCATGATGTCAGATGGTATGGAATATCCATTTGGCCAGTTTGAATCATCTGTGCTGGTTCTGTCCCCTTCCAGCTCCTGCTGCACCCTCAGCCTGCCCACTGGTAGGACAGAGTGAGAAGCTGAAAAGTCCTTGGCTTAGTGTAAGCACTGCTCTGCAACAATTAAAACATCAGCATGGTATCAACATTTTTCTCACCCTAAATCTAAAACACAGCACCATACCAGGTTCTAGGAGGAAAATTAACTCTATCTTAGCCAAAATCAGGACAGGTAGAAAGGAAGGAAACTGAGAAGAGAGCAAGAAAAAAAATGCAAAGAGAGGAAGAGAATGGAAACATATACTATGTCTGTTAATAATAATATAACACTCCTTATATAATTATATGCTAATATAATTAATAATAGTAAGAGCAGCAGTCTTGACTATAATTGAAGAAATTGAATGAATCTCAGACAGTTAGGCTCCTCTCATTTGACCTTCCTGTTGTCCCAGAGGTTGTACTGATGAACACTTCTGAGACAGAGCAAAAGACAAATAAGTGTTTGTATTTCCATCCACTCTTTTGCATTTGAAATCCTTCAAAATATTCTGCAATATTATTAATACTTCTAGAATTCACAGTCAGCTTTTTACAGCCCCTACTTCAAAAAATAATAATTACCATGATTAACTTCTCCCTTTATATTTTTCATATTCCAAATTAAAAACAAATCATCAAAAAACATTCATTTGTATGTAAGTGAAGACATAATATTAATAATAAACTTCTTTCCTGCTGACCCCACACCATACAAACTGCAAAAAATCTGCATTTATAACTGTATACAAAATCCATTTCTAAATCCTGTGGATCTTTACACTTAAAATTGCTATAGAAAAATAGTATAATTTGACCCCACAAGATAGGACATACTTGTCGTGCATGCCTTGAAGTCCGTTATTTAAACAGCCATCCTACCAAATGCTGGCAGATAAAATGTAAACACTTCAGTGTCTGATCTCTTCTTTTCTAATTTTACATTGTAGTCACATTAAGTTATGTGAAGTGAAGCTCCTCAGATAGCATATATATTAGTCCATTGCAGTCTCTCCCAAATATAACCCTTCAGACAGCTGCTATGGATATGCCACCATGACTTCAGGCTTATTTCCCAGACAAAAACAGCAGAAATAACTCTGGTTTGAGGTATTTTTATATGTGCTGAGATACTTAATATGACTTTCAGAATCATCTGGAATTATATACACTAATTTGCTTTAAATTTTAAGCATAAATCATACAAACAGAAGAATATCTAAAACCCAAACACAAGAGGAGTAACAAGCTCTTCTAATTTTATTGTTATTTTCCTTATATTAAGAAGCACTCAATTCTTCTCAAATTAAACACTGGGGAATTTCTTAGTTTTCGTACTTCTAGACAAAAACTTTGGTGTAGGATTTGGGGCTCAGAAGGAAGTTTGAAGGTCTAGTAAATAAAACAAAACAAAATAATCAAAGCTTTTTTTTTTTTTTTTTTTTTTTTTTTTTTTTTTTTTAATCCAGTCTTTGTGGGCAAAATAAAATTTTTAAATTCTTCACAGTGGCAACGGTGGCAAATGTAGAAAAAACTCACTAACCTCAAAATATTAAATTCTAATTCAGCTTCTTTTAGTCAGGCAGATGGGTCACTGCTGCAAAGTTAAAACTTCAACTGAGAATTGAAAATGCATTCCTTAGATCTCAGTGATTTGGGGTGAAAATTCACTTATATAATGAGAGCATCACTGCAGACAGAGGGCATTTCTGGTGTTGCATTTCAAGTGTTTCCAAATCATAATGGATTTCTAGTCTTGATGAAATTAGTATTCTTTTTAAAAGTGCATCAGGTTGTGCTTTGTCATCTCTATCACTTATTGCTGGGAAGAAAAATAATAAAATGAAAAATAATGTACTTCAGAGGCTCAGAAATAACAAGGCATACACACACACACAAACAAACAAATAAAAACAAACAAACCTTCCCAAAAGTCGAACCAAAAACAAGAAAAAAAATACAAACAATTTATCATTTTAAGAGGTTGCTATAGAATCATAGAATTATTTAGGATGGAAAAGATCTCTAAGATCCTGATGGTTAGACTAACCTGTCGGTGACCTAGCACTAGCAAGTCCAGTGCTAAATTACATCACTAATTTCCACATCCACATGTCTTTTAAATACCTCCAGAGATGGGGATTCGATCACTTCCCCAAGCAGCCCATTCCAATGCCTCTTTCTGTTCAAAAACTCTGTTATCCAGTCCAAACCTCTCGTGATGGAACTTGAGGCTGTTTCCTCATGTCCTATCACTTATCACCTGATAAAAGAGACTGATGCCTACCTCACTACAACCTCCTTTCAGATGGTTGTAGAGAACAATGAGTTCTCCCCTCAGACTCCTTTACTCCAGACTAAACAATCCAAGTTCTCCTGGCTGCTTCTCATGTCTTGTTTCCTAGTCCCCTTCTAGCCCCTGCATGAGGAGTGGTGTGGGCTCATTTTTCCTCATAAGTGCTAGCACACACTTTTGCATAAGTGCAACACACACTTTTCTCAGCAGACATGAACTAGAACTCCTAATACGACTGCTATTATAATAACCAAAGACCTCACACACTCATATCAATAACAGTAAAAAAAGCATACAAGATGATTTACTAATAAGAAAAACTGCTAGTAAGGTTCTTACTTTGTAAGAAGAAATACCTGTTTAAAATAGTATAACAGAACTTAAAAATTAAAAGTACCTTCCTAAGGACTTCTAGGATGATTTTCTAGCTGCCATTTTTAATAGTTGCTATTTTAATTGTGTGTAGTTTTGATAGGGCAGTTACAATATAGAAACTGTTCTGAAATTTTGATTATATTTGCAAACTGTTCTAGTGAGAGGAAATAAAAATGTTCAGAAACAAAACAGAACAAAACAAAACAAAACTGCCAACACTAGTTAAAATGCAGAACACATGTGATGCAGAAACCTTAAAAAGTTGTCAAACTTCAAGCTTCATTTTGAAGAAATATGGCAATTTGTTTAACTTAGAGGAGTTTTTATTTATTTTTCCTTCCTTCCTTCCTTCCTTCCTTCCTTCCTTCCTTCCTTCCTTCCTTCCTTCCTTCCTTCCTATTATTAAATATTAAAAATATTTAATAATATTTTGAGCTGAAATTAAGACATTTCTCTTTTCCTGCTAGGGAGGTGAACTGAGGAAACAACTTTTCCCTTAGTTACTGTTTTCCAAGTAATATAATCTTGATGAAAGCACAAAACATTTAATCTTTGTCTTTGCTGTGGAATGAGCAAGATTCAATGCATCCTGAGGTAGCAGCATAAGGTCTGGACCATGGAGAAGAACTTCTGCAGAAGCATGCCTGAGATAATGTACATTGCTGATTGGCAGAAAATACTGATTTGGAGGTGGCACCATGCTTGTGGTGCCTGATCTGTTTGTATGCCAGAGAGGCACCTCTTCTTTTCTGCCTGGACCTTCTGTCTTGGGTAGGAATTGCCTAGTACTTATATGTACAGTCTTCCTGGGTCCAACTTATGTGTCTTGTCAGTGCATGGTATAGCAACATTTTTACTGTGTGCTTTTGTATATTGAAGTCTAAATATTTGCCTTGTGTCTTGGAGGAAGTTAGTTACGTGAATTTAGTGTCTTGAGGTTTAATTCAGGCTTAATTAAACTTGCAGGAAGTCACTTTTAGAGAAGAGCAGTTCATAGATTGCATATGACTTAGCAGAATTTTCAAAGGGTCTGTCAGATCTGTGCTCACCTTACCTGCTTGATTTATGTCAAAGCTAAAAACATTCCTTGGTTAAGCTTTAACTGAGATTAATTAGTTGGATAATTCAGAGCATCTTATTTTCTTCTCTTAACAAAGAAGTCAAGAAGGAACTTTTAAAGGCTGCTGCCACCGTTCTCTTCCCATTATAGTTAATCATAATCTTTCCAAGCTATACACACACTGTGTACTGCTGCATTAGTTGTTCCAAATGTACTTGATGTGCCAGAGTTGGTGCAGGAGTGAGGGTATGTTAAGATGGTAGTCTGCTGGACTAATAAAACTGACTTTGTCAACAAGACAGAACAGCTTCAGTGGACAGTAGCATCAAAACAACTATACTGCTTTCAGTGGTAGATCTTGTTGCATGTGTGTAGCTTGCAGTTTATGCCTCACCATATATCATGTTACCTTATATGACCATTACCTTCCACAGCTTCCTCCCAGCAGCTTAATAGAGTGGGAGGAGGCTTGCTGCTGTGATGTGCCCATCATCACAAATGCATCTCTTATTCTCTTTTAGGGAAGACCTACCCTGAAAAATTATCAAATCTTTGTCATTTCAGAGTATAACATGCCAGGAAATACTTTGTATGAACACTGGGAGATTTTTAGTGTTTTGATGGAATGATATATGAATTAGAATTGAAATTTACCTATTTTTCAAGAAGTGTGAAATTTATAATTGGATAAGATAATAATCTGTTTTTGGAAAAAAGAAAAAATTTCACTACATCAGCTAAGAGAATAAGAGAAAGAGAGAACAGTGCAATACATTTTTGGAAGAAAAATATAATACACCTGTTGAATTCTTGTAGGAGTTTATGTTCAGTCATGACTAGAACAATCAAGGTCATAATGAAGGATGCCTGGTGCTCCTGATCCATGTGGTTACATAACATTTTCTTGCACTTCAGAGCCAGAAGCTCTTACACCTCAGAGAGCTGAGAAATAGATGAATAACCAGATAAGTTATTAAACATAAAATAGCAATGTCTTGTCCTGTTACATTACAGACAGGTCTGGGTTGGACTGCCAAATCACATATAGCTGGTCAATGATAGGTATGGAAAATCCTGTTGACTTCCAGCTTCCTACAAAGAGGTTTTGGTCACCCACCTTTTCCTGCACTGGTCCAGCCATGCTCGGGTGGGATTTGTACAGACATACAATATGCAAATTACTTAAGAGTTGTGAACTATTCAGAGCTGAAAGCTGACCATCTCCTCCACTAACATTTTCTTCAAGCTTATCAATTAACAGTAACAGAACAGAACTACTGGCTATGCCACCAAGCTGAGTCCACCTTTTATACCTGTTTCAAAATGCATTCTCATTCTCACTGTGAGAATTCGTCTATTCAACTAAATTATATTTATCTATTATTTATTGGAGGGTAAAGGCACTAGGTAGTTGGGGTGGGGAGTACCAAGATTTCTGTCAGAAGATACTCTTTAGTTTTACCTTTTAATAATTTTCAATATTTCATTGGGTTATTTCTTCTGCCTTATCTTTCATAATTAATCTCATTAACATTCTTTTGATGTTAAGTTCTCTTATCAAATGCTGTATGCATGGCACATTAATCTTATGTGAAGAAAATAATTTTTCAAAGTACTCTTACTGGTAAACATTTTTGTGGTATTCCAGACAAATTCACCATAATTTTCCTTGTACAAGAAAGTAGAAAAATTTGGGTATTCTGCTGAATTAATAACTGTACTGACCATAGGGAACATGTAGGGAAGGAGAAAGAGCCACTTACAAATAAATTACTGGTAGAAAAAACAACTAAGCTTGCTGAAAACAGTTTTTACTATTGGTTCAGGAACTGACTGTGAATTTTACAGCTTGTTCTGCAAGTGGAGGTGGACTGTGTCATTGTGGCCTTGCACTTGTTTACTTGGTTAAATTCATTTATCTCCAGAAATCAGAATGTTAAAAATATACTTAAAAAAAAAAAAAAAAAAATCAATACAACTTTCCTACCACATCTAATAAATGTTGGGGGGTAGGGATGGAGTGGACGGACCTTCGCGAAGACGTCCACATTGAGAATTCTGCAGCTCATGAGAATATGGTGGGTGGTTCTTACATTATTATCTCCACCTGATGCAAAAAATCTGTCTTTTTTCATCACTTTTAAAGGCCAATAGAAGAAATAAAGTAATGGAAAAAGATGCTTTAAAATGTGTTTATAAAAAGATAAATCCCCAATGGAGAAAAAAAAATAGTAATAATAATAATAATAATAATAATAATAATAATAATAATAAAACACACTATTATGTACAAGTATTTCGAATGAAATACAGCCAAACACAGTTAGAAAAGTTTTGGAAATTTTCATTGGACTTGCTGGAAAATATACATTACTTCTATGAGAAGATTTGGTTTATTAGTAAAAGTCTGGGTAAAATTTCAGGATTTAAGAGAATACCAATAAAGTGAAGACTGACATTAACCAGACCATGCTATAAATACCACACAAAGAGGCCAAAGAAATCCACTACTGAAAGACATACCTGATGTTCTGCTTAACTGCCAGTCTGTAACAATAGGAAGAAACCTGTTGTCTCCACAGAATAAATTCAGTTAAATAAACTGCTTGTAATGCTATTTAGGTTTAGGAGCAGCTGCTTATTGTGGTTCCTGTTTGTATGTGACCAGGTGACACAGCTTAGAGCCTACTGTAACAAACATATGTATTAAACCATGCCATTTGGAATATAGGAGTCACTTCTCATTGCTTTGCATGAATTCTCTCCCTCTCTCTTTTTTTTTTTTTTAATAAAATTAATTAATTATTTATTTTTTTAATTGAACATTGAGCATAGGTCAGGATGGTATGCAATATACATTGTTTCTTTAAGGGGGGCATTCTCAATAATCTACCTTACTTTTGCAGATATTATTTTTTTTATATCTGCAATTCAGTTGCTTGCAACACTATGAACAATTATTACATTACAAATATGAACCTGAGATGAGATTTTAGCATAAAATTTATATTAAAAAAATAAAATAGATTCTATTCTTAATATCAACTGTAAGCCATGCTTTTTTTGAATGCCAAATATAAAGATAGGGGAGCCAAACTCAGTAAGAATATGTTATCTTTACAAGGAGATTGAAATTCAGTGTGATGGTGAATATATCTGTTGTTGTTAACTTTCTGAGTGTGTATTTTTATAATGAAAAAGAGAGGTTACATTCCTTCAAGCGCTCTGCTGCAGCCATTGAAAAATCCAGGCACATACAAGTGTTTCAGTTAACAGTCAGGTTGTCTTTTACTACCACAGTGGAGGACATTTAAGCTTGGATAACACAGCAAACATTAAAGATATTTGTTATACCATTTAAGTGAAGCCATCCTGGATTTTCAGGACTGTGACCTGTAATACAAACTTTCTGTTCATTGGTAATTGTGAAATAATAATGTGCTAAACAGCAGAGAGCTGTGCTCAGGCTACACATCGACATATGTCAGACACAGACTATAGGGTAAGAGAGAGAGAAAACTAAATTTTAATTCCCTTCCCTCATACAAAAGCTCAAAAGACTCTTCAAAACATACAGACATATCCTCAGTTGGGAGGACGGATAGAAATCACTACCAAAGGGTTGTCAGAGGGTTGTTTTCATGAGGATAACAGGAAACAGAAAAAAAAATCTTCCTATTATAATGTGGCTCTGAAAGCTTGATCTGCTAATCATATTCAGAAGAAGCTTGTGTTGAAGTCAACAAAGTTGCACTCTTTAAAGTTCCTGTAGAGTTCACAATTCATGTTATATAATTGAATAAATGGAAATTAATAACAGCACTTAGACTTTTCTCTCTGGTATGAAAGAAACAAAATGTGGGAACACATTCAGAAAGATCCTTATTTGTTCCACATTATGTTAAGAAATGAAAATCTGTCTTCTTAACTCTAACATATATTTAAGAGTTTTAAAGAAGTGAAATGCAGTGAGTCTCTTATTATTACTGTGAAGTATTTGTAACTCATTTCTGTGCTTATAGTAAATTTGGGGCACAAGTATACAGATACAAACACTTTATTTATGAATAAAGGTTGATGAATCAGGTTCTCAGCTCTAAAAATTGACACAAGATAGAAAAGAATTTTAAGTTTTCAGACTAGTACAGATAACTGGGGGAGTGTGCAAGTTATCTGGCAGGACATCATGTGCCAATGTTTCTTTCTTAGATTAATAAAAATAATCTTTATGATGCCATAAGTCCTTTGTGACTTCTTAAACAAGCATAACAATGACTGATGAACAAAAAAGACATTGAGCAATATATATTTTTTTTGAGATGGCAAACTAGGAAATGAATGTCAGATTTGGTGCCTTGGAATCCAAAAGTAGGAAAGAATACAAATATGTTTTTTTGTAATTCAGAAGGTAATTAATAATTTTCAATTGACAATGATATGTTCTATTTAATGTTAAATTTATATCAACATGATGTTTGGTAACAAAAGATATTCAGAATAATTGTTGATGGTTATTGGAATATTAATATTCTGAACATAACATTTAGTTGAATTTAAATTCATTAAAACAAAATTAAAAGGCCAGATGGAGTATCAAATCAAGAAAATTTAATAGCTTGATTCTGCTTATTTGCATTCTTCCCTAAGTACTAAGACATGATTACGTGCCACTGAGGATTATTCAAAGGAGAATATTTACACACATAAATCAGAATATAAATTATAAATATAAATCAGAAAAACCCTCAGAACTGTATTATGCCACCATGCATTATTAGAAAGAAGAGATCTTAAAGAACTTTACAGAAGAGGCTGGTTTATTAAATCAGCTGAGGCCTGGTAAGGCATAGGAAAAAGTTTTCATCCTGTTTCCTCAGGTAAATAATCTGTACCTATAACAGCTTGCTTTATTCCATTCCAGTATCAAAACACACAAAATATTTCCCTGTCTTCTGTACTGAAAAAAGTTTAGGCCAGAACAATGTGAATGTTTAATTAAAGCTACATTACAGTACTTCAAAATCTTTTGTATTTGGGTGTTGTGGGTCAAGGGGTCATCTTCAGCTTTTCTTCTGAGATCTGTATACCTGTATGGGTTAAAGTCTTTTTTTTTTTTTTTTTTTTTTTTTTTTTTTTTTTTTCCCCCTCTGACTTTTTTTAATAACAACAACAGGTGCAACAACAATCTCCCATGTCAGGGAAAGGGGTATAATCTGGTCCTCAGTTTTTAGAATTTTGACATTTGAAGAATAATGTTTATGGAGTAACCTCCTGAAAATCCTCAGGTATTTTAATTATTCATACTACACAGACTCGAAGAGGGATGGATGCAAACTTTGTCTTTAAGTGAAGTCTATCTATTAGAGCAGGAAGGTGAGCATTTAAGAATTGCAGCTAGGTGCATCACTGTATTATTTTTACTTGCAATCAATCTTTTTCCTATATTTACATAATTTTATTCTGTCTTTTATTATCCTATCATTTTGCTTTTTGACACTTTCCTTTATTCCCCCAATCTCCATCCAAAACAACCTGATGCAACAAATTCATCCCTCTTTATTCGAACCTTTAATTTCAGTTAATGAGACTAATTGCATGACTAAAGATTTAGATGCACACTTAGAAATAACGATGACAGTTTGAGAGTGCATTCTCCTCCCTTCTTAAATTACTTCTGTCACACCTCTATTGACAAGAGAGATGACCTTAAAACTCTGAAGTCACCTCAGATAAAAGTCTTAAATTTTGGATGCGAAAATTTTGACTTGGATCCACGTACACACTCTTGCATTGTATATGTATGAAATATTTTTTTCAATTCCCTGACAAATTTATTAAGGTTTCCTTTGCAGAATCTCTTTCATTCCTTCCTCACCTGCTGCTGCTCACATCTAACAAATGTCTAAAGAAAGATGTAGCTTTTGTCCTTCCACCACAAATTTCATAGTTCCTTTCCAACAAGGGCTGGCCAAGGGCTCTCCACTACACCAGCAAGGGGAAAGCATGAGCCTCTTGACCTTAAACAGCACTTTGGAGCCAGATAATTGTTGTATGGTACAGGCAGTCCAAAATTATCCTTTTGTCATCTACATTTTTTCATGTCAGGTCTCAGTATGACTGCTTTTTAGTATCAGTCCTTTTATCAAAGTATTATGCATGTGTGTGTGTATATAATAGGGAGTAACAACATTGTGTAAACTTATTTGTCCTATGAAAAGGTGGTCACATTTTCTAATCCTTCATTTTGTTGCTTGTTGCCCAATTTAGACATGATCAGTCTCTTCCCAAAATCTCACGAAAGACATTTTTTTTTTTTTTTTTTAATACATTAGTGAAACAGTTTTTCTGTTTTCTAGGTATTTTTAGCACATATGAACTTCAGCTGATCATGCAATGCATTTTGATATATATTTTTTTCCCTACAGTCTATTAAAATAAATAAATAAATAAATAAATAAATAAATTTACATTCCAGGCAATGCTTTACCTAAAAGTATCCTTCAAAATAAAAAATAATGAAGGAACACTTATGCATAATAGATTTAATAAACTTATTCTATAAGCAATTTAATCTTTAAGGGTTTGGGTAAGAGCTGTGACCTAATCTGCAGAAGAATCAAACTCTACACCATGAGACTGGTTATGAGTACTCTTCAGCATCTTTTCCCCATGACTGTAGGAAAAGGATGTATTCTGGTCACTGGAGACAAAATCTGAAAATATCCTAATGTCAGAGATTATATTGGAGAAGGATGTAAAATTCAAGATATGTAACCTAATCAGTTTGCTGAGCAGCAAGTGTATTTCTTTCAAAGTAAATAGCTTCTGCAAAATATTATTTATATAGTTCTTGCAAATTGGTTTGAAGTGTTGTTTAGACAATCTTATTATGTATAAAGATAAAAACTTCCATCAAGAAATTATGCAAAAGAAAATGGACACACCAGCTGGATAAATCTATCATACATTGGCAAAAAGCTACAAGCACTTTTAATTAGCTGAGTGAATGTAGTTTGCTGAATGCTGAAAGCACAGACTTGCTCATATTAAAATGTGCCTAATTTTCTGTGAAAAAGTCCCATCTGAACAGCCCTGACCATAGTCAATCATACTAAAAGCCACTGGTGCTTAATTTGATTTACCAATATAAAATGCAAATGAGGTGATTAAGTGGAGTGCCAGACATAGTAGGGCCTCTTTCAAACCATCAAGTTAAATGCAAGCAGACAGCAAACTGGCTGTGCAAAGAAAATTTTAGCATATTCGTTTGATTAGTGCTACAAAAATTTAATTAGGTTGGCTAATTACTTGACAAATTGCTCTACACTAGAGAAAAGGCAGAGCATGTTTTATTCCTGCAAAAACCCTGTGTGTATTTTAGCCCAAATGCTATCTGCCAATTTGCAAAAGCATTATTAAATGAATGAAAGATGGTACAAGAGTCTCCAACAATGGCAAATTGTATAATGCATATAATTAGACAAGGCACACACCACTATATCCATATGTCCATGATCTCTCATGTCTAAAAATATTTAACACAATATTTCTAGGAAAATATTGTCAAAACAGATTATTACAAGGCAGTCAGTTCTTCATAAGAAGCAATATACAGAAAATACTCATTAGTGAAATACTCAGCTCATTCAAAGCACAGCCTCTTTACCCAAGTGAACACTAACAAAGGTGGTAACGGGGATGCACTTTATCTGTACCTTGCTAAAAGGTAACAGTATACAATATTCAGTTAAAGGTTGTATCTCTGTGTCTATTTATTGTTAAGCAATGCTGAGAACATTAGTTATCTGGGAAGGGAAAAAAGGAAAACCTGGATGATTTCACATTTTACAGTTTTAGTGGTATAAATAGGCCCCATAAGAAGAATACCAGGACTTTAGTGTAGAAGAACATATTTCTCTTCTTCTCCTATTTGCATTCATATGTCACAAAAGCTGCCAATTTTTATCCAGGTGCATTTGCTGTTTTTCAGTCTAACTAATCAGTCTCTACTGACTCAAACATTATGATAATATAAATAGATACCCACTTTATCTACTCAAGTGGAAAAATAAGTATCATATTATATAAACATAATGCATTGCAATTGGCAATTAGATACTACGTTTAACTCAGGCTAAAACAATATCTTAGGAAACCATGGGATACATGAGATCTCTTTTAATGATCACCATACATGTGCATGCAGGCATAAAATATTTCTTGCAATTAGCAATTCTCAACTTCTGTTCTATCATGCCAACATATTTCTAAATGTACTGTCTTAGTGAGATGTCGAAAACCTTAAAGCAAATATAATTTCATGTTACTTCAGCATAATTATTACTGTGTGTGATCAGGTTTGTTTCTAAAAGATTGTATGTTCAAATAAATTTCAGATCCATATCAGTTTGTCTGAATAATCACTAAGAGCACATGAAATAAGGGACTAAACAAGCCTTATGATGATTTTTAAAGGAAAAGACCCAGACTGGATATTTCAGTCTTTATGTTCTCATACTTCAAAATTCCTGATTTTTGAAGGATGATGCTCTTTATTGCACTTCTTGCAACAGAAAAATCAAAATATCTGAATTTTTTTTCATCTTAAAACAATCTTCTTATACCCAAATAATCGAGGAAAAACACATCAATATTTATTAGGCTTCAAAATTAGTCAGATGGGGAAGTACGAACAAATGCAGTCAGCTTCACTGCCCTCTTCCACAGAAGCATAAGAAAAACAATCCGCAGGACTAGGTTTAGAAATAGAGATCCAGCATCAAGGCAACTAGCTCTGACAAGCTCTACCCTTTAGTAAAGTCATTAATATCAAGGTAAAAGTTAATATTACTTGCACATACAGTGGAAGACATCTCAAATTAATTATCTAAGCCTGGGATTCATAAAAATGGTAAATATTAAGGCGAGAAGAGAGGCTTATGTTCAATCCTGTTCTGTCATGTTCACTGTAGTTATGAAAAACTCTTCAGTGTATTGTATGTAAGTATTCTGTGAGAAGCTTCAAAAAACTGGAATTTTGAAATGAAAAGAATAGACTAAAAAGTGACTGTTTTGGGGTTTGGGGAGATTGAAGGTGTGGCAAGGGAGGAAATATCTAACCAGCTCCAGGTAGTAGAGATTTTCATTGTTCTTTTCATTTGGTCTTGAGCATGCTGTGGCTACTATGCAGGCATGGAATTCAGAAGAGGGGAACATCTTATGACCAGCTACACAAGAAGAATTGTGATTTCACAGGGAGGTCTCTTGACACAAGTGTGGTAAGGAAAGTGAAGAAAATAAGTTATCCAATTATTTTTTTCTCCGTATTTTGTGATAAGCAGGGAGCAATTCTTTTAAAAACTTTTCGAATAACTATATTTGAAGAATAACTATTTAGGGAATAAAACTACTTATGCACAACTCTATGTAGAATAACCATGTATGGAATCAGCCAGCTGATTCTCAACCTTTTAGAGATTTTTTATTTTTATTTTTTCCTTGTAATCACCCTTCAGCTTTTGTAAAGATCAACGTTTTGCCCTCCCTTCTCCTTTCTATGCCTGAAAGTCCCTGATCTCTTTGACTGCCCTGATAACATCTTGACCCACCATGCAACCTGAATCAGTATAAACAAAGCATCTTTCCTGTAGAGGAGAATCTATGAGAAAAACAGGGAGAAGGGCAGAAAAACAAACCAAACCAAACCAAACCAAACCAAACAGAAAAATGGTGTTTGTATGGGGGAAGAGAGGTCAGAAGGCATTTAAGAGTCCTGGTCTTGCCTCTGAAGATACACGTACCAGCCTACAGGACTTAGATAGTATCCCTGAGATGCCCCAAGTGTGCTGGAGAGCAACCTCTGGAGACAGCAGCAGAGGCAATGTAGGCAGTGCTGAGAAAAGCTTTCATTTTCATCTTTTTCTTTGGTCATTACTATCACAGAAATATATGGCCAGAGCAGTGCATATCTTAAAATTACAAATGTGTCAGTAGAAAAAAATAAATAAATAAAAATCTGGCAAGTGCAGTTTCCTGTCTGCTCAATTTTCCTTATTTTTCTTCTCTTTACACTTTTGTGTGAAACAGAGGGACAAAAAACAAAACAAAACAAAACAAAACAAGCAGGACAGCAGGAGAGCAGATAAAAAATAACAGGCAGTTTTCATGTTCTTAGAAAAGAAACACTTTTTTTAAACAAAGTTGCAGAAATAGAAATCCAATTATTAATTAGATGAGACAGTTATGAGCTGGTCTTTGCTCCAGACAAAATAGTTATTCATTTCTGTTACTGTTTGATTTTGGAAAGTGATAATTGAAAAAATTTGCAATTGTTTTGGATACACATAGCTCTGTAACTGATGTTAATGAGATCAATAAAAGCTTTGGTTTACATGGAAATTACATAGTTGGTACATAAACTTATGTGCTACTGTTGTTTTAAAACACTATAAATTTATCATAGGACTATCTTAAATTTTTTTTTGCTACACTAGATTATGCCTTATTTTTCTTTATAAGAAAAAGCTGTTAGATTTAGTTTGGATGTCTTTTATGGAGTCACTTAATATTTTGTGTTTTACATTCTCTTCTAAGTATCAGCTCCTTGTCTGGGAAATGGGACATGGGATTAAGCTGGTATGACATTCCATTCTTATGTATATACTAAGACTCAGGTAAATGGATTGAGAAAAAACATTTTGTTTCCTGTATGTCCTACTCTTTCATGGATATTCTACCTTAGGTTTCTGTGAGTGTTACCATACTATGCATAGTTAGCATATATTTTTCTATATGCTTCTGGTATCAAATTTTGGATGACTACATTACACAAAACAGTCTCCTTAGCTGCATAAAGAATAATAATTTTATTTCTCCATTTATTTGCATTAAGACTCACCCAAGTTAGTGTTTTTATTATCACATTATATGTCATTCCCCCCCCCCCAAAAAAAAAAAAATATCTGATGCAGTGAAGTGTACAAATTTGATGATTATTATTAAATGAGAAAAGCTCCTCTGTCTTGACCCACTTTTATTTCCTGTTTTCTGACATCTGTGGCTTGCATATTTTTTTTTCTTACTCAATTATGTATTTATGTAAAAATAATGGTATTGAAAAGCAATGTTAACATGCTAAATTCCCAATAACAAAATTTGCTTCCAGTCACACTCGCATTCACTATCAAAGAGTTAAAATATTTAGAAGGGTCCATGTTAACAAAAGACCACCTGTGCTGAGAATCTGAAGGAAAATTCAGCTAAGTTTAATTCTATCATCATAAATAGCATACTGTAATCATTTTTTCCTTTCACGTGAATTTGAAAAACCTTTTTCCCTTGAAGTACTTGCTAAAGAAAATTATGCAAGAGTAAAACCACGCAGTGTTACTGCTGAAAGATATCAATAGATTCTGAACTATTTCAAACAAGGTTATAGTATCTTCCTCATGTGCTCATAAATTATAATAACAGAGGACAACAGGCTGATGAGAATAAACAAAAAGCTTCCTGTGCAATGGAATAAAACACAAGCATAAGTTAATTTTTCGGTGATGGTCTGAAGTCTATGTTTGTGGCTGACAAAATGTCTTCTTTCTTTTATTTCTCTCTATTCCCCAAAGTATTAGTTACATATTGTATAAAAAATACAAAGTTTTCTTGACAATAGAAGGATTTTATTTCAACTCCTGAATGAATTTTAGCTGCTTGAATGAATATTTATGATGTTTGGAATGACCGTTTGCCCACCTTTGTAACAACAAAGAATTCTACTTTACATGTGAACAAAAGTGGATTGTATTCTATGAAATGCTCTGGTTTTACATTCTGTATACTCTGACAGCAGTCAGAAAAATGTTAACAAGCTCTGTATATGAAATTATGAGCCACACTTTGTTCTCCATTTATGTTAGCACAAAACTAAGTAACTTTGATGAATGCAATATATTTGCTTAAATTAATACAATCGAAAATATTTTTTTTGGTTAATAAAAATTTTTTTTTTTTTTTTTTTTTTTTTTTTTTTTTTAACTACATAGCTGATAGTGTAAAACTTGCAGACATCATTTCAATATATTTTGTTGGTGATGCAGCAAACACATGTGACTTTCTTTCCCTTGTAGTCCTCAGCAACTCTGCATGTATTTGTTTATTTGTTTATGATAAGGTTAATCTTCATTCCACTTTCAAAGTGTTATTAATTTTTAGTAATACAGAATTCTTAAAACTTACTAATAATTAGAAATTATTATTAATAATTTAATGAAAACCTTTTTCTTCCCAAATTATGACCAAGTTTCTGAAAAAAAAAAAAAAAAGACAAAAAGAAACATTGAGCATGTCATAAAGAAGGTATGTGCATGTGTGTGCACGTGTGTATGTGTTGCCAAAATTAGGTGATGGATTTGAAATGTAATGATTTGGTACATTAATGTGATTTTTTTTTTTTCCTTTTTTTTTTTTCTTGAAGATGTTCAGAAGACTAAGGAACTCATATTTTCTTTCATCTATTAGAAGATGGTAAATGCAGGACTGCAAAAAAGGGTTGCAATGAAACAAACTGAAAATAAAAATTGTTTTTGTGTGACCAGCGTTTAGTCACTGATGGATTTAAACCAAAGACATAGTCAGGAGATAGTGGTGCAGATCAGACGAGTCATCCACCTTCAAAACTGAGAAAGGAATTGTGGTAGAATAAAGAAAATAATATCTTTCTTTGGTCACTTAGTGTGTTACTTCACTTCCTGGAAGATTTTCTACTCTTTTTCTTCCTTTTGCTTATTTCTCTTACATAATCATCAGTTTAAGCAGAGAAGTGGTACACCATACAGAGGAGGGGTCCAAACCCAGCATATTTTACTGCCTACTGGTCCCAAGACAGTGTCTTGGAAAAAAGGAGGTTGTATTCATTGTATTGCAATTTTGTTGTTTTAATATAAGATATTGTTTTATTTCTATTTTCTGTATTTTTCACCACTCATGTCTATTTTAACTGGCAGTAAATTAAATTAATTTTCCTCAAGTCTGATTTGCCTGTGTTGGTATTTGGTAAGCGATCTCCCTTTCCTTATCTTATTTTCTCCCCTCGCACTTTTGAGAATGCAGGGTGTAAGAGAATGACTGGGTGGGCCTTTGGCCTTTAGCCTACGTTAACCCATGACAGAGGTACAAGTGTAAATCTAGTGAGGTTGATGGGGGCCTGGAATAAAATATTTCTGCTCTTGGTTGAATACAAAACTGTTACACAGAAAGTAAACTACAAATATGTAATTGAAACTGTTAAAATGAGAGAGCTTAGCAAAAAAGTCAGAATGTCATGCTTTTGGTAGAATTTGGTCAACTCAGCAAACAAAAGATCATTAGCAAATCTTAAGGCCTACATTAAATATGTGTATCTGTAAAGATAAGGTCATAATTTACTTGAATCTAGGCATCTGCATCCCACTATATGACACCTAAATGGTGGGCTGGGCTGAGGCAATCAAGGTGGAGCGTGTGCAGGATGGCTGCAGCTCTTGACAGTCTCAGACACTCTGACCCATCAAGCCTCCTGTGGGCTGCATCTCTGACTGTCTTCCTCCCTTGCCCTTTACCTCTGCTATAGGTAGCTGTGCTGCCTTTAACCCAGAGTCTATTGCACGAGTAACTGGAATTAGGCAGTGAAATGATTTGCTCTATGGTTTATTCGCCTCTAGCCGAGTCTTGAATCTGGCTTTCTCAGATATGGACTGAAAATACCATAGTGTCTCAACTGTATTGTTGTTTTATGCTGTAGAAAACCTGGATAAATGCCAAATATTTTATTCTTCATCCTCATGCCTTGTTTTCTTGGGGGATAGATGAATCTGATGCAATAAAGTTCTCTTTTCCTCTCTTTCCCTCCCCATTCCCTGCTCCAGTAAAAATCACCTCATGCTAAATGACACCTTGCTATTAAAAACGCTATTTTATAATATTCTATAATTCTAATTTCTAATTTCTAATATTTCTAATTCTATATTCTAATATTCTATAATTAAAAGAGAACATTGACAAATTATGTTCTGTGGGCGGTTTCAATTGAAAAGAAATAGCTGATATATGTGGAAAAAAGTTAAAACAAAACAAACATACAAACAAAAAAAAAAAACTTAGGTTGGCCTTATCCAGGCCATTGAGTGATTATTGATGATTAGTGACTGCAAGCTTTTGCCTATTAAATTACAGTTTAAAAATTAATAGAAAAAAAATCTATATAAAAACCTTTTCTGCTGTAACTAATTATATTGCATAAAGATGAAGTTAAACTTTGATCACTTCATCTGTGTTTTCTGTGTGAAAGTATCTTGTGCATAATAGCAACATTCACTGTGGATGGTCTAAATCTATCCAAGACCATTCAAGGACCCATTTGACATTGCAGTCTTGCAGTTTCTGAACCACTGACAAATGGCTGATACTGATTCAAAAACACTAACAATTTGTTTATATATTACAGCGCTGAGGCTGATTTTATGTGTAGGTGACAAAAAAGTATTTTGGCTGCAAAATTATTATGGGACTATCCAAAATATACTGGAGTGACAACTAGTGAAAGAAGAAATGAAGTTCTGGCTAACTACTTATTATTGAGAAGAGTTTGAAAGCACCTGACTTCTTAAATATAGTTTAATGATTTAACTAGTTAGTGCTCATTGACATTCATGTGGTTCAATAAGGAAAAGAGGTTTTTTTATTTTTTTTTTTTTTTTTTTTCATAGGAAATTTATAGTCAATTTCACGTAGTTTTGGATATGGCTCCTAGTCGGGAGGGAAAATTCATAAGCTCTTGTTCTAGAAAACAAAAAAATAAAAAAATCAACATCAAATTTAACCAAACAAAAACTTCAGTTTTCTCTCTGAGCTACAGGATTAAAGGAGTTACCAGAGAGAATAAGAGTTGGCTCCACTTCCCTTGGAGCACCAGGAATGTCTAGCTAGAAGTGGACTCTTGAAAGAGAACATATGTGGACATATGTTTCTGCAAGGCCAAAAACACTGGTTCAGTCACATTTGTTGGGTGTTCAGCACTGCAGAAAATCAGGGAAATGACTGCTGCTCAACTGAGACTTTTGGAACCTTTGCCACTCATTCATTCAACATCCCATTGTTGATTCTGATTAGAGTGATCCAGTAGACAAGGCTTTTGCACAGAAATGTAAGACTAAAACCAGAAATGTCATTTGGATACTACATGTAACTCCTTCTGAAAGGCAGATTCCTGTGTTAGTCTATGTTACCTGTGGTACAAAATGGATGAGGCATTTCCACACTGAATCACACTGGATGGAAGAAACAAACAATTTCTTATGGCAGAAGTAATCTACCCAAAATTACAGGGAGATAGCCTAACTGTACCTCCCATGATAACCAATCATGGTTGTTGAATTAATTGAAAATGATTATTTCCATTAATTGAAAATGATTATTTCTATTTCAACAAACTAAAAGATACTGAAGTGGCTTCTTCAATGTCTCATACAAACAGCATCTTTTTAACAACTTTTCCAAAACCACAATGTATAAATAAAATTTCCACAATATTTTTGTGGAAATTTTCCATTGTTGAGATAATATATTTTCTTTGAAGCAGATACTGAAGGCTATATTTTCCAGTAGACAAGTATCTGCATGCAAATTTTCTAACTTCATGTCCACACAACAGAGGTTTGAAATTGTCCAGAAATACTAACATCTGAACCTTATATTTCTTTTGAAGACATATACAATCTCCCTATACAATTGGTAGGAAAAGTGATATACCTTTGTGAGATTATTTTGATTTTAGTTGAGTTAAGTTACTCTGAAGGTAACTATCTCCTTTGATTGCAAAGGACATACCTGCTTTCCTAAGGCATCCAAAATTATTTGGGATAAAAGCACAGCAATATCCCATTAATGTACCCCCTTTTATTGAATTCCCTAACGGAGACAGAAAAATAAATAAATTCATGTCTAACTGTTATCTTCTGCTACAGACATCGAACTCATTCTGAGCATTCATAGCGTAAGGATTTCAGAATTCCTAGTACAGAATATTTTTGATTTCATAGTTTACTTTTCAGGTTTGAGAAACAGAATGACCTTTACATGTACTTAAATTTCCATAGATATGTTTAGATAATTTTCTAAAAATCGATTGACCAAATATTTAGATGGTGTGGCAGATAGACTTTTAATAGTGTATGCTTTCAAAGTGTCTCTACACTTTTTATAGCTTTATTAAAAGTATATCTTCATCAAAGTCAACAAAACAACAATATTTAAAAAGCATATTGTTGAATAAGTTTCTTTATTCTCTTGACAATTATTTTTTCTGGGAGTCCCCAGGGCTGAAAAAATCTCTGACAAAAGCAACATTTTCTTTGTTCAGATAATCCTAATAGATGAATTTATTTGGCCTTGAAGGTTGTTCTTTTTAGAACACTTTGAAAGAGGAAGGAATGCTTGAAAGAGCCTGAAATTTGATTTACATCTTTAGAACAAAGAAACAAATGAAAATGTGACTATTGTCTTTATCTTCACTGTTATTGTATGCAGTATCCTTCTATAATCTTTTCTTGTAATGATACTTAATAGCTGCCTTCGAGATATTAATGGAAATTGTCACAGGCAAGGGAGATATTACTGCATCTAATGAACCAAAGTAGGACTAAAAGGAAAAGAAGAACAATAAGTAAAATCGGATCAGATAAAAGAATTTAACTCATTTCTGAAATTTAACCCTATACAGGGTTAATTGTCATAAAATCAAAAAAGTGAAAGCAGTTACTGTTTTGCATATTAGTGCATTCTTCATGAAAGCTTATTATGCTTTACAGTTATACTGTGTTATCTTACCTTGAAGTAAGAATTGAATAGTATCTGATCTATCAGCCCTTAGCACATCAATATAATAATAATATAAAATATATCCAATTTGTTTATGAAGTGTACCTAATGAATGTCTGTCAACTGAAGATTATGCAAGCTTCAAGTCACAGATAACTATGAAGATAAATAAAAACTACGTTTGATAAAGTAAAAATATAAGATGAATAGAAAATGCAACTGTCCAACTGTCAAAATACAATAATGAACATTCTTTTTAAGCATATTTCTCACTGTAATTCTGATAATCTAAAATTTAGAAACATGACATGCACTTCAAACATTTGTCCTGGCCAGTTAAATACAAAACAGACATGAAAGGAAGCTGCAAGTGAGAAATAAAAACAAGCAAACAAACAAAATATTAAAGACAGTAGCATTTTTTGACCAAATTATCACCTGTGTTCATAGTTTGGTAATGGAATATTCAGTGACAGACAAAAAAAAAAAAAAAATAACATTCAAAGAGACCTTGTGGAAATTGGTCAGCTGCTTGCCTGATATTTGTTTCACTGATCTACAGAAATACATAAAACTTTAAAACATTCACTGTTTATTTTAATTAGAATATATTTTATTTAGACTGTTTAAGGAAGACCTAAATAACATTAGTTAAAAAATAATTAAATAGTTCACTTAATTAATGTCAATTAACTGAAAATATCTTGAATAACATATATTTAGCCATAGTTTTGAAGAAAGTAAAGTCACCAAATTGGTAGAAGTTATTGACTAAACCTTTTGAGAAAGCATTTGTTGAAATGATAAATCAGCCACTGGAAACTTGAATCAGCTAATGGAGATAGCCTGTTCTGCAGATAAAATGTATTTAAGTATATCTAATGTATTTAAACTCAGATATTGTTTGCATTTAAATGTTCAGAAATACAAGTAAGGTCAAAAGAATCCAAAATAAAATAAAAAAAAAGAATAAACCAATGAAAGTTGGCTTTTTTTTTTTTTTTTTTTTTTTTTTTTTTTTTTTTTTTTTTTT
>CM021797.1:16406964-16437296 GCA_011076525.1 Nettapus auritus
TTTTTTTTTTTTTTTTTTTTTTCACATACTCAAAATTCTTTTCTTAGTCACCTTTTCTAGACAGGTTGAAGTAATACACTGATAGAGAAAAAAAAAATGTTGAAAACTTTTGCAAGAATGGCATTTTCTTTTCCAATAATTTTAACACCAAATATATGTTTAGCCTCAAAAGACACATATTCCTGCCTTTTCTGCAGATAGAGGACAGGTAAAACATTATTTTATTTATTTATTTTTTTTTTTTCTAAGATTTGTTTAGAATAATAAATCTGGTTTTAATAATGAAGAGTTCAGACTTACAGACTTTGTTTTTCAAATCCTACCTTTTACTCTCACTCTTCTTAACCATTATGAAGATGAGATGATGCCTCTGGGTGAGTGATATAGAAAAGGTTTTGCTATCTCTTTCTCTCTCCCCCTTTCTAAAACTAATTACTCCCTCCCATAGCATCCTGGGCAAAGCACCTTGGCATTGTATGTTTTCTAGAAAGTGGGAGAAAATACCCAATGCTATTAAATTTCAGGTGAACTAAAGATCCTTTTATGTGGATCTTTACTGCCTAACAGATGTTATGACTATAGACCAGTTTGTTTAAGCTTAAAGGCTGTGCTATAAAATGACACTTTTTCTCTTCTTAATCTATTTTCTGTAATGACAGAAACTGCAAAAATAATAGCTTAATGCCACTGGCATGTGCTTCAGGCACATAAAACAATGGAAAGAATAATTTTTTGCATTTTTATTCTTAAAAGGAAATTTCTAATTAATGAAAATCCTTTGAGGTTTGTGGCTATATGCATGTACAATTATTTATAAACCACCTGCTGTAAACTCCACTGATTCCTACCATCAGAAAACAAAGACTTTGGACTCTGTAACCATTTTTGTCACAGATTTCTTACAGAACTTCAGGTAAATGAACAGGTTGAGGTCCAAAGTTTTAAGACATCATTTAGTCAAAAAGAAAGTTAAAATGCCTATGTTGTAGAGACAATAGTCTTGCACTTATTATTTGAATGAAATTCCCTATCATGTAGGATGAAAGTCTCTAATATAAAACATAAGTCATCGAACATTTTTCAAATTAAATATCTGGCTTCTCAAAATCAACTGATTTCAGTTCTTTAATAAAACAACTGTTTCTTTCACTTGATTTCAAGAGGAACTTTGCCAGAAAAAAGCCTGCAAGAGTAGCTCCATTGTGTTTACTAGCCCTTGAATGATTGCTGTTTGGTAGTTTCTCTTAAGAAAACTCTGCACAATCAAAGTTACAGAATGAGAAAAACAATGAATATGAATGACTCTGGAATCTCTGAGCTCCTTTGTTATTCTGCCACCAACATACACAAAAAAGAAGCTATACGTTGGGCAATATGAGGTGATCAAAACATTAACCAGACATTCTAACTGTTTTTCAATATTCTCAGCTGCGAGTGTGCGTTTGAAAGAAATGTACTACTTGGAGCACAGCCATTTTTTTTTTTTTTTTTTTTTTTTTTTTTTTTTTAGCATGTGCTGCCTGTATCTTTGCTTACTCATGGTGGTGATGGTGACAGAAATGCTGATGCCAGTCCCAAGAGCAATGCAAAAAATACCACCCTCTCCCTTCCTTACATTCAAATCTAATCCAGAACTCTGGCAAAGAAAGATCTGTAATTTTATAGCAGCTTGCCCAGAAAACAGTGGTGAAATACATAACTTTATGCTTGGTTTTCCTATAAGTACACTCTAAATGACAATTAAATCATAAATATTTGAGGGCCCGGCTGTGATACCCTTCCTTGCAGCACCAGTCACACTGCAACCCAGTGCTGGGCCTGTCATGGCAGTGCAGCAGCACCCCTGGAACCTCTGAGGGTCCCTCCCGACTAAGACATCCAGACCTCGAACAGTTCCAGCCCTGGCAACAAGGCATGGGGTGCCTCCTGTTTCTCAGACCGTAGTGTCTCAATGTGTCATTTAACATGATGTAACATGTTCCTCTTGTGTTGTGCCACACATTTGACTCCTCATGGATGCTGGATGCACCTTCATGTTTTAAGCCAATGTAAACCAAAGGCTTAGCTCTACCTTGGCACTAAGTATTTCATGAAGAGACTCATCATTATCCCCATCCTTGAAACTCCCAGTTATTATTAGCCATCTAATTTACAGTGTGATATTTGTTTCCAGCTGTTTCATGAAATATAATTAAGTGTAGCTATATTTGTGTGTGCATGCCCATGTATACAGACAAATCAATGTATTAAACCCATATCTAGTAAATATATTATTATTTTCAACCCATTAACTGAATCTGAAATACACTTAAGAATAAATAACTTTTTTTCCACAAACAAAATTACCAAGTGGAAAAATCATTGAAGGCATAATATTTAGTTTATTCTGTGATATATGAGTCAGTGTTTGTTATTAGGAATGCTATTTATTAGACAGTCTTTTAAACAATGTATGTTTTAGATGCTGAACTAGTAATTAGTGGGTCATGTATCTAATTCGTGGTCAGGGCAGTTTTCTTTCAGGTGATCTGTATATATTGCTGTTTGTCCAACAAGAGGTCTAACAAGATCAGAGCACATTGTGGAATGACTTTACGTCAAAAAAGACTGTATATTTGTATCACCATAGTGTATGGATACTTTGAGGAATTATTTAAAAAGGACATTGGTGAAAGATAACATTGAATGATAATAATAATTATGGCAATAATAATCTGACAGCCAGTTTACTGAGTGCCCTTTTCACAGCCTCCTCATATCTAGAGATATTTTTTGGTGTAATTGACAAAAACTAGGCGATAAATACAATGAGAATTTTTCAGTCTGAGATCTCATCAAAACTGCCTCTTGCAGAACTGTGAAGTATTGCTCAACAACAGACTGTGCACGTGGTGCTAGTCTACCTGCATCAATGAGATAGACATTGAAGAACTTTTAAAACTGAAGTGATAATTTAATTGTTAAAATGAATACTTAATTAAAACTGAAATCCTCCATTCTAGTAATTATGACTAGGAAAAACAATGTAATCAGAATATTTGGGGTAAAATCTATAAGATCCTTTTACCTTGAAATAGTGTTATTACACATTAGTTAGTTTTTTTGTTGGTGGTGGTTTTTGTGTGTGTGTTTGTGTGTGTAAGGTAATGAAACCTCAGCTACGATATGCACTTTATATATTCACTATAAAAAATTCTTTGTAATTATTATTTTCATATGTGTGATAGAAACAGGACAATTAAAACAAAGGGCTGATGTCTACTGGCACAGCTGACTGCATAGCCAGGTGCCAGCAAACAAAAATCCACATTGAAATATGTATTCTTCTCTACCTGGCTCCCTTTTGAAAGAACTGGTGAACTGTATAGTTGTGACCAAAGCTGGTAATTTTGTGACTCTCAGAGACACAGTGGCTAAGAACTTCTCAATGTATTTTTTGTCTTAATTTAATTTTCAACATAGCATTCTTCTAGTACTAGTTTTCTGGAAGAACTGTACATATTGAGACTGGGGCAAAACCAAAACCTTTTCAGTAGCTTTTGAGTCACAGCAGGAGCCACGCACCTGGCACATGGAAATGTGGTATTTGAGGACTGTGACAACATGCCCTATCTCTCTTTCCTCTACTCCCCAGAACATGTCAGCCTCCATTCCATGGTCCCTTCCTGGAGTTTGGTACAAAGATTTTTCTTCTAACACTGTGAATATATATGAATCAGAGAGAGTCTACTAGGGAAAAGATGACAAAGAGAGAATAAGCATAATGGTATAAAAGTCAAACTTTCCTTTAAAAAGACAACTAGAGAAGGACAGAGGGTCACACAGTCTTAATCTTTTAATATGATTCCAAACCCCCAAATATTAATTAAAATAAATTTTCAGTCAAATTATTGAGATAAGCTGACATTTCCCTACTGAGAGTAGATGTTATGCAAAGTTTATGTTAGTTCAGATTCTAAACTTACTTTTCTGGTCTGGCTGTGTCAATAAGTCAGGTGTGCACCAAGGCAACACATTTATATCAGAAGGAAAACATAACATTTTGTTATGGGATCTCAAAATATCAACAGGGAAAGTGTTGGTACAAATCCACATATGAACAGAAAATAAGCATTGTTCGGGTTTTCTCACAAAAAACCTTGCAGACTGTGCACTGTAGAAGGAATTTATGAAGCTATTTCATGTGTGACCTGCGTGTCTAGCCAAGCACGGTTTTAAAAGTTCCCACCTAATCCTTCACTCAGGCAGAGATGTTGGCATTTTACAACAGTTACTACATGGTATTATTGGCAGGAGTTCTACAAGCAGCACATATTAGACTACTTGCCATTAAACTATATTAGTTTCTGTTAATTTCCTGGCTAAAAGTTCAGAAGATCTTACCGTTTCTCTGTGTGATGTGCTTGCCAGGTTTTACCAAATTCTCAGGACTTTGTAAGTAATATAACACCTTTTGCAAAGTCATTTCAATACAGCAATTGTTTTATTGCCAAAATGATCCTCAGCCTGGCTCTGATCTAAAAAAGTTTGTGAATGCCACTTTGCCCTTGCCCACCTGTTTTATGTTTCTCCTCCTTCCTTTATATATCATTTCCACACAACAAGGCAATCCAAAGTGTGGGCCATTTAGTGTCACCAGGTCTGCAGGGCTTGAAAAGCTCTGCCAGTTAACATAAAACAAGATCACTGTCTGTTCCATGGAGTCACATTTCTCTATGGCAAAGAAAGTTGAGAGGAGAGGAAAGGTAGCTTTAGAGTGAGGGGCTTGAATGAGGACACTGTGAATGTGAATGGAAACTCTACGTTCTTTGTTATTTTAACAGGCTGTGACTGTTCTCCTTGAAAGAAACTGTATGAGAGAAGATTGGATTAAGTAGTTTTTATTTTATTTGAATGCACTTGTGCACTTTTACAAAGATCAACTTACTTAGCCATGTAATAAACTCTTGTTTTACAATAATACTAGTACATATTATACCACTGTAGGTACCTACAAAGTATGAAATCAGAGTAGGGAAACAAAACATTTGTTTCTTTGGTGAATGAAGCGCATATCATTACCTTCATTCACTATGTCAGAAATAACTTGAACCTTTGCAAGATCCTCAGAGTACTGCCCAAGCTGCCAGTTAATCAGCTTTGAGAAGTTTACCCCTACTCAGATCACTTTATTACTCAGCAATTTATTGTTAGATTAGTGTTTATTCTTTGTACTCTCTCTTTTCTGAAGTAAACATATGATAAAAATTCTGAAAATCTTAAAGCTGAAAACATTTTTATTTAGCCTAATCAATAACAAAATCTGCCTTTTAACAATCAAGTGTTCCTTCATCACAGACATTGGTGATTTTGCACAGCTGTAATCTATAGAAAAAAACTATAAACTGTTAAAATAAAATAGAAATCAGATAAAATTGTAATTTAATTAGGAATAATTATGTATATTAAAGAACTTGTTTTTTTAACCAAATTCCAGTATGTTTAATAAGGCTTTTACTTTTCTGAAGTTTATCTATGTGTCTTGTATTTCTGTCTCCATCTAAACTGTTTCTAGTGGAAACAGGCTGTTCATTCATGGTTACTGCATTAGTTAAGTAAAAAATTAATTTTACTAATGTGATGCATTAGCTATAGAATTTAGTGAAATAGTGTGGCTGAGAAACACCATAAACGACAGTGTGATAAAGTGGTTAGTAAAATAAGAGAGCATTAGAAAGAAAGAAAATAATTCTAGGTAAAATACACTTCTACAGAAAATAAGCATGAGTATTAAGCCTGAAATAATCCTTATATATGTCCTGTTTTAGAAGGATAAATGAAGTTTTCTATGTTACTTAGCCTTTATTCTGCCTTCTTTTTTCTTTTTTAGAATAAAATTATTTCCTATGAAATTAGAAATATCTACAGAATTTTAAACCTTTCCACTGAACACTAAATTGAATGTAATAATGCTTAATATTTGCCTTTGACAGAAGAGAAAGTTTAAATCAAATTGAGTTTCACTGAAAATGTTCTGATCTATCTAAAGGACTGTTATCATACAAGGATTTAATCATACCATTATCTTAAAAAAGGTTGCAAAATCAAATGAGAATGTGACAAATTCAAGGAAAAAGAATTACTAGACCGTTTTGTGATAAAACTGTTGATGTTAATGTCAGCAGGAAAAGGAGAGAAAAAAGAAGAAAAAACAGAAAAGGCTTACATGTTAGATTAAACAACTTTTAAAGAAGTTCATTTGGTCTTTTAGTAAACTAGAATTTCTATATAGAAAATGAAAATACAAACATTTAATGGAAATATATTATCTAAATAATGGAATAAATGAGTTTATAGGATCAAGCTTATTAATGACATTTACAAAGAATAAAATTATTAAGTGCTCTTAAAAAAAGCAGCTCTGACTGTCTGCGGCGTGCTGGAAAAATAATATATACTCTTGCAAATAAATTTGTAAGATTGTACCAGCGTAATAATAGGTACTTAGAAAAGTTCGCATAGTATGAAGAAGTAGATATTGTGGTTTCTATGGTTTAAGAGGGATGAAATGCTTCTCAACTGGAAAGAAACAGAATCTCTATGTTCACTTCTAGGAAAATGAAGCAAGGAAAAAGTAAGCATATATATGTCTGCATTTCTCTGTGTATCTGCTCTGCCTTAGTTACTTCATTCTCAGTTTTCAAATTTCTGTACAACTGCCTGCAAAAGCACCTATTAATTTAAAAATACTAATTTAAAGGTTGGACTCGATTTTAGAGGTCTTTTCCAACCTGAGTGATTCTGTAAATATATGAAAAAAAAAAAAGAAGGTTACTTGCTAATAGATAATGCATTTACATAAATGCTACCATGACTGGTTCATATACATATCATTCATATACTACATTTAAATTTTGATTTTTTTCCCAATGTTTTCTCTTATATGGAAAATACAAAAATATGAATTATTGTTAATAATAAATTTATAAACATACGGATCTAAAATCGTATATAAATACATTTGACACTATATTAAGGTTATGTTAGGTTTATGAGAAGGAAAAAGTTTCACCACAAAATGAATGACAAGAAGTTTTAAGTCATTAGTGAATGAGAACCATTTAACCTATGATGTCATAAGAAGGTATTTCAGCCTTCAAGTAGATAGCTTAGATTTTTCTTTCTCTAAAAAATATTTTGTATGGTAATGAGATATATTGGAGCTGGCTTTCACAGAAACTCTGTAAGTGCAATTAGGACATAAATGCTTTTTATTTCCCTCACTACTTCTCATATTTAGTTTTTGTCTACTTGCGTTTCTCTTCCTGTATATTCTGAATTTTGGGAACACATGTCTATGCCTTTTAAGATAGGTTAGTCTAGCTTCGTTCTGTATTGAAATTGTTTGAACTGTTCGTATTTTGAAGAGTTGTTGTCGCTGTAAACAATTAAGATTGTAAAACCTATGAAAAAGTCATATAACATAGGTGTTGAAAAGGAAATAATTTACAAGAGAGAAGGTAAGCCTTGGTGAGAAAACCTATAAAGAACAACCTGAGGTTGTTCAGAGGTTGTTTTTGCAATGATGGTGACGAGTGCTGTTTTTTTTTTTTCTTTCTTTTTTTTCTTTTCTCTTTTTTTTTTTTTTTAATTCACATTAAAATTTTTTTATTCTGGCTTATGAGTAAGAATATATGAAGTGTGGCAATTTAGTTATCATGGCAACATTAGCAGTTTATAACAAGTCAACCATACTCTTACATAAACAGATAATGTCATTAAAAATATGTTAGTCTACCTAAGTCTATCGAGTGCTGAAATCACTGGGTGAAATTGTAGCTCCCCTGGGTTTTTACTACTTCCGCTTTTACTACATCCACTCTCTATAATAAGGAGGTATTACCTTTGTTATTATTGACAAACAACTTGATACTGCTTCTTGCAGCTACTAATGTTATGTTTCTGAATTAAAAAAAAAAAAAAAAAAGACTGATGTGTCTTGCTTAGATACTCTAAGTTAATCAAACTCTCATGCTTGGAGGAAAACATCAGTTTTTTTGTCCTCTTCAGAATGAGGTTAGTAAGAGCTGAAGCTTAATGAGATATTTATTTCACTCCTTTCAAACATGAAGTGTGATCAGCTTCCTAGGATCATCTGATTATTCCTTGCTATAAAATGAATCCAAAATATTGGCTATACACTTTTCCACTCGTTCTCTTCTTGAAACACACCATCATTAGTGTTGCTTTTATTATCTTAGTCTTAATTTCTATTTTAGGATGATGTAAAGGATATTCACAGACATGTTATGAACAATTCTAATTCAAGCCTCTATTAATCTCAAGCTAATATGTTCTGTGGAACATATTCAGTGTTTAGTGCCATTCTTTCCACTTTTCTATTTCAAAACTGTTAGATCTATTCTCATATATAATCACACCAAATAGAAATGTGTCCTATCATTACTGAAAGCTAAGCCAATGAGTAGAATTAATATGCAAATGACGATCTGATGGTAGTAGAGGAAAAAAAGTTACTTTAAAGATGGAATAGTTTTTGTTTGTTTGTTTGTTTTTTAGGAGTCACTCTATAGGCTTGTTATCTTTAATATCCATCCTATATCTTCATGACATTTATTCAGCTTCCACTTCAATATTGAACTTCTTTTGCATTGACTTTAACAAAGACTTGTGTAATTGTGTATGGTGTAATTAAGATTAAAAAAAAAAATAAATCTTAATATGTAATCTGAAGATTTCCTCACATGAAAAACTTGATATAAAATTTTCTAAAGCCATTTTTAATGGCATTCTACTGTAAGAAGATCATCTCTACATGTTTCTTGGTGTTTTGAGTCAGAACTCTGTGTGTGTCCAGCAGAACAATCCCACCCAACATTCAACATAGTTGAATTTCTTTCAACCACACTCTGTAATTTAATTAGAAAATAATTTATTCTCTCAAGTAACGCCATCATGAAGGACTCTGACTAACTGCAGCTGATCTATTAGCTTATAACCTGTTCAGGTGTCATTCACTGTCTGCAGAGCTTGGACAGGTGCTTTTAGGAACACGAAGTTGCAAACAAAGACAACAGGGTTGTTTTCATCCTCTGCTGTTTTTCATAATGTTGATGGTAGAAAGCCTATGAAATATGTGACTGCAGCAGTTCAGAGTACTCACAGCTCTGCTTTGCCTGTGGTCCACAAACAGCTCAGACTGTAGCATTTATTGGATTGAGCCCGGATTGTTTACTGATCTGGCACATGTGCAGTAGGAGTTTTGCCTGAATACGTGCTTCAGGATTAGCTCTAATATTAAGAATCTACATAATGAACTGTCAAAAAGAAATGCTGGATTTTTTAGCCTTGCACAGCTGTACTTTGCATCAGCCAAAGAATAAAACAGTCTTTGTTTCTTATGTGGTGTATGATGTATGCCTGCCAATTATAGTGCTTGCAGAAATATACATATGTGAGTGATGTTGTCATAAGAGTCTGCTGCAACTGGTGGTTAGTGGTGTTATCTCATAAAATAAAATAAAATAAAATAAAGTAAAATAAAATAAAATAAAACAACAACAAAACATCGTTCCTCATGTATGTTTTGATAACATTTTATCCTTGAATAAAACTGATCTGGGGGCATGTGATTGTTTTCTAAGATAAAACTATTTATTTTTGGTTTTTGGTATGCTAGTTTGTACTCCCCAGACTTTTTTGTTTTGAGGAAAATAAAGCTAAAATATACCAGAAATTTCAAAATAATATTCCATGTTCTTGAGTTCTGGATGAAAGTGTCCATAAATCCAGAGGAGATTTGACTAGTCAGATTTTTAGGAATGTTCCCAAATTTATGGCATGCAAGTGCAGCATACCTGGGAAACAGGGGTAGGTGTTTACCTTTCACTTCTATTCCATTTCCTTAGAAGCTTCGTGGCACCTGCTGTAAAAGAACAGTTTTATTGACAAAGAGAAGTGTAAACCCTGTGATTCTGTATTGCATGTAGTGCAGTGTGGTTTGCTGGGTGATTTTTACCACTGAATATAAAAATATTTGCCCAACTGTCATTGCACGGGTGGAAATAAAGACTCCAAGCTCACGTACTGTTTCTTTGTCCTGTTTTATTTCATTAAAATGCAGAGGTAGACTCCTGTACTCAGCTGGTTTCTGGACTGTTGAGGAAGCCTCGCCCTAGAAGAATGTAAAATGTTTCACAACTTGACATTAAGCATGAGGAAGAAATCACCTTCATCCAGTTATTCCTATTTTTGTTGTTGTTGTTGTTATTTCTTACTTCTCCATTGTACAGGTGCTTAGCTGTGCACAGCTGGTTTTCAGACCCTGCCAAGACTAGTTGCAGAAAATAAAAATATTTTCCAGCTTCACTTTAACAACAACAACAACAACAAGAGCATTTATTTCTTTGTATTCTATGTACATTAAAGTAACAGGCCCATACTGCCTCACAGGAATCTGGCACAAGAAAACTACTGTCGGCTGGCAGCCAAGTGTTTTGTGTAGACTACTACTGCTGGTAACAGTTTTAATTGACAGAGGATTTGTGTTCAGTTCAACCTAAAGTTAGAAGCAGATTTCAGTGCTCTTTTCATATCTGCCACTCTCTTCCATTATCCCCATGCTAAGACTCCCAGCTCTTCTCTATTAACCATATATATCAATTTACAAACTCCTTCCATTTGCAGCAGCTGAGATCTACTTAAAGCTTCACTACTTTTACTACTACTTTAAATATAAAGCAACCATGTGTTGTAAGAGAATTTGCTGTTGTTGTTGCTGCATTTATTTTCCATTTCTTTATCTATTGAAAAGAGAATTGGCTGAGGATCCTGTCTAGTTTGAAAATTACATCACTTGTCCAGATCACCTCAGCTGAACACCATACTTTCTGATCTTCACAAGGACAGGTGAGGGAAAACCAAATTAAAAAATCATTTTGGAGGGAAAACAAAAACAAAACAAAACAAATCACAAACCATATATCTTCAAAGTAACTTGGTTCACTTTGGAGAACGAGAAGAAATGATCTGCTATATTATTATGAGACTGCTTTCTCCCTCTAGTGTCAAATTTGAGGCTTAGGTCCACATCTAACAATGTTGTTTCTACCCTATGAAATTGCAAGAGGTGTAGATGCTTAACGCAGTTTTCAATACAGGTAACTCCTTTTAATTTTAAAATCAGATTTCTCTTTCTTCTCCAGAATGCATAATATGCAGTTTTACTGCATGGCTTCTTCCTATGTGTGCTCTATGGTTGAAAAGCTATTTCTGTCAAATAGGTGGCACACTGGGATAAACTCAAGGAGATGCTCATCTTAATTGTAAATATGTATATATATATATGTATGTATACACACACATACATAGGGTTATTTCTTCCCTTGTGTGTATGGAAATTCAAATTATGTATATCAATGCCTTGAGACTAAATTCTCAGGACCATTGTGAAGAAGAGAACTGAGAAATACACAGTTGTGAAAATGGTGAATGTACCTCTCTGCCACCTAAGGATTAAATAACTCAGAAACTTATCTAAGCTTGTGTGCTCATTTTAACCTTGGTTACTGAAGTGTGTAGGATTTATATTTTTAACTTTTCTGAAGCAAGAACTTCATACAAAATCACTATTTTACTTTCCCACATTGACTTCAAGATGGGAAGCAAATTCTTCTGAAATAGGCACTTTTTTTTTTTTCTTTTTTCTTTTTTTCTTTTTTCTTTTCTTCCCCTAAAGCAAAATACAGAAGAATCACAGCTCTCCTTGCAGATGAGACATCGTCAACAGATGCACTTTGGCTCTACATTGCATTTCTCAGCCATTAGCAGACAGTACTTTTATATATGCCACTCCTGAATAATCTATTTAGTTGTCTATGCTCTCCTAAGCTAGAAATTTCAGCTTCTAGTTTCCCATTCCTATAAAGATGTGTTCCTCCATTCTTTGTGACACTGATACTCAGAAGGTTTACTTCATTTATTTTCACTCTCATAGTCCTTGCCTTCTCCTCCTCATAAAATTGGTCTGTCAAATATAATTATGTATTAGGCATCTTTACATCAATTTACAGATATTTTTGACTCTTACAATCTCTTATGATATAGTGATAAATATTTACAAGTCATTAACAATCACACATGTACTTCATGATTACTCAAATTAAGTCAGCAATTTAGAGAACGGATACTGGCATCCAAAATGCAAGTAAGTGATCCAACAGAGAAGAGAAATACATATTCCTGTTTCCCTGGACATTTGCAGAGAACCCTACTTAATTAACTATAAACATATAAAAATTAAATATTAAGTAGGTGTTTGTGATTTGTGAGATTTTATAATCTATAAACATCCTTACAGAATACATTAATGTGAGAAATTTTACTTCTAAAACTTCCTGCTTCTGAAAGATGAAATATAGACCTACGATTTTGCTACATGGAATTCATCATCCAATTTCAGAAATGAACTTTATAGTAACTTTACACAGGAATTTATTCCTTCAATAACATAATCATTTCACAGTATTTACCCATTGACTACAATAATGTATTCTTATTAAAAAGCAAAACAAAATAAAACAATAAGAAAAGATCAATACATATTTTAAATGCACATGTATAAATCATAACCTAAAAACAACGTAATTGACTTAATTTTTCAATAGATGTTTGGAAATTAAAGACTAGCATAACAAGTTTGAGTTTACACACACTAAACAATGTTAAACTCAGACTCTGAATTTACAGATTCTAGTCTGTAAACACGTCATGACACAATTTTTCTTCTGCAGAACATAAATGACTAAGAAGGTAAATGATATATTTATATATATATAATCCTAAAAACAGAATGGTTAATTAAGCATGAATATTCAAAACAGATTTTTTTTTTTTTATTATTTTACAACTTAAAAATAATACTGCTAGTGAATACTAACACGGTTTTGAAAGAAAGTTATGCCAAGAAAACTGAAATAGCTTTTGAAATTTCAAATTTCCTATACATTACTATGAGGTAACAGATACAGTTTTTTGAAATCCAGAAATCATACTTTCAGGAAACCTGGAAACCTCATCCAACCTGGTCTTATACACCTTCAGGAATCTCTGAAGGAATCAGGGCATCCAAAACTTCTCTGGGTAACCTGTTCCAGTGCCTTACCACCCTCTGAGTGAAGAATTTCCTCCTAATGTCTAACCTAAATCTCCCCTCTTTCAGTTTAAAACCATTCCCCCTTGTCCTATCATTGTCTGACTGAGCAAAACTTTGCTCTCCATCTCTTTTATAAGCCCCCACTAATTACTGAATAGCTGCAACAAGGTCACCTTGGAGCATTCTCTTCTTCAGGCCGAACAGCCCCAGCTCTCTCAGCCTTTCGTCATAGGAAAGGTGCTCTAGCCCCATGATCATCTTCATGGCCCTTCTCTGGACCCACTCTGACAGATCCACATCCTTCTGGTTGTCCCAGACCTGGATGCCTCACTACAAATGTATAATACAGAGAGATAACCACCTCCCCTAATCTGCTGCCCTCTATGTTGATGCAGCCAGGATGCAGTTTGCTTTCTGGGCTGCAAGCACACGCTGCTGTCACATCAAGCTTGTCATCCACCAAAACCCCTGTCCTTCTTTGCAGGGCTGCTCTCAATGAGTTCTTCTCGCAATCTTTGCTCATATCTGAGATTGTCCTGACCGAGGTGCAGCACCTTGCACTTGGACTTGTATTATTTTTTGAGTTACATATGTGAATCTCATTAGGTCCACATAGGCTTAATTCTCAAGCTTGTCTGGGTCCCTTTTGGATGGCATCCCTTCTTTCTATTGTATTGACTTCAGCACTCAGCTTGGTGTCATCTGAAATCTTGCTGAAGTTGCACTTGATCCCATTGTCTATGTCATTGATATAGACCTATCAAATCTATAGCCCTCCAATTTGGAGATCAGTATGTCACGTGGGACCATCTAGGCAGATGATATTGGTCAGTCCTCTCTTGTCAACTGATGCAGTCACTCCATCATAGTAGGCCATGAGATTGTTCAGGAGAAATTTGTCCTTAGTAAAGCCATGTTGGCTGTCTCACATCACACCCTTTTCCTGTGTGTGTCTTGACATTGTTTCCAGGAAGATCCGTTCCATGATCTTTCCAAGCACAGAGGTGAGCCTCACCAGTCTGTACGTCTTTTCTACCCTTTTTAAAAATGGGAGCAATGTTTTCCTTTTCCAGTCACCAGGGACTTCAGCTGACTGGCAGGACTTTTCAAATATGATGGAGACAACCTTGGCAACTACATTAGTCAGTTCCCTCAGGACCCTGGGATGCACTGCATCAGGCCCCGTAGACTTGTAGTTGTTTAGTTTCATCAGGCGGTCTTGAACGTGCACTTCGCTTACAGTGGGAGGGACTTTGCTCCCCCAGCTCTCATCTGCAGGTTCAGGGAAAAAAGGCAGTACAATCTTCTTGGTCTTTTCTGAGTAATGTACCTATAGAATACCTTCTTATTATTTTTTCTGTCCCTTGCCAAGTTCAATTCCATCTGTGCCTCAATTTGCCTGATCCCATCCCTGCAAATCTGGACAACATCCCTATACTCTCCCCAGGTGACAAGTCCCTACCTCCACATCTTGTACATTTTCTTATTGTGCCTGTCTGACCAGCATATCCTTGCTCAGCCATCGCAATTTTTGTACCTTCCCTGCCTACTTTCTTACACAGTGTGGTGGAAACTTCTTATGCTCTAAGAAACGCATCCTTAAAGGGTTGCCAGTTGTAGTGGGTTTACGTGGCAAGGTTTTGGTAGCAGGGGGCCATAGGGGTGGCTTCTGTGAGAAGGATCTAGAAGCTGCCTCATTTGGTAAGGGCCCCACTGCTGACCAGAGCGGAGCCAGTAAGTGCTGTTGTTTTGCACCTCTCTGAGAGCATATTTAAGACTGGGAAAAAAATGCTGTGTCACACAGCAGCTGGGAGAGTGAGAGGAGTGAGGAACAGCCTTGCAGGCACCAAGGTCAGTGAAGAAGGAGGGGGAGAGGTGCTCCAGGTGCCAGAGCAGAAGTCACCTGCGGCCTGTGGTGAGGACCACGGTGAAGCAGGATGTCTCCCTGCAGCCCATGGAGTACCACGGTGGAGCAGGGTTCCACACTGCAGCCTGTGGAGCAGACCACGGTGGAGCAGGTGGACCTGACCTGACGGAGACTGCGGCCTGTGGAAGACCCCTGCCGGAGCAGCTTCCGGGGCGGACCTGTAGGCCTCCAGTCTCAACCTCTTTAATGAGCAATTCCACATTTTTGAGCACCAGGTCAAGTAACATTTCTCCTCTGGTTTGTTTGTCTAATACCTGGACCAGGAAATTATCCTCAACATACCCTAGGAATCTCCTGGATTTCTTACAGCCTGCTGTGTAGTTTTCCAACAGACATCTGGGTGGCTGAAGTCCCCCATCAGGATGAGTGATGCTTCTTGTAATTCTAAGCAAGAATGCCTCATCCATAGGCTCCCCTTGATCTGCAGGTGTTTAACTGGTATTTCTCTGGTCCTTAACTTTTATCCACAAGCTCTCAGCCTGTCCATGTCTGTTTCTCAGAGGCATCTCTTTGCAATTGATCCGTTCCCTAACACAGAGGGCAACACCCCCTCCCTTCCTTATCTGCCTATCTCTTCTGAAGATAGGTCTCTACTCCAGTGTTCCAGCTGTGCGATCCAACCCACCATGTTTCTGTGATAGCAATCAGGTCATATTTTTCCAAGTGTACCATGGTTTCCAACTCCTCCTGCTTGTTTCCCATGCTGTGGTTTAGTGGCACTTCAGCTGGGCTATTGGTCACATCACTTTTTCAGAGTGATGGGAGATATAATTGTTATAAACAATACCCAGTTTACTTCTGGATTGTATCTTCTGGCAAGGTTTTACCTCCCATAATGTACAGGTATGAGCAGGCTATTATGCACCTGAAATAACTGAATAGAAGAATGTTTTCTGTGACAATTATTCATCTTTTGTATAATAGCCTGCTCATACCTTTTTTTTTTTTTTTTTCTTTATTCTTTCTACCAGTATGTGAATAAAGGAAAATATGGGCACATTACACAGCTTTCACTACTTAATCAGTTGTGGGTTCAGTGTTTTACAGGAGTACAAGAACCTACAGAATATGAGCCACAGTCTGAAGAATGTCAAAGTATTTTACAGTGCATAGAATCACAGAATGAATTTTTAGAAATTCATCCACAAATTTTAACAAGGTTTTAATTTGTAAAGAACATTTCCAGTACAGAAAACACTACAAATACATCATGAAATGAAATTCTTTACATACTACCTTTGACTTCAACATTAACTTAAAGAAGTAACACAGTCATCACATCTTACTGGTAGCTTTTACTTACTGTTCCAGAATAGAGTAATCAAAGTGATTTCTTTGGAGGAAGTGTATTTATATACATGGAATAAATCAAATATAATTCTAGCTAGAATGAGGCCAAGAATGAGTCTCTGTCCCAGTTTCTAAAACAGGTACTTTGAATATGGAAGAATGTCTCAGTCATTCTGTGGTGATTCCTGTAACACAAGTGAAACTGAATAAAACAAAATAAATTATATAAATTAAAATAAGGTAGAACCATAAAACTCTGTCACAGTGAATTTCAAAACAGAAGCTCCTGTCCCTGTCCTTTCAGTAGGTGCCCTGTTCATTAGCTTTGTTTCCTCTTCCTGACTTAAACCTTATACTGCCTACGAGCTGATTTTTAATAAGAGACAGAAAAATCAGTTTGATGCCATTGCAGTTTCTTCCATAGTTGTTCACAGTATCATAACAAAACTTATCTTCAATTTGGGGTTGTAAGGGACCTCAGGATGTTTGCAGGCATCTGCTTCAAACCAGAAACAGCTAGGAGGTCAGACCAGATTACTTAGCTTTATCCCATTCACTTTGGCCTTATCATTCAAACAGAATTTTGTTCAGCTGGTTGCTCACCCCTACTTGGATACAAAAGTGCTGTGGGAGAGAGGTGAGAAAAGAAGGAAAGAATGTGGAATTCCTGTGCAAGTTCCTTATCCACAAAACTGCAGTATTTGGAGTTGGAGACTGGGAAAACAGAGAAAAATTACAGCATGATTTCTTCCTTATGTTATATTCCAAGTGATAGTAGCATTTAGGATGTTGCACAAAATTGCTCAGGAAACATCTGGATTGATCCCTGCAGCAGCTTTAGAAGAAGGGGTACACTGGTCTTGTGCATTGCACTGCACTGCATGTGTCAGGCTCTGTTCTGCTCTGCTCCTGTTTTTCAGATCTGGGGAACCTCTGGATGCAGAGACAGACCTGTTACCTCCTGTCAAAGGAGCTGTCAAAGTCCTGACAGCCTGGACTGTCTTTGGGTTTGGCTTAAGGTGCTCATTTTATGTTGTAAATAAGATTATGACTATGTCCCTGTTTTGGTGCCAAAATTGTGAGAATAGGGTTTGCTCGTGGTTTATTTAATATCGTTGTAGAACCCAGAAGGACTAGAGGAAAATCAAGGAAAGTCGTCAGACAACTGTCCTCTGAATTAAGATTGAGATTTCCAGACAGAATTTTAGTGGACAAGTTTTAATGGAAAATTTATAGCTAAATTCTTATCAAGGTGTTTAACTTTAGGCACTGTTATTTAAAATTAATCTTTCCGACTGGAGCTCTAACCAGACTCGGCTATACACAACATTATTTCTTTGTTCAAGTGCTGCAAATCAAAAAGGAAAGATTACTTGTCAGAAGGCAGAAGTAGGACCTGGTCCTGTATTCTTGCAAAACAGAAACTTCCTACTGGGAAGGATGCATTTAAGGAATTATGCAGACTGTTAGTATGAATTTTCTATGTGAAAATTTCAAACTTATTGATTAATTGGGCTCTAGTTCTTACAAACTGTGCATATATTCATTTTTGAAAAGCTCTTAAAATATTCAACTGTAACAAAGAATATAAAATATTCAACTGTAACAAGCTTTGGCTCTAAGGCCTGAATAATTGTAAAAGAAGAAAAAAGGAGGCTTTTGCTTTGTGCATTTTACACATGATATATATACATAGATATTACATGGGATTATGCATACAGTAGAGTTTATAAAAGGGGTCATTTGCATGCTAACCCTCATTAATCTTTGAAATCCAGCATATTAATATTGTTACCTTAATAGTATTTGCATGTCATCTTTTTATACTAAGAAGCTGGACAGACTATAAAATATAATGGTCTGTATACTCAGCTGCTGTGGTATTCAGGATTAGCTTTACAGTGGCTGACAAGCCAAGCTAATACCCAATGTAAGTGAAGTGCTTAGTACACAGAAAATCAATAGCAAATTTTCTCGTGGCTAGGTGGGTTTCTTGATCTTAATGTTGGTTTCACTGGGGCAAGAAATCTTCCTTCCCTTCCCAAGACTTTCAATTTGATTCAAACTCTGTTGAAATGCCAACATTTATTTCAATTGGTTCCTGGATCAAGCTCTATATTATCTGTTTTTTTTTTTTTTTTTTTTTTTTTTTTTTTTTTTTGAGTTAATCTTTGAACATTTTTGAAATGTCATGAGTACTTTTTTTTCTATTTGTTCAGAAATTATTTGATTTGACCTTGCACTGATTACATTTACCAACTGCCAGCCTTAATCAAAAATTTCTTATGTTTGATTTATCACCAAAATAGTTAATATGTTGCTATACTCAGTGTTGAATTTAACAAAATAATGGTAGTATTTGTATTACATAACAAATAGGAGGCTCAGAAAAATATGTAATACTCCATTTGTCTGTATAAAGTCAGGCAAAATGGTATATCTACAGCACAAAGTCCCTTTATGATGCATGCAAATAACATACAGTTTTGAAATCTCATCTGTTACTCGTTGTTCAACATTTTTTTTTCTTGTTTTAATAGAAAAGCTTTATTAAAGAAGATCTAATACTACTGTTATTGATAGTCATTAAGGAAGTACATATTGGCAAAAAAATTCTTTATGCGACACTGTCTGCACATTCTACTGTTTTTCAGACTCAACTAATTTTTTTTTATTATTATTATTATTATTTTTTTTATTTTTTTATTTCACTGAGGCTTTGGAAATACCCAACTTTACCCAACTTATTTCAGAAGAATGTAACTAGAGTTCTTCCCATTTATTCTGTGAAGAAAAATCTTGGGGAAAATGTTTTGAAATTAACTGAAAAAATTAATATCAACAAAGTCAAAATAATATTGTCTTTTTAATTTTTTTTTTTCATTTAAAAAAGTTAATAATTTCTAATTTGTAGCAGCAATTTTATTTCCATCCTCTCTTTACCCTCCCCCCCCATATTTATTTGAATATTTGATTCAAATAAACAGTTAAAATTTTTCATTCCTAAAGTGTCAAAATGGATTATTTTTTTTCTTCTCACCACAGTGAAACTGGCTTTTGTGCAGCATGTCTCTTTCTATGGCACTATATAAGCAAAAATAATTTGGTCAATATTGCTCTGAGTGGCTGTGCATGCTGAGTGGAACTTGCTGCTCCAGCTTATTACTCTCTGCATCTGAAATGCAGTTTGGAGTGAAAGCTGAGGAAATTGGCACTTTTGGGTCTTGCCTGCTATAAGTAGAAAAGAATAATACTTGAAAGATTAAAAGATACTTGAAAGATTAAAATACTGCTTGAAAGGTTGGTTAGGACAATCTTTGTGAAACCACAAATATATATATATATATATTTTCCATAATATATACCTAAGACATATTGTGAGATCTAAATTTTTTTTTTGATTTCCTGTAATAAAAACCTGATCTATGGTAGCCATTTACAACATCTAAAATGACAGCTACTTTGATAGGTTAAAAAAAAAAAAAAAAGAGAGAGAGAAGGAAAAAATGTGGTTTTGAAGGGAAGAACTTTATTCAGTTGCAAATGAAACAAAGTTTAGAGTCCTGCAATGATAATTATTTTGTTTTTATATGTAGTGAGAAAAAGTACATCATACACTGATGACATTTGCTAGGAAACTGAGTTAGGGAGAAAGAGTAACCTGTTGTCAGATAGACCTTTTCAAATTTAATAGGCTCACAGAATTCTGAGGTACTTTTAGAGGTAGATTAAACACATTAGAAAGAAAAGGTGGGCACTTTTCTGAGGGTTAGGAGGCGATTTGCCTTCATAAGTTACGATGTCTGGTTTAGAAACATTGGACAAGGTTATTAAAATTCTTCAGGAGAAAGTTTAAGAGCAGTTAAAAACATAAATTGCATTCTAAGATATGTAAAATACTTAATTTTGGCAGCTATCTGGTAACACCTGCTCTACTTAGAGTTGTAGAATAGTTTCCATTAAAACTCCTAGTTTTCTGGTCACCTTCATAAAAATGCAACCTTTTGGAATGAATTCTTGATTCTGTTTAAAATATATACTTTTTTTTTTTTTTTTTTTTTTTTTTTTTTTTTTTTTTCATTAACAACCAATTTTATATGTACCATAATTTTTTCCCACTTCCCTGAATGCCAGCTAGGACTGCAACAATTTACAGGAGAAGTATTACAATTATTCTCAGCAAATATAACTCTATCAAAATAAAGAGAAAATTGCTTTAATGAATTAATCTTCCACACTTTCTCCTCAAAGGTCTGCATATTTTCTGTATCTTTTATTTAAAACTGAAAATTTCACGAGGTCTCACAATGTGAACTGAATGCAAGCTTTTTACAGGAAAAACAAGAATGTTGTTGCTAGTATCAGAGCTCCCATGGAAGTAGTCTCAAATACAGAGGTGGAGTCTCCAATCCCACTCTCCCTGTGGAGCATGTTAGGCATGGAAATACCTATTATTATTATTTATTTATTTGTTTATTTATTATTATTATTATTATTATCATTATTATTAACAAATTTTGATACATGTTTGGTTTTTGAGCTGCGAAATTCAGTACTTTATTTATTTATTTATTTATTTTTTCTGGCACAGACCTCCTTAATTCAGTGAACAGCAGCTGAGGCAGTGAAGAGAAAGAGACAGAGTAATTCTCTCAAAAATATTACACATCTTGAAATACAAGAGTTGCAAGAAATGTAGAAATGAAGCAAAAATGTGCGGTGAATGACTATATGGCACTGATACTGAAGCAAAACTTGAATAAAAACTGGAACTACAAGATTGGATCTTTAAAGTTTTCTTGTGCAGGGTCAGACTAACCATCCTGAGATTGTCTTTGGCATCATGTAACCTGTTCTTAAAATCCTCTGATGAAGAAAATGTATAAGATCTCCAGATAACTGCAGTGCATACTAAAGTATTCTTATTACGGAAAGCATTCTAATCTAATTTTCCTGTGGAAAATGAGCCTAATTTTCCTGTGGAAAATTAGGCTCATTAAAAAATATATATATATATATATATAGTTTTAGCCAAAAAAAAACATGGCAAAACTTTTCACTTTCCAGAATGTCTATTCTTCTATTGGAAATATATTTATCATGCTTTAGTCTTTTCTCTATATTTCTAGATAGAAAATCTTTTATGTTTATCATTAATCATTTTATTATTACAATTGTTATCTGTACCCTTTTCAGACACAATCTTCTTAAAATGTATTTAGTAGAAATGGTCAAGGTCCTACAAAAAAGATGATTTGGCAGCACTAAAGGTAACTACCTACCTACCGTAATCATTATACTAATAATCTGTCGAATTAATTGTTTTTTTTTTTTTTTTTTTTTTTTTTTTTTTTTTTTTTTTTTTTTAATGACAACACGGTATAGTCCAATGTGCGGCTTTTGATCTGCTACGACCTTCAGATCTTTCTTTCCTCATGCAGGTCTTGCCTATCATCTAGAAATGAATTTAAAGTAACTGTTTATAAAACCTTGAAACAATGGTTTATCCATTGATCCATTCCTTGTGTGAAGATGCATATACAGCTAGTTTAATAAAGGTGATGTGTCCAGTTTTATGCTCCCAAGTACAAAGGAAACTTGGGCATACTGGAAAGAGTCCAGCAAATATCAAAAAAGATGATGAAGGAAAGAGAGCATGTCACTTATGAGGAAAAATTGAGAGAGCTGGTACTGTTCAGCCCAGAGAAATGAGGCCTCTCGTGTATACATCAGTGTATAAAAATATCTGAAGGGAGGGTGCAGAGAAGAAAACAAAGCAAGGCTCTTTTCAGTGAAGTCCAGTGACTGGACAAGGGGCAATGGGCACAGACTAGAATACAAGAGTTCCCATTTGAACATCAGGAAACATTTTATTGTGCAGGTAACTCTGGACACAGGTTGCCTAGAGAGGTTGTAGAGTCTCCCTCCTTTGATGTCTCCAAAAGCTGTCTGGGCATGTTCCTGAGCAACCTCTTGTATGTGATCCTGCTTGAGCAGGGAGCTGGATATGATAAACTGCAGAGGTCCCTTGCAATCTTAATCATTCTGCCTTAAACAAATAAATAAATATATATCCATCTTGGAAGAAGAATTTGAGTACTGGAAGAATTTCTTAGGACTATATAAAATCAATGAGACTAAAACAAAATACTGAACAGGTTTCATTTATTGAAGATTGTTGGCCATGCACAGTAAATTGTCTCATGTTTCCTAAGGAAATATAAGAATGTGAAAATGAAGTGAAGGACTGCATTACAATGCATGTATATTGAGGTTAATGAAAGGTTTCACAGCATTTTGTTTTGCTCTGCAATTGGCATTACTACACGTATTTTTTTACATATCTTTAATGTGTAGTAGAATCAATACTGCAAGATTAATGAGGGGACATCAAAGGAAAAAAGGAAATAACAGGACAGCAAACGTAAGGCATAGAAGAGTCAGAAAGTAAAGGTTTGGTGTGTTATTTCTTTATACAAGGACCTGTTAATGCATATAATTTTTCAAGGTTGAAAACAGGAGAACTTAACAGTTTCATAAATGATCTAGGCAAGAACTTCCAGGGAGACAGCACCGTCATTTTGACTAAGAGTGGCACAGAACAGATCAGGATTTCTCTCATTAGTACTGTTCACAGCACATTCTTTCTTTAACCTGCTGCTCTATAAATGGGTCTTTTCCAACAGTAATAAAAATCAATATAAAGTCCATTTAAAGTGCAGAATACAGATGATTAATGAATTCTTAGCTATAGTATTTTATAGAGCAAAGAGAACTACCCTATATAGAGGCACAGAAATTTTGTCTGAGTCCAGATTGCTGTTCATATCATTGTTAAACAGATGGGCAAAAAATTCAAACTTTCTGTTTTCTCCTCTGAGAAAGAAGGTGTTCATATGGGTTCATTGTCACTGCTATGCTACTCTCTTCTAAAGGTATGTGGTTTTCTTCCCTCTGGGATTGCAAGTTTTATTCAGATTATTATATTTTCAGGATATGTTATCAATTACTTTTTATTTATTTATTTTTTATTACTGTGTTATGTTGGAGTTAAGCTGTAGTTGCAATTGGAGTACTGTTTGATTTGCTTTAGTAAAACATGTAGTCAGAGGCAATCTCTTTCCCCCAAACATAATAATGTAAATGCAACAGAAAAATGGTGAAGTGGCTTGCTCAAAGTTATATATCAGATGAAGGGTAAACTTGGATCAGGATTTCTCCACTGGAAAAATGGAGATTTTTGTTAAGAAATCTCTGCTTTTGAGACAGAGAATAACCTCCTAGACTGCTATTTCAGAGCTCCAGTTCAGAGATTTTGTCTGTTTTTAACATAATTTTCTTCCAAGTACAAGTGATATTGGTCAAAAGTCTTTGTTGGACTGAGCTTTAAAATATCTCAGGCAAAGAGAAAAAGGTTGGAGGAGAAATTATTTAAAACAGAAAGGACTTAATTATATGCAATGGAGGGGGACATGAGCCACATTCAAAGTGAGTATATTATTCTCTGGATGTGTAGGTGTAACTCCCTCGTGTATATTAAGAATGATCACTTACAAAATGATTTTAGATATATTAATGGACTTTCTTCCAATCTATTTCTGCTTGTCAGATGTGTCACCTCACATCCTTTGAGCAAAAGAATGGCAACACTCTCTTTGCTTTTGACAAGTGAACTAAAATGGAAATCAAGGTATTTCTATACAGGCTTTTCAAATGAATTTACAATTTTACCTGGAACAGGGATACGAACTTTCTGATATTAACTTCAGAGCAGGGGACAATTTATAATCAGTGATAGGCATGTGAAATTCTGGATAAAGCCAAAAAACATTAAATTATGATTTAATTAGTGTGTCGATTAATTTGGTGTTGAAAGCTTTTTGTTTAAACTTCCCCAAAGTTTATAACAACAACAACAGCAAAAATGTGCTTAGTCTTACACACAGCAAATAAATCCTTTCCTCGGATCCCCATTTTGTTGTTCCTATGTGACTAATTAAAACACTATACTACTTCCCCCCCCACACACACACCTCCCTCCCCCATCTCCTCCTTACTTTTCCTGCTATTGAGACTGGTGGAAAGATGTGGTTGTAATCTGGATATGTGCCTAGCAGTGCAACAGGTATTGCATTAGTCTGTGAAAGATTTCCTCTTGCTTAACTTAAGTGAGAACAAAAGCACCCAGGAAAAGTGCCAGAAGCCAAATAGGATTACCTCATTTAGGGACTGTAATGAAGTTACCCAGCATTCTCACCGCTAATGTTTATGCTTTGTTTTTTAACTTTTATGCTGCTATTGTAAATGTTTTGGTTAGTGTATCATACAGTTGCTGGTTTGATTCTTGTGTACAGTGTATTTATATCAACGATGTGAAATATTCTTCCTTTAAAATAGATGCACAGCTCTCATGTCTCTAATGCCTTCTATCACATTTGAGCAATATGCTTAAAGCACATATATGCTTTGCCAGCAAAAGATTTATAATCTGCGAACAAAGTTGTTCACAGAACAGTACTTCAGAATGTGTTAGAAATGTGTAGGTATGTTGCATGAATCTGCTTCAGATTTCCTTGTTAACAGATAGATAGATAGATAGATAGATAGATAGATAGATAGATACTGTCTAACATTAATTAAAGTAACCACAATTGCCTTTATGGTAATAAAGGCAATACAAAAGACATGACATTATTTTAGGTGTTTCACGTGTACATAGCGAGAGAGAACCTGTACAGATACAAATCAGATTTAATTACAACAAGAGCACCCAGGAACAGCATTCATACTTGCAAAATATGGGGAAAGAATTTTTCAATATTTACAGTTTCAGAACATTGCTGGAGATGTAAGACACCATTAGTCACTGAACTTTCACCTCCTGAATTATATATGACTATAACAACAAGATTCTCATAGTTCTGAAGAATGAGAGAACTGTGGACAATAAAGAGAAAAATGCAATCCCTATTCCTGCTTTATTTGTATAAAAGACAAAACGTTAATACAGATCACGTCAGCACGTGAAATACAATGTTGGTATAGGTATTTGCTATTTTGTGAAATTTGAAACAAATATATAATATTAATTTTGAAAATAGTAGATTATTTAAAAGACATTTTTGAAAACATGAGTTTGAGAAAGAATTTAGAAAAAAAAAATGAAGCTGATGTAAAAGAAAATATATCAGAAATGTGAACAAAAATGAGTGTGCCTAGTTTGGCACTCACTGAGTTAGGAAAATGGTGGTGGCCAACTTGATCACTTGTTGGTACTTGAGACATAAGGTTATAACAAACGAGTCCAATGAGCTTCTAGGTATGCTGGTATAGAAAAAAAAAATCACAACAATTGTAGTTTTCAGAACTCATTATAAAATCCTTCTTTCTGAGAAAAAAATAAAATAAAATAAAAAAATCATCAGCAACAGAAGTATAGGTGAATCTTGCAAAGTTTCATTCTACATGTAAGGCTCAATCCCCAGCAGGTATCAAACAGTACACACTGGTTCATTTCATGGGTTTATTGGTTGCAATTAGGCTGACCTAATATGACTCAAGATTTCCAAGATTTTAAGATTTCTAAGATTTCTTAGATCTGTAAATATAAATGTTGTTGCAATTAAAGATATGTTTTTTTAGTATTCCATGAGTGATATGAATCACACGTTAAGTTACATTACACACTACCATGAAGTATAAACTTATTACATTGGACATAAAAGATAATTTTTAACATATTTTCTTCAGCCATTAAAACATAAAACACTTAACAAATCATTTAATCATTTGCATTTTTGGCAACTACTTATTTTACAAGAGCATACACTTCTGTGGAAGTACTAGTTGTTCCTCTACTGAACTACATAGCCATCAGGATCCGACCATTTAAGTTTAAAACACACACATCGTACATGTTCAGACCATCAAGTGACTTCTAATAGAAAGTAATTGAATAAATTAATGTCTATAGTGTGCTATACAAAACCTATCTGTTTGGTGGAGGAAACATAGTAAATAAATTCACTGGTTCTGTTAAATACTGATCAGGGTGCTCTACCTTTTAAATATATAATTCGAGTATATACAGTACATACTGAACTACCAAATTAACATAAACTGGAATACTAGCTCATTCTCAAAAAAAAAATACACTTTTCATTTACAAGCTTTAATACTTGTCCAAAATCTTTATTTCTTCAACCAACCTTTTACACATGCCCTATTGTTTTTGTAAATAAGTTTATGGAGTTAAGATCAATTATGTTATTTATTTATTTTATTTTATTTTATTTTATTTTATTTTATTTCATTTTATTTTTCATTTCATTTATTTTTTTTTCATTTTACTTTAATTAGTTTTATTTTATTTTTTTAAATTTTATTCTCACTTCAATAATTTCCTTCCTTCCTTCCTTCCTTCCTTCCTTCCTTCCTTCCTTCCTTCCTTCCTTCCTTCCTTCCTTCCTTTCCTCTTGGGTTGACTCCAGTCTAAATGTGCTGTCTACGTGTAGCTACATACTGCCTCCAACTGCAGCAGTTTTTCTACTGGTGCTTATAGGTGATATATGAGAGAATCAAATAGTTTTCAGGACAAAAGTGTCCAGAAAACCACTGACCTTTTCCCAATGAAATTCTTTGTTCCTCCTCTAAAAGAGTAAAGCAGGTCTGCAAGGCACTTTTCCAAGATAAGCATGCTTGAATCCGACAATATAATTTTACCTTTAATAAACACATTTATAGTGTAAACTGTTCCACAGTTCATGATAAATGAGTTAATTGTACTTTATTCTGTATTGTAACAGAGACAGCCACAGTTGTACCATTTAAGATACTTAAGAGGATCTGTTTGACTTCTTAAAAATATATTTTCAGGTTGATGAAATTTAGCCAAAGTATATACTTTTCTCCAATGACAAAGTATTTTGAGAAATCCATCAATTAGCATTCTAAATATGTCTTTGTAAGCCAGTATATATTGACAAGAATACTGAAATACAAATCAAAGACTAATTTGACTTGTAATGGTACTGAGAATTCTTATATAAAAGATAACCTTATTCATTGCTTACTAAAACAATTTTCAGTCATGTAATATTAAATATATTGCATATTTACTATTTTCTTAATATGCAAGGAAAAAGCCATGAATGGAACACGAAATATTAATACAATCATTTGCAGAGGTCTGCGAAATCTGAAATGTATATGTAATGCAGTAAAATGTACATTTATAAACAAAAGCACAGAAATCATGGTATTAGAAGTCAAGCTTAAGAAATACTCCCAGTTTTGCTATACTTCTACTTTCCTGGTATTTTAAAAGCCTGATGATCTAAGAGCACACACATTTACTTATCTTTCAAAGACATAATCACACTGTCATCCATTTCAGTACCACAAAAGATGGATAGCATAACATGGACTTAAAATGGGTTCATTAATTATCAAAAAGATAAGTGTTTCATCAGGTATATACAGCAGATAATATTTATCTTTTCTCATAGAGAAAAAAGATTAAAGTAATTCTTACACACATACTGAAAAAGAAAAAGGCTGTACCACTGAAAGTTTCATAAAGTGACAGTAGATAATACACCCTGCCACTAAAGACAACCTTACACAAACACAGCCGCAGATGCCTTCCATCACATTCAACTTTGGCAGCTAAATGCCAGAATGAAACCATATATTCCAACTTTAACTATTTCATAAACTTCCTTTTTTATCTTGGTGATTAGACATACACACAGTGCTTTTCTGTAGTTACTGTTTTTACTGCAGTATTTGATGACTATGTGATGGCTATAAATAGTTTCATTAATTGTATAACACATTGATACATGAAAACAAATAATATGACTGTGATAATTTCTGAAAAACAAAACAAAACAACAACAACAAAAAAAACCCAACCATCTAGTCCATCTAGGTATTAGTAGTGAAACTGTTATCTGATGAGAAAAAAATATTACCATGTCTCTGTACTATATAAATAACTGAAGATATAAAACAAAATTTAGGATCATTCTGACTTGCTTAGAAAGGATCTGGTCCAAAACAAGAACAGGAAAACACAACCCCCCTGAGAAATAGCTACTTAAAATTTAATGTATTGAACTGAAGACATTTAAATTTATTTAATTGCATTTAAAATTATCTTTTTTAAAAGATAATTTAAAAGAAAATTAATCTTTTTAAAAAAAATTCATATTCAATCTTTTCTCTGAAAAATGTTCCCAAAGTTGAGACTTTATGTCAGCAATTATTAGTAAATGATAAAAATCAATATATTAGAGAAATTACTTCCCCAGTATAATTCCCCAAATATAATTCCCCAAAGACTATTCATTATGTTTCTAAAGGCATTCAGGACATATTACCCTTTATTTTTATTGGAAATAATTCTGGGAGAAATAGTAGTTTGATTAGATAGAAAACAAACAAACAAAAACAATAAACAAACAAAACCTAAATCCTTTGTAATATATACCTAATATGCTAGTAACATCCATTTAGTGAACGCTTGTATTCTACTATATATACAGAATTTAAAACTTGTACTTGTAACTCTCCTTTTCAATTAGACATTTGTGGTAAGAACAGAAACATATTATTCTTAAAAAAAAAAAAAACAACAACAGCAGCAAATTCAAGACAATCCCTCTTTCCTTTCAACTGCAACAAGAAATCTGGAGTGAAGAAGAAAAAGCAGTATTTAGAAATAATACCATATATGGCTTTCAGATTTGGACTTGGTCCAAAAACAGTGGTGATACTCCCATGAGCTTTACCAAACACTGGATCATATTCTTAATATCAATCAGTAAATCTGTTTGCTTACAATATTGCATATAATTTATGACATGTTGCAAATCTAGCGTTTCTTAAGGTAAAATTGAATCTGAAGACAGTTGATTTATATATTTCTTTCAAATACTTACACTTTTGGAATATTTCTTATGATCTGATATCACGTATATGATTTACAGATGTAACAGCTGCAGAAATAAATTTAGTCAAGAAAAAACCTTGAAAAAATGTATTTGTAATAAACTTTAATAAAAAATATGTTTTGCAGTTTGGCAAAGATTTAGGGATATTGAGTAATGCATCTTCCTATAAATTTAACGAGGTAATCAGGAGATCAGAACACAGAAAAATACATTAAATTGTTAGCAACATATTTAAGGGCATTTCCTTAAGTCAAGGTGAAAATACAATTAATTAGAATACTGAATGAAAAAAACATTAAGAACTTGTATCAATTGCGTATGTTACTCTACTTAGCAGCATTTTTCTGTAGAATTACAGTTTGCTTTTCATCATCAGTATTGATTCAACCAAGTGCCTTATGGACATTGATAACGAGATCTACTGAATCTTAATGGTAAAAATGCTAGGAGTTGTACTGAAACTAGCACAGGTCAGTGATTTTTAACATTGAAGAATTCTTGAAAATGGTGTACATTTCAGAGCTCAAAAGATTGTTTTAATGGCACATAAAATCTTAAAATGATATGTTACGGAAAAGAAACACTGTTTAGTTCAAGCCTGTTCATCCTAAAGCTGAAGAACAGATTATTATTATTATTTTTAAAGAAAATGACAAGGCCATTCCTACTGAACCTTTAAATATAGAGTAAATAAAACACATTCAAAGTGCACAGTTATTTAAGTCTAAAAGTGAATATTTTTCCAATAAAGTGTTAAATAGTTAGACAAATTAAGAAGTACAAATGCATTAACGTTTAAGTCCTGAGCAACTAAGCAGAATGATAAATATTTAACTTAAAGTCTGTATACATTCCTTCAAATACATGAAGTGCACAGAATAGAGTTTGAAATGTGAAAGTCTGATATTACCTAAGACCTGACCACAAAAAGTATCACTGAAATTTTAACTGATTATGAATGTACTGGTCTGAACATAATGTAGAGAACATTTTAACAGTTTTTTTT
>CM021797.1:16450792-16491183 GCA_011076525.1 Nettapus auritus
CCTTCCCTTCCCTTCCCTTCCCTTCCCTTCCCTTCCCTTCCCATTTTTAAAGATCTAAAGAATGGGCAAGTTTTTGCTGTCTCTCATGTTTACTTGTACTACATATTATGTAGGTGTCATCTGACATTACAGCTAAGCCAACCTAACAATGAACAGTTCTCAAAAGACATCTGTTTGCTTCCCCATCCACAGTTTCTCTCCCCTCTCATGTTGGTTTTAGTAATTGTGCAACTAAAGGACAAATGGATTTTGGTGGTTGACCCAATAGAAAACTATTCTTTATTAACAACAACAAAAGTATTTTTTGTTGGATCAGTCAGCAAAATTAACTCACCCAATAACCACACAGACATTAGACCTGACATTGGGGGATTGGACTAGATGATCTTTCAAGGTCCCTTCCAATCCATAACATTTTGTGATTCTGTGTAACATTCTGTGACATGAAGAACGCAGCAGGAGCATGCAGCCACTAGCAGTTGGAAAGGGAGTAGTATTCCACTGAGAAAGCAGCTTGTCAGATTAGTCTAAAAATTTATCTTGAAGGACAAATTGGTTTAGAAGAAACTCTGTTATAGGAAAAAAATAAAGAAAATTTCATACAGGACAAATTCTGTAAGCATTTAGCTTCATGCTGTAATTTGGGTTAAATTTCAGAAAAAATAACGAACAGACCTTTTGATATAACTTTTGCTCATTTTGACAACAATATGTAGATACTCCTAGGTAGAAACAGACCTATTAGAATAGGTTTGAATAGTTGTTAAAACAACTTTGGCACATACCTGCAAGTACATTCATATATTTCAGTTTAGTATAGTTCAATTACCAGTCTCATTTATTACCCACCAAGATGTGAAACCACAAGGTGAGGTTAAAGTATCATCAATGGTATCTTCATCACTTCAGTATCATTGCCTTAAAAAGCACTGACCAGGAGAAGTAGATGACCTCATTTCAGAATTATTACAGTACAGAGAACTCAGTTTCAACATTATAATTCATTTTCCTGCAGAATATTTCAAATTTATGATCAGTTTCCTGACATATAATAGCTAATCGTTAAGGATAGCCACTTTAACATAATATGAATACGCATTTCTCCATAGATAATACAACAGATCCTACATTAGCATTATTGACTAAGAAGCATTTAACTTCTTCACTAATACTTAATGGAAGGTTAATGTATAAGTCAGAAGATTAAATGGCTTTTACTTAAAACAAGTATATTGATTAAAATAACTTAGTGTGGTTTTTAAAGAAGATGATATAAAAGTAGTCACACTTTTAAATATTTTATTAAATATTATGAGCAAAATGTGAGCTTTAGCTGACCAAAATTACTGGAAGTTATTGTACTAATTGTACTTTGAGCTAATTATTGCTTATAGTTAACAGATGAATATTTTATACTGAAAGGTAACAAATCATCCTTGCTAAATTCAGCACTCAAAGTTATATCTATTCCATCAGTCTAGGAATTGTCCTGCCAATGTGAGCAAAATCATTCATATACTATCTTCTATTTCTTATATATGGCTTTACTGAAGAACAGAGTAACCTTCCAAACAGTGCCAATGAAATGTACTTCTATTTCCTTTTCATGTGTTAATACTGTCAGTCAAATGTATGTGTAAAGTTGGTGCCTCCACATGAACTTAAATACACAAAGCTGTGGCTGGGGAAATTGTTTTGTAAATGCTTTTGATTTAAGTTCAGGATTCTATATGCATACAATACTTAGGAACTGATCACACAGTTGTCTGAAATAAGATGCTTGTAGTCATTTGCCTGTTGTTTTTGTTTCAGCTCAATAAAAAGCTTGTGCTGAGAATTTTTCCTATAACACTACAGAGGGATTTACCTGGGGGCTCTTGCTCAATACTCTGCTGAGTCTTTTCACTATAATAGAATTGTTTTCATCACAGGAAAAGGACTAGTGTGGGGTGAGAATGCTACAACAGTTCCAAAAGACAGAGCTAGGCAAACACTTAATGCCACTATTAATGGCAGTTCTGAGATGTCACTGGTGATTAATGTGTGCTGCTAAGGTACATATATCAGGCCAAAAAAAAAAAAAAAAAAAAAAAAATCCTAGTTAAGAATGATTTGATTATGTCAGCTTTGGTGAACCTGAACAGTTCTAACCTGAGGATGGACCAATGATGTTTAACTGCTATTGCAATTCTGTCTGTTTGCAGAGAACACTGCACCTGCCAGACATCTCTGTTTACATCTTTCAGAAACAGTTAATCTGTCATGTCTTTTGGTTGAACTGCAGATTTTCAGACTGACCCAGAAAACAGTAATAATGGCACACAAAGTAGCAAAAATCATTAATCATATCTGGGTTCTTCAAACATCTCTTTGCTCATTGAGAAAGGAACTAAGATTAAAGATTCATGTCTCAGAAGATATTTTTAATTTCTCTTACTTTTATAGTAGCAAACATGCTTCTTTGTTAGCAGTATATATTTACTGGAACTCATGAACATGGAATAATTTTGGTAGCAGGAAATAGCTAAGATGAGATCTCTTCATACTAGGAAAGAGATGACAAAGGAGAGGGAAGTCTAAAAAATTATGGGTAACACTGGAAAGATAGGAAAGGTGAGACTGCTCACTGTATCTCTGCAGGAAAGAACTAGCATGTATCAAATGCAACTATAACTGTGTGTTCAAGGAAAGGAAATTTTTCTTCTTGCAACATAAAATATTTTACGGTTAATCTGTAGAACACTTTGCAACAGAAAATGGCAAGTGCTATAAGTGTACTGAACATTTGACTGGACAAATCCGAGGAAGCAAAATCTATTAAGGGATATTAAATTGAAAACTCTGCTTCTAGATGAGAAAGTCCTGAAATAGAGTCTGGAGGAGCATTCTGGTGAAACACATGTGCCTTGTGAAATCTGTCCCAAACTGTTGGTGACTAAGTTGCCTCCTGTCCTTTCTTTTTCTCTTGCAGACTCAGGTGTATTTTCTCTCTTTGTAATATCTCAAGAAAATTCCCTTGGTGACTGTCTGATTATTCCAAACCCCTTCTACATCATAATCTTTTCACGCTGATTTTATTTCAGCCCTGAGTTGGACACCTTCAATATTATTCCAGTCCTCTCCAGTCCCCTTTATAAAGTCTCAGTGCTCTTCAGCAGCTAGTGTTCTCACACATACAAATGGGGTTAGGACTTTTGGTGTTTAATTGTTAATATTTTATTTATCAATTAAAGCTTCAACCAACACAAGGTGATGTCACTTTTCACCAAAACACATCTAAAGAATGTTGTTATAAAAATGAATGAAATTACAAATAATACTCGATTGAGTAATTGTGAACTGATACAGTTTAAGTTAAAAGGGAAAATTAACTGTAGTAGGTTTGTAATGAAAACTTGTTTTTCAAAGGGTAAACCTCAGTATATTGAGGAAACTCAGTGAAGTCATTGCCTGCATTGAGATCTGAGTTCTGAGTATGGAGGTGGTATTTTAGTAATCTATCAAGCCACTTGTACTCCCACAAGATTGCAAGATACGAGTGTAAGACTTGGTATAAAGGTGCAGGGGTGGAAGACAAAGAAGGGGGTGAGGAGGTGATTAGACTGATCTCCATAATATGCTAGGCTTTAGCTTTTAAAGGATTGGATAAAAAGACATTGAGATAAAATAGTAGAAAATGTAACACAAATTTGTTAAAGGCAGATCATGTTGACTAATCTGATATCCTTTTTTTGATAATGATTTTTTTTTTTTCTACACAAGGGAAATATAAACTAGATTTACTAAAGTATTTGATATGGTCCTGCACAGGAAATTACTTCTTCAGCTAAAGATTGTAGGGATTAAGACAGGAATTGTCAGGTGGATAAAGAACTGTAGAGCACAACAAAAGCTTGTTGAGGAGGAACTATTGGGTTCTGTGGAGGTTATGTTGGGAGTTCAAGGATAAGTCTTGGGACCAATCTGTCCCATTAATGACTTTTTATTTGTATTTTTTTTCAGAAAAAAAAAAAGGAAAAAAAAAAAAAGGAATGTTTGAAAATGGATATGAGTAAAACTGATAACCAAAAGTGAGTTTTTTTTTTTTTTTTTTTTTTTTTTTTTTTTTTTTTTTAAGAAAAAATATATGTGGTAATAACCAGGTGATCTTGAGATCCTGAGGGACTGAAACATCGGAAATAATATGACATATTGCAAAATTGATTTTGGAATTAGTTACAAACTCCTGTCATATGCAAGATATAATTAAATGAAAAAAGCTGAGATGGGATTTGGAAATTCTGATATTTCACAGGTTCAGGGGGCTGTTAACAGGATTGAGAAGGAATTAGACTCTTATCAAAAGAGAATAATTGAATATTTTCTTTACTCCTTAACACCAAAGAGAGGAAAAAAAAAAAAAAAAAAAAAAAAAAAGCATGTAGAAATTAACTATTCAGCTGAAATGATCATTTCTTTTAATATAATTCAAAGGTATTTTCTTCTAACAAACCAAACGAAGTCCAAAGAAGCTGTTAACTATGTAGTTAAAAGGTTGTAACAACAACATCCACAAAAACAACCAAACCAAACCTATTTAAACAGAACATAAAACAACTGTGAAGGAACAATGTCTATTATAACAACGACTCAGTGACCCTAAAAGACTTTTCCATCTCTGTGTTTACAAACCAGAAACAAGACCAAAAGCCATCTGATAGGATAAAATGTCTACATACACCCCGTTAAAAACATATGTCTCCTTTACATACGGAAGTGAATATGCTTTTTACCAGGTATTGTTAAAGGACAAAAGTTTCTGAGAGAGAGTCAGCAATATGAATAAGTAGTAACAACCCACTTCCAAGGCCCACTGCAGCCCTTGCGATAAGAAACAGGGTGTTGTTTGTGTCTAGCACATGGTGTCTTCCACATAGGGAAAGGAAAAAAATTGACAGGGGAAGTTGCTGCTCCAAAGACTGAGCATTTTCCTCCATCTGCTCCAAACACATTTTTTTTTTTCTAAGCTGAAGACAATGTCAGAAAGAAACTGGGGGGGGAGGAAGGGGAGGGAGGGGGTTATTTGTTTATTTGTTTGTTTGGTTGGTTTGTTTTGCTGAGTACATTGCTTTCCCATGGCAACATAAAGACATGGGCCTGACACCAAGTCATATAAGCTTCCTTAGAAAAATTTGAAGCTCCTAGCATCTGGGAGAGGAGACAAAATAGCAGGGCTTCTATGGTGCCTGAGCTGTTCTGAATCCCCTTGGAACTACTTGAGACCTGAGATGCTGAACTGTCTGCGACTGTAGTTACAACAGTTATAAACAATAGCTATTAATACTTTCCTGGTGACAACCTGATCACTTGAAATATTCCCAAAGCGTATGAGTTCCTTGAGATTACAATGGATTTTGACTAAATTAGAAATTTTACAGAGCTGTTGAAATATGTGGGGCTTTTGGGGGGAATATATATATATATTTTCAGTTAAGGGTGCCTGGAAATATAAAATGTGAAGATTAAGATTGTCTTAAATCTAACTAATTATAATTTACAGGAAAATAAATACCTAAAATAATTATTGCAGAATTTCCATCTATCATTAGTTCAGCTGCTACAATTTCAAACAGTGTTTTTACACTATTTATTTATGTATTTATTTTACACAGTGGAACAGTTTAGAAGAATGCCTTGATCACACATGAAGGAAGATTCTAAATGCCACTATATTTATGTGGGAAGCAATCAGTACTGAGTGCTTCACAGGTTTTGTCAGATATTACAGGTCTTATAGAAAAAGTTACTAGCCAGAGTCTAAAATGGCATCCTGGATAAATCAGTACAATACCTTATATCTAAAAGTCAGACTTAAGATATGTAAATTAATGTACTTAAAATATTTGATTTGGCTTTTCATACCAAATGCATTTTATGAATTTAAAATTCATTAAATCATTGGAGGTTTGAAGACCTCTTTCCAGCTACACACTCCATATCTCTGTTTCCTTATTAGTTTTGAGAGTGCTTCATATTTGTACTGGAATATCTTTTATTTTTGAGATCTCACCATCACTGAAGAGACATGTAACTCTTGGCAACTCTAGTGCATGCAGATAATGACCTACTTTTCCATTACATGGAAACATAATGTTTGATGTTTCATTAGAGAAGAATAAAAAAGAAGTTCATATTTGTTATTTTATATAATTCAGTATAGAAAGAGAGCTGTTGAAATCTGCCTATTAGAAAAGTACCAACTAAAGGGCATTCATTAAACATTCTCCTCTCAATAAGTCAGAACTCAAACATGAGTTCACAGCACTGTTATTCCCCTGGTACAGCTACCAGCCAGCCTCAACCATCTTATCTTACCTACTAATATGTTTATATATTTGGTCAGAGGGGTGATTTATATTTATATCCCTCTTTCAGACTAAGTAGACCCAGATCCCTCATACCCTCTTGTCAGGAGGGGACAACAACTGTAACCCTTAATCTGTTCCTGTTGCTGTTGTAATCCAGGGTTATGAAACATCTAGGTGGCACAAAACAGGGAAAAAAAAAAAAAAAAAAAAAAAAAAAAGAAAGTTGAACTGCAAGTACACTTGATTGAGACCAGAGACCTAACTTTCTGTAGGGTTATTTCATTAATTTAAGAGGAAAGAATGAACATGACCTAACACTTTATTTGCTGGTTTGGAGCCACCTGGTTCATTTAACCCATTCTAACCCAATTTATGCAAAGGTTTTAGTTTGTTATGGCAAGTTATAATGAATCCCTAGGAGGTAAGAATGGGAAGTCTGAAAAACTGCCTGTGAAGCTGGAGGTTTACCCTGAAATAAAGTTCTTGTTAAGTCTTCCTGTTAAAGCAATAGAAGTAACTTTATGAAACACACTTTAAAAATAAATGGTTTTAATTGTACTCTGAGCATACCGACTGGGTGAGAATAATAGAAGGACATGGAGCTTTCTATTTTTAGTGCTGATTAGTTTACATAAAAAGTAGATGTACAGACTGGCATGCTCAAAGTAAAACTAAAAGAGCTGTATAAAACACTGAAGAGGTGTTTTATCAGGAGGGTTGTTAAAGAGTTTCTAAGACGAATGGGTGAACTGCATTTTTTCTGTTGTATTAGAAGGCAGAAGGCATAAAATCTTACCATATCCTGTTTTTAGGTAGAGGTAGTTATAACCCACCTTATTTTTGTCTATCCCTAGACAAATATTTCCATCCTGTTAAATTAATCACTTGTTTATTAAAAAAATAATAATAATAATAAAAGATTTTGTAAGAATTCATATGTGCTTAGATCTAGTTTTCTATGGGGAAAAAATATGAAGATACATTAAGTTATTATAGACAACAGAAAATCATGCTTAATTAGAAGTTTGTTTACACAGACTATGAAATATTTGAATTTAAAAGATTTTTTTTCTCTATTTCAGAATTAGTTGAAGTAAGCAATAAGGATTCCAGTAAAGTAAGTAGCAAAAGACTTTAAATACAACAAATGCAATTCAGTTTGCAATTCTGAAAAGTTTCAGGAAAGAATAAAGGTCCTCAGCTTTTAGAGATTAATTATGAAATCCCTCGTATGAGTACTACAATGATAATGACTATATTGATCAAGTACCAATGACTAGTGATGAAGAAAAATTCTAAATTTCAACTTGTCTTCAGGTAAGCCCCCTTGGACAAAGATGGAGAGTCCTATGTACTTAGTATATAGCACAAAAGAAGCCTGATCATGCTTGAATGAGAGTGTTTCATTGACTTGAATAGAAGCAAGATTGCTCCATCAATCTAGATTTTTTTCTTTTCCTTCTTCTTTTGTTTCAGATTGGTAACTCTGGCTTGAGCCGTCAGGCAAAAACCTTGCTAGATGAGATTGAATGCCATATTCATGTTTTGAATGACATAAAGATGTTATACATATGTTTATGTTTCAGTTACAGTTTAACAGCAATAGAGCTTTAGCACCAGAGTGCTAAACAAACCTGATTGCTTCCTCATATTAGGAATCCAAAAATATCTTCTTACTTTGTCTCACATTCTTTACATAGAGAATGTTATTTTTAAACTTTCTTAAATTCATCTTTTATCCTTACTATAGTCTAAGAATGACTTATAAAGCTTTCAATTACATAGCTAATTCAGGAAACAATTTGTATTGCCAACTTGTTGTTTTCAACTGCTGCATTGATTGTTCTTGATTCTGATAATTAATTCTAATCACCTACGTGCTTCTGCAAAGAATATGATCTTACAGGTACTTTTCACTAAGCATTAAGCCAGCAAGAAAAATAACTTACAGATAAAAGTTTACACAAAATTTCACCTCTGAAGGCTCTAACTGTATAGGCCGGGAGTTATCTTTGTCTGGATGCCATTCAATTTAATCCCAAATTAGTATTTAAAAGCATCTCCATATTGTTGATCTTGGACTGCCTAGAATTATATAAAGCCCTTCAAGACAGTTTAGCATCATTATATTACTTAAGCATTACTCCTTTAAAATTTCATTGTATTTGGGAAAAACAACAACAACAACAACAAAACCAATAAAAACAACAAAATAAACCAAACGAAACCAAACTGAACCACACACCAAAACTCCATCTTTTTGTCTACATATTTTTTTCTGCTCTTTCAACTCTACTCACTGTAAGGTGAACTGATCTCCGCATGACCAGCAATAACTAAAATCCAGGAACAGTGTGTTTTCTAATAAGGCAGGTTGTATTAAATAATAGTTTTCCATTTATTTCTCTCTACTTAAGGATTTGTAAAGGAGGAGAAGTAACATTTTTTAGTCTTACTGGTAAATACCTTTGCTTTTGTAAATACCTATTGGTCCAGGCAATAACATGTCTAATTAGATAATGTTAAATAATTATTTGAACTATAACAATGTTACAGTAACCTGCAAATTCAACTCTACTATACAGCACAACTTTGTATGTTACTAGACTAACCACAGGGCAGAAGATGTGACTTTTTGCATCTTGAGTCATGAGCCAAACTTGCACCCAAGATATGAGCATACAATGTAACATTATTTTCTGACTTTAAAATCTGTGGTTATACAAATTGCTTTCACTACAAATTATCTTTTGTTTTCTGAAAATATACAGAATCATATAAAACAACATTTCACATACTTTTCCTTGCACAGCTTACAGGATATTTACTATGATGCTTAAAATATGCATTCAATGCATAGTAATAGTAATAGCATGGTAATATAGCAATAGTTTAAATAGCATTTGAATATGGTGTTTTGTTTTGTTTTGTTTTAACTGTTCCCTTAAGCAGTATCAGTATGAACAAAACCTTAACAGACGTTAATTTTAGCCTTGCTTTCTACTGAATTATCTTGCCTTTTTTTTTAGAAATTAGAAATTATAATTATGATACATTTTAAAAATTGTTTAGCCATGCATTCTTTTTGTTCTTCCCTTTTGATATTTTTCAGCTCTTAAAATTACATCTCTGTTTTTAATTTTTTTGAACATTAGATTTATTGATTTGGGTTTTCTTTCTTTTTTTTTTTTTTTTTTTTTTTTGAAGTATATTATTTTGTCTTCATTCAAGATCATTGGGAATTTATATGTTTCTTTTTGTAACTGATTTAGATATTTATCTCTCTCTTTTTTTTTATTTTTTATTTATATATATATTTTTTTGTATACTGCTTTCATTGCTTTGGGCAATAAAATGAATGAAATTAAATGTATGCACCTAAAATGCATTGAATGTATTTTCTTCATGATAGTGAGGGAAGAGTATAAAAATGAGTATTACAACTTTATACTATTAAGATTTGTAATGGATCTTTATAGATTTAATGTACCACAAAACACTTTTTAAAGCTTTTATGCTTAGTATTTATCTTTGGAATACTTCGTCTTACATCTCCCTTCCTACAGGAAGTGTGAGCTTTTTTTGCCTCTTCAATTTTGCACCCTTTTCTGAGTTGCAGAAGGAAGGCTGGAGGAACTTAAACACTATTCCAGTCTATCTTAAAATCAAAATACAATTATGAAATAAAATAAAATACATTCATTCTGAGAAACCAGACATTGGAAACTATAGATCCTGCAAAAAGCTGAGGAAGTCACCAGATCAGATCTCTGATTCCTAGACAAATCTGCTCACTTCAGTAGAGTAATAATACACATTGTATGCATACTCCCATTTGTGCAATGGGGCACTTAAGATATTTGATGCTACTAGAAATACTTTTATCACAGTTTGTCTAGTTGTCAGTACAGTAAACACAACACTTCCTAAAGATCCTCCCTCGGACTTTGGTGGAAATAAATCTCATGTGCTTCTGTAACTCCATTCTCTTATTGTTACATTTCAAGAAAACTCTCTGTAAATTCAGAGTCTGCAGAATTATATGACTGGGAAAAAGCAACCGATGACTAAGATCATACTAATGTATATCTGTGCCTCATCCCTCAAAATATATAGCATATGGGTTAACAATGTTACAGACTCACTTTATACTTACCCAGCTACAGCTGTATTAATCAGAGAATCATAGAACCATAGAATATTCTGAGTTGGAAGGGACCCATAAGGATCATCAAGTCCAACTCCTTGCACTGCACAAGTCTACCCAAAAGTTTAGACCATGTGACTAAGTGCACAGTCCAAATGTTTCTTACAAAATAAATAAATTTTCTAATATTTTTTTTTCTAATAAAAAAACAGGTTCATTCTTCAGAATTTGGGAAGAAATGGTCATAAAAGGCTCACATGACTGTTCTGGCTCTGTGTAATTACTAGATCATTCTTGCCATACAACAATTTATTTGGAGCAGTTTAGATAGACTTCACAGATAAATTATGCTAGAACAAAGTGTTATAGTTGCATTTAATGATTTACTTATAACTTTTTTGTGTGTGTGTGTGTGTGTGTGTGTATGTGTGTGTGTATTGCTTTATTTATTAACTTTGAAATTGTATCAACTCAAAGCTGAGATTTCATCTTTACTAATCCATGCTATTGTTCCCAGCTACACACAAAAATATTCATCTCTGTTACTATTTATTAAAGGAATTCTAGTTAGATTACTGAAGAACAGTTTTCAGATTGTTAATATTATATTTCCTTTTCTCTCATTGTTTCCAGTCATCTACTGATGTTGGTAAATAACTACTACTAGTTAATAACTGGTATCTCTTTCCATTCCTTTAATGTTCCCAGTCCATAATACGAATCCTGCAATATCTCCAGATAACTAGCTTAATTAACTGTAATCCTAAAACAACAACAACAAACAAACAAACAAAAAATCCTGAAATATAAATCCATCATTGCTTAGTTCTTCATGTTCTTCTTAGTATTTCATCATTAAAAAGAGATGCAAGAGTTATCATTCCCAGTCTTAGTGTCTCCCCAGATGTTAAATCAGACTGGCAGATGAGTGCTTCTGCCCATGTAAGATATTCATCAAATACTGTAACATTTTGCCCCCTCTTTCCAGCTCTGTTCTTAGCACAGAGTACCGAGCAGTCCCTGACTGGATTCACCCCAGTAGAACACCTGCCCTTCTTGATGACATATCCCAGAACCTGTTTTCTACATGACCAGGTGTGGATGGGCATAGAGTCTCACTCTTGCTGTCAGAAGTAACATCCTTAATGAAAAAGCCTGTTTGGCCTCACTCACACCTTTCCTTTTTTCCTTGGGAGCCTTAGGCTATGGTCTCTGCAGCACCCTTCCTGTTGATCTCACTCATCACCTCTAATGAATGCACAAAAGTAGCAGCACTTCTGGGACTTCTGTGAACCCTTTCATACCAACTGTGTTAGCTGCCTTACTTCTTTTTTGAGCATCCTTCCAGAATTGCCCCTGGTTGGGGTTCCTCTTAACTTGCAGATAAATAGTAAACCTGAATCCATCCTGTTCCATCCTGCTGGAAGATTTGCCACTCTGCAAGGAACTTTTCATGCTGTCTTGTAAACTTATTGCCACAGCTCAATTGCCTGGCAATTGTTGGGTATGCTATGTAGTGCTTTCTCCCAGACCACAGCTCCAAAGTGACCCAGGGAAGAGAACAAAGGTTTTCCAGCAGTCCTGGTGAAGCCTTGGAAGGCAAAGTAGTGCTAAGAGGGTGAAACTAGGTCAGGAGAAAATTGAGACAGAAAGGAGATTTGAAGACAGATTTGAAGCTTGAGAAACATTGAATGGAGTACATTATATAAAGCAATTGAGATTAGAATGAAGAGACAGTACTAAAATGAAAAAAATGGGGGAAACATTGGTTTGAATAGGTGAAACAGAAAGTGCAATGCAAGAGGAAGTGGACAAAAAACAAACAAACAAACAAAAACAACAACAACAAAAAACTGTGCCCACTATAGATTGCACTTTCAGAGCTTGAAATCAAGTCAACACACTTGAGCTTAATCTTTATTCAGCTCCCTGGAAATAGAAATCTCTCTGAGAAAATAATTCCTTAGGCCTTAGCTTGCCACTCATAAAATGGAAATAATAGCCTTTCACCTGACAAATTAAGCCAGTAAAGTTTGTGATGTATTTAAACTGATGACTGTTGGAAAAAATCTGTCTTCAATATAAGTCTGCCTTCAATGAAGAGAATGAATTGTCCACTGGAAAAACACAAGATATCACATGGAATGATGAGAAGAAATCAAAGATACCGTCTTTTGTACAAATAGGCAACTTGTTCACCCAGGAAAAAAAAAAGTACAGTACGAGCTCATGAGCACAAAATGTATCCTAATATGGATGCACAAACCTGGATCAATGGAAAGCATAATCAGTGTTAACTTTTGAATGATTAGTATTATCTTTTGTATGCAATAAAAATGCATCATCATAAAGCAAGGTTTTTGTTTGTTTGTTTGCTTTCTCAGAGCTGTTACTTTCTAGTATTATATGTAAGCTAACCACTGTCTAAATATATTTCTCATCCTTCTCAAGAGCAAAATACCTCTTATAGGTGTATAAACTAAACATCTCGCCCTCCATTTCCCTTCAGTTTGTCATACTGATCTCAGTTTCCACATTCTCCCATTTTCTTTCAGCCTTTTTTACAGCTATCCTGTCTGTTATCTGGACTTGCTATGTCTCCAATGGCATGGAAAAGTGAAACAGTACAGCCACCAGAACCAAACTTGGTGTTATTACTTTCCATCAGCAGTTACAGCTGTTTCGATTTTCCATCTTTTTTCTTCAGCAAAGAAATCACCTTGCAGGTTAACTACAGGAAACCTGTTCCTGGCTCATAAATCTAAATGTCACTGGGTTGCTTGGTTCCTTTATTATCTGCTTTAAGCCCAGTTGATGCTTCTTGACTTGTTGGAACTTGTTAGTGTCAAGCCACTCCACTCCACTCCATCAGGAATTCTGTTTATTCTTTCCTGTTTTTTCCATCCTGCAAATGCAGCTTGACTGCAACTTTATATAATAAGTGTTCATTTGCTTTTGGTTTTGGTTTGATTTGCTCAGAGGAAAGTGATCTTGCACTAGTGTTGATTCCTATAAGTCTTACTGAGAGATTTAAAGAAAAATTAACTCTATTGGCTTTTCAACTTCAGTAATCTAGTTTCAAAAGGGAAGCTCATGCTACGATAATGCCCTTCTTTTTACACCCTTAAGAACGTTGATGTTTCTTCTAGAAAACACGCTTTTAATTTAAACAGAACTTTCCATTCTCTAGCCTGTTTCTTTTGTTTTGCCTGTATAACATGACTAGAAGATATAAAATGTGATACAAGCACTAAAGATATTACATTACTGATACACTGCAGGCTGGATTCATGTTTATAGTTAAATTCTGATATTAGTTGATGGAGATAGTGCAGGAAACAAAAGGCCATGCATTTTTATCAGCTTAGCTTGCATAAAATTTATACAAATTATTTAAAACTACATTTTACTTGCTGCTAAGTGATAGTAAATCCAGTTTTTAAACCTACTTGTGAAATCCATGTTATTCATAAATAATTACTATTTAACAAAATTATAGGTGCTAGGATAAATGGAAACCAATCCTTCATTCCAAACAGCAGAAGAGACCTAAAAGATAACACAAAGAGATCCCATATGAGAATACATCCACTGAACATCCACTTAATTTGCAAGAGTTCAAAGGACATTCAATCCCAACAGAATGACATCAAAAAGGATTGTAAAAATATCTTGTCAAGCAGCATTGTTGTGCTGTCTGGCTTTTTAATTGTAGCATAATGTTAATGCTATTAGTGTTTTTATAAAGACACACAGAGGTCAAGGACAAAAAAAAAAAAAAAAAAAAGGAAAAAAAAATCATATGTGCTAATTACATTTTTCTGGAGCTTAGCATGATGGTGTGACCTATATTTACACTTTGTCTTGATGATATTACATTAAAACTATTCTTTTAGTGTTAACTGCTTCTAGAGTATGGTATAAAGTCTACCTACGAAGGTTATAGAAGATCAAGGGAAAATACAGGAGTTTTACACTGGTGAAAGCTGATCCCCCCACTCTCCCTATTTCCCCTAACTAGAAAATATTTCATTTTCAGTATATGTAAATGTATATTTCAATTATTCTATACATAAAAAGATGAAGCAAACTGCATATTTATAGAGTTATATGTTTACAATGGATCTTGTCAAGTAAAACTTATTTTACACTCCCATTGTTCTGCAGCTGTGATCAGAATTTCGTCTCTGAGAAACATAATTAATCTAAATTCTTCATCTAACAATCATAAACATCAAATTGGTTGCCTGATTGTCAAGTAAATTGTAATGTCTACATTTTATTTGTACCAAGTTTTATGTGTATATACTGGACTTTATTTCAGGTAAGGACTCCACTGAAAATGCTGCTATTAGTGAAAGAATTTTGTGGCTTTTGTGCTGACAATTGGGGTAGGGAAATTCTCAGTTATTATTGGTTATTTTTACATTGTTTTTCATATTTGCACAAGGTTCTAATACACTGCAACCTTGCCATTAAACATTGCCTCTGGCCTATAGTTAGCACAGTCTATTTAAATTTCAATTGAAGAAAAAGACACCTTCTTTTTGTATTATGTGATCAAAATTTTGAAGCTCTATAATTTTCTTGCTGCTAATAGAAACAAAGTGCCTAGGCTCCCAGAGAAAGCCCTTTTCTACAAGCTATAAATATTTGCTATTTAGAAAACCTCAATGACGGTTTAGTTATTAAAAAAATAAAGGAAGAAAATTACTATTAATGATTGGTTTGAGCTAATGATATGTTTTTATGCAAATATATGAACCTAAAATATGACCTGGAAACAAAAGACTTTTTAACAGTTACTATTAAGCTATACATTAGGATATCAACTAAAGAGAACTTCTTTCTAATAATCAAGCTGTACAAGAGTTGCTATGGAAACCCGGAAGGAGAGTGATTCAGAATGCAAAATAGTTAAACAAACAAACAAACAAAAATATAAACAAGTATCCTAGAATGTCTATAATTACCAAAGTAGTAAGAGGTTGATTCAACACTTTTCCACCCCGGTGTATCTATAGAAAGAACACTTTTCCATCTGAAGTTGCCAGTTTTGACCATATTTCAATGCCAAAAAGAAAGGCAGTGCCAGGATAATCATTATGTAATCAGTGACATGTCTCTAAATTGTGAGATAGAGAATAAGGATTAGTTTAAAGAACTTAATTTAAAGAACTATAGAGTCATGTCACTAAGAATTGCTGGCAAAGAAGAAGCACATTTGTGGCAAAGACAGTATGAATATATGTGGTTTAAAGCGACATTAATTTTTTTGAAATAAAGTGGTACTTAAAGCAGAAACAAATTAAAAAACTTGAATTGTCTTTTCTGAAGGCTGTTGGCTGCTTTGTACTTTTTTTTTTTTTAATTTATATCTTGAAAAATTCTTCAACAGCTATAGTGTTAGTTCAATTCTATCAGATATTTAAAAGCAAACATGCTATTAAATAACATTTTGAGTTAAAAAGTTAATTTCTGACTATGTTTTTATAAACTCTTAAGTATCTAAATTACATAAATAAGTATAAATTATGTATGGCCATAACTACCCCAAATTTCAATCATAATTACAATAGAGAGTTGAACAAAGTTTTCCTGTTGTTGATAAAAGAGTTTAGTTCAAATATTAGATTTATAAAGTATACTTGTAAAACTTTTGTAGGGAGAACTTCAATTTTAGATCTTTTGAGATACTGCAAAAGACTGGACAGAAGAACTTAATTATCCCTTCAATGTTATATCTTTTTTTTTTTTTTTTTCACTGTATAGCTTGCCTACAATATATGGGATTCTGAAAGCAAATTATGGAACTTTGCAATTCCAACCAAAAGAAAACTGAATAAAGTATTCCTATTTTTCTTTAAATTATAGAATAACAAGATTATTGGACAAAAAATTACTTGGTTATCAAGGAAGACACAAACCTGTACAAACATACACAGCGAATAAGAATCTTTTAAGTATTAATAATTAAGTATAATTAAGTATTAATAATCCAAAAATTACAATCCTCTACAAAGAGAATTGCTTTGTTTGTAGAAATATAGCAATTATTTTTCAAAAATTCAAATAATGCTACATATTTATTGCATTGGTATCTTTATTACAATAACATATGTATACCCCTAAAATCCTTAATGGAAAATATCGAAGTATAAATGCATAACATTTTGAAAGCAAATGTTCGAAGAAACAAACCTGCATATTCAAGTTCTCCAGTATAAAGATTTTCACTTGCCAATATATATTCAGAAAAATGTTCAAAACAGAGGTGGTAACTGGGGATGGTAACTGTGCAGATATAAGGACTTTCTTGTAACAAATAACTGATATAATGTATTAGACACACTCACTCTCCTTTTATTTCCAAATTATCCATGGCTGAAAAAATCAGCTTCTTTGCCAGTGAAAAGAATCAGAAAGTAGCCAGATCTGAAGAAAATCTTCATCAGGCATAAAGCCTATGAAACATCGTGTGAACACAAATCCTGCAGCTGTTTGTACCAAATACATGAATGTCAGAGATACTGCTCAAGGGTGCCACACTTCTGTTGACTCCATATGACAGATGGTCTTTTGTAGTAGGGCCACAACAAGCTCTTCCCATCCACACTAAGCACAAGGAGAGACCCAGTCCAGAAGAAAAGAGTCCTGAAACTGTTCCAACATCATAGCTCTAGTCTATATGCTACAGCATGGTCCCTTTCCTGCGGTATTTCAATATTACTCAGCTGGCAATCTCTGCAACTACTAACTATTTATCAGCTAATCTTTAAGGTACTATCTGGACACGTGAACAAGCTCCTAAAGTGATACATTCATTTAAGTGCTTTTTAGACCATGCCTGTATACTTCTGCCAGGTTTGAGAGCAAATTAAGATGACCAATGTCATGTGATTTTCAATGAACAATTGACACTTATAAACAGAAAAAAGGAATTGGTACTGATAGCCTTGTAGAAACCAAATTGGTAAGGTATCGCAGGCTTATCTGGCAAGTAGTCCTATTTCCATAATTCTCAAATTTCATCTTAACCAATTCTGAGCCATTCATGTGGATGTTTCTGATGGAAACATATTAATGAGTGCATTTGACAATGAATTTGAAATACTTTCAAGATTCAGCTTTGAAAGCAAAAAGTGAATTAAACAAGTATCATAAAAATTACACATGAAGAACATCATAAGAAACTAATACAAAAATTGGTGTTGGTACTACAGAATTGTATGGGAGTGTGTCTGGTTGTCTTTTTCAGGGGTCAGTTAATCAAAATAATTTGATTATTTTTTAAGGACTCACCTCATGTTATGATCCTTCTACAATCTGTGTGGTGGGGCTCCAAAATGACCTGATTCTATACCTACCATGCTCAATGTTTAATTTCAGTGGAAACTGATCAAAGTTAATAAGTGTTTTCAAAAGCCCTCTTCACTTTTCCCTGTGTCTCACACCCAGTACCACATCAACTAATACCTTCCTGACCTGTAAACATTATGTGAGGTTTGTTTAAGCCATTTTGTTTTATCTTCTGGACTAAAATCAGTGTAAAGCATTTACTTCATATATGCATTATCATACTATTCGTTTTAAACAGCTTAGAACTCAGATACTTTCTTTTTTTTTTTTTTTTTTCCTTTTTTTTTTTTTTTTTAAACTCTGACTGCAGAGATATACCTCTGAGCAGAAATAAACTTCATGAAAACAACAGAAAAAGAAAAAAGAAATAAAGGGAATATTCAGGCAAGTTCAAGCAATGCTCAGTTATCAGAAAGAAAATAGTATTATTTATGAAAGAAAATCTCTCTGACTTCTACTTGGTGGAAAGGTCATTTTATTTGCCTTCGGTGAGATAATCAAGAAATCCAATTAACTTTATACAGATGTTACAAATCTGTTCTCATCAAAGGACACATAGCTTACAGCAAAACCAAACAAAATACTACTAAATTACGTTTATTGAAAAGTGTTGTATGCTGCGATTGAGAACAGACTTGAAAGAATTCAGATAGAAAGTAACTAAAAAAAAAATATTCCAAACACTTGTCAGATCTAGCCAAGGTCCTAATAATAACTCACTGCTCACTAGATGTAAATTAATATAGTGTTTTATTGATCGATTTGTAAAATGAACTACTGCACTTTTAGACTGATATACATAAACTTTGCAAAAGTCAGTGAAATCTGATGTGAACCCAGTAATCCTTCACAATGGGGCACAGACGCCATCTCTCTCCTAAGAGATTTCTTGAGACAGGGAAAGGTAATAAATTTGCCTTGCAGGGTGACCTAGGGCCAACTAACTTTTGGGATCAATGGAAGAATCAAGTTCCAAGTCAAAGGCCCTGAGCAAATACCACCCAGAATTTATTTTATTTTTCAACAAGCTCTGACATGAATTCTAAGATACTAACTTGGTAAGCAAACTTCATGAGTTACCTGCACATACTGTGTTATGAGTATTCCATATTCAGGTTAAATCAGTGTGGTCCAATATCCATATCCACACATTACCTTTGAAAGCTGTCTATCAGGATGTTCCAAGCAGCTATTTTGTCATGTCTATAGTCTCAAATCTTTCTACAAACCATTATATAGGACAAATTATCTACAAAATTACCTTGTTTTTTGAAAAAAAAAAAAATAAAATAAAATAAAATAAAAAAAAAATCAGAATTTCATTGTCCTACCTGCAGTTAATTTCCTGGTTTCAATGCATACTGAGACCTCTGAGTCTTTGATAATCTTGACCACTTAAATATTCAGAGAAAATAAATATGACTAGATCATGGATCTCAATAAACAAACTAAGTTTTTGAGACAATATTATCTGGAAAAAATAATGTATTATTTAGAGATTTGTTTACTCCATATTCTGCTAAAAGTACATGATTTTTAGCTTTTAAAATGAGATTTTTTTCCTTTTTTTTTTTTTTTGTAATCTGACCACGACTATACAGAAATTAGCATTTCTGCAAACTATTTCACTTAGAAAAAATTACAGAGAATATCAAAATGAACGAGGCACTGTGCTTTACACAAATCAGAGAGACATGCTGTCAATGCTGCTAACCCATCCTTGGAACAATTCCCTTTCCCCAAGGAAGTTGTCAGGAAAATGGAGGTCCTTGTCATGTCTCCACTTGCAATCTGGGACTTTCCTTTCACACCTAGTCTATTTCCTGAATCTTTTGACACTATTCTTGCGATTAAGTGACAAAATAATTTTTTATTTTTATTTTTAAATTTCTATCTTTTAGCTGGCACTAGCCAGACATATAGGGTAATGCATTGCTAATGAGCAGACTTCTTACTATTTTGTTCCATCTCTGGAAAGCCTTTGTCCTGAAGGCATGCCAAAAAGGCAGTTCTGCATCAGTGCCTCAAGTGGCTGGGCAGACTGTCAGTGCTTGAAAAGGCCTGGCAGATTCATCAGCACTGGAGTGCCTATGAGAGTATGCAGGAGAGCTTGGAGCCACTCTTGGAGCAGACCCACTCCTCCAAGGTTAATGTGTAGAAAACTTTCTGCTGGTGAATACTCCAGGTGGAGCAGTTTGTAAAGTATATTAGAATATTAAACTCACTGGGGCCATTTGATACTGAAGAGCTATGTTAATAGAATGTATTTTTAATAAGAAAAATGTGATTAGTATACAGTGATATCTCACCAAGAAATGTCTTAGTTTGAATCTGGAGTACAGGGGGAAAATAGATTAAAAATTTGTGCAACTATGATTAGTACTCATAACATATTTTTTTCATTATGTTTAAAGATTTTTTTTTTTTTTTCCAGATGCCCTTAAATTTGAGCAACAGCAGCCATGTTTGTTAGAGATATGGAAAAAATTAAAGGCACTTTTAAAGGTATGTCATTAATAGAATGACGACAAAAGGGAATGACAAGAGCAAGTGTTAAAGCAGAATGCAGTTTTAAAATGAAAGATTTTTTTTTCCATATAACTAAATTGAATACATTGCAGATTACATAGAGTTGAACCTGGCACAGCTTTATCAACAACATTTACAAGAACATTCCAAATTAACAATGTAACCTTTGTTTTTACACTAATCCCTGACCAGCAGAGACTGTATGCCATGCTTGTTCAAGATAAAAGAGAAATATGGACAGCTGAGTAATTTATGTAAGGAGCTCAACATTAGAGAATGACAAAGAAACTATCCACAATTAGAAGATGAAATCCAAAGAGAGAACTTTAAAGAAATAGAAACACAATAAAATCAGAATTATTTATAATGTAAGACAGACCATTGCTTAAAGATTGTCCATACAGAGACATTTGGTAAATGTTAGTCTGAATTAAGAAAATAACTGAAATCACATTAAAACTGTTGAACTGAAATAATATATGTGCATGCACCTAAGGTGGTGGTAGTTCAGTTGGTTTATTTCACCTCTAAGGAAATAAACTAAATTAAACTCAAGCCATGAAGGGTTCAGTTACCATATGCCAGCAGTCTATACACATACATGGTAAATACAAGGTCATCAGAGGGATTAGTGGAAGCACTACAAGCTAAGTTAACCACATAAAAACTTACGAAGGGCCATCAGTAAGTTACGTGTGTGTCTACGGCATATAATTCTCATCAAAAAATTTCAGAGAGACTGCATTTTTTAACTAATTTGGTTGTGACTTTTATGAAATTTTGGCAAGAATTACCATAAAAATATATAAACCAAGTGCAAGTTATCTAGGTTTACCTCAGGAGTACTCTAAAAAAACAGTGTTCAGCATTATTAAATAGATGAAAAATAGGAAGTGTGAACCAAAGTCAGAGTGGACCACATACTCAGGGTGTTCAATGTATTGAGTTTAAAAGCTTAGCCCTTACCTCTAAAATAATGCCAGATCTAAACTTCATTAGAGTAAATGAAGGTAGTACCCAGGTGAAACACACATTTTTCTTTACTGGTTTCCAGGCAATCTAACCATTAATCTAACAATCTTGGATATGCAACGTCCTGCTTCTTACTCTGTGCACAGTAATAAGCACACTTTGTCCCTCACTATACTGACATTAAACAACTGCCAGAGGACACTTACCAGAGAAGGTTGCAGATTGTCACTCCTTACTCTGGATTAAGGACTTAGCTCCCATTTTCCACTCTCATCTGCCTCTGTGCCTTTTATTCTAAGCTGTACAGGGCCTCACATTCACAGGAGGTGAACATGTATGTCATGAATGTGTTTTACGTATATTATGTTATGGATTTTTTTTTTTTTTTTTTAATATTCAGTACGAGTGTACAACAAAGTGAAAGAGAAAAAAGTGGAGGTGACAGTAGTTGCATATTTATTATCATTGCTATTTGTCAGCAGAAATTTGGAACTGAAAAATGAATACATCAACTTGCTGGTTTTCAGGTAGATCAATAATGAAACAGCTAATAGCAACTTTTAAATTTTCATTATCATTACAATTATTTTTAATGCAATTGTTCATCTCTGTGAGCTTGTGAATTAAACTGTCTGCAGATTCAGGAAGACAGCAGTCATGTCTGGCTCAAGTAAGAAAGATTTAATTAGTGACAATAAGACCTAATGCAGCTGAAAGAACAGGCTCTTCTATACCACTCTGTTGCAAGCAGTTGATTCAGCAATCCAAATGTTTCTTTAACTTGCGCCAGCTGTCAACTGTCACCTGGAGCCATTATTGCAATCAGACATCTCAGGACACGTCAGCCATGCTTCAGCTCCCCAGCAAGGTTCTTTCCCATTATTGTTAGTAAGTATGGGCATAACAAAATCTGTCATTACCTTTCTGTGCATGGAGGACTCTCCTGCCACACAAAAATTACATCACTGACTTTGCAGACAAGTAATTAAAGGTCTCAAATCAAAAATAATGAATGATCATACTACATAGCAGATTTTATTTTATTTTTATTTTTTAATGAGGAGTTCATTCTATAAAATAAAAATATTTATTTAAATAATGTCTGTGCATTTCTAGAAAGAAAATTTTCCTAGTCTCAGATGCAAATAACATTCTCTAAGTGATTGAATATACTTATGGGGAAAAATATAGACACACAATTTTAAGTCCTGCAAATCAACCAGTCAGTGAACATCATTAAATGTGAAAGATGCTGTAATGACATTTGGAGGAGGATCCTTTGAAGGAAAGAGTCTCTGGGGGCACTCATGGATCCTCTTGTGTGGGACTTGTGCTCACAACACTCTGTTAGCACCTCTGGAAAGCTGTCTGTTAGAGTACACAGCTCACGGTATTTTCCCATTATTTTCCATTTGCAGGAATAATAGTTTCATGATTCAAACAAAATTCCCTCCAGAATCATGAATCAAATCACCAAAAGTTAATAAAAATATGTACTGGAACAGTTTGAGGTTGTAAGTAGGGGCTCATTGGGAAGCATAACTTGCCACCCTACTACCTGCCAGGAAGGGTCCCTCCGTAGTTGCTGTGCATGTAACACTTCTGTTCCAGAAATCATGATTATGAAATTCTCAGTTAGCAGGGTGTTATACAGTTGTACAGTGTATGGACAACTGTAGGTAATTAAACCCATAAATATTTAAATTAAAGCTTAGCCAGGATTTGGCAGATACTCGGATCTGCCCAAGTTGCCCTGAAGACATTAGGCTTACGCAGCTATTCCAGTGCATGCAAGGAAAAGCAGTGATGATCTGGGCCTCTATGTCCAAGCCACAGAGGCTTGGGCATTATTCATCTGGGGATATGATCTTCACATTGAAGGTTTGCAAACCTGTATTTCCATTTCAGAGAAGGCGTGGCCACCATGAGAGCTCACTGTTTTCTCTTTCCAAACTCATAGCCATATAAAGGAAGTCCAAAATCATGTGTCAATTAATTCAGACTTAACATTTTGTAAAACAGATAAATAATAGCTCAGTGAGCAGATTAGAAAACTGGGACACAGATAAACACATGTGATGTCAATGGCCAAGATTTGGTAAAATATACTATAGTAATAGTATATGGTTTCAAATTCAGTATTGTGCCCCAGATTTTATCAAAAACAAAAGCTTATCTGCAGACTTGGATGCAACTAAGTACTTATTTAGTTCACATTTAGATTGAAGAGGAAAACAACAGAAAACCAGAATACATTTGAAACAACTCTGACGGTGTATTTTTTACTTAGGTGTTGTACTGGATAGCATTTTATACTCAAAGCCGCCCATTCATGCTAAATTTCATAATAACAATAATATTTCCTTTGCCAGTCACTGCATTTTCTTACAAATTTTCTGTGACAATGTTTACAGCACCACCTGCAGCATTATAAAGCTAAAGAATTTTTGCATAGAACAGGAAATTATTGTATCTACTCAACCTTTTGTATCTATGCACCTACTCAAAATGTGTAAACAGCTTCAAAGTACACAGGTATGTTTCAAACATATGATAATGGTTTTGACAGTCACCTCATCATACCAGATCATATCAGATTTCTCCCTGTAAACAAAAACACTGGGCCAATATATTTCATTATAACAGACCAGATCCCCTTTTGTGGAATACATTAATAGGGGATCTTTAGCATATTTTAAATAAAATCTTTACATGCCCATGAAGTATAGATTATGTAAATTAAGAGGATTAAAGAGAAATGTCCTCTTATCAAGGAAAACATATATATATACAACATGGGACCAATAAGCTCATTTAACATAGTTTCAGACTCAAGCTGAAAACTTTTACTTCAATATATAAAAGCTTGATTCTGTATCAGAATAACAACAACAAAAAAATTGATTTTCATATTATGAAAAGTTTTAATAAGTAAATATTTTGTTTTTACAAAAACTTTCAATGGTTATATAGATAACCTTTGACTTCCTTGTATAATTTTATCATACAAGCTTTAATGTACTTTCTTTAAGTACAGTGTTTTGCACAGTCATTCTGGTGATCATGGGGAAAGAATACTGAATATCTTAAGAAAGCAGCGTAATTTTTGAAATTACTCAATTTAAATGCAATAAGATTAGGAAAAAAAAATAGACTTGGACTACATAGTATATAATCCAAGCTGGAAGGCTGAATTATACATTAAATTGAGAAACAGAAATACATAATTAATACACAGCAATTCAGCAATTCAAATTTCATCATTTGAAAATAGTGCAGGGTAAAGTTCTTAAAAAATATATTTTTGGAAAAAGGGAAAGAAAAATAAATCAGACAAAATGACACAGTCTAAGAACTTTTTTGTAATATGAGCAAAGTTGAATTTTACCATTCCAAAATGACTGCCCAAGATTTGCTTCTGTTGCCACAAAAACAAACAAACAAACAAGTGAGGTAAGATGGAGGAATGGAGGATATGGAGAAAAAACTTGGGGAGCCAACTTTTTTCCCCACAGCCACCCTGACCTTTCTGGCAAGGCATCCAGAGGCACATGAGTGAGTCTTTGTACATTTTGCAGTTAGTTCTCTTTTACCTCTGTCCTTGAAGAAAGCATATAAAACCCCACTGTAGAGAACTACAACTTGTTCAGAACTCATATGCACTCCATTGAAATTTTCCATGTTGACATGAAAATCGCTTTATGAAGCAACCTGGAAATTAAACCATGAAGTCTCTTAGAATTCTGTTTTAGCTCTGTTTTGATATATCATCATCATATTGTAGAAACTAAATGATTTTGGCTTGCATCTGAAATCAAACATTTCTGGTTTGCACAGTATGTTATGTTTATTGATGACAAATCAAACATATTTTTTTTATTATTATTTTTTTTTCCCAAGTTATAATCCTTTATGTTGCTCCTTAATTCTATGTTTGGCTTCCTTCATTTGATCTCTCCAGATTATGTTCATTCCAGAATTCAAATTGTGTAAGTATTATTTCATGACAGGATATTTACAGCTCCAGCACAACACTTATGGCCTTGTATGAGTGTGTATCATGCCTGGGAATTAAATTACAAATGTGGATAATAACTGTATATGTTGAATATTCATAAACACAAATACTCTGTTGTGCACTAATGTCTGACCCTTAAATACCAGAGTACAGCAATATAACAAAAGAGGATGACACAATAAGGCATTAAATACACTTCTTAATAATATTCTCTCAGAAAGCAACAGCAAAAAGTTTACTTCTAAGATAAATGTTCTGAAAGATTCAGCTGTAAAACTCTGCAAAGGGAAAGACTTCCAAAACAGCAGTATTAAGTGAGGAGAAGCCTGATATTTTGACACAGCAAATGGTAGGGATGGAGGAGAAACGGGTCAGAAGCCAAACATAAATTATGAGAGGGGTCATAAACATGAACCAGATTTCACAAATAGAAAGGCGAAAGGTTTGAAGAGCCTTTAATGTTAACAATAAAATTTTGAAGTTGATTCTCAGCTTTAGAGGTAACCAATGCAGTTGCCTGAGTAAAGGGTAATATGAGAGTAGCAGAAACAGTAATAAATTAAACAAGAGGTAGAATTTTGAACAGACTGCAAGCAGAAGGCCAAAGGAATAAGAATACTACAAAAAAATTATTATTAGAAATAGCTGTGGTCTGATACAGAATGTTGGATGAAAAATTTTGAACTATACAAATAGAATATAAAAGGATAGTTATTATTCATCCAATAATTACCCTGAGCATACCTGCACCTTTTTCATCACTGAGATTGAGATATTTTGACAATGTTATTCATCTAAAAGTTCTCATTGCACAGTGACATTGACCAGCCAGTGGCAACAGACTTGCTTTCATCAGTGAAAAGAATACAAGAAGAAAGAACTCAAGAATGAATGTACAAGTAAAACATGGTATTTTGTGTACATTTGGTTCAAATTCCTATGTATCAAAATTTTTTACCTATCATTTATTGCATACATATCTCTGAGCTGTTTTTCATAATGCTGCAGAGAGAAAGAATAATTAAAAATAGTAAAAGAAGCCTGAAGGGATTACCTAGGTCATCTTCTTTTCCCTAAAATACAATTACACCAGTGTATTCAGATGATGGAGACCCCACAGCCTCCCATGCCTATCCCCCGGCTTCATTATTCTCAGTATTTAAAAGTTTCTCTTCACATTCAACATTCTTTCTTAGTGAAATGTAAACCTATTACTCTTTGTCCAATATGCTACAGACATGGCAAACAGATTATTCCCTTCCTTTTCACAATGGCCTTTGCATACACGAAGAGTGTTATCATGCTTCCTTTCAGTCTTTCATTCTCTAGATTAAACAACTCCAGTTCTGAAACATGCAAACAAGTACTGTTTACTTCAATGGAACAACTAGATAGGAACTCTCCCACTCTTTGAATTAAACTTTACTCATTAGTTGAAAAAAAAGCCCAGTTGAGCACTCCACAATCACCAGGAAAGGAACTCAGCTTTGCAAAGCTTCTGGCAAGGCAACATACCTTTTCAGAGCATGCCAGTGGAGAGGTTATGAGAACAGGCCAAAGGAGAAAGACACCTTCTCAAAAACAGCAAACTAATACAGTTAGTGCCATCCCCAAATGGGGACAAGAATGGTAGGTGAGAGCCCAAAGGGTCAGAGGCACTGGAAGAAGAAAAGTTTGGGATGACGCTCATCAAAGCTTGAGTATTGACACTCGCCCTCTTCTCTGGGAGAGGGAAGGGAAAGGTCTATCTAAGGCTCTCTGTCTGCCCACTTCCTTCACAGAGATGGGACCCTAAAGACTGCAACATACTATTCTTCTTCAGTCTGTAAATCAATCCTTATTTCTCTCTCTGTCGTCTCCAGTTTCACTTAACCACAGAGATTCTGACCATAAGACTGGAAGAAGTGAAATACAGACTTATAACCTAAATATCTAAAAAAAGAAGAAAAAAAAATGTGTCCCAGTAACTCATTTCCTGTTCTCAGTGACTGAAGTTCTGCAACCTTTGCTCTTGGTTTAGGAGGTCAGAATAAGCAGGCTTATTCCTGACCCCTGCAAAAAAAACAGTTCTGCCAGCAAATTGGTCAGTTTTGTCACAAAACAATCATTTTTACAGCAAGGTCAAAGGCTACCAACTCAAAAACAAACAAAAAACAAATAAAAAACAAAACAAACAAACAAACAAACAAAAAACCTACCTGGTCTTAACAAAACAGCAAAAATAGTTTTAAAATGTTAACTTTTCCCAATTGACTTTGGTGCATTGATGGTTTTATTGCAGTAAAAATCCATGTATTGGAAAGTTTTCATATTTCCTCTGACTAAAAATGTGCCATAAAATTGAGTGAAAGATTGATATCAAAAGAATAAAGTTTAACTTCAATGTATTCCAGAACATTCGTGACCCTAATTGTAACAGACTTCCTACAATAGGTTTTCCACATTATCTCTAGTATACATTGAACATACTTGTAAACAGATGATGATCCTATGTACTAATATAACCATCTTTTTTAAGCACATCATAGCTTTTATTTTTTACAATAACTAGTAGTCCTAAACAATAGCACTTATATGTGATATAAGTGTTTGCAAGGGCCTTGGGAGCTGCATCTTGGGAACAGGACCAGTACACGAGCATCTCCTGTCATCCTGCATGTATTGTTGGAACTATAATAATAATCTCTTCTCTATCTCACACAACACTTATGCAGAGCTTAAATCTGTGAAGCTGTCCATGCTATAGTTCAAGCTTGGAGTGAATTATACCATTTGGCATGAAAGCACCTGTAAAGTGTGGTCTATCATGGTAATGCTGACACAACCTTAACTCTAGTGGCACTGGCAGGTGTCATTTGATTACAGTATCCCCTGCTTATATCTCTGGCATGGTAATTGAAGCATGTCAGAATTACAAAACAAGCGTCATAAAGACACTTTCTATGACAGAAACATTAATATAATTTTTAAAACATAGTCTGTTATGGTATTAAAAATGGGAAATTGTGTTCCAAGTCATAATGACTTAGTGCTGAACTACAGAAATATTTGAAATGCTTAAATACGATGGCAGTTGGTACTATTCTTAAGTATTCTTAAGTATTACACATGCACAAAAGCGCTATGACAAATACGTTTAAATATATTTAATGCTGCAAAACCTGGAAAAGCAATTAGTGACAATAAAATTTGTATTGAATTTGGATAAATTTAAGACAATTAGCCTTCTTTTAAATGCAATTTCTGGCCAAAAAATCCATAGGGACACGTGACTTATCCACATTTATTACTCGTTAGAGCAGAGTAATTCCTGTCATGGCTGAACATCAAAGGATTTATCATCATAAATTCAGATCAGCTAATGGACTGAGTAGTCCTTTTCTCCTAGGGAACAAATCCCTAGGTAAAAGATATGAAATATAAATTGACCACAGCAAAAGGAGTGGACAGCAATAATATGCATAGTAGATGTACATTGTTATGCACAATATGTACATACATTCATTTACTGCACATTGATAACACTAGGGAAAAATAAAGTGGATTTACACATAGCACAACTAAAGTCAGGTTATATTCTCTTATTAGCAAGTTCACCTCCAATTATTTCAAGAAAACTACAGATACAGTTTTGTCACTCTTAGTCAAAACAACCTTCCTCTTATGTTACAGGGCAAGGATTTTGGTTTATCTTATCTTCCAGGTCTTTTTCCTCCAGTATATCAAATTATCATTAAAAACAAAACAAAACAAACAAAACTGAACAAAAACCAAAATATTTTTATGATTTATTCATGACATCAAAAGCTTCAGCAGTTTTATGGCAGCTACTAATTGTTTTATTTCTTACCAGGAATAATTCTTATTCAGACCAAATAGTTAAATATAGATCAATATGATATCACTTGAGCCTGTGTCCCTGAACACAAACCTGAACATTTTCAGGTGGAGAGAGTGGATAAATACACATTAAAAAGAAAGAAATGTCTGAAACAGTCTTATGCTGCTAGTTTCCTGTTTCTGCATTAATGACATCAATAGAACTTTTATTTTCCCCCTATTTTCCAGAGGTTATGGCTGACAAACTTCACAGAACTTACACATAGGATTTATAATGTGATCTGAAATGACTTTGAACCATCTCTATGTCTTCTAAACATTTTTTACCTATTTTTTTTCAGACAAATTGTAAGAAAATTCCAACTACTTCAATATTTTTTTTTCAGTTTATATCTAGTTCTTTTTACGTGTGTGTGTCAAAATCCTTTTTTAACCTAAGTTGTTAACATTCATCTTCATGTGTATTGCATAGAACTAAATATAACCCTCTGTATCTAGAATTTCTTTCAGTATTTTCTCAGACTAAAAATGCAGTTTGAAGAAAACTAGTTGTCCTTGCTAGGTGTGCTTCAGTTTGAATCACAGGGGATTTTGCAGTGTAAGGACTGGGTGATTTTTAGGTTGAAAGTAAACACAAAAATGCACTCATGAAAGCAGGTAAGGTTCTCTAACAATAATAAACGAGTCCTTAAGACCAAGACTGAGCTCAACACAAAGTTGCATTTAAGACCAAGAGTCTGGCCACCAATTCGTCACTATCAGACTTGCTGATCTCCATTTCTACCCTTCCGTCTCTGCCTCTCCTCTCCTCTCCTCTCCTCTCCTCTCCTCTCCTCTCCTCTCCTCTCCTCTCCTCTCCTCTCCTCTCCTCTCCTCCCCTCCTTTTCATTCTCATTCTCATTCTCATCTTTTTAAATACAGATAGTCTTATCCACTGTACCATGCACCTTCTTCTGTGCAATCAACTTTATGAAAATATTTGTCCTCAAGTTTCCTATGACAATGCCATAAATTCCATCTCTACCATACTATTTATTCATCATGTGGTTTTTCTAACATAATAGTCAAGTCCTGTATTGATGATGCCCTGTAAAATTCCTGTCATGAGCCATCATTAGTACTCTATTTTAGCCCATGGCATTGAAGGAAGTATTTAATAAGACTGGTCTCAAAATGGATCATTAGGTTACTCATGGAATTACATTTCTCCAAGATAGTCATTCCCTTTGCAGCACAATCCATTATCACCTTCCACTTAGCTTGTTCAATCAACTTTAAAAGTTCTTGCACTAGCTGAATATTACCAAATTCAATTGGTAATTTCCCATGTGGCACCATACCAAATGTGCCACTGAAATCTAGACTGACTACATGAAACACATTTCCTCTGTCAACTACCATTTAAAACCCAGGATAGCAGGGTTAATCTAACATGATCTATCTCTGACAAAGATATTCTGCATTTCAGCTCATTTTCGCTATATTTCACTATATTTATTTCACTATATTTCCTCGCCTCGCCTCGCCTCGCCTCGCCTCCCCTCGCCCCTCCTCCCTTCCCCTCCCCTCTCTTCCCCTCCCCTTCCCTTTTTTACATTAAAATGAGCCAAAATAAGACTTAGGTACTGGACACCAATCAGGACACAAGTATTAAGTTCTTGGTGGCAGTTATGAGCCAGAATCTGTAACCAAAAACATCAAAAGACACTTGGTGAGTTTAACCACATCTATGAATACCCAGGGTGGGGGGTTCTGAGCTTGCAAATTTTAGTTTGGATACTTCAGTTCTGATTGGAGGCCCACAGAAGGAGGGAGGCCCTGCCTGGTTTTGTCCCACTCTAGCCACCCATAAGCCATCAGGCTTCAAGGCAAAATTTTACTTCATTTTTTTCTAACACTATGTCTGGTTGTAACCCTCAGAGCCACAATATAGCCTATGTGATCACACAGCACTTTCAGTCTGTCAGTCCTAAGCTTTTCAGTTAAAATTTACAAAGGGACAGAGCAAGAAAATAAATAAATAAATAAATTAAAAAAATAATAAAAAAATTATTGTGTAGCAGTTTTAGTAAGGGATAACTGAAGTTTAAAGTGTGACTAGAAGTACTGTGTTGAAAACAGGTTTAGGACAGCTTGATATTTATTAATAAAAAAATGAAATCTGTGTTTAAAATGGAGAGCAGTTGCATTGGGGGGATTAAGCTCGGAAGAAGTCACTAAAGCCAGTTTTACCATTCGCTTCTCTTTAACCTTCAAAGTATTCATTTAATTGTAGAATAAAGTAATAGCTTCTCCCTGTTATGATTAGTTGGAAAACACCCTCTGCAGTGGAAGGATTTTTTTTTTTAAGGTGATCTCACTTGTTTAAGTCTGCTTGCTCTTCTAAATCATTTTTCTTAAATCACACATGATTAGATAATACACAAATACAAATGATTTTAAGAAATCTGTATACTTTACTTTGAATAACAGTTACCTAGGCGGTTATTAATGAGTAGCCAATTGAAACTGAGATGTCTAAAGATTATATTTAATGCTCATGTTCCTCTAAAAAAGTTTTTTTGAAAAGTTTATTTAAAAAAAATCAAAAATAACTATTCTGTTATCTCTTTGGAGATAAAGCATCACTGCTTGTGGTTCGGGAAACCAAGGTACATATTAACATTGCCCTACAGTTGATTTAAGAGACCATGCAATAATAATAAAACAGGTCATTCAAACTGGTCAACATTTGTGTCACATCCCTTCTAGAAAAAGGAGTCCATGATAGAGGAACCTGCTTGCATACCTTGATCATGAAGACACCTATCAATGTACAAGCAGTAATTTAAATGAAGAAATCCCATCAATACATGTATAAAATGAAAATGCAGTTGGACTCTTAGAACCAGAAATATGAAAATAACAATAAATATCTAACAAGTACAGATATTTAATTCTGAGTAGATTTTTTCCACTTAGTGGATCCAGCTAATAGATTTCAGTAGGAGTATTGTGAGAGAAAGCCTGCATCAAAGTTTAAACTAATACTTAAATATACACTGTAGGTAAAAAGAATAAAATTAAGATCCCTTTTCTGAAAAACAGTCGACCACTTAACTTTGCAGAATAGTACAAAGGGAGAATGAAGTTTCATTACCAAATCAAGCATGGAGCTAGATGATCCTGTGCCTTTATTATTAATAATCATTTTTATTCTTAATTAGGCCTTTTCCAAAGTTTTAGTATTGGTGAAATCTAACATAGATTTCAAATTGGTGTAACTGACTCCATACACCTGCACTCAAAATGACATGCAGACATAACTTTCATACTGAGGACTTCATGAAATCAAGGAGTGAACTGTAACTAAACAGATGATCTTCTAGGCACTGTGAACTAGTTACTGTAGGTGGGCTGTCAGACAAGGAGGCTGAAACCCATGGACTACCTTCAGTGTTGTTGATTCACATTGGAATAAAATGGTTGCTTCTTCAAAGCATGTTTTTTTACAAAGAAGTATTCATGGATGTAATGGGTAGCAAGAAAACAAGTTGTTTTCTCCTTGATATGTAATTTATGCTGACAGGGACAAAAGTCCCCCATCACTCCCTTAATAAAGGGGAAATGCTCTCACAAACACAAAAGATAAAATTACATATAATTGGATTCACATTTGTTTTCCAACTACCCATTTACTGAAAGTGCTGTGGCATATAAGAACATATCCAAGACTCAAATCGATTGCTGCCTAAAAGAAATTTTACTGCTCCAAAAGAAATAGCAAAAAAAAACTTTGAGCTCTGCAGTCATTCTTATAACACAATGAGTAAATATTTTGAAGTTCTTGTCATTACCTTCTCATGGATCTATGACATGGCTAGCTTTAACCATACTGAACTTAGTATGCATACAGACTACTTGCTAAGCATTTGATACTAAATAATGTAAAAGCAAGCAGATTTCTCTCTGAATTGAAAAGCAAGCAAATGAATGCCCCTCAGAAGAACAAAGACAATCACGAGCTGTAGGGGCAGTTAATGCCTAGGCCAGCCTTCCCTTCCTCCTGAAATAAAATGTTCTAGAGCCTGATCTAAGCAGTACCCTTTACTTCCAAAATACATGTCAATGGGACATCATAGGACATCAGAGTGGCACCAGCCCTTGACTGTTCTGCATGTAAATGCATGATCTGCTTGTCATCCATCCAAGTAAGAAAGCATCAAAATAAACATTTTAGCCAACTTTATGGTTAGTAGTGGCATCTACTGCTACAGAACTGTTTCAGTAACAAGTAGTTGTAGAATGAATCCATCTTTTCTGAGACACCTACTTAGATCCAAAAATGTGAGGTGAAACACTGGAGACGGGATGTCTGGCTGAAGAGAGATCTTACTGACACCATGCATATTAACTCACAGAACAGCATTATTAGGATAGCAAATGCCACTTTTAATGGAGAAAAATTATGAACTATATGATTCAACTCTCAGTTTTTAAGTCATACCTAAGTGCATCCATATTTGTCGCTTTATCACATCCAAGAAGAGAATATATTTATAATTTGGAGGTGAAGAGGAATAGGTTGAGCAGGAATTCTCTTTCATTCCCTGCTATAAATTTGAAAAGATCACAGGTAAATTCTGGGGGTGTGGAAAAGGAAAAAAGTTTTAACTTTAATTAGAGCCAGGTTATCCATTGCTGTACAGTTTACTGCAATTGTATTTAACCAGGATAACCCTTGTTAAGGCTTACATCTGGTTTCCTAAGGAGGTCCAGGTAAAGGGGAAACAGTGTAGTCAATCTTAGTGTTCTGAGCACAGATGTAGCAGTCAAATTCTTTTTGATTATCCTGGGTTTCTGAAAAAAAAAAAAAAAAAAAATTTTTTGCTCAAAAAGAAAATGCATTACACTAATAAATTCCCAAATATCCTATATAATTTGGTAACAGATAAAAATGCATTCACTATATTTATATATATATATATGTGCACATATATAAAAAAATCACACTCACTCTCCAGCACCACCTACCTTACTCATTTAGGCCATAGTTCCAAACATATTGAAAACAGCAGTCCTCAACAATGTGATTATCCTGGGTTTCTGAGGTGTATCTGCATAGTTTTTTATCCTGAAAAAGAAGATACAGGCTATTGACAGTATGTGTTATATAATACTCTATCCCATGAGAAGACCTCCTTTAGTCATACTATATTAGCTGTGAGTAGATAGGGTTTTTCTATTCTGGACTGGCTCTACTTAACTGGTTTCTATTCCCATTTTGTATAAACCACCATGGAAGAAATGAAAGGATATCATGTTTCCATAACCAAGCTAGCACCTTGAGAAGATCCACATTTGACTTTTACATGATTCAGAGAATGCATAGTAAACTATAGTAAGCTCCCAGTTAATATGTAAACCATTTTACATTTAGAAAATACTTCTGCAGAGTGGGTACAGCTATTATACCACTGTTTTTATGAAGGGGAAGGTTGCAGAAAAAAAAAAAAAAATTAAAGAAACAAACTCCAAATTAATCTATTTCCAAAATGTGTATACAGTACAATGGTTGTACAGCAACTTGAATCCCTACTACAATTCACACATTAGACCAATGACTATGGGAGAACAACACACAAAGTGGTAAATTCTTTCTATTTCTTATATTCACAAAGTTATCAGAGACAACTTTTTTTTTGGGAGGGGGAGAGGGGGCAGAAAGCATGAACACTACTTTTCAAGATACTTTTTCTTATGTTCTTATGTTAGTCTCTTTTTAATAAATGTCCTTTACTGTGTAGCCATTGGGTGTGTTCAATTGGTATGACCTTGCCAAGTAGCAAATGGAGTGCCTTCTATAGAATAAACTTTATATTACTTAATATATAATGATGAAGCATAATTAGTCATTTGTCTGTGATGACTCATGATAATTACTTTATTAAACTTTGATAATGGCATTTTTTTCCTCCCCCTGTCTCATCTCATCTTTCTCTGCACTACCCCCAGGCCTCAGAAGTCCTTACTAGTTTTGTAATATTCTGTTTTGTACGGTGCCAGTAATACTGTCTATCATCTTAGGCCTCTGCTTCCTGGAATCATTAATACTGTGCTTTGGAAATTAATTTGAGACAGAAAGCTCCACAACTTTCCTTACTGTTTCAGCCTTGTTCCTTGGGGGGGACAAAAATAAATAAATAAATAAATACTAATTAAAAAAAAAAAATAAATTGCAGATAGGAGTCCAAATGGATTTTCAGCTAGGTTTCAACCTGAAATCTATGGATGTCTTTTACTAGTTGCCAAGCCAACTAACAGAGGAACATTCTGCTGCTTGTTCATCCCCTAGAAAGCTTCACTAGATGTCTTCAACAAAAAGATCTGAATTTGTAAGTCATGTCAGCAGATAAAAATCCAAGTGCAACATCCCTGCCTCCATTTCTGATAAAACTAGCCCATAAAATATGTAGATCTGCACTACTTTGACAGTAAACCAACAAAATCTCTCACCCCCATCCCAACTCCCCCTCATTTCCTGTAGAAAGATTTTTTAAATATTTATGGTCTTATTTCTACAAGGAGCACAAGGCCATTATACTTTGCAGCTGACATTGTCTGGCAGTGCAAAGCTAGAAGCATCTGGTTGGCAGTGGAGAAAGAGAACGTGTTGATAAATTATTGATTTACATACATCAACACCTTTAAATATCATTCTTTTGAAGAAAAAAAAAAAAAAAGGAAAAAAAAAAAAAAAAGCTTTTGTTATTTCAACTAGAAGTGTTACAATGATAAACACTGCATCAGCTGCTTTGTGATTTATTTTATGTCCTTACCTCAGACACCAAATATATCTGTGCAATATACTGTCATTTTCTGGAGGGGCACAATAACAAGAAAAAAAAAAAATGCTCTTGATAGTGATCTAATATTTCAGAATAGGGAGAAGAAAAAGGGAGTGCAAAAATGAGAGACAGAAAAATAAAGAACCAAAATGGAAATGTGGGTTGATACAGGTAGGTGGATTTTGAGAAGTACTATAAATGTAACCTTAATGAAATGCAGAATAACCTTAAGGGAAAGAAAAATGCAGCCTCTCTTTCCCCATATCAGTGCCACCAGTTACAATAAAAATTGCTCCACTGATAGACTATGCCTTTGTTTGGCCAAACTAATATAGAGCAATACAAGTTCATAAGACAAAATAAAATTGAGAAAAAAGTAATTTCCTGTGTCCCGAATCCCAACCTTATCCATGAGCCTGAGTTTTCTGTTCTTCATGTTTAAAGAAATCAGTTAAAAATTGTCTTGTTTTATAAAGACATATATGTATATGTATGATAATTATCATTTGCACTATGCTCTATTCATTGAATAAATAACATAGTAAATAACTTCCCAAATAAATTGTATGGGATAAGGTATTTTACTATAAGATACTCTATGTTCATTACGGGAGTGATGAAATTTTCAGTGGTGTAGCTACTGACATGAATCTGCTGTAGCTATTGATATGAATCAAGGTTAGCATTCAAATAAATATTATTTTAAGCCCCTTCCCTCTACAGAAGTGTTTTACCAAGCACAAGGGTACTACAGTACCCTTTGATACAAGAAAATTCACAATCACAATTGCAAGCAACTTGGAAGATCTAAGTCTTGAGAAAAACATAATATCTCAGTAAGGTGCTCTTTAAAGAAGAATATAAAAGAGATGAGAGCCTGAGTAACCTTTGCTGAGAAATGAGGAAAAGAGTCCACCAGAAGACATGCTTCTGTGAACGAGATAAATGCTGATATTAGTTGACCTACATTTGCCTCAGAGCATGCTTTCAGCTTCTGCTTCTTGGAGTGTGGAGGCAGAGTATCAGACACAAACTAGTGAAAGACCAAATCTTCCAGTCTTCATGAAAGATGTCTATATCTTAAAAATGTCCATGTTTAACCCCCTCCCAGTCACAGAGTTCATTAAAGTCATCAAGTTGTTTTTTTCATGAATGCTTATTCACATTTGGAAAACAGCCTTTGCTGGTCTCTGCTCAATCTTTCACCAGAATGAAACAGTCACTGCTGGCAGAGCATGTATGCCTGTGATGCTTCCAGTTTGGTCTTCAAACAATTGCTATTCCTTTAACAAAATAGTTTGTTGTTCTTCAGGCTGTGAAGATCTGTAGTTGCTGGAACACTTCAGTGAGTTTCTATCTTAATTTCTTGTCAAAACTTGACCATGACACATAGCCTTTTTATTGGGGGGGTGGAGGTGGGAAGGGAGGGGAGAGAACAGGAGAGTGGGATGGTGGGGAAAGGGGAAATAAAAAGGGGATGCAGCACAGGTGAGGTGTAACTCCAAGACTCCAAAGGTCAATCACTTTCAGCTATAGAAAGATCACTTCAAAGAACAGGATGACAACTTCTTCATACGTTTAGAAGAAGAGTGGAGGGGACCCCTAGAGTAAATTTTCAAAGAAATAAAAGATTTTTCCTGTCTTGGACAAAAAGTGAAGAGCTCTTAAGCATGGCAATCAACCAACGGCTGCATTTCTCAAGAAAAATATCACTTAAAATCTGTGTTTTTCCATTTGTCAGAGAGAGTTTTGATACGTTCTTCAAGAGCATTATTAAACTGAACTACAATTGTACCGGCCATAAGATGTTTCTATAACCAATTAAATTATACTTCTGGAATTACTATCTGGAAACATGTGTGAAAAACAGGGTCACTAAGGCTGAATTCCTCTGGATTCTGAAATATTTTAAACTGTTACATTTGTATTGATGTTATCCAAGATCATAATGAGTTTGCGCTTCTGCTTTCTCATTTTCTTTACATTGGATGTCCAAACACAGAAAACAGAAATACTTCTGTGTCAAAGAGCAGTTCTTCTGTTAGAGAATTTTACATATAGTGCTACTCAGAGAAATTACTCTCATCCCCCAGCCCCCAAGGCACAGGAGGACTGTCCAATGCTTTGCAAAAGTACAGGAAGGCTCTGTTGTCACCAGGACTGGCCAGAAGTGCAAAGTAGAAATCTGCTTCCACAACACCTTGCAGAAGTAGGAGGTGAGGCGGGCAAGGTGTCTGCGAGATGGAGGCTGAAATGCTGATCTCCTTCAACACTATGCAACTCTCATGTTTCCTCCCTGAAATGTATCAGGCTGCTACTGAGAGTCCTTTTGCTTCAGAAACCAGGACTTGTATGTTTGGTATTTCTTCTTAAACAACAGTACTTTTCTTTACTAGCTATTCTTGTACATTTAATATGCTTAGCAGACAAACCCATTGGAAACAGGTTTCCTTGCAAATGTACAAGATTTAGTTTATAGCTATAATGTATTTCCATATTGGGGTTAATTCCATGACTTTAAAAGTAAGTATGATACTATTGTATGTATATTTATCCAGGGTTACCTCTTCCCAGGTAAAGAATCTGACACTTGCTCTTGTTATACTTCATGTATATATAATTCATTGTACTTCATGCCCAGCTCTTTATATTGTCATGAAGCAACTAAAGGCCTCTCCACCCTCAACAGACTCAGCTGCTCTTCCTAACGTAGTATCATTTGCAAAATTGTACAAAACACCTTCTAGTCCTGCATCTTAAAATCACAGAATCATAGAATCATTAAGGTCGGAAAAGACCTCCAAGATCATCTGGTCCAACCATTACCCTACCACCAATGTCACCCACTGAACCATGTCCCCAGACACCAAGTCCAACATCTCCTTAAACATCCCCAGGGATGGTGATCACTTCCCTGAGCAACCCATTCCAATGCTTGACTACTCTCTGAGAATAAATTTCTCCTAAATTCCAACCTAAACCTCCCCCGGTGCAACTTAAGGCTATTCTCTCTAGTCCTATCACCAGTTACATGCAGGAAGAAGCTGACCCCATCTCCCCACAACTTCCTTTCAGGTAGCTGTAGAGAGCAATAATGAGCCTCCTCTTCTCCAGACTAAACAACCCAGTTCCCTTATCCGCTTCTCATAAGACTTGTGTTCCAGGCTCTTCACCAGCTTCATAGTCCTTCTCTGGAGAAGCACCATGGCCTCTATGTGTTTCTTGTACTGAGAGGCCAAAAACCAAACGCAGTACTCAAGGGGCGGCCTCACCAGAGAAAAATACACGGGGACAATGTGAGCCATTTATGAAAACGTTGAAGAGAACAGGCTCTAAAATGAAGCCCTGTGGAACCCCACTAGGGACTGGCTGCCTGCCTGACGTAATCCCATTTACTAGAATCATTTGCATCCAACACATTAGTCAATAGTTCACCCATCATATTATGTGTTTGTCTAGCTGTATGCTGGACATTTTGTTCAGAAGGATACTATGAGAAACAGTATCAAAGGTTTTACCGAAATCCCAGAAGTTTACATCAACTGGCTTCCATTGATGATCTAGATGGGTGACTGTATCATACAAGGAAATTAAGTTTGTTAAGCAGGACCTTCCCCTCATGAACACTTGTTGGCTATGACCAGTGACCACATTATCCTTCAGATGTTTTCGAATAACTCTCAGAATAATTTTCTCTATATTTTTTTCAGGCAATGAAGTGAGACTGACAGGCCTGTAATTACCAGGGCCTTCTTTTCTTGGCCTTCTTGAAAATTAGAATGACATTTTCCAGCTTCCAGTCAACTGGGACCTCTCCATATTCCCAAGAACATTGTAAAATAATTGAGAGAGGTCTCACAATGACATCAGACAGTTCTCTGAGTACCCTGAGATGAATCCCATCAGGCCCAATACATACATATGCATCCAGCTGGAGCAGCAAATCCCACACAACCCTGAGGTTTTTTGGGAATTTATCATTTCCACAGTCTCAGTCCTCCAACTCAGGGGTCCTATAGTCCATCAGGGGTGTTGAAGAAAGAGGTGAAGGAAACATTAAATGTTTTTGATTTGTCTATGTCCCTGTTTGTGAGGTGACCACCTCCATCAGGTAATGGAAAAAAACTCTTTATTATTGTCCCCCATAATACTGGCCATCTTCAATTCTAATTGAGCTTTGGTTGCAAAAGATTTCTCCCTAAAAAGGCAAACGTATTTTTAACTATAAAGATGTTATAAACCATGAGAGTAGTACTTATTTTCAATCTAAGGAACCACTTAAGGTGGTAGGCTTTTCATAATGACACCTAGGCAAGAATTTAAGAGTGAAAATATGCATGAAATTTTGCCTG
>CM021797.1:16532937-16548104 GCA_011076525.1 Nettapus auritus
TGCAGGACAGAATAAACCAGAATTTCCTTATATAAATCAATAGGCAAAGCTGTGGGCTAGGAAGACTTCTTGCTTTTGATTGTAGTGAGATTATATGAATGGAATGTATGTCCTGTAAAGGCATAAGCACATCAGTCAGATCTATTACCATATGTTAGTAGCTTCATTTTCTCTGAGACAGCTGAAGGATTGGGATTTGCAAATGAGAACATGAACAATGGAGGAATATGACGCAGGTCTAGAATAAACTATTCAAATCTAAATTATACATTATCCACTTCATGAACACATTTTTATTTCCTTATAATTTAATATGAAGTGATAGAAATAATTTAGACGACAACATATTGATTATAAGTTGTACCACTTTTTGACTGAGAGTTGAAAGGTGTAGGGACACCATTTAAGGGATTGCTCTCATTTCAAAGTAACAAACACAAATAGACAATGCTTTCAGCTTTCCTTAGGTTGTCATATGGGAATAATTATGAATTACCCATGATAAATAGCATTAATCTTGATGTACAGTCTCAAAATACACAGTCTTAAAACTTCAGTTCCTGGCTGAGATACCAAGACTTCCTGTCTTTAGCAAATGCATTTAACATGCACTACAGAATAATATATTCCCATCCATCTATCTATTTTAGACAAGTAGTACTTGGGAGAAGACTTGAAACGTAAACACAAGTGGAATAAGTATGTCTGGACTGTGGGAGAGAGTGGACACAGACTATGATGAGCAACCAAGAGGGAAAGAAAAAAAATAATTATATAGACTGGACAAGTTACAAGAGACTGTGGGACAGACTTACAAGATGGAAAGAAATTAAACATTTCTACATCTGTGTTATGCTGTTGTCAATAAAGATCTCTGGAATTCACTGAGGAAATTTGTGCCACCATCCACCTGTTGTGGTTGGTCCACATAAAAGTTATTAGTTATCCTTAATTTAAGAGATTTATGTCTGCCTGTAGTGTGGACTGGATATAGATCTGGTGAGAGAGTTTGGAAGTGTTTTAATCTCCTTTCCTCCTTTCCATCAGCATCAATCAATGAAATGAATACTCCCAAGTCCTGAAACATGGCCATATCTGGACAGGCCTACACATTCAGAGTCTACAACTGTCCCTGAAAATCTGAGTATTCTAGCCCTATTGATGAAGAACATATCTTGCAGCATAGGGCTGTGCAGTCCAACTCTTTGTGGGTTTGGCTTGATTCTAGCTATGCATTAAATTAAAAACAGAAAATATTAAAGGAAACTAAAAGTAAAATTCAACGCTCACCATTGTTTCAATAGAAATGCTACTATTGTTTTAATCAATTTGCTTCGTCACAGAAACACTAATCAAATCACCAAATGTTAAGGAAAACAGACAGGATAATTATGCTAGAATATTATCACCAGTGAAGTTAACAGAGTTCAATATATTTAACAAAGCTAGGAATTATTAAAATTATTTTTGTAGTGTCAGAAGCATAGTAGAAAATATAGACTGAAGATACTAGAGCAACAAAGATGACCAATTCCTGAATTCAGGTTGTGCATTCACTCTGTCAGGAAGGCATCTTGCCAAAGTGGCATCATCTTGATTTCTGAGCAAACAAGTTTGAAAAGCTCCTGATGGCATCAGTCTTTTGGCTGCCAAATCACACACGGCTTTGTAAAACTTCACAGCAACCTCCCTCACCCTCTCATTTTTCAAAGGAAAGAAACTATGTTCCTAATTTCATTCTTTTGGCTTGCATACCTGAAAATGTTAAACAAGAAATTTGAGGTGTCAGGGAGGGGTTGCTTGCTTGTTTTAATTTTTGATTAAAGATGAATCAAAGCTTGAGAAAAAAACACATTTTTTTGTAGAATTACACAGGATAGTATGGGACCAAGCCACTTTTTTTGAAGGCAGAGAGAGAACAGCCTGATTTCCATCATTAATAAAATTATTTGTATGGTCAAAGAGATGTACTGGATGGTATTCCTTTTGAGGAGTCCCTACATGCAGCCTTTTAATTATTCAAACATAGTTTTGCAAGTAAAATCTGGGAATCCTACCAGAGAAATGAGGCATGCCAATCAACATTAGGCGACCCATCCATCTCTCTGCTGGAGGTGTGAGAATAATAAGACAGAAGTCTTCAGCAGTTCTGAGCCGCATGGGACTGACACAGGATATCTTTGGTATTGCTGATACACAACCTGGGGGTCATGACCCCACAGTGGATAGTGAGAGTATTCTCTGGGGAATGCAAAAGTTTCCTTTCAGAAACTGAGCATCTATTTAAATCTGTTTATAGACTTTCTGACTAAGAAGATAAGCTCCAGGAACTGTTTCCCTCACTAATGAATGTATGAAAACAGACTATTGCCAGATCCTGAGACAGACAAAAGAAATGTTGTTCCTCCTCTCCTCCAACTCTTCCCAGAAATTTGCTTTTGTGAGAAGTCCCTGGTAAACCAGCAAACACAAATATTCTGCATAACCAGAGCTTGCCTTCAAAATACCAAAGGCTTCTCCCAGCCCTCCACTCACCTGCTGATGTGGGAAGAGAGTGCCATGTCAAGGTGTGCCAACACAATTTTATTTTCAGCATAGAATGACAAAGTCTTTGAGATGGAGGAAGCCTCAGACTTCAAGTCATGTTGACAGCAATAGGATCTCCATCACTGTGGGACTTCTTAGTACTACGTTTATAATAATAGGAAAGCATTCCTCCCCTTCTTGACTTCTACGGAGCTTGTCAGCTCTCCAAGAGTTTTTGATGTGCAAAAAATCAAGATTGAATGAAATAATGTTAGCTGACATGGGAATATTGTGATGTATTACTGTATCATATTTGGAAACTAAGAATTGAATGTTTAAATAATCAAGTTTTAAAAGTATTTATTTTTGCATAATGTATTTTTTCTTCTTTTCATGTTAATCTAGATATATATATCATTCACAACTTCATTTCTTTTGCAGATGGTTACACTTTCTTATTGAATATAGGATAATAAAATTATTATTTTACAGCAAAACCTTTTATTTATATTCTAGACACTAAATTTCAATGCAACATGATTTAACTAACTTTAACATTATATTGCTTTATAATCTAACTGTTAAAATGTTCAGAAATGTTACTTTAATGTCCTGATGTACATTTGAGTGTTCCTTGGAAATGTAAATGAGTAGTGCTTAGTGATCTCAGTTCAGTTCCTAGTAAATGTCCACATCACAAAACTACTATACTTAATTTTGCATGATTGATAGTCTCTGCTTAACTGAAACCTAGGGCTGAGCCAGCCTGGGGACTTTATTACCTCCCATTGTAGTAAGGGTGGTCCAGCCAGGTCAAAGTCGAGGTCAATAGTAGGACAGAGAAGGCACTAATTTTGCTTTGAAACAGAGTGCTCTTCATGAAACAAAGAACTTCACTTTCAAGCTGTGTTTCATGACCAGATTTAATCTATCTAGGAAAGAAAATTCTTCTGATAAATATTATCTTCTTCACATGATGCTTTTAATCATTTTAACTGTAATATTTTAGATAACATTTCAGCATTAAATGATCCCTGTTTTTATTTGGAAGATGCATTTTTTACCTAATTCTGAATTATCCTACTTAATGTAAGTCATGCTTTGGTACATTCTTTTTGTCAGTGCTTAAACAAACAAACAAACAAACAAATAAAACTTAACCTTTGTTTAATTTTTTCCTCAGAACAACCTGGAGTTTCCTCAGTCTGCTTTGAAACGGCAACTAACTACATGAAGATTTTCAAGTCTCACAGTAGTTAAGAAAGGTGGGCACAATCAGACTTAAAGTATATTTTTATGTACTACTTATCTACTTAGTACTGCACCTCTGATCAATTCTAGATATTATACAGAAGTGCATTAGCAACAGGCTATAAACTGAAAAAGCATTAACAGCAAGAATGGGGCACCCTGAAAAATCCAAAAGGAGGGTAATTCAGTGGATTGTGTTTGCTTATTTTGTTTCTAATTACAAGACATTTCTCCAAGGTTAAAGTAGAAGAGTAGGATCCAATAGCACTATGAAGAGCAGAATCACAGCCTGAGTTACTCATACTAGCCAGGTCCAAATTCAGAAATGAATGTAAATCCATAAGAAGAATTAAACTTAAGTTGTACTCAAGATTGTACTCAAAGTTGAGTGGTGGTGGGTGCCAGCTAATGCTAATCATGCTTTTAACTTTTTATTTCTTCAATCAGGGAAGTCCATGATTTATACTAAAGCTTGGGAATAATCTGTACTCTAGGATTTTGACAGCCCTTCATTTTTATAATGTATATGACTGCAATATGTGTCTACTTTTCTCAGTGAATGAATTTCACTGTAGCATTTTTAAAATAAAGAGTACTTATTTTTTGCAGTTTGAATTGTAAAACCTGTGTGATGTGCTGAACCAAGCTTCTGTATCTCCAGAAACAACCTCTCCTTAACGAAACTGGTGTGTGTGATGACACTGCTCAGTAAGAGAAAAAAGGTCCTGTTTTTGTCTTTTCTTACAGCTAGGGAGTAGAGATTCACATGCTTTGATAGATGAGAAAATGTGACAGAAAATTTCAAATTCAAGTCTTGAATATCTAAATTCTGGGAGAAGTTCAGATTTTATATTTGGCTTATCATAAAGAAAGAAGGCTTTTGACAATACTGGAATATAAGTCTCAGTTAGGATTATATTATTACTTATTATCCTCATTAGGAATGAGGAGTCATTCATATGTGTTTGGTGTTTTGTCATTCTGGTATATATATATATATATATATATATATATATGTAATTCAGCCCTTTCTGAATGAACAGGTCTCACTATAGAATTTTTAAATTGAAGAACCGATAATTTGTATTGGAAGTCTTATGAATATACAAATTATTCAGCTAGCAGGAAGGTAATCCAATTCAGTTTTAAGACATTAAAGGCATTCTCATCTCTGTCATTGAGCTGTATCTCTAAAATATGAGAATGAGTTTTAAACTGAAGATCATGAGAACTGGCTCTACTAAAGGAATTAAACTATGGTTCCTCTCTTTTCTTTTCCTCACTTCTCTCAAACCAGAAACTCATTTTCTCAGTTTGAATATGTAGTGAAAACTAAATAAGTGAGGTGAAAGCTAAATAAGTATTTTAATATCAGTGGACTTAAACAAAAGAGATGATCTTTTTGAACTTGAAGAAAAACATGATTAGGTGTCCTCAATAAAGGGAGTAAGGACAGTATATATACAAAAGCAAACATGGTTTGGTTCTATTTATTTGGTAGTTTCAAAATCCCTATGCCACTAAAAGTCTTACAGAGGGATTAGTATTGCACTATTGATAAAAGATCAAGAAGACAATATAGAATGACTTTGCTTTGTAAAAGTAAGGATTGAGTATCTAAAGACTTCTGGAAACAAAGCGTAATCTGCAATGAATTGGAACCATATGGAGGAGGGAAAAATAACAAGTCCAAGAAGTAAACATTAGTTGACGTTCATAGGGAAGATCAAAAGCACCCATAAACCGTCTCCCACAAAAAGGATGGAGAAAGCTCAGACTGGAAAAGTAGTTTATATTCTGCAATTCCTTTCACACTTCTGAAATCTAATTACGAAGAAGGGAGATTGAGAATTGTATGACTTAGCAGGTACTTTATTTACAAAAAACAAAACAAAACAGAATGATTCATCTTTCTATTCCTTTAGTCTTACAGTAATGTAACTTTGACAGCAATATCATTATAAAACAAGGAATAGTGTGCCATGATGACTTAAAGCCATAATACTATATTCTATTTATTTATTTATTTGGGGGGTTGGGTTATTATTGAATTGAGTTATATTATACAAATAGAATATATTTTTTCTAAGTCTGATGGTTATTCTCATACATGACTCCAAACCGTAACTGAGTTTAAGCAGGATGACTTCTTCTTAGATGTCTTCTTCCACCTTCTTGAATTCTACAGGTATTTTTTTTTATTTATTTTTTTTCCAACAGTTGATCTCATTGATCTGTTTTGTAGCAACAGGTAAAAAATCTGAGTTGATATTTGGTTCATTCACATCTGATTCTGTAATGTAACAGCTCATTATTCAAAGATGTGTGTGCATTCTATCCTTCATATATATGAAGGTCTAGAATTATTTACAAAATATTAGATAAACATTTGGAAAATATTCCAAGATTACATTCTAAACAAACATAATGAGTTAATTTCATATTTAGAGTGTAATCTTCTATTGATTCTAATAAACATTTTTTTTATATATCTCAGTCATTTGATACAATTTTTTTTTTCATTTGTTTTAAACAGTTTACTTTTCCTGTTTAAATAAGCCAGAAAAATAGAAACAATTTAAAGCTTTTTCTTTAACGCAACCTGCTCATCTTCATATTTTTGTTTCTTAATTTAATTTTTAAGAGTTATAAAATGAAAATAATGGATGAGTGATATTTAAGTAAAATGTAATAATTAATCCTCTTAAATGTTTCTTTACATTATTTTACACAATAAATGATCTTCTAGTGATGTCAGCTTTTCAGAAGAGTAATTCTCATGATCTTTGATTTAAAAGTTTCCTGTTTTGTCATTAGATAATTTAATATTAAAATTATTATTATCATAATCAAATCATGAGTTAAAAACTCTTCAAATTAGACCGAAAATCAAAAAATGCCAGGGTGAATTTAATTAACTGACTTTGACTATGGGTGCACTTTTCTTTAATTAAGGAAACCAGCCTGGAGTTCAGCCACTAGAGTATACTGTATTAACGCTACTAATCTATAGACTCAATTCATCCAGATGCAAGACATTATGGAAGAGATAAAAGTGAGTCTTGGGAAGTCCCACTAAAACCTTGTTTTATTCCCTTCTTGAAAGATGCCAATTCACACTGGACATGTACACGTCTTTGGACCTATAACTGTACTGTAATACAATGGTCAGCAGTCTTGGTACAAGTGTCTGCATGCGTTTTACACTAACTGTGATCAACAAAGTTCATGAGGGACCTGAATTCTCTTGAACTCAGGCTTCTCTTGTCCAGCACATCCTTTGCTCCATTATGTTTCCTATTATATTTTAGCTGTGCAACTTATACGCTCTTAAAGAACCCTGCTGAGAGCAGCCCACCCTTAAGAACATGCAGTACATAGAGAAAAGAGAGAAGATTGAACATAATTGAGAGATGTTTTTGTGGGATAGCCAATTCAGAATTCCTCTGTAGTTCTGGTTTGGAAAGTGAATCTAGCAAATAATGGCTGTAACACCCAAGGTCCATTGACAAAACATTGATTTCAAAACTCATGGAACTACTCTCCTTCTTGTCATGACATCTCTGAGGCCTTTGTAAAGGCCAGAAAAAAAAGAAAGCGCAAGTACATATGTGTGTGCTGACCAAAACTGTAAGAAAAATTTCTTTAAAAAAGTCTTAACACTTTACAAAATAATGATGTTAATTAAATAAAATAAAATAATAAAATAAAATAAAAATAATAATAATCCAATGACCTCCGTCTCTTGCATTTTGCTTTCCAAGCAACATGGCATGTGATTTCTATTACCATGTTGCTAGCACCCCTGGTGCACCCTGCACCATACAGAGCATGAAATTAGGCCACAAAAAGCTTATTATTTTATATATATATATATGTGTGTGTAATTTTCCTTGGGAATTTACAACATGTATGCAGTGAAGGGACAATGCAAATACAAACCCGGAAGATATTTAGAGGACATGGCAGGAGTGAAGGAGGGAAACTTCAAGGAATAATTCAGTCTGCTGAAGTTTTTTTTGTTGTTGCTGTTGTTGGTTTTTTTTTTTTTTAAGGAGGGTGGATAGGAGAGTATTGCTTGGTTGTTTCAGGTGTAAGACAAGGTAGGGAGAAACACAAGTTGCTGCCTGAATGAAGACAAACAGAAGCAGAATACAGTGAGCAATGGGTGAGCAGTGGTGAACTCCAGTGAGAAATTTTCCCACATTCATTATGTTTATAAGGCTTCTCTGCCATATGGATTCAGTGAAGGTTTGAATAAGCAAATGCTGCATGCCACACCTGCAGTCACAAATGCCAAGGGCAATCAACCCCTACAGACACTGCTTATTCGTTCTCCAGTTTAGTTCCACAGGGAGCACTTCTACAGCTCCTTTGCCAGAATTCTTGATGAACACAGTTAGAAAGATGTCTATGTACTCATCTCAATGTACAATGCTTCCAGCAGCCTTTTGGGCATTTTCTGGAAGCTGAAAAATGCTGATTTCTAGCCTAGTGACTGCTGGTTGGTAGTACTAGGCAAAAATCCAACTGCAGAATTCATGAAACTATTTGTCATGACAAACAACAGACAAAACTGACATTGCCTGGAAGGGGAAATTTGAGTCTGCAAGCTGTTAGACTTTAGGTACTGATAAGGAAAGAGATCCTGCACTGCATTTTGAAAAAAAAAAAAAATAAATAATAAAAAAAAAAAAATTAGTAAACACAATTCCAGTCAGACCAGGTCATTTCAAGTCTTTCCTGCCCCAGGCTTAACATGACACTTAAGTGCTACTACATGTGAAAAGAAAAGGCAATTCAGCACTCATAACAAACTGTTTTTTCTCTATCATTGGTGCTAAAATACTGAGGGATTTCTGCAAACCAGGGAACTGCTGTCTGCAAAGATGTATTATGTTTTCAATGGATCCCATTTTTGTGCAAGTTGAAGAAAAAAATATTGTTCTAAATAAGAATAAAGCGAAAGTATACTATAACCGTATATTCCACATTTATAAATGTAATAAATAGGCATCTCTTTTCCGACTTACTGTGCTGGAAGAGAAAATGATTTTCAGTTCAAAAGCAGAATACTTTTTTCACCACTGAAAATTTCAAGACATTAGATTCTCTGGGTTCTCTGGAAAAAATACCTTTGGTAATTGTTCTCAAAATTCCAACTCTTGCTCTAGAAATACGTAAATGTGAAACACAGCTTCTTTATCCCCAGGGCAAAAATATTTGTTAACAAATTAAATCCTTTGAAGTTGAAGTTCATTTTGATGAAAGTAAAACTTTGCATCTTGCCATACTCCTGACTGTGAAACCACTGAATGAAAAGCAACGTGTGAAATGGAGAATTCAGCAATGCATAGGAAAGAACTTCTTATGAATAGAGCAAAATAGTTTCCCATTCAACTAAAAATGTGTAACTACTCTGAAATCAGGGCAAGATATCAAAGTTGTTAGAACTATCCTGAAACATTTTCTTGCCGTCTGTTGGCACTGAAATTTGTGACAAATTGAATACGTCACACAAGTGACAATTTTCAACCTGCAAATGATACAAATTATGTAATTAGTTTATGATTAATTAATTACATAAGTAATGGTTAAATTTTCCAGTTTGTTCCTGATTTTTTATTTTTATTTTTTAACAAAAATTCAAATTCATTTAAATGTACTTTTCTATAGCTGAATATAACAATATATTCAGAGGATCTGCAGCATACTGACCTCAAAATGGAAACATAAGTATGCCATTCCTGCAGCATGCGCTACCTTGCTACAGATTAGTAGAAATCAGGTTATCCAGCAAACAAAATTTAGACCCAATCCAGAGGGATTACCCTTAGGGAAAAAAAGACATTTCATAGTCCGTGGACTCGGAACTGCTGCTGAAATTGTTGCCTATTGTCAATAATATAATTGAAAATATGCTTTTGTGCTACAAATTTAATACTGAAAGAGTGTTTGTTATGACTAAAAATTAATAGGACTTGATAAATTATTTCATCCTATTCTCTGTCTTGGTTCTAGAAATAAAAATCTTTGTCGCTAAAGCAAATCTTGATTCATCCAGAACTCCTGCAATCATATTTTGTTTCCCTGCTTCCCCAAAGGCACAGCTAGTCTTTAAATAAAGGGAAAAAAACACATACATATATGTAAGCAAGATTCTGTCTGGTTTCACCTCAGTAATAGGTGACTAACAGCGCTCCACCATAATAGAATTCCAAGAGGTACAGCCCTCCTATAGCTAGCTACTCTTGAAGTCCATGGGTGGACTTCAGTACAATGTGTCCTGAACTACAGTGTAAGCAGTTATGTTCCTTTAAAATGACCTCTTTTGTTATGAGTAATTGAGCTTACTTATCAAGGTATTGAACACAGCTTAAGCCTCATGACCTTTCCATGCAGACCAATACTGAACTGTTTGTGCTACTTCACTCACCCAAATGCTTGGGCAAATTAAGGGATACACAAGAAGCTTCTGGGGTTGTTACTTCAAAGGGAAAAAGGAAACCCCAAACCAATGACAGCAGGATCAGACCCCAGCAACACCCAACAGGACTACAGCAAGACTCCATTTCCTGCTCACAGCCCCTGCAGCGCTGGAGTATGATGGGTAGGTGTTGTGGCTCCTGCTGCTGGTGGAGGACAAAGGGGTAGGCTGGCTGCTTTGCGGTGTGGGCACAAGAGTGACAGCATGGGGCAGGAATATAAGAGGAAAGTGATGCCTTTCATAGAGGGAAAGAGAAGGAATCTGATCTGCAAGGAACTGTGAAGGGTCACAAACTGGTTTTTGTCTTCAACTGTCAAGACTGGATCACTGTTTTTTAGTTTTTAAGCTTTGTTTTTCCCTTTTTTTTTTTTTTTTTTTTCTCCTGGTACTAGTATACATGGCTTTCTACCATCACTCCAATGGATTTGATTTGAACACAGACTCTGACAGTACTTTGGCTATTTGCAAGCCAGAAGATAAATGTGAAGGGGAAAAGGATCTTTGACCTCCATTCTCTTGGTCCATTACACTCTAATGAACACCCCCATGCCTCCAGAAGCAGCTTTGTAATTTTGTCTTGTTCTCTTCTTATCTCTCCTCATAAGATAATTCTTTTAAATCTTTAAATTGTTTTTGTTAATTGTTTGCATTTTTTTTCCTCTTTACCGAAGTCTTTCCAATTTGTTCTAGTGTATTTTATGTATTCATCTTCAAATGCTATTTCTGTTCTGCACAGCCCATACCCAGCACAGTAACTCTGGTATTTCCAACACGAACAGCAAACAAATGTTATCAGAAAGAATAAATATGTTTAGGACAAGCAAATACTTTTCTCTTACCACAATAAAATAAAATAAAAATAATAATAATAATAAAAAATAGGATATCAGCAATATGCAAAATTATAGATCTTTCTGCCTTTCTTACTATACTGAGCATGTCCCAGCTGAAAATTCTCTGAAACGGTAAAGCTTAAAATTAAACCCTTGATAATGGGTTGGGTAGTATAGGGGGTAAGGGTGAATTATTGTTTCAGAGATACCTTTGGTCATTTCTTGTATTTCTTTTTAACATTTCATTCTCAACATAGGGAAGTGAAAAAATGTTGTTATGAATTTTTATAAGTATTGACACAAGAGAATAGTTTATCTCTTTCTAAGCCACTGCAGTCTATTATATAATAATACACATAGTACATAATAACATATATTTGTACAGCATTTAGGAAATGTGTGCTATTTACCTGATGGACTAAAATAACTGCTTCAAAGCTGTTGCAGTCTTTAAGGTAAACATGTGTTTTGGCATGCATACTAATCTTAAAAACATATACTATTTACCCCATATGCTGTAATTACACAGTCTATTGTACACACCTATAGAAAGGCACACTTAAATGGATTTTTGTCAAGATGGTTCATAATAGATCCTTCAGATTTCTTAAGTCTACCACGTACAATAAGTACTTAGATGATAAATCAATCATTTTTTAACCACTTTTACCTGTTTGTTGTTTGGGTTTTAAAGAGATTAGATCATAATAGACTACACTGTGGCCAAATGTTACAAGGAGTAAGCATGAAAAAAAGTCTGTGAGAAAGTGCCAAATGGGTTGTTCATTAAAACCCAGCTGCATATTCAGGGGAGGAATATGTCTTTGTGCAATGTGTTAGCAAACTGCCTGGCATAAAGTGTTGCTGGAAGGGCCCTGAGATCCTGATCTAATGTGATTAATGCAAGCAGTTTACTTGTACTCAGATACAATTGTATTTTAGACATGTAGAAATATTTGCCCTACCATAGGTTGTTAATTGGTCAATGGAGAGATATAGGTATCTCTGAAGGTCTCTGCAGTCCATACAGAATATAAGTCCAATGCAGTCCGTACAGAATACATGGCTAAATAACATTTTGTTTTCCCTCTGCAAATGAATGCTTCACACATAGAAATGACTGTTTTTGGTGAAGAGGAAGCCCTTTATGGTATATGTACGTGAGTGTTTTGGGTTTGGGTGTACACAGTTTTAATACACATATATCACCAATTTCAATTTCTGTTACTATCTTTTGTGTGTCTGTGTGTTTGTTGTGCTGGCACTGTGGACATAATTCTATTAATTGTGAATTTGAACACAACTCTTTACAAGCAAAATTGACTCATCACCTTTTTCCCTTATAAATCTATGCTATTTGGATTACATAAATAAATTGTATTTTATTACCATTTTTCTTTTTCATACCTAATTTCCACGAAACATGGACAAATTATAAGTGAGCTATGTTGAAGTTAAATAGTTTGGGTGGGAAAATTAAGATTATCACTGAATTAAATCACGACACTATTCTATCAGCAAAAAACAAAGCTTCTTTGCGATATAAACAGAGAGATTTTTAGAGGTGGAAACCAAAATAGAGTTATTGGGGATGCCTCTTTATAAAGGCTCTTAGATGTTTGAGAAAGGAAGGTATTAGGAATATAACAGTTAATAACATCTATTAACTCAATAAATGTTTATACTTTCTTATTAACAGCAGATTCAGACATGTTTTTTCATGCTATGTAGAACCCAAAGTAATGGATAAATTATTATTCATTGTGAATAAGGATACCTAACCTCAGATGTCCCTTGCAACATGAGGTCTCTTTTTAAAAAAAAATACATTATGATTTAAATTATATAGAATGTATATTGGAAGAATTCATTAAAACAACAAATTAAATGGATAATGAAATTGGAAAGATAAAAAGGACATCCTGAATAATTTAACTTATGGCTGCCTCTACATATACAGTGCGTAGAGTCTTCAACATTTCCTTACTCAAGAGCAACAAAATGCTAATATTGGACAGCTGTGATAACTGGGAAATGAGTTCTTATTTGAAGATCTTTTCTTTTTTTGAAGCCAGCTTTCGCATACCTAACGCTACAATTGCAATCTCACTCAAAACAAAAGTAATTTATTGAATGGTGGCTTGTATTCTTTTCATAAGTGAACCATAACATGACATGCTTTGGTACTACAACTAATTATATATAAATATATGTATATATATGTATACATACATATATATATATATATATATATAATTTGTATAAAACTTTTAGGTTAGAGGCATATAAATGACCAGAATCATTATTCTTAACATAAACCAGAGACAGTTTAACCTCTGCAATGTTTTATTGTTCTGTGTCAGAACAGTGTGACAGCTACTAATTGTTAGCTGTTGTTTTTTGTTGCCTGAGGGATCAGCTAAAGAAAAAAAGCTGCAGAGAATTTGAGGGAAAGACAGAGGGAAGGTTACACAGTGTACTGTCACGAATAAATATTTGCAAGGCATCTTCACTATAAAGCTTAGTTGTTTAGAGCAATGTAGACTACTTTTGACTCTGTGATCTTTCACACTAAATTATGCCACCTAGACAAAAACCCTTCTGTTCAGAAGAACAAAATGTAAAAGTAATGATAATAAGAGTCCCTCCATTTATTTGACAGTATCAAAGACACTAAGTCTAGAAATTTGACAAAGATAGCAGATTTTCAAATATTAGTTATGTAACAGCATCCTTAAATTGAATGGTTGAATTCAATGGCGCACCCATTGTCTCCATTGTTTCCATTGTCTGCACTAGGCTTATATATGGGTCATAAAACATACACTAACTCCACAGGAAAAAATAAGGCTGTGATTGTTTAGGCTGGCAGTACTCTGTTTTTCGCAGAAAAAGCGAAATATGAAGTGTGAGTATATAAGACACACAAACACACACGGATAAATAAATAGAGATGGAGTCTAGATTCGATGTGGTTTTGAAAGGACAAAAAAATTTAAAATTCCCATCCTTTATACAGAAATATAAGATGTTGCCAGGGGTAAAAAAAAAAAAAAAAAAAGGTAAATATGTAAGGAATACAGTTTGATTCAAATTAAAATCAATGGGAGAATCATTAACAAGTTCTCAAAATAAATAGTAAAACATTTTTGGAAACATCAGTTTAGAATGTCTTAAAAAAGTCAAGTGGTTGGAATTACTGAATTGCTGAATTGCTTGAAAAATAAGTTATATTAATGAAATATTGGCAAATATGGGCCAAGAATCTTTACCGTTCACAATAAAATCAACAATAAAGGGCTTCATAGTGCCCATATTATATAATAATAAAATTTTAACTGATATGGGGTATAATCCTACTTTCCTTAAAGTCAATAGCAGGTCTTTCCTTTATTTCATTAAGAAGCTGGCCTTTGTTTATAATCAATAACACTTGTGAAAAAAACTGCCATACTGAAATCTTTTATTTTTTCTTCTTTTTTTTTAAAGGAGAGACCAAAATCATACTATATTGCATAACCTATTCTAGGAAAATGTACAGGATACCATGTGACCTACCATAAGTTTTTTTCTGCTTTTATTTTTAAAATGCTAATATATTCATGTTCATATAGTTGTACTGTATTTAAAAACATAGCAGATTGAAAACATCTTAGCCACTTTTTTTACACTTTAAAAGCACATAATAAAAGGCATATATGAGGAAAATTGGTTAAAATGATAGGCACATCAAAGATTTTGTAGATCATGTAACCACTACCTAAGGTTATAAAAGCTTGTATATTATTTGAAATACACAAAATTCTCCTTATGATGTCTCCAAATTACTGCTGCAAAATATGGGATAATGTTAGATCACTGTGGAATATAGAAAAGTAGTATCCAGATTGTTAAATTATCCTCCTCTGTAAGGGACAGTTTAATGGTCTGAATGTGAACACACAATACGCATTTCTAATAATAGAGGGGAAAACACTGGGGATACTCAGAAATGCTAATAAGAAAACAGGCCAAAAGAATATGTAATATTCTACCGGTTCCTGTGCAGTCTATTGTAAGTTTTATCTCTA
>CM021797.1:16556234-16569310 GCA_011076525.1 Nettapus auritus
AGTGCTTAAAGAAAAAGGAATGAATCAATTTCTTCCATGTTCTTCTTCTCTGTTTGTGTTACAGTGACATGGACACACCCGTGCCCTGACAAAACCCTGCTTTATTATTATTATTATTATTATTATTGTTATTATTATTATTATTATTATTATTAAGGGAAGAAGACAAGGGCAGCTCCTGCTGGTCTCAGAAGTAATTTACCAGGACAAGACCTATTTCTTGTATTCTGTGGTCCTCCAGGGATCACCATTTATTTTAAATGGATCAGAGGAACTTTGAATTTTCCTGGATTGCCATGTGTTCTGCAATGCTTGCTGAGGTTTTACAGTTGAGAAGCTCAGTCTACAACATAATAAGTAAGGAAGGACTACATATATGGGGAACTGTTGTGAAATATATACGTTAATCATACCATCTCTTTTCAAAATTTTGTCCATGTATCCAGGAAAAAAAAATCAGGATGTGATACATGATTACCATGAACCATAACAAAATCTAATATGTGTTTTCAAAGCTTAAAAAAGAGTTGGGCTACAAAAATTTGGAAAATTGGGCTAGGTAAATTTAAATCTCTGTTTCTGATTGATACCAACTGCTAGAGCAAACCAAATTTGATCACTCACTTTCAGGTTTCCTATCTCTGGAGTCAATTATTTTTGAATTTTCCTTTGGTTTACATTTTGCTCTATCACTTGTTTAAAAATCTGATTCTTTAGAATTAAAAACAACTAACAAACCAAAAAACTCCAAATGAAGTTTTTCTCCTTCTACAGAAATCTTTTTTTTTTTTTTTTTTTTTTTTCCCACCAAGTCTGTATACCATTCCTGCAGAAACTTTAAGATTCTTTAAAAGTATGTTCAAAATTAGGTGAAGGGTAAAATTATGAATTTCCCACTTGGAAGAAAGTGGCTTAAATTCTATCCAATTATTTGCCATGGCAACCAGCTAAACACAAAAGGGCTGGAATGGATGTAGAGTACTGCCTCTATAATCATCACTGTATGTCCTTCAAATCATGGATATGCAGCACCACTATCCCAATCTACTTCAGGGCCATAAGCCTACACAGTAATTATATGCTTTGGAACACTCCACTTAAGTGCATCAATAATATAGTGAGTGAACACGTTCTTTAATTCTGCACCTGTAAATGGAGAAAAAAATAAAGAAATATCTCTATCAGAAAATGGGGAAAAAGGAAATTAGATGATTACATTATTTTTTAGCCTACTTTCAGATATATCAAGTCCATAAAATTGCTAATTTTAAACGATCTATTAATAATCAACAAGTAAAAATGCTGGCGGAGTATCTTCCAGACCTATGATATGTGCTTACAAAGGAGGAAAAATTAGGAGTTCCAGATTAAGGGCTTTATCCCATCAGTTCTTTATTTGCATACTGCTTGCTTTGTTTCCATGACTTTGCAGGGGAGTGATTTTGAGTCACAGATGTATTTGGAATATTCAGAACAGTATATAATGACATACATAGGGTCCACCTTGACCTCCATACATGCAAGTCTCTTGTGTTGAGGGTTATGAGGGAGGAACTGCTGTTTGAGTTTCAAATGTTTGAGGAGGTTTGAGTTCCACCCTGGCTCTGTTACGGAGCTGTTATATTTCACCTGTGTGTGCCTGTTTGCTCTCCTGCTCATCCTCTGCTCCGTGTTTGGCTTCTGAACTCACCAGAGTAGGTGCTGTCTTACGTTTTCAGTTTGCTCAGTGCTTTGCGCAATGAACCTCCATTATGCCTGGATGTAGGTACTGGTACAAAACATGATCAAGGTAAACTCAGATTGACTTTGAAGTTTGTTGGTTCTGTTTGAGGTCTAAGAAAATCTTGTGTGTTCTGGTTGATTTTTCACAACCGTATTAGTTAGCTCATAAAAAAAGATAAAATTTCTCCCCATGAATCTTGCATTCTACCAACAGCTATTGTGATAATTATTATTATTAATAATAATCCCTGAGACCATTAATACTACAACTACTAACAGTAAGATGAATACAAAAATGGATATGACAAATTTTAAGGATCTGACTCTTGTTAAATGTGTGTGGTTGGAGTGAGTGTCAAGTATTAGTTTCAGAGCTGCGTACTTTTTAATAGCAATTGCGTGTTCATAATTGTAGTTTTTTTCTTAGATGTAGAAAGACAGAAGCCAACCCCATGAAGAGCAGAACTGACAAGACTGAACAGCTCTCCAGCACACCAAGGCTTTTTAAGAGAATTAAAATAATATTAATAATAACAAAACAAAACAAAACAAAAAAACCTCTCAGCTCTATAGGACATACTAATCCTACCCCAAAGTCTCAACTAACACACCAACTTCTAAAAATGCTTTTCACTCTGGTGAGCCAACTCTTGTGCTTACGTCAGGAATTTCTATTTGAGATTACATATTTAAGTCAACTACTGGACTGATGACATTTAATAAAAGGTTTAAAAAAATACAGATATTTAAACCTCACACCATTGTAAAAATATTAAAACTGTGAAAGGAATGTCCTTTAAGATGCATGGAGACAGCAAATGAGAAGAACCTGGCAAATATGATAATTTAAACACTACTAACCAGAAATTCATGATTTCTAAACAGATCTCCTGATAACCAAGAATTAACTTTCAGATTTTAAGCGTTTTATATTGTTGATAATACTATTTAGTTACTGTAACTAGAATGCAAAAAAGAAATAAAAGGAAGTGTGAAAAGTTTTATCTATGTGTCTCTCCTATGTCTATGGCAAGGCATTAGAACATATCACAGCCTATGTATGCCTCCTGAATATAAGCAAGAATATACCATAAGAAATCTGTTAAGGCTGGTGCTTATGTCTAAATCTTCCCTAAAGTAACAGTCTTTATTTGTATACTATTCTACGAAAATGAGACATCTGAAAATTGAATAAAATCATTTAATATTTTCTCAAGCTGTTTTCACATTTAACAATATTATAGAAGTAAAAAAAAAAAAAAAAAAAAAAAAAAAAGCTTTAAAGATAAATAATTTATGTAGTTTAGTCTGAAAAAAAAAATTAAAAAGTGGATCTTACTTGATTACTTCTCACAATTTTTTTATAATAAAGAATTGTGAAGGAACAGTGTTGCAATTAGATATACATTTTACCTAGTAGAAACTTTGCTTTCAGTGCTTCAACACAATGCATTTTGTGTGTGAGGAAAACCATCATTTTTATGAGGCAATTTGAACTGCCTGTAAAACTGATGGGGGCAAAAACGGTTAGATTTTTAACAACTCTGAGTCAAGAAGAATATTTGTTTCTTTCACTGACAGTTGTCGTTGTTCCATGTAAAAATGGAACCTGATTTACACAAGTGAAAACAAAATCAACCATCAAATGCATATAATTTGACTCTACCTATATGAAAACTGACCTCCATTATTTTTTTTTCTGTCCAAGTAAACACAGATCAGTTGGTGTAGAATCCCTGCAATCATAACTATAGTGATCATATAGAAATGATATATACATTCTCATTTTTATTCTGAAGAATTTTAAGATATTTTACAAACCACACTTAAAAAAAAAAAAAAAAATCATTGAAAAACATGAAAGAAAGTTACACTTTCTTAAGTGTGACATCAAAGATGATGCTGTGCTTCATGTGTTCTCCAAAATCATAGTCACAAAGTAACCTCCATGTCTTAGAGGAAGAGGTCATGCAGAGGAAGAGTACTTTACTTCTTCCAGTTTATTCAAGTGCCATATGAACCCTGTTTATAAGCCTTGTATTTTCCTTGTGATATGACTTGGTGTTCTTTCTCTCCTTTTCATATACTCACTTATTTATTATATCCACACACCCTTGCTTTAGCCCTGGTGTGGTGACTCCTCCAAATCAATCATCTGGGCACGCTGTCTACCTCCCACCAGCACCTACAGCCATCGCGTGGTCAGCTCCAGGATTTCTATAAAGCCACACACCTAGGCAGCAAATATCTCCTGGACCAGGCAGAAGGTGATATTGGGAGAGGCACCCAGCTCTTGAGGGTTACAGTGATCACAGATGCCTCCCATGTGGGGACGAGGTGCCAGGCGGGAGTTCATCCAGCTCGCAACTCAGACCCAGCCATGGAGCAGGGATGACAACTGTGTCATGCTGGTCAGGCAGTCTGTGAATGAGAGGTCACATCAGTAGATTTTAATTTGTTGCCTGATAGCAAATGCACTTGAATATCCAAATTACTGGTTTTGCTACGAATATGCTCAATGTGTGTTTATGTTGTATTCTCTGTTGTTATATACAGAGTTCAAGCAAGATCTTTGTAAGTATTGTCTTCCTGCTATGATCACTACCATAAAGAGCACAGTAGACACAGAGTACTGCAAAAGATTTTAAGGACAACCATCCTTAGTTAAATTTCCTCAGTACTAATATTGAGGTGTATGAAGCATATGGGCATACCTAAAACACGATCATATGAGAAAAAACCTACTTTACCTCACATTTGTTGTTGTTGTTATTGTAAACCAATGAATGTTTATGAATGATTGCTTTTGGTGTATATTTATTACTTAGTTATATTGGAGAATATAGGGGAAGAAGTAGAAAGAACTACCAAAAAAAGTTTTGAAGAGAATTGTTGCCCTATGACTTGCATATTTTTTCTATGACCAAAATAACTCTGTATCATCAAGCAGGCTCTGCATCTCTAATTGACATTAATAAGTGACATTAGTCAGACTATGTTGCTTTTATGGATTTATACAGACACATGTAACAAAATTTCTACCAAGCACTTAGAAATGTGGGCCACTTTACGTTAATGTAACATCCATGCAGACATGCCAGCCTTGGATATGTATATATATAAAAAAATAATGTTAAAAATGAAGTGTAACTGTCAAATATTAAAATGCCATAATAGGATAATCTCAAACTTCCTTCCCCTTTTCCATTACCAAAACCTAAATCTCAGAAATTCACAGTAAGAAGTATCAATAGTGACATTTCTTTCAGTGAGGAGAAACATTTCTTATTTCTTATTACCAAAATTTGTAGCTTTAGCTCATTTTGAAAGAAAAAACAAAGTAACAGAGAAGAGCAAAACAGGAATAAATACAGGATCCTGCAATGAGGTTTGACAATACCAAGTGTTCACTATGGTGAACAGGGCTATGGCAGTACAGATGATGCTCCTGTAATAGCAAATTAAAGGTACACACAGCAGGGAAGGAGAAGTAATATTTGAGATCTACTGTCCAAATGATTATAAATTCCAAGCTCTTTGCACTCTAGGACAGTAATTGTTAATATTAAAGTAAAGTAACTATGAATACTTGCCAGATCACTTAATTTGTGTACCTCTGTAATCTTAATTACAATCTCAGGAAGCATATCACCTTTTGTACAGGCAGAATGTTCTTTGAATAAAGAATAAAAGAAATCAGATCTATAGGAACTATCTCTTGGTGTCATCTAGTGGTTACATTCCCATACTGCAAAAAGAAAATTGTGTGTGGACTTATTTATTTAAATACACACACCCACAGGCACACACACACATATAAAGTATGTTTGTTTCTGACTGAGTGGAGTAAAGGGAGCTGCCATTTTTAGCAGACAAGGCAAGGTTAGCCTTTCTCTGTTCTTCACCCTGGCCTTTTTGCTGTGTCTTCTTATGAGGTCAAGTCACATTGACAGAGAGCTCAGTTAACACACACTGGTGTGAAGGTGCTGTCTGCTGCCCCATTTAGGCTGCATGACTGAGCGACTGGGTATTGTGAAAGGACATCCTCTGCCGACAGACAAGGTATTTCCTTATGGCTGACTGAGTCACACTCAGGGGATGCTGACAGATTGAAATGACATGCTACCAATCTGATTGACCATGGCACTAGAGAAAGACTCAGAACAAAAAAGAAGCATCCCTCAACCCTCTCACCAGCTCTCTCTTCTTCTCCCTGTACTGTCCTGAGAAGGTGACAATCTTGGCTAACGCCAGGACAGGTGGCACTGCAAGACACACTTAGATATAGAAGTGACACTGAAGTGTCATTTAAAAAAATAAATAAATAAATAAAGGAAAAGAAAAACAATATTTTTAAATATATTATTATATATGTATATATATTGTATGCAGTTGGAAAAGGCAATAAACCTCTGCTTAGAACGATAATGGACTAAAACCCACAAATTTTGCCAGAGACACCAGTCAGGCATACACATGATGTACGTACTTAGAAGTCCTTTATCAGGAAGAATACCCATTGTAAGGCCCCACTTGGAGTACTGCATCCAGGTCAGGCCCCCCAGCAGAGGGACATAGCTTTGTTAAAGCAGATCCAGAGAAGGGCCTTGAGGATGACTGGGGGGCTGAAGCACCTCTCCTATGAAGACAGGCTGAGAGAACTGAGGTTGTTCAGCCTGAAGAAAGAAGGCTTTGGGGAGACCTTACTGCAGCCTTTCAGTACTTAAAGGGGGATTGTAAAAAAATGGAGAACAACTTTTTTTTTTCAGTCAGATAGGACTGAGTAAGTAATAGGACAAGATGGTTTAAAAATAAAAGGGAGGAGATTTATATTAGTGGTTAGGAGGAAATTCTTCACTCAGAGTTGTAGTGGGTTTACGTGGCAAGGTTTTGGTAGCAGGGGGGCCATAGGGGTGGCTTCTGTGAGAAGGATCTAGAAGCTGCCCCATGTTTGGTAAGGGCCCCACTGCTGACCAGAGCTGAGCCAATTAGCGATGTTGTTTTGCGCCTCTGTGAGATCATATTTAAGACAGGGAAAAAACCGCTGCGCCACTCAGCAGCTGGGAGGGTGAGAGGAGTGAGAAACAGCCTTGCAGGTGCCAAGGTCAGTGAAGAAGGAGGGGGAGAGGTGCTCCAGGCGCCGGAGCAGAAGTCCCCTGTGGCCTGTGGTGAGGACCATGGTGAAGCAGGATGTCCCCCTGCAGCCCATGGAGTACCACGGTGGAGCAGGGTTCCACGCTGCAGCCCGTGGAGGAGATCACGGTGGAGCCTGTGCCCCAAAGGAGACTGCAGCCTGTGGAAGACCCCTGCCGGAGCAGATTCCGGGCCGGACCTGCAGCCCGTGGAGAGGAGACCACGCAGGAGCAGGTGACCCGACAGGAGCTGCTGCCCGTGGGGGACCCAGGTTGGAGCAGTTTGTTCCAAAGGGATGGACCCTGTGGTACGGACCCATATATGGAGCAGTTCTTGAAGAGCTGCTGCCTGTGGGCAGCCCACGCTGGATCAGTTCAGCAAGGACGGCATCCCGTGGGTGGGACCCCACAGCACAGGGGACAAGAGTGACCGAGAAGGAGCGGCAGAGAAGAAGTGCTGTAGACTGACCATAACCCCCATTCCCCCGTTCCCCTGTGCCGCTCGGGGGGAGGAGGTGGAAGAGGGTGGATGGGGGGGAAGGTGCTTTTGGTTTCTTTCCTTTGTTTCTCACTTCTCTAGCTTGTTAGTAATAAGCAATAAATCTTACTTTCTCTCTATGTTGAGTCTGTTTTGCCCATCACGATAATTATTACGCGATCTCCTAGTCTTTATCTCAACCCTTGAGCCCCTTTCATCATATTTTTTCCTCGCTCCTCTTTGAGGAGGGGGAGTGAGAGAGCGGTTGTGGTGGAACTCGGCTGCCCACCCAAGTAAAACCACCACAAGAGGGTGGTGAGGTACTGGAGCAGGTTGCCCAGAGAAGCTGTGGATTCCCCATCCCTGGAGGTATTCAAGACCAAGTTGGATGAGGCTCTGGGCAACCTGATCTAGTGGGAGGCATCCCTGCCCATGGCAGGGATGGTTGGAACTGGATGATCTTTAAGGACCCTTCCAACCTAAGTCATTCTGTTTCTATGATTATGCCAGTGAGTTTTCTGTGTGTCTTATGACAAGTTGTTTTGCCACATGAAAGGGAGATGTGTAGCCCTAAAAAGCTGTGATTCCAAAGAAGGAGGTTTCATCACTGAGTTGGTAAACTCTTTATTTCCTTTCTAAGCCAAGATTTCCAAAGTTCACACTGATAATAAGTGTTCAGATATTCAGAAAAGTTTTGGTTGCAGTGTTATCCACTGATTTTTGGTAGGGCTTACTGAGTGTTCAGGGTCTAGAACAGTATTTTTAATAGTGATGATATCTACTTTTTATTGCTTCCTAACAATTTCATTAGTGCTTTACTCATCTGTTTATGAATCTACATATGGGCTCTGTCACCCATACTTCAAAGTATTGATCCAAGTTGAGTATAATATTCAACAACACAAGAGTGCCTAAAAGTGCTCCAAAAACCACCACTAACAAAAATAAACAAATTTTGAAAGTAATTTTCAAAACTGAGTCTGACAATGAAAAACAGAGATATAAAAATAAGAGTTTGTTCTCAATTATGTAAAATCTATTTCCAGAATCAACAGAATCCATTCTTTGACAAGTTACACACAAAACCATATTCCTGGTCTCTGACTCTTACCAAAGGTAAAAGGAGTAAGTACCAAAGGATTTCCAGCACTGGAGATTTTTGTTGTGAGGAACATGAAAGATTCAACACTGATAAGGACTTGACTTTGTCTACCTCTGAAAGAGCCCCATAGCCAGGACTAGGAATGAATGAAAAAGAGAGAAATAGCCAGCAAAGTTTAGCTCCAGCAGGCAAATAGACTAGGGCACCACTAACAACTAGCAAAAACCAAAGCAGTGTAGAAAAACATCCAAGTGATGGAGATCCATTTAGTCTCCTCCAAAGGTCACTCCAGGTCTGTTCATCGAATTTTGGAGTCTAATACTCATTAGACTACATGGACCTATGTTATGAATTGGTATAGCCATACTGGTGTTTTTGTCTTTAAAATTAGCATTTCACAAGCTCATAAGATGCCCTGTTGCATACTGGAGCTCACTTGCATTACACATGACACATACATCCAGCATTCAGAGACTTTTAAAAAATTCAGCCCCAACTGCTTTTACATTCTAAACCTGATTAGAAATAACTCATTCAGATGGATGTTATGCAAGGGCACTAAAATATTTACTGCTTTGTGTAAAAATAACTGCTCTGAATACAGAATTTTGATGGTAGGTAGAGAGTGAATCTATCCAGATAAGCCACTAAAGAAACTATTAAAAGAATAAGACAAACTATACAATCATGTATGCTCTATTAGGCTGAGTGAAATGCATCAGTAAGGAAATTTTTAATCTTGTTAAGATTCCTTATAAATCATCACTAAGATCTTGACTACAGCCAGGCATTTAAGCAAGGGCTTGTTTTTATGCACGAGTAAACCATGAGAGCCAATGTGTTTTTATATGTGCTTAAAGAGAAGCGTATGCATCCTGTTTTGTTTGTTTGTTTATTTGTTTGTTTGTTTCCCTTTTCTGGATTGTAACACCACTGGGTAAATCTGTTCTTGAACAATATAAAAAGATAACTCTTCAATATTATCAGAATGGGCCAGCTTTTAAGTCTTAATTCTCCATATGTTTATGATATCACTGAAGTTATATTTGCTGTTTACATCAAATTAAAATGGCTAAAGAAGTTTCCTGCAGCGAGGCTATGACAAGCATTCAGGGAGCACTGAACATGGGGACACTGATCTAGACTCTCATTATGCTTTTTGTACAACTCAGCTGTATTTTAACTTCTGTATCATAGAATGGCTTTGGGTAGAAGGGACCTTAAAGACCATCTAGTTCCAAACTCCTGCCATGGGTAGGGACACCTTCCTCTAGATCATGTTGCTCAGGGCCTTATCCAACCTGGTCTTGAACACCTCCAGGGATCTACAGCTTCTCTGGGCAACCTGTTCCAGCACCTCACCACCCTCTAACTGAAGAGTTTCCTCCTAACATCTAATCTAAATCTCCCCCCTTTTAGTTTAAAACCTTTATTCCTTGTCCTATCATTATCTACCTGGGTATATGTATTGTAACTCTATATAGTACAATTAAGCTTACTTTAGATTTAAAAATATTTAATGGAACATTTATAATAGATGTAAATAGATTTACAATAGAACACATATCTCTAACCCTACTTACTGTTCTAAGCTGCACAGTAAGTCTGTTGTTATTGCTATATTTATTAATATTTATTTTTGTTAATGTAACTTCACTATTGGCATCTTAGTGGAATTTGACTGTGAAAGCAATCCTTAAGATACAACTGTGAAGTCCAATTTGCAATGTTAATTTTTTAAAAGATTTCCAAAGAAATAAGGCAAGAGCAGCAGGATCAAGATCTTGATTTGGCTTACCTTTTCTACTACACCTCCACCATCACAGCACAATCAATGTTCTGTGATGGTGGAGGTGTAGTAGAAAGTTTCATTTAGTTTAAATGCAGTTAGAGTTGTTCATTTAGAATGGATAGTCTGAAAGTAGGAGAAACAACCCAGTTTACATATGTCTAGACCTGAGTCAGAATTATACCAACACTCAGGGAAATCTGAGTTAACAGGCATTGGGAAGACAGGATGTGAAAAAGGGAAAGTGGGGAAAAAGGAAGTCATTTTAAAGGAAAAAAAAAATATTAAAGAAAAATTCTTTTACACTGAGGACATTTTTCATCACAAAATGACAGTTGCACAGTCACATTAAATACATACATAAATTGGTTATTACTATTCATTGACAGTAAAGTATTCTCTGTCAGAAAAAAAAAAAAGTATTATACGAGAAATGAAGACACAATCTGCTATGAATATTTTACCTTTCTTTAATTCAAGCCTGCTTTCATAACTGAAATGTACAAAACTTAAAGCCAATAATTTTTCTGTTTACAGATTTACAAGTAATTAAACTATATGTAAACAGTTCCAAGATATAGTAGAATATTTTCTGATTTGCACATACCAGTATTTTTTTTTTCCTGTGTGCCTGCAAACGGATTTTATCTCCTAGATTGCCATGAGAACACATGATTTGGTCACCAACTTACATTTGTATGATGTGAAATGCTGTGTTTTATGTTGACAGACTTGAAGTTACAGTCTGAATCAAATTTCTGTAAAGAAATGCTACTCAGAAAAATCTGCAAATATACCTTTGCACTTTCTTTAAGAAGCAGAATGCATTTCTCCTAAGTGAAGCTTGAAGCTTTCTAATCTTAGTATGTGTTTTAGAAAATTCGCCAAAAATGCTTTGTTTTTATTAATATCAAGACTTGCAAAGTGGATAATATATAACAACTAACTCTGCCATTATTTTTATCTGATCATGCTGAATTCCTCCTAAGACCCAGCAATGCCAACAGCAAGTACAGTAAATTTTATTGTACTGTCTGAGTTGAAGAATTCTATTTATTATTCTACTTTCATTGCTGCTCCACTATTTTCTTCTGCTCTTTAATGTACCAGTTCCAGCAGGGCTGTTTTACTGCACTTCCCAAATAGAAAATTAGGTTAGAGGAACTCTACTTCTTTCCCAAGGTAAATTACATTAAGTGCTGACCTGGAGACAATTTGATATAATAAGAATACTTTTGTAACTTTTTCCCCATGTAGCCATAACCTGATTTTTCTCTAAACACAGAGAAACCAAGGTTATAACTCAGAAACTGATTTTTTTTTTTTTTTTTTTTTTTTTTTTTTTTTTTTTCTTCAAATACAATATTACTATGTAGAGCTAGCAAAAAGCTGTATATTGCCTACATTGTCTCTTGAAGTTTGGCACCCCTTTCTGTGAATAATCTTATTGGGAAAAAATAAAAGGAGAAATATTATTTCCTATTTTAGAAATGAAAGTAAATACTATGGGAAATCTCATCATAAATGAGATGGGGAAAAAGGACTGTAAGGTCTGAATCAAAGCAACTAAGACAGGTGCTGGGTTAGGGGCTTTATATGATACTTTGAGGAGATCAGCTACCTCCCTGAACTACTAGAAACACTATACTAGAAACAGAGTGCTGAAAGTCTTAAAATGTTTAATATGCTCACAAAAAAAAAAAAACTTTATGGAGTAAGTGGTGCAAAGTTATAAAGAGCAAAATTCAGGACATCTGTGGATATACAGGAAATTCTTCAGAAGCAGTATTGCATGTTTCCCTTTATTTTTTAATTCAAGTTTTGTAATTCATAACTAATGCCAGAAGAAATTTTAGGTTAAAAAAATAAAGGATTAACCCATTTGGTATCTTCTCATGGGATAACAATATTGGCTGTATTATCATTATTGCATGATTACTTATTAGCTTTGTGTCTATGAAGAAAAGAATATAAAAATTCTATCTTTATAAATGATTTAGTATGGCTCTTGTTTTCCATGCTGAAGACAATCCTTTCTGGTCTATGAACACAGCACTTAAATGGTGTTTTCTGATGTTTTGTTTTGTTTTTATTTATTATTTTATTTTATTTTATTTTATTTTATTTTATTTTATTTTATTTTATTTTATTTTATTTCATTTTTTCCTCTTGTTCCTTATGTCTTTGTTTTTGTAATTCTTCCTTTTGGCATGCTCCCTAACGTGTATGTACTTGAAGAAAGAGATACACACTTTTTATTTTGACATGAAGGCTTTTTCAACAAATCAACTGATTCCATTCAGACTGCACTTGAGACAGACTCAAATCTGCAAGGGATGGGCCTGCAACTGCTTCTCCAGCTATATTCAGACCTATAGAATGTCTCTACTTGATTTGCAGGTCCTTATGTTCAAACATTTAAAAAATCTTTTCTGATAACAGTATAAAGATCGTTAATTGAAAACACTTTTATTTTTTTAAGGTTTTGCAGTAAATAAATAAGTTATTTTCTAATAGTTTTCCAGAAATGTTGATTATAATCACTACCACTAGTTCCAAATTCAGCTGAAAATAAATCAGTCATTTTTTCCCCAATCTCTCTCTCTTTTTTTTTTTTTTTTTTTTTTCCTTCTTCAGCTTATTATATAACATTTCTGAAGGTATGCAAAATGGAAAATTGTGGATATGATTTAATATTCAATTTGAAAGAAAGAGATTAAGAGTGCATCCTTAGCATCTCCATTTGTTTTGTCCTCAGCTCCTGTTTGTTTTAGTAATGTCTAAAGCCTAACCAGTCTTGGAGAAAAAGGCTTGTTATACAAAAATCAATTAACCCCCAAAATACAGGTGTCT
>CM021797.1:16576146-16586399 GCA_011076525.1 Nettapus auritus
TTTTTTTTTTTTTTTTTTTTTTTTTTTTTTTTTTTTTTTTTCAAACTGTCACCCACGGTAGTGCAGTAGTGCAGGGAGTGCAGTAGTCCAGGAGAGTCACAGATGCAGACTATTTGATCAGCGTAAGATAATCTGCTCCTTTAAGAATTTGAAAAGTTAGCTCATACCCATAGTAAAAACCGTGGATGAATGTTGCAGATCCTGACTTTAGGCACCTCTCTTTTCAGGACACTGAGATCCCTGTAGAACAGTTACTGACACCTGTGGAAAACAAACATAGTGCACAGATAAATGTCGTCAGTACACCCATGTCAACAGGGATGGTCTCATCACCTCTCCAAGTCTAGATCATGAAGTGAAACAAAAACATGATGAGTCCCTTTAAGATGTTCATAGATTTGACTCATGAGGATGACAGATATTTATACATCACTGTTCTCTAAGTTAATCTTTGTAATATATTATTAATACTTGAAATATATATACTTCACATACTTTCACTTTTCCTACAGTGTCAACTTTCTTTAAAACCAAAGTCAGTTCAAAAAACATAAGAAATGGAAAACAGGCTTATACATACTATGTGCAAACTCACAGTACACTGAGAAGTAGCAACTTATATATATATTTTTTTCTTTAAGGATACTAATTGAAACTTTAACACTTGCTGATAAATATGTATTAAGAGAATAAATTACTAAGGAAATGTTCTTTGGATTCATTCCCTTTATATTGTTACTAAAACAGATGACATAATATTGCAAAATACACTTGACCCAAATATCTGAAACCCTTATCTTTATAGTGGTCTGTTCAAAAAGAAGAGTTTGTGTGTGGGTCGTTATCTTCTAGGATCAAAGTACATGACATTCGATCCATGGGGAGTGTGATAGCCAAAAACAATTCAGTTACAGTTGGCAGATTTTATGAAGTAGCTCTCTTTAGAAGATCTACACCTCTGCTAAACAGGAAAAAAATATATATATAAATAAATAAATAAGCCTTCTGTCCTTGTCTTTGACTAATCTGTTGTCACTATAACAAGTGTGAAATCTCTAAATATATGCACATCTACTACAAGCAAACAAGCTGTCCAGAATCTAATTAGACAAAAATCTGCCCATCTGTTCTGCATTATCATGGGGCTTGCTCACATGCATGTTGTCTCATTACTAAAAGGCAGAGAGGTAAATTGAATTGAGCTGGACTTCCTCTTAAAGTGGGATCAGGACATGAAGTCAGTCCCTTGCTGTGAACCAACAAAGCGCCACTGGGAGAAAGTGGGATGAGAGAAGTTTCTTGTTTCTAAAGCCACATGGCCAATGCTTACTATGAGGCTTAAGGGGGTGTTACTACCATTGTTGTGCACAATACAGCACACACTACAACCATATAAACCTTGTTTTCAATGAAAATTGTTTGTTTTTTGTTCTTAGTCTCCAGTGTCTCATATCTTTTTATTACTATTTGCCTGCCATGATATGCTGTATTTCAAATTTACAGCTTGTTTAGTGGGAGGCAGGAAAGTTTAATTGAAGCAAACTTTATTTGTAAAAAATAAGAAAAATGTCTATTTTTAATCTTTATTAAAATAAAATAATTACACATTAATTAATTTAAAATTAATTATACATTAGCAACTTAATCAGGTTTTTGAAAATGTTACTCAAGGATACATGCTTTTGAGAATCATTTCACATGAAAGTATGAAATTTTATATGAGCATAGTAACTTGCATAGTTTCTAAGCGCTTATTAATACCTAGCACTTACAAACATTTATATATTTCTCCCACCTTGCAACAGTGGTGAAAAACTCTCTGTTGTCTCTGAGAATAAGTTTCTGTAGTGCAATGTTATTTCACATGAAACAAATAAATTTTATTTATAGTTGTGAATGCTATAAATGAACAAATATTTTGTGAAAGCTGGTCAGTTCTGAATATTAAGCAGGTTAAGTACAAGATCAGTGCAGATATGCATTCAAAGAAAATGAAAAACTGGGATATATTTCTACCTTTTAAACAGTTCTCATTAGCAGAGCATTTGAGTGCATCATGAATTATGGTTTGCTAATCCTCCTTAGTTAGCCTGAAGAGTGTAGGACGTGGGTGCTAGATCATCCCCAGGAGCAAGATGAACTCCCTTCTTTCTTCCTGTTCCTTCACTCCCTGGAGTCTGTCTCATCTGCTTTCTTCAAACTACATGACTTTTCATTGATCGGATGCAGTAAATCAAAAGAAATTGAGAGTGGATATACATGGGACACTACAGAGTTTATTTGGATAATTTTTATGCTAATGGTAGGCAGACAAACCTGGATACAGGGAAGGATATATAACATTTTCTTGGGAAACAGAAGGGAGACTGTAACTGAAATAACTGAAATGACTGGGTCCTCCTATGCAGGCATCTTTGATTCTTCTGCTGGGAAAGTAGTTTTCCATTGGAATTATATGCCCTGATCCACTCTGAAAGTGTATTGGCCAGGGTAGGAAATTTCTTATACAGCGCCAATTTAATGCAAATGGAGAAACTGACCTGGAAAATAGGACCAGAAAAAAAGCTTACAAAGAACCACAAGAATTTTTTTGCTTTCAGGTAAGCTCAGAAGAGCTGGTGTCTCTTATAGGAATACATTCAGTTGAGCAAGCAAATTAAAACTATTGAACAAAACAAATAAGAATTTTGATGCATTTAATTTCTTTGAAATATAGAGAGTCCATAAAAGTTCAGAGAATACAGTAAAATTGTGCCTCTAAGGAAAGCAGTTTTTAAAGTGTAGAAAGTAAAAGATTTGAAAATACTAATAAATTCCCATGCCAGGATTAAGTTCAGGTTTGGATCTATGTTTTCTCCTTTCCTGTGAAAATTTTTACCTAGGCTGTGCATAATCTACAATCATCTGCCAGGATTTCATAGACAGTGCTGTGCTATGTCTGTCCAAAGCAGCTCAGTGGTAACTGCATTAATCCTGTACATTTCAGAGAAATGGAATGTGAGAAAATAAGAGAGTCGTGTTCAGAAACTATGATCTAACTAAGGGCTAGAACAAAGAACGAAGGGAAAAGAAATGTAAGGAAGATCAAAGAGAGAGTGAGAAAAGTTAAAAAGAAAAGAGAATTGACCTGCATAGGGGTATAAATGGAGCCAAAAAAAAAAAAAAAAAAAAAAAAAAAAAAAAGAATTCAGACAGAGACCTAAGTTTTATCCTAGGAAAAATCCAGCTTTAAGATGGTCTTCATGATCCATTTAACCACATATCATATGGGAAATTCTAGCAACAGTTTGGGATATTCTCTTGTGGATTTATTTGTGTATATCTATATTAGACCTATACTGAGAGTGTCTCTGATAAGAGGTGACATGGAATAAAAAATTCATTGTTAAAGATGACTGCAAAAATAGGTGCTGTTGTCTCTCTCTTCAGATTTTTTTTTTTTTTTTTTTTTTTTTTTTTTAATACTCTTCCTAACAAATATATTTGGCACAGTTTTTCCACTCTGATCTAAATTTTAGTATTTTATATCAAAATCTGCTGTGCAATACTGGTATTCATCTCACATACATACTCTAAATATAATATTTCTTCATAATTATTTAATAAATACTTGCTTTTTCAGTTTTAACAGTCCCCTTTTGATTCTTAGAGTCTAAAGAGAATAAAGGTCTCATAAAACCCTGAACTATGTGTTCAGTATTTCTAAGTTGACATGATACTGCACCTAACTATACTTTTTTTTTTTTTTTTTTTTTTCTGTCTCCTATATGGAACATATTTCTTATGCTTGTGCTGCAAGAATAATTAAAGAAAAATAATATTTTCCTTTTTAAGCATCTTATTATTTTGTCTTTATTCATACAGGTAGAATGTGAGAGAAGTCTACAGATTTCCCATAAATGATCGCTTGCCCCCCCAATATAAAAGTATATGTATGTATATATATATTTTTCCTTATGAAAATATCCATTGATATATTGAAATAGCAGGGAAGGGGAAAAAAAAGCCCATAATGCTTCATTAGTTAATTGTGCAGAGTACAGCTCTTTAGGGGTAAACAAGTGAAGGACATTTGCTGAATGGTCTATGCCCATCATGCATATTATGGTGTAATGGTGTTAGTAATGGTGGGAGGCTCCCAGAGAGTCATCTGTCAAATTAGCACACTGAATTATTTATTGCCTCAGAATAAAATTGTGGAAGGAAGCAGCTGAGACCCATGCATAAGAAAATACAAAATAAAGAAACATTCCCTCTCCAAAATAACAAGTACAACTTCTTTGCAGTTCAGTAATATCACTGGTATTTGTAAACATACACAATATATAAATAATATGTGTGTGTAAAGATATTGAGATCTGCATATGGCTTCTAATAAACAGTAAATAATATACATATATATATACATTATATCTCTATACATATAATGAAAAGACATGAAAATATATTTGCAATTAGAACAGTGATAATTTTCATGTATACAAGTACAACAGTGATTGTACTATTTATACTATGTATTTCATACATTACTTAGGAAATTTAAAATTTATAGTGCAAATAGTATAAGTTATATATCTGTACTATATACAATTAATATTTATAAAATGAAAGTGTATAAATGCAATAAGTAGTGTAGTTCAGCTGGAATCACTTATTAATTCTTTGCAAATAATGGCATGTAGGTTTTCAATAAATATGAAGTGTTAAAACTAATTCATAAAATCATTAAATAATTTCTGTAATTACTGCAATTCATAACTGCAACCATATTTAGAGATTATGAAGGCATATAAGACTTAGCAGTTGCATTATGATAAAAAAAGTCACTGCTGGAGTTCCCCACTGCTAATGACTTAAAATCAATCTTTATTACTCAATATCTCTTTTTCATGCTTTTCTGTCTTTATCCACACTAAGTCATTAAGGTTACAGTAACTTAACAACACTTCTGATGACAAATCTCTTCTGTGAATGAATCTTCATCCCTAGATGCTTTTTACTGCAGCCATGTGCCCAGTATCTTAGTCACCAGGTTTACTGTACATATCCTTCTCTCAAAGTTGTTTGAGATTTTAGTGATGTCTGTCACAATAGGAAGATACATGCTAAGAGTTATCAATCACCTGTTGAAGGTTATTTTAGTCTTTGTATTAATTATCCTGTTGTCCAAACGATTCATAAAATGCATTGAAGATAATTTTCTGACACAGGTGGTGGAGGAGCCGACAAGGCAGGGGATGCTTTTGGACCTTATCCTTACCAACAGAGATGGGCTTGTTAGGGATATGAAGGCTGGGGGCAGCTTGGGATGCAGCAACCATGAGATGGTGAAGTTCCAGATGGAACTTTGTGGAAGAAGTAAGGCTAAAAGCAGGATTGCTACCCTGGACTTTTGGAAAGTCAACCTCTTCCAGGATCTGCTTTGGGGTATGTTATGGGTTAGGTTGCTAGAAGGCAAGGGTGCTTGTGAGAGCTGGGCTACATTTAAGCAGCACTTCCTCCATGCTCAGGATCGGTGCATCCCGAAGAATAGGAAACTGGGGAAGGGGGGCAGGAAACCTGCGTGGATGAGCAAGGAGCTCATCGATAAAATCAAAAGGAAGAGGAAGGTCTATGAAATGTGGAAAAAGGGCCTGTCCTCTTGGGAGGAGTATAGACATGTTGTCAGGGCCTGCAGGGACGCAATGAGGAAGGCTAAAGTCCACCTAGAGATGAGGCTTGCTAAAGAGATAAAGGATAAGAAGGGTTTTTTCAAGTATGTAAACAGTAAAAGGAAGACAAGGGATAATGTGAGTCCTTTGCTGAGCAAAGAGGGTGTCCTAGTACTAGGAGACACCGAGAAGGCGGAGATACTGAATGCTTTCTTTGCTACAGTCTTTGCTTCAAGGTCTCTCCCCCAGGACTCCTCACCCCTGGCAAGAGGACAAAGGGTCTGGGAAATGGAGAGCTCCCCCCTGTTTGACGAGAGAGTGGTTTGGGAGCGTCTGAGTGGAATCAACACACGCAAATCCCTGGGAGTTTTGCACCAGATGGGATGCATCTGCATGTGCTAAGGGAGCTGGCAGAGGTGATTGCTGAACCGCTCTCTATCATCTTTGAAAGGTCCTGGAAAACAGGAGAGGTGCCTGAAGACTGGAGGATAGCCAATGTCACTCCAGTCTTCAAGAAGGGCAAGAAGGAGGATCCAGGAAACTACAGGCCAGTCAGTCTCACCTCTGTCCCTGGAAAGGTGTTGGAACAGCTTGTTCTGGATGCCATCTCCAAGCACTTGGAAGAGAAGAATGTTATGAGGAGTAGCCAGCATGGATTCACCAAGAGGAAGTAGTGCTCGACCAACCTCCTTGCCTTCTATGATGGCATCACCAGCTGAGTAGATGGGGGGAGAGCGGTGGATGTCATCTACCCTGACTTTAGCAAGGCGTTTAATACTGTCTCCCATGACATCCTGCTAGCAAAACTGAGAAAGTGTGGGATAGAGGAAATGAGAGTAAGGTGGGTTGAGAACTGGCTGACTGGCCTAGCTCAGAGGGTGGTGATCAGCTGAGCAGAATCTGGCTGGAAGCCTGTGACTAGCAGTGTTCCCCATGGGTCTGTACTGGGTCTGGTCTTGTTCAACATCTTCACCGACAACCTTGATGAGGGAATAGTGTCTGCTCTCAGCAAGTATGCCAATGGTACAAAGCTGGGAGGAGCGACTGACACACCAGAAGGCTGTGCTTCCATTCAGCGAGACCTGGACCGGCTGGAGAGACGGGCAGGAAGAAACCAAATGAGGTTTAACAAGAGCAAGCATAGAGTTCTGCACCTGGGAAGGAACAACTGGAAGTATCAGTACAGGCTGGGGAACAACCTGCTGGAGAGGAGCTCTGAGGAGAAGGACCTGGGGGTTCTGGTGGACAACAGGTTGACCACGAGCCAGCAGTGTGCCCTGGTGGCCAAGAGGGCCAATGGGATCCTGGCGTGCATTAAAAGGAGCGTGGCCAGCAGGTCAAGAGAGGTGATCCTCCCCCTGTACTCTGCCATGCTCAGGCCTCACCTGGAGTACTGTGTCCAGTTCTGGGCTCCCTGTAAAAAAAGGCAGGGATCTCCTGGAAAGAGTCCAGTAGAGGGACACAAAGATGATACAGGGTTTGGAGTATCTTCTCTATGAAGAAAGGCTGAGAGACCTGGGTCTGTTCAGCCTGGAGAAGATTGAGAGGGGATCTCATCAATGTGTATAAATATCTGAGGGGTGGGAGACAGAGGGATTTGGCCAACCTCTTTTCAGTGGTTTGTGCGGACAGGGCAAGGGGTAATGGCCACAAAATATAGCACAGGAAGTTCCGCACCAACATGCGAAAGAACTTCTTCACAGTGAGGGTGACGGCACACTGGAACAGGCTGCCCAAGGAGGTTGTGGAGTCTTCTTCTCTGGAGATATTCAAGGCCCGTCTGAACATCTACCTCGGCAATGTGCTCTGGTGAACCTGCTCTGGCAGGGGGTTTAGACCCAATTATCTTTTGAGGTCCTTCCAACCCCTACAGTTCTGTGATTCTGTGATCTTGCTTGATACTTTTCTGCAAGGTACTGAGCATTCCTATGAATTATTTCATCATGAATTTCAATGGGGTCAGTCTCCAAGAATACAACTAAACATGTTAATGTACAGTCAGCTTCATTAAAAAAACAAAAAAAAAAAAAAACAAAAAAAAACAGAGCCCCTAAGAGACCTTTTTTAAATAATGTTGGTAGCTACAGATTTGTGTTGCAGACATTTTGCACATAGGTCTTAGGAAGACAATATTCCCCTCCAAATACATTGACTTGATCTCTTAATATCCTAATTATAAAACTAACCTCCCCATCTTCAGTTAATTCAGAGAACCTCAGTAAATGTCTTTCTGCAGTGTCAGATATTCATTGGTCTACTCTACAGGTTTGCTTTCCAGTTATGATATAGAGATGAAAATGGGATTTTGGATAAGAAATGGCTTTCTTATAGGGCACTAATAAAATATTCTTTAGCATGTTATAGAAATGATTATGGCTTGACTGATATCTTTGAAGTTTTCTGTAGCTTGTTGTCCAAAGACAAAAGAAGTGTCTGGGGAAAGCAGGATTTTCCTTAATGCTTCATAGTTTTTATCTATGTTATGGAGAAAAGTTTTAAGGACCAAGACAAATAACCAATAATACACATGAGCTAGCACATGAATACATACAGAATTACAACTTCAAACAAAGATGAATTCTATATTTGAATCCATCTGTGTATATTTGTATATTGTATAATGTATATTTGAATCCACATAAAATTGATGTTACTCACTTTCCAAATACTTATGTAATTTTGTTTGTTTTTATTGCAACATTAACTTAAAGAGCTCAGTATTTCTTGTGCTATATAGCATTTAATCTCTCTAGCCATGATATTTCAAAGCTTCCACAAACCCTTTCCTGAATGGCAGTGGCTATACTCTTCAGAGCACTGGGCACTAGGAGAGGAAGAACCAAAACCTGCAAGAGGAAAACAACCTCTCAACATACCCAATATTACCAATATTAGAAATATCCCTTGCCATGAATCGCATGTGAAAAGACTTTATTAAAGGAAACATTTATGTTGGCAAATGTCTGCAAGCCAACAATGATGTTAATATTGATGGTCATACATATTGTCATTTGTGGAAAGTTTTTCTGCCTAAATTATATTCTCAGAATGTATCTCTTTAAATCTGTGACTCTTCCCTTTTATTTCCTATCTCTCTTCTTTGACTTTCTTACAGAGGTTTATCTGTGCTTACACACACACAAAGTTCTCTAATGCTACTATTGTTATCTAAATATACATGCTGGTTTCAAAGGTCAGTAAAAGAACATTTTAAAAATGACAGCATAGAGTTGATAAAAAGATTCCAGGAACTAACATTTGTGAAAATCTTGCCATTAGATGTAGGCTTCCATGTATTTTGTTGTTGTTGTTTAACAGTATATGCTTTTTATAAGTAAATTTAACAACACTGACTGGACAAAGAGAAAAAAAAAAAAAAGCTAGTTTTCTGTAAAACATAGGATAATTTTTCCTGCATACTTCACATTTAAATGAGTTGTTTGTTGGATGATTATTCATTTGAATAAACTCTAAAAATGTAGTGTTAGAATGACATCTGAATTTCTGAAGGCCAAAGATCTTTACCTGTCAATCTAAGATTTCATTGTAAATTTTTCTCTGAGAGAATTAAATACCTCTATGTTCACTACCTAGCAATAAAGAACTGAGCAACCTACAAGTCCACATGACAAGCAGACCACCACCTAAGCACTAGAGGATAGGTAATATTTAGCTCTTAAAGTCAATGTAAAGCTTCAAGAAAGGAACCAATTCCCTGAAGCAAAGCCAACATGTAAAACATCATTGCCATTTATTGCCCAGTAAAAAGAAGAATAAAAGAATAGTTTCAATGGCAAAACACCAGCTCTAGCACAACAGCTGATGCAGCGAAGGACAGTTGGCTGTACTTTGATTATCGTCTTGTCAATCAGCCCCCCATAAAGATCTAAGGCAAACGTGCTCTGAAGAAATGTTTATATGTGTTTGCAACAAACAACCTGTGCCTTGTAAACAGCTGACATCTGCTCAGGATCACATGGATGCAGAGTCTATTCTCATTGCGTTCAAAACTATTATTCCAGGAATAAATTTTAAAAAAGGAAGGGAAAAAAAAAAAAAAAAAATCCTTTGTAAAAGAACACCTAAGTCCCTCACTTGCTTACAGGATTATATGCGAACTTTTTGCAAAAGGGAATTCCTGCTTATGTTTTCAGTTATCAGCTGGAACTAGATTTGGAGAGCATAAAGTTATTTAATAATAACCAGTTTTCTAAATGAATTTCATTTTGTTGTCACAAGGACTAGGTTCTGTCAACTTTTCTTTGCCGAATATTACTTTTTTTTTCTTATTTTTTTTATTATTATTATTATTATTTTTTTTTTTTTTCCAGAAGCCTTGCTGGAATCAGTCAAATTTTCCACATACAAGCCTGGATTAATGAATTTTCATAGAGCAGATATGGATCTTGACCTGAGGCAATGGTGTGAATTTGTGTCAACGGAGGTTCATCCTGGATATTAGGGAAAGGTTCTTCACCAAGAGGGTGATCAGGCACAGGGACAGGCTCCCCAGGGCAGTGGTCACAGCACTGACCTGCTGGAATTCAAGAAGCATTTGGACAACACTCTCAGACATCTGGTCTGATTTTGGGTGGTCCTGTG
>CM021797.1:16594074-16614537 GCA_011076525.1 Nettapus auritus
TATACATTTATATATATATATGTATACACATAAATAATTTTAGCAGGGACTGTTTTTTGTTTGTTTTTCTTTTGTTTGTTTGTTTTTTCCTTATTCTATATCAAAGAAAAAATAAATCAAATTCACACAGGAAACAGCACATGTTTTCCAGGTTCTGATTCATACAATCATTCTAGAGAGGTCTAGTAGAGAAGCCATTTTATGCAGCATGTATATAGGTACTACTATAGTTTTGCTTTATTAAGTTCTGTTATTTATAATGAGATTCAGTCTTGAGTCTGAACTGGTGTAGTCTACAAGATGTGGTACTGGGTGCAATTATTATTGCCCATATCTGTACTGACCATCAGCAGTCCACATGGGAAGGTAAGGGGTAGAAAAACACTTCATTATCCTTACAGAGATAAAATAAAAGCCATCCCTACCCCTGGTAAGCACAAGATCTGCTTCCTTACCTGTTCTCTTGGGTATGTACATCCATTAAGTAGTCATTGGATAAAATACAGAAATAGTACTGGCAGAAGAGCTGTGGTCCCTTACCTCACAAGTGAATGCCCTAATCATTGGTCTAGAGCATTACACTTGCTCTTGTGAGCTCTTTCTGGCTGAATAAATCTTGAATTCCTTCTGCACAGTAGTATAACTTCAGCAGGAAGGGTATGCCTGCCTTGCCTCCCAACACAGCTTGTAGCCTGATGACTTTATTAGAAAACAGAACACCTATGGTGTGAAATGGGATTGAATCTCTTTTTAAATAATAATAATAATAATAATAATAATAATAACAATAATTTAATCCATGGAGCAACATATCCAGTTTCTGCTTTGGCTGTACTTTAATTGCAAGTGCCTGATGCAACAATATATAGCAAAGGTGCAAATTCTGCTGGTGGGCTTGTTTGCTAAAGGTGTACACAGGTTTGAACCTCTCTAAGGGCAAGCTAGATGTCTGGGAAACTTCAAAGTCACAGTGTAGTTCAGACACCCCCCGGATTAGCTGGCAACTGAAAGGAGAGTCATAATTTAGGATTCAGTTGTCTAACTTCTGCTCAGGCTTTGCTTACTTTAAATTATTTATTGGCTTTGGTCCTAACATAGTGTGGGCTTCCTTTAAGACAGCTATGATTTTGCAGTAGAAATATAGCAAATTGGCAGATACTTAAACTAATATTCCCTCCAGATGAAAATAGCTAATTGGAACAATCCCTTCCTATTAAATCTGCAACCTGATTATAATTTTCTTCTATAGCCAACTGTAGCAATACAATGACAGAGATTGAATGAATCATGTTCTGCTTTGGGTTAAATATACCATGCAACTTAAATGAAAAACATGGTTGAATGTAACAAGGTCTCTGGTTTAAATTATATGATATTTGAATTCTTATCTTCATTTTAGGAAAAAAAAAAAAAGTGCCTGATACATAAATTTATTCATACGCAATAGAATCAAATAGATTAATGATTATGACTGAAAAAAGATATTCACTCTGACATATCACATACATTGCAGATTCGCATGAGAAAGTCTGCTAGGTAGCAGAGATGTCTCTGAGACAGAAACTGAGAACATTAGGACACTGAGTATTATCTGTAAACTGTAATTATAAAGCTACTTGGGTAGAATATGTAGCAATTATTAATTACTTCCTACTATTCGATGGGGAAAAAAAAAAAAAAGAAAAAAAATTTATCCTGTCACTAGAAATGGTTAGTAACTGCTTAATAATTATTTTTTAACCAAGTGTTTAGAATAAAAATAAAAAGGTATTTAAAATATCATTTCGACAGCATTTCATTATGTTACATTTTCCCTTATATATTAATTTATAGTTTTCTCACACCATTTCATCTAATTTTACTGAAAAGTGAAAAGAAGATTGTTTCAGTGGTATCTCATTCTGCTTCCCTAAGTACTTTCAAAAAGTGTATGAGAAGAAAAAAAAAACAACACACCATGTATTTATGCATAGAAAGGCATGCTATCAAGAATTATATGTTCTGGCACCTTGTCGAAATAGCCATTTCTATCAGGAGAATGTGAAGAAAGGTGTGAGTCAAGTGGGGAAAAACAATTAGCTTCACCACCTCCAATATTGCAAGATCCTACATGACACTTTTTCTTAAACCAAGGATTCTCTTTCACTGAGCTGCAATAAAAAGGTATTTTATCTGTTCAGGTTAGATTGTTGTAAACATTATTATTGTTATCATGCTAACTTTAGACCTTGTCTTGTAACCTATTGTATGTTTACCCATTTTGCAAACAGAATAGGTTTCAAGTGTAGTCACAGTGCTAAAATACTGAATGCATACATCTGCTGTGCTCCAGGGAAGCCTTAATTTCACATGCAAATTTATATTATTTTAAACATCCACCTTACATGTTTCACTAACTATTTTAATTACTTATTGTTACATCATTACAACTCTAAAGTACTGAGAAAGATCAGCAATGCCGGTGGTATAGCTGTCCTCCTCATAGAATCATAGAATGTCTTGGACTGGAAAGGGACTTTAGAGATCATCTAACTCCAACCTCCCCTGCCAAAGGCAGGGATGCCACCCACTAGATCAGTTTGGCCAAGGCCCCATCCAGTCTGGCCTTGAACACCTCCAGGGATGGGGCATCCACAACTTCTCTTGGCAACCTATTCCAGTTCTCACTACCCTTACAGTGAAGAATTTCCTCCTAATGTCTAATCAAAATCTATCCTCTTTTAGTTTAAGACCATTCCCCCTTGTCCTACTATTATCTAAATGAGTAAACAGTCAAAGAATCATAGAATCATAGAATAACCCAAGTTGGAAGAGACCCATGAGGGTCATCAAGTCCAACTTTTGGGTCTACATGGAACCATCCAAAAATCAAACCATAAGCCTGAGAGTGTTGTCCAAATATTTCTTGAACTCTGTCAGGCTTGACACCATGACCACCGCCCTGGGGAGCCTGACCCAGTGCCTAACCACCCTGATAGTGAAGAACTTTTTCCTGACATCTATCTTGAGCCTCCCCGGAGGCAGCTCCATGCTGTTCCCCTGGGTTCTGTTGCTATCCCCAGAGAGCAGAGCTCAGTGCCTGCCCCTCTGCTCCCCTTGTGAGGAAGCTGCAGGCCACCATGAGGCCTCCCCTCAGTCTCCTCTGCTCTGGGCTGAACAAACCAAGGGACCTCATACGTCTTCTCCTGTAGACCCTCCACCATTTTCCTGGCCCTCCTTTGCACACTCTCTCCAGTAGGTCTGTATCCTCATATTGTGAAACTCAATACTGTGCACAGTACTGGATGTGAGGCTGCAGCAGTGCAGAATACAGCGGGACAATCGCTTCCCCGGACTGACTAGCTGTGCTGTGTGCCCAGAATATGCTTAGCTCTTTTGGCTGCCAGGGCATGTTGCTGACCTTTATTCAACTTGCCATCGACCAGAAGCCCCAGATCCCTCTCCACAGGTTTGCTGTGCAGCCTCTCATCCCCCAGTCTGTACGTATACTCAGGTTTGCCTCTTCCCAGGTGCAGAATACGGCACTTGGTTTTGTTAAACTTCATACAGCTGATGATTGCCCAGCCCTCTAGTCTGTCAAGATCTCTCTGCAAGGCCTTTCTGTCCTCGAGGGAGTCAACAGCTCCTCTTAATTTAGACTCATCTACAAATTTACTTAGTGTGAATTCAAGTCCTGTGCCCAGATCATTTATGAAAACATTGAAGAGAACTGGCCCTAAAATGGAGCTTGGGAGAACCCCACTTGTGACTGGCCACCAGTCTGAGGTAATCCCACTTCCCGTAACCCTTTGAGCCTGACCCTTCAGCCAGCTGTTCGTCCATTTTACTATGTACTTGTATAGCTGTATGCTGGATATTTTGTCTGGATAGATACTGTGCGAAACAATATCAAAAGCCATGCTGAAATCCAAACAGATTACTTAACTGGCTTCCCTTTGTTACCTAGATGGGTAACCTTGTCGTAAAAGGAAATTAAGTTAGTTAAAAGGACTTTCTGTTTGTGAACTCATGTTGGCTATGATCGATGAGTGTGTTGTCTCTGAAGAGTTTTTCAGTAACTCTCAGATGACATCCATAGGTGCCTTCTGACCTCAGCCAGTTCTGTGCTTTTGGAAAACAGTTTCCAATTCTGTGGCAGTGGTGCACTCAGCAGGCTATGCCCAAGTTCCCCCACAAAGTGCTATGCAGACACGGTCAGACCATTTGTTCATGCAAGCCATTTATTGGCCTCAGTGCATAGGCTGAAGCTCCTGGAGGGCATAGAATTTCTCCAACAGTTTGGATGGTTACTGTGTAGAAGTTGAGCAGTCCACCTGTTTGGGAGATTGGGGACAATTCCATCTATCTCCTCAGGCACCCTCTCATTACCTAAGAGGAAGCGGTCAAGGCATTTCGTCTCTAGGCAGCAGCAGAGGCAGGAGGTCTGGAGGTGCAGGGGGTAATCTTTTGTTTGCCAGGGTTGTGGCTATCAGGTGGTGAATCACAGCCATCTTCAGGGCATAAAATCATAGAATGGCCTGGGTTGAAGAAGACCTTAAAGATCACCTAGTTTCTACCCACCTGCTCTGGGCAAGGTTGCCAGCCACTAGAGCAAGCTGACCAGAGCCGCATCCAGCCTGGCCTTGAATGCCTCAAGGGATGGGACATCCACATCCTCTCTGGGCAACCGGTTCCAGTGCCTCACCACCCTCTGAGTGAAAAACTTTCTACTAATTTCTAACCTAAATCTTCCATCTCAGTATAAAACCATTCCCCCTTGTCCTATCACTACCAACACATATAAATAGGCATTCCCCCTACCCACCCCCCCCCCCCCCCCCCCCCCCAGTTTATACGCTCCCTTCAAATACTGGAAGACTGCAATGAGGTCTCCCTGAAGCCTTCTCTTCTCCAACCTAAACAAGCCCAGTTACACCAACCTTTTTGCATAGTAGGGGTGCTCCAGCCCTCTGATTGTTTTAGAGGCCCTCCTCTGGACCAGTTCCAAGAGCTCCACATGCTTCTTGTGCTGGGGGCCCCAGGTCTGCATGCTGTATTCCAGGTGGTGCCTCACAAGAGCAGAGAGGGGGACAATCAGATGGGATGTATCCCATCTGGCCCTATGGACACATCCAATTTCTTTAGACAGTCCTTGACTTATTCCACTGTCACAGTGGGTTGGAATCTGCTCCTCCCACCCTCTCCTTGAGGTTCAGGGTCCTGACAGACATAGGAAACTTGACCACCAGTGAAGACTGAGGCAGAGCACTTTTTGAATACCTCAGCCTTTTCCATGTTTGAGTAAACCAGTTCTCCTGTCTCATTTGTCAGAAGGGGGAACACTCTCCTTGGTATCTGTAGAACCCCTTCTTGTTATTCTTCACATCCCTTGCCAAGTTCAGCTCCATCTGTGCGTTGGCTTTCCTGATCCTTTCTCTACACATCTGGATGACATCCCTGTATTCCTCCCACTAGCACAACCAGGCTACACAACCCTGCTTCCATTTCCTGTACATTTCCCTCTTTTTCCTCAGTTTAAGCTGCAGATCCTTGATCAGCCATGCTGGTTGCCCACCTCCTCTGCTTGACTTCTTCAGCTTGGGGATGGAGAGCTCTTGTGCCCTCAGAAGGGTGTCCTTAAAGAGCTGCTAGCTCTGTTCCATTCCTATGTGCTTAAGGACAGTTTCCCAGGAGATCCCAGCCAGTAATTCCTCGAGCAGCCAGAATTTTGCTCTCCTGAAGTTCAGGGTCCTGACTCTGCTTTTTGCCAGACCCACATTCCTCAAGATCATAAACTCCATCAGGGCATGGTCGCTACAGCCTAGGCAGTCTCTAATGCTCACTTCCACATCGGTGAGCACCAAGTCTAGTAAGGCTTCACCTCTGGTCAGTCTGTCTATTACCTGGTCCAGGAAGTTATCCTCAACAGACTCCAGGAATCTCCTGGATTGCCTAAAACCTGCAGTGTCACTACCTCCAGCAGATATCCAGGTGGTTGAAATCCCCCATCAAGACAAGAGCTTGTGAGCACAACAGTTCTTGCAGCTGAAGCAAGAAGGCCTCATCAACAGACTCCCCCTGATCAGGTGGCCTGTAGCAGACCCCAACCACTGGGGCCTATTGTTTACCAAACCAATCCTTGATCTTTACCCACAAGATTTCAACCTGCTCATGGCTGTTTCTCAGGCACAACTCTTCACAATCAATCCACTTCCTAACAGAGAGGGCAACTCCTCCTCCCATCCTTCCTCACCTGTCCTTTCTGAATATTTTGTAGCCATCAACAGCCACACTCCAGTCGTGGGAATCATCGCACCAGGTTTTCGTGATGGCAACTATATCATAGTTCTCTACTAGCATGGTAGCCTCCAGGTCCTCCTGTTTGTTACCCATACTATGTGCATTAGTGTAAATGCACCTCAGCTGGGCCACCTTTTGGGATGGAGAAGACCTAATACCCTCTTGGCAATACTCAGATGTTTCCATAGTTACCAACTTCTCACCAACCTTTGTGTGCTTCCTGAAAAATGTTATGTCATCCTCATCCTTCACCAAGACACAAGACTGAGGTCTTGCTAGCACATTCCTCACCCACAAGAACTGTTATGTTACATTCAGGATCCTTCATAGTGTCCGTGGTTCCACCCTCATCCCCCTTCATACCTAGTTTAAAGAACTCTGCGAACTCCCATCCTAAAACCCTTTTCTGCCAGAGGAAAAAGCTATTCCTGTCTGTTGTCAGCAGGCCTGGTCTCATGTAAATTGACCCAAGGTCAAAAAACAAAACAAAACAAAAACAAAAAACAAAAAACAAAACAAAACAAAAACAAAAACAAACAAACAAAAAAACCCTGCCTGTGACACCAGATTCGGAGCCAATTATTAACCTGTTGGGCCATCATGTCCAGTCCCTCATTATTCTCTATAACCGGAGGGATAGAGGAGAACATAACTTGTGCTCCCAAATCCTTGAGCAGTCTCCACAAGGATCTGAAGTCCTTCTTCAAAGTCCTTTGAGGAGTTCTTCCTATTTCATCACTGCCTACTTGAAAAAACAAAAGAGGATAATAGTTTGAGGGTCGTATTAGTGAAGGAAGTTTCTTCCTACATCTTTAACCCAGGCCACCGGGAGGCAGAAAACCTCCCTGTGTAGTGGGTCTGGCCTGCACATCAGGCTCTCTGCTTTCTTTAGCAGTGAGTCACCAATAACAATGGTCTTTTACTCTTTACTGAGGAGGTTTTAATGCAGTGGATAGTCTGATTAGACTCTGGGACACCTCCAGATATGAAGAACCATCACCCTTGCCATAGTCCAGTTGTCCTCACAGAGCAGTGTAGCTGTTCTGCAAGGACAGCTGGGGAGGTAGGGGAATCACTGGGCAGGTGCACCTGCTATGTTAGTAACGTCGATCAGGGACCTTTTGCCATTGTCCCCTGTCCCCCAGTTCATCACCATCATTGCTAGGGGGAGGTGAGGAGAGGAGGTTCACTGTACCAGGAACTCTGTCTGCCTGCTGGTCCCCTTCTACTACCTGCTTGCAAGGCGGTGATGTGTTTCTTGCGGAGCATCTGCTATCTGCCACTGCCGTGCCACGCCCTGTTTGCCCATACTGGTTGTTCACACTCCCTAGGGGCTGCTTTTGAAAGGCTAAGGGGGTGAGGAGGGTGCTTCTGGCTCCACCTACACCTTGTCAGCCTCCCTCGGGAGGGCTGCTGGGTCTGCCCCAGAATGTTTCTGCCCCAGAGCCGATCACCTCATTGAGTGGCAGGGAAAAGCCTTTGCTCACCAGCATATGGGTGCAGGTCTGCAGACGTTTGAGGTGGAAGCTGCTTTTTTGGTATCTGCTTAACTGTTTGGTTGTGTTTCTCTACTGATAAAAACAAACAAACAAACAAACAAACAGAAAAAACTTGTGAGTATAATTTTACATATTTTTCCATTCCATTCCTATGATGTTTTTTACCTGTCTTACCTGTCTTACTCCTGTTCAGGAGTCACAGTTCTGGGGAAAATTTAAAGACAATTGCTGAAATCACTGGAAATGGGTATTTACTTAAAATATATCTTCAGATATTGATTTCAAGAACTTATGTAGTAAGAAAATGACTTAAAAAAAATCAAAAAGAGTAGGCTATAGTATCTTAAATGTTCAAACATCACAGCAATCCAAGAAAAAATTTCATCATAAGTAAATAGACCTCTATTTAACTTGTGATTAATCACATCCTTAATGAGACTGAAAATATAATACTTGATGCATACAGTAACTTAGATTATGAGTTACAGAACAAATCTGGATCATAAATATTGCTGCTTTGACCTCATTAACTACAGGCATATTTCAGTTTGCAAGGAATAGGGAACTATAATAATAACAATTGAACTTGACTGGGGTTAAAAAAAAGAAAAAATTACACCCCCAAAACTGAGGATGGGGCAGGGGATAGATCACATATGAGTCCTACACTGTTTCCCAATGACTGGAAGAGATACACAAATAGTGTGTGTACTACACTGGTAATGAGTAAGTAGCAATGCAGAGAAGACAGACGGAATGCTATTCTATATAGACAGCTGGTCTGTCAATTATTTAATTGGACTGTATACCAAACAGAAGAAATCTGGGATAAAATCAAAGATGTTTTATTGCATGTGTGTACAAATATTTTCCTTCCGACAAAATTATGTGTTTAGGGCTTATGTCATCGTCGTCATTGTTGTTTTTTCATAAGTTAAGGTTAACATATTCATAAAAACATTAACATTTATAGGGAACTCAGTACTTCTAATTATAGATTTCCCTAATGTTTCAGACAAAATACACGTTAATAAGAAAACACTCTGTGGTTTTAGAATAGGCTGGCAATTTATGTTTATAATTCTGATGTGTGTTAAAAATAATTCCTTTTAACATCACACTATTTGATCACCATTTTGCATTTAGATAATAAACTTGTTTCATTACCATACCTTTGCATATAAGTGGTTATCTTTTACACATACAAATTTCATTGTGTGTTCATGCAAAAAATAATCCCATGTTTATTTTAAAGAGAAAGTGGTCATGTCTTGTTGACCATATCAATTATATTGCATGGTAAATCTCTATATGGGAGCAAACTCTATGCCCTCATTTGACTGGTCTCCAGGTAAAGAAAAAGCCACGGAGAGCCTGTGCTGGGGAGTCAAGGTCATGGATGTCATTTTCAGAGGGATATCTGGCAGAAGAATCCATTAGAGTCCTCCAGTGAAAATGGAGAACAAAGAGATTGGTTTGTTCATTAGAACAATGACAACAAAGATGACAAAAAGGAAGAAAATTAAATAATTTTGATTGTTTGTGTCATTATAATGACATAGAATTTTCTTTCTCACTTAGTCTGTTTTTGTTCCCTTTACCAAAAAAGAATCAAAGATACACGAAACATTTCTTGTCTTTTAAATGACAGAAACAGACCTTGGTTTCTTTATCTGTAGTAGCTGCTGATAGACAGTGAGAAATTTTTGTCTGTTTCTCCTCACTGGAGAAATTTGAAGTCTTGTTGCTATCAGAGAAATTTGAGCGGCTGTCACTCTATTATAGTATATAATTAAGAGAGAGTTTTAATGCAGCTACAGTACCCTAATGTAGAGCACGTCTTAAGTCAGTAACAAATTTATATAATGTAGGCGGTATCTTACTGTCTACTATCTACATCACTGACTGCTGATCCCTGCAGATTTTGATTGATATGCTGCTGATGCTGCTGTTCTGCCTGACACTCATGCAAGTTATCCCATCAAGGTAAAGAACAGAATTGGGGTAGCAACACTGTGTAGAAGGAAATAGCATTAGATAAGTTCTCAAGAGATTTGGCCACCTCCAAAGGTTCTTCATAGGCAGAACTGATCTTCTAAGTGTTGAGTGGACTCTGAGAACAAGCCATTTGACGTGCTGACCTTTTCATCAAAGGTCAAACGCATCATTTTGGAAGTGTTGAATGTCTCTCCCCACCTGCCTCACTCTTTTTTTTTTTTTTTTTTCTCCTCTCTAGCCTGATTTTCTAATAGGCATCTTATTTGAATGAATATTTCAAGAGGTCAGGGTGGACAAAATTCAATGACTAGCACATTTTGGAAAATATTCATTCTTACTTTTGTCCATTCAACCGTAGTTTGGCTATTGAAGTCAAAAAACTTTGTATTATTTTGATTTTTTTTTTCCTTTATATGAAATTAAGTAGAGTTGATAACTGACTTTGTAGAAACTCTTTAGTTACCATAATACTTTAAGGACTTATTTAATTTGATCACAGCTTGAAATGGTAGCAAAGTGAGTTTGCCCTTTGCCTTAACGTACCTAGGAATCCTGATCTATATTCCTGATTGCTATTGAATTTTCTAGATTTCATTATAAAATCAATAACTGTTGCACATGGTAAAATAGTTTACAAGAGCTGCAACATACTGTGGACTTTTGAAAACATACTGAGCTCACTGAAGCCACCCAGGCAGCCAATTAGGAGAAAACATCTATTAAGGAAAAACAGTGCAGTCCCATTGACTGCTATTGATTTTCTTAGCCCTGTGAAAAGACAATCAATTAGATAAAGAAGGCTAATGTTACAGCTGCAATTTAATAACCTCTAAAGAAAGGAGGAGGGCTATTGATTCCTGACATGGAATGCGGAGCTTATTGAAATATACTGAACTTCACCTGTCTTAAAATCAGGCCTCGAGGAAAGAGGAAGGGAAGGTCTTTTTGGGATTGAATGTAATTTGTGGCATAGAATCTCAACTGTTAAACTGGCTAGGTGATGTCAGACCTAAGAAATGCAAATGAAACAAAACTTTAAAGGAAACACAAGCCCAGGGTTGAATACTAAATCACGGGAGCTATTGACAGAAGCTGTCTTGGTGAAGGTTGTTTCTCTTTTTCATACAGAAAGCACCAGAGTACCACCTGTCATTTTCAAAAGCAAAGTCAGTTTTGCCAACCAGCCGTGAATGACAAATAAAGCTTTATATGAAACACAAGGGCATATTATGTGCTATTGTGTGTTCTGCTAAGTGCTAATTTATCTGGCTTGTTCTCTTCAGCAAACACACGCACAGACACATGAAATAATCCATCTAATTATGTAGCTATTTAGGAGAAAAACAAAGCAAGGTGTTTTTGTCTGATACAGAAGGTACATGATACAACAAAGGTTTCAACAAAACCTAACGTAGTTAATGAAAATAAATGAAGTGATGTAAGCTGTAACAATTTTAGAACAAATAAACTTTTGCCAGTTTTATATTTAGGGTAGACCCAGCTGCTTTTCATAAATAGACGAGTACTTTCATTCATTTTTTGATAGTCCCTAATTGGAAATGACTAATAGGCCTCATGGCTATCCACTATAAAATCTAGTCTAAAATACCCTATATAGATATTTCTTATGTTTTTTTTTTTTTTTTTTTTTTTTTTTTTTTTTTTTAACCAGCAGACAGCTGCTATTCACAATAATTGCTAGGGCAGTCAATTATACTTTAAATAGGCCTACTTGAGGGCAAATGAGCGTATGGTGGTCTAAATTGTACCGGAGACATATTATACACAAAGACTGTCATTTCAAGCATCTGGAACATGACAAATATTATTTGGAAGCAGTGCAGTACCTATATAGTATGTGTTCTCATTACTGTATCAGTATAGCAATACCTAAGTGGGCTGTGATTTGTATACGTTTTGTTTTGCAGGTGTGTTTATGTATATGTACAGGTTGATATATGTATATTTATGTTTATATGTATATGTTGATATATATTTGTGTACACACAGACATACATGTCCATATAAATTAAAACAAAAACAAAAACAAAAAACATGAACAAACACCTGGACCATATGACAAACATCATTTCCCAAAATACTTGCCTGTCTGCCTTTATAAATGGAGAGAGTACAAGTGAATCAATATAATAGGATTTTAAAAGATTTATTTTTTTCTTCATATGATAAAGTAGTATGGAACTGCTTACAAGCAATGTGTAGCTGATTTGTTAAATCAATTAGTTTTCTTTCTTGTGTATGTGTGCATTGTACACTCTTCATTTACAAAGACAATATTAGGCTTTCAAAAAAGTGACCATGCTAGAATAACATTAAGATACTTAATACTGAATAAAATGTGCAAGACAGGTCTACTTAAAACATAATAGGAATAAAAATGAACCAGAAAAAAATACAAAACATTGGACTTTAATACTTGGACAAATGCAAGAAATGACTTAAAACATCTGAGAGATATTCAGTATAGTGAGGTATTTTTATACTGGAAAAGTCTTAAAGGCTTGCAGAAAAGCTGTGTGTGTATTAAGGAAATAAAGAAAGGAACATATATGCAAATTGGAATTAATTCTTATAGTACCAATGATTTCTTGCAATTACAGCAGTTTACGTTGGAGGGACCAGTTCTGAGAGATGCTGAGCATTTCTTTTGATTCCCCTGGGATCTGTTAGTATCCATCTCTTTTTAAGATCAGGATACTCAAAAGGGCTTAATTCTATGTGAGGAAGTCACAAAATCCATCACTGCATGGATACAATAATACAGATAAGATGTTTCTTATTATATCCATTCTAAAAAGAAAGAGCACTTATAACAAATACCCCTAAAATTGACTTTGTACATATTTTGTTATTGATAACTGATGCTGTAGTTCAAAAGAGCCTTTTACTTTTAATGTAGAAAATTCAGAGTAACACTGTACAGGTAGCACAAAGAGACAGACATTTAAACGATACATACAGGTTGGCAGAGACAATTTTTGAAAGCAGATAAAAACAAATGTTGAGGGTGAGAATTACTATAATGAAAGGTTAATCAGATAGTAATAAGGTTGTAGAAAATAATTCAAAGACCACAGAAATACTGAACTCAGCAACATACATTAACAACAACAAAAAAGTGCCTTGCAAGGAATAGATTAAGATTAACTTTCTTACAAAATCATTTGCATCAGTTTTCAAATACCAAATCAGAAACAGCTGGGTCTTTCAAAGGATAGTATTGAATACCAGTGAGTTTCATGCACCTTTACAGCTTTGTAAAAACTCTAGGTCTCTAAGTCATTGGCAATTTTACACATGGGAAACCACTCATTCAACTTCTATGTGGTTTCTGTTCTTTTTTTTTTTTTGTCTTTAAATTAAGGATGAATTCTTTGAAAATTCACCCATGTATTTAATGCACAGTAAAGACCAGATGTAAGAAAGGATCCAAGTGCCTGTGTCCAAAATATAATGATGAAAAGCTTCCACTCAGCTGTTACATAAGCCTGCAGATCTAACATCTGTTGATGTTCTGGATTTGAAATTCACTTTGTGTTTCTAGCACTTCTTCACTTTCAACAGGACTGAGCAACTCAGCACCTTTGTCATAACCTAAATTGATCAGGAGAAAAAGTTCAGACACTTTTCCACTGACATTGCCTGAAAGGCTCCACCTGTCAGTGTTCTGAAAATTCACCTTGCATATGCCCTTGGTGTATTAAACCACCAGCAGGGAGGTATGGTCACATGCTGCTTTTTAGAGAATAATGATAAAGAAACACTTTATTTCACATAATATATGTACACCTTATTTATTTCACATAATATATGTACATAATGTACGAACTGCCTGTTTATCATGTAGGAGACAATATTTGAATAGAGTTTACCTATTTTCCATTTGTTAAGTCAGAAATTTAACCACCATCAATAGCAGTTCTGTTTGTATGATAATTCCACCACCTGTCTTGTATTTATAGCACAGTATACCAATCTTCAGCATTTGTCAGGCAAGAAGGTAGACTCCAATGAATGTTATATTTCAGTCTGGAAGGTTTTACTATGATAAGAGGAAGACTTTGCCTATGATCCCTGCCATAGTGTTTTAAGTAACATAGCCACCAAGGGATAAAAACCACCCTCAAAAACATAAGTGGTAGTGGGAGCAGAAGTCCCAGGAGATCTCCATGCTAACATTAAGGTCATAACCATGGGGCAATGGAAGCTCATACACCCACTTCTTTTCCAGAGCTTTTGAACAGCTTAAACTGTAAGCATAGAAGCAAAAAGTGTCTTTCAGAAAAATAGTTATTTTTCAGACTCACCATAAATGGTTAATACAACAAATAACAGTGCATTCATTGTTCTTGCTGTGCTGCATAAAACGTAGGAGAAACGTGTTTTTGAAAAATCTTCTGAGTTTCTGAGAGATAAAAGTATTAGGATGTCTGCGTGTCACAGTCAATTAGAAAGGTACATTCTTATCATTACTGTTCATCAAAACTAAAGGAAATGGGCCCTCCTAATTGGCAGGAACTAGTTAAACAAGCTTAGACTAGATTCAAGTGCCATCTGTTCACTCCTCTGGAGAAGAAGAAAAAAAAATGAAAAAAAAAACAAAACACCACCAACAAAAAAACTCTGTATTAATAATTAGATAGAATGTAGCTAAAATGTTTAAGACAGATCTGCTTTTTATAGGAAAGATTCAATTCTGAATCGGAATAAAGCTATTCTATCCATAATGTCTTCTGGCCACCTGCCTTTATAATTCCTCCTCTGCATAGGTTTTCTTCTTTACATTATCATCAAATTGAGCAAAAAGGCAAGAAAATTATAGTGTAGGAATTTTCAGTTGCTAAGGAAGAACTATAAACCTTAGGTTAGAGTAGATCGGTATATCAGTTCAAGACCTCAGAGTCTGGAGGCCTTCTAATCTTGTGGAGGGAATTATTTCTTCAGAGGCTAACCAATGTCCATTATATCAATGAGTAGGATAGGACTAGAATTGAAAGGCATTTTTTTCTTACAAAGTACAGAAGATGTGGAGAAACTGCAAACATAAGGGCAAATGACAAGTTTATAATGAATAATGAAACAAGCCAAATTGCAAAGGGTCAGGTAGGTGTTATGAGGCTTAATGTAAGATTCAACTTTTGAATAAGGTGAAATATGTGTAAGGTTCTTGATGCAGCTGCACAAAGCAATTTGAAGTCAATAGTCAAAATATCAAAAGTGTATCAGTGCAGATGTCTTGACCAGGCAATGAGAAAGGAAAGTAGTCTTATCACCTGATTTGAACACAAAGGACTCCATGTTTATGTAACTTAAAGTCATGTTATATGTAACTCAAATTTAGGTATACACTTAAGTAAATACTTGTCTGAATTCACTAGTTTCTAACCACCTGTGGAAAGAAACAATTATACGTTGGGTACCAGTCTGCTATACCTGAGCCCAGAGACACCAGACCTTCAGGTTTTTTGAAGTCAAATCCACATTGATGCATGCCAGGCAGCTGGATCTAATACATTTTTGGGGCCAGCTGTTGTACTAAAGCAGTGTGGTGGGTTGACCCAGGTCAGCATGTAAACACTTAAATTACTGTCTCACTCCCCATAGTGAGACAGGGAGAGAACAGGAAAAGCAAAATCAAAAATACTCGTGTGAAGATAAGCACAGTTTAATAAGACAATAAAAATATGAAACAAACCAACAAACCGTGATGCAAAGGCAATCACTCACCACTTCTCACAAGCTGACTGATGCCCAGGTGGTCTCTGAGCAGCATCTCCCAAATTTGTATTGCAGAACATGATGTTATATTGTATGGAATATTCCTTTGGCTAGCTTGCGTTATCTGTCCTGGCTGTGTCCCCTTCCAGCTTCTTTTCCACCCTATCTGTTGAGGAGAAAGAGTGAAAAAAAAGAGAAAACCTTCACACTGGTTAGTCACAGGCAAAACACTGGTGTGTTATTAACACTGTTTTAGTCACAAATCCAAAGTACAGCACCATATGGCTGTGCTTTGGATTTGTGTTATATCCAAACAAAGAATTAAGCAGTTGTAATTTATTTTCTTTTGGTATATTAGGTCTTAGACCTCATGAATTGTCTTTAGCAGTTTCTGTAACTATTCATCCATACAGACTTCAAAGCTTACCAATAACAGTTTTAAAATATAATAATCACTAAATGATCTATTATGGATCTAAGTGAGAAAGTAAGAAACCAAAGTTCATTTAGTAAATCAAAAATAATCAATAATTTTCCAATGTATATTTATGATTTTTTTTTTTTTTTTCTTTTGAGAAGGTCTAAAGATGTTCATAATTCAAAAGGAAAGAAAATTCAGTCTTCAGACCATTCTCCCTGTCCCTCCTCCTTTGATCTGGCAGATATGCAGGAAACAGGATTGTTCAGACCCGTTGAATGTTTTAGATTATTCCTTGAATTTCACCTGGAGAGTCCTGATAGAACAACTCCCCGTCCATCTGCTGTTGGGGAAAGAATACTTTTCGTTAAGACTTTGATTAATTCTTCACTGATGTCCAGAGTGACAATTTTTTTAAAGGATAAATGAATGGGAAATGTTGTTTCTTCCTACTCGTGAGCACATCTGTGTCAGTACTAGAGACAAACCAACTCTTCATTAGCACCTTGTGCATGAATTATAGATCTTTAGGCCACATATCCTATTTAGACTTCCTTACAATGGCCGTAAGAAACTATCTAATCAATGCATATGTGTGTTTTCAGTGTAGAGGATTCCAGGGCAACTGATGATATCTTTTAAAGGCAGTGTTGGTAGTCAAAAAGTCAATGTACCCCTATGTTATCAAAAATTATTATGTGGTCATCAATAATTAGGACTGAATGAAGACTCCCAGTTCAGACAACTCTCAGCACAAGTACACTAATCAGGATTGGAGACTTACTTATTTCTTGGCTGAAATTCAACTCATATAAATGAAGAGTTATTCTACTCAGTTACATTTTCTGAGGGTAAAAGGGACTCAATTTTCTCATCCTGTTTTATTATTTTTATTCTTATTTTTAAAAGCATAGAAAATTATCCAATATGTATGAACTGAGAAAATGTCTTGAGGAAAAAAAAAAAAAAAAAAAAAAAAAAAAAAAAGTGAAGCAAATAGAAGTACTTTACCACACACAATATCTGCAGGGACTCCCCCAGAACTTTTCTTACATAGGTAAAATTCATTTTTCCTAGAGTTGGTGTCAGTGACAAAGTTTGAGGCCTCACCTGAAAAGTGACAATGACAATGAAGACTATCAGACTTAAACAAAAGATCTGTAGAGAATGGATCTCCAAAAATCATGTATGAACACTGGGAAATTTGTAGGCCAAAGTTTCTGCCTAACTTTTTAAAGATTAAACAATACAAAATGTTCCAGGGAAAAATATCTCCTATGAGATTACCAAAGTTTTTTCTTTAAACATTGTGGAAAACTGGATTGGCAATATATACAGTGGGTTTTGTTTGTTTGTTTGCTTGTTTGTTTGCAGTGATACAGAACTAAGAAAAAAAATGAAAAACTTCACGGGTTAGTATTCCAATCCACTAACAGAGAATGTTACAAATTGTCTCATCTAGAAGAGAGTTATCTTCACTTGTCTGAATCTACTTCAGTTGCATTGGCAGCTTGCTAACCATTTTGAATTCTCTATGATACATGCTAAAATACATGCCTTCTTTTTTTTTTTTTTTTTTTTTCTATCACGTTACTGGGAATATATATTTGCAAATATGCTGTAACACTACACATTGAAATTCTACACCAAATCAGGTAAAAAAAAAAAGATAGTCACTTTCTTGTGGATATTTTCATGATAATTATCACCTGTGCTAGTATAAGCTGTCTTTTTCAAAATATATATAATATGCAGAATACTTTAAAATAATTAAATATTTGTTGCACAGGAAAATAGCAAAAAAAAATAATGCACAAAAATTTGAACTCTGACTTTTCTCTGCCTTGAGAAAATATGAATAAATTCTGTGTTTTTCACCTAAAAGACAAGATAAACACACTGAAAACTAAAGTAATTTTTAGAAGTTGACCAGGCAAGGAAAAGTGCATAGGAGTGTAACTGAAGGGAGCTTGAGAGTAGAGGAAGATATAGAAAAACATGAAAAGGCAGTGTGTGGTTTTTGCATCTAGAATTCAGATGGTAATCCCCTTCATTACATTTCATTAATGTCATAAAAGTTTATGGTATTAATGACTTTGAACTTTACAGGTTACTCATCACAAAAGTTCACATCACAAAACAACTTCATAGGAAATAATTATGAAAAAATATTCATAACCAGTTTAATTCTGATTTAACCTTTCAGAAAACAGTCATTGTACATGAATGGGTTTTTCTTACATTAAAATCCTTAACAGATTCCTGTTCCAGTCTTTTGTTTATATTATGTATATGACTAAGAATCATTTAGAACTTGTAAAAAGGAAGTTGTTTCAAAAAAATAGTATTATAAAATAAACTATAAAGTCTCTTTAAAACTATGTAGCTATTTATTGAGTTCATTTATTGTGTCTTTAGTAAGAGTATAGCCACTTGCAAGGGTTTAAATATCATTTTTTACTATCAAGAGACCACCTGTCCAAATAAGTAGTTAAAAAAATATATATGTTACTGCGATTTTCTTTTTTTCTCATTAGTTAGCATAGATTTATCACCTGAATAAACATTGATTTCTTAACTAAAAAGGCAGGAAGAAGAATCCAGGGTACTACAGACTTTTCATTTTCACCTCAGTCTCTTGGACTGATCAAACTATGGAGGAAACTCTTTTGGAAGAAATTTCCAGGCTCATGAAATGGTGGTATGACCCCCATACCACCCCAGAAGAATCTAGGCTGGAAGGGATCTTGGAACTTCACTTCATCCCAGTCCTCAAAGTCCTTCTTCCCTCATCCTCATCCCAATACTGGAACAGGCTGCCCAGGGAGGTTGTGGAGTCTCCTTCTCTGGAGATATTCAAGGCCCATCTGGAGGCCTACCTGGGCAACCTGCTCTAGGGAGCCTGCTTTGGCAGGGGGGTTAGTCCCAATGATCTCTTGAGGTCCCTTCCAACCCCTACAATTCTGTGAAAGCAAAGGACAGATAAATCAGGTTTACCCATGGCAACATATTGCTGAGTTTTGAAAACAAACTTTGGAGTTTCCATCAGCTCTATGAGCTCCTCTTCCAGTGTTTGACTGACCTCATAGCAAAATATTTTTCCACATATAGAGTCAAATTTTCACTGAAATTCAAGTGAAATGGAACGTGTCTGAGAACAACTAACATAACGTTACCAAGGTATGATTAGTGAAACTGATTGCCTTGTAATAATGAAATGATTAGCTTCATGGAGTAGGGCAGAGGAAGACTCTTGTCTTTAATGAGTCTTTTAACACTGTATACCATTGTACTCTCATAGCCAACCAGAGGAGATCTAAAGTGAATGGTGGAATACAAACTAGCTTGAAAAAAATGGCTGAAAACTGGCTTGAATGTCAGGAACCAAGGATTGAGGCCAACATTTAACACACTACCTAGAAACAGCCTAAAGTTTTGTTTCTTAAAAATACTTTCTAATATCTTTATAGTCAGCTGGGATTATGGGAACCAAGTTTTGTGAATGGCACCAAATTAAGTGGAGTTTTTGGTGAGTAGGAGGGCAGGATTGCTGCTCAGAGGTACCTCAACATGTTGAAGTTTATGAACAAAAAATATTCCCCTTAACCACTCCTCTAATAGAACATGTTATCAGAAAAGGTACAGCTACTGGGGATCATAAAACAAAAATTTGGGGTTCAAAATGAAACTTCCACAGAACAAAATAGCAGGTATCAGTTGTTCCTAGCTAGATAACCTTGATATTCCTTTAAAAGCTCTCACTTTAATGGTTATATTTTTAAAATATACAAAATATTGAGGCTATAAATTTGTGATTTTTATTATTATTATTTTAGTTTTATTTTCTTGGGATTTGAAGACTAGGAAAGTCTTCTGTTCATATCACTTGAATATGTCTGAAGTCCCCATGATATTCAATCTACATATCTGTTATTACCATATCTCTTTCTCATGTACAACACATGAGTATAGTGCATTGTCAAAAAAAAAAAAAATAAATAAAAATAAAAAGAAAGAGGGCCTGCCATGTTATTTTTCTCCCCAGAACTCTCTAGGTACTTTTCTGGTCATCATCCCAGAAGTATTTCTGTATTTTCATTTCAAGGGAGAGAAACATATGAAGATCAAAATCTACAGAGAGCTGAAAAAGAGGAAAATGAATTTCCCCAATTGTTTCTACATATAAACACAGGAAGGTCTATATCTTCAAATAGGTTTCAGTTTGCTTTAATAAATGGTCGGTGCCTGGATATGGTGGATGTTTCTTTTTCGCAGTCTTTCTAATTTTCCTTTCCCCTTCAACTCTTAGGTGCTCAAATGAGCTAAAGACTTCACCTGACTAAGTAAAACTGTTCAGTTGGTAGGAGGGTGATGAAATCACATTTGTGAAAACATAGAAAGAATAAAGGTCCTATCTGGAAAATGAGAAATGGGAAGAGATGTCTTTGTCTAGGCGAGAAAAGAGAGGCGAGGGAAGGGAAGGGAAGGGAAGGGAAGGGAAGGGAAGGGAAGGGAAGGGAAGGGAAGGGA
>CM021797.1:16614637-16652631 GCA_011076525.1 Nettapus auritus
CCCCCCCCCCCCGGCACCGCACGCCACGCCCCCGCCCGGGCGGGGGGTGTGGGGGGGGGGGGGGGCAGAGCGGAGAGGAAAGGAGAGCTTTAAAAACTGTGTTTTCTTTTCCTCTCTACAAAATAGGACATGACTGAGAACATTTACACCAGTACTGCATTTCCTGTTGGACCTGAATCTGAAATAACTGCAGTAACCACAATGTTTTGTGAGGCTGAAGTCAAAATGACACTCTTAAAAACACCTGCTAAAAAAAAAAAAAAAAAAAAAAATACATGAATATAAATAACATTTATTGTTACGACTAGGAGAACAGTAGGAAAATTTTTCTGCATGTCATTGCACTGTGTCCAGCCAGGAAGCCAATTTCATAGTCCAGTACTGCAGTGTCTTTTGTACAGACACTGTCCTTTTGGGATACTAACACTTTCTTCATTGTTCTTAGTAAATTGCATGTTTACCAGAGCTTCTAGGAAGAAACTATAAAGAGAAAAGTATCTGGAGAATTTCAGTCTGAAATGATGAAAGTTAAAAAGATATCTCATCATAAGATATAAAGTATGATTTTAAAATCTAAATACCCTTTTTTAAGTTTCTGTATCACATTGAGATGTCCAAGCATTAGAGGAAAAGAAAATAAATTTTCTTATTTTTTTCCATATTTTTTTTCTCTTTATGCTTGCCGGTATTTTACGTTTTGCCTAGAAAAAAACAAACAAACAAACACAATACAATTGTAACTAACAAATCTAATAAAGCACATTAAAACACACACACACACACAAAAAAAACCAACAACAACAACAAAAAAAAAACCACGTTTTTTTTGGCTGTCCCTCAGTAGTCATAAACAGTTTTCACAGGTTAGTAACATGTCAAAACAACAAAGATAGCTTTCAAAACCTGTTTTGAAATAATTAAAATGTCCAGTAGTGACAATATATCTATGAATATCTTTGTTCATTTTTTTTCTGAGATAATAGTTACATTTATCTAATTTCTTTGCTTATATTGTTATTGAAAAAATATTTTTAATGGCTAATAAAAATATTATCTATTATAACAGATATTTTTAGACTGCCTTCATTATTTGACAGTTTTGACAGACTTTATTGATTTGGCCAGCAACTGTGGCTAACCAGAAGGGGACAATGTGACAGTTTTATGTAACAAAAGGCACAGTGTCATGTCAACTAAACTAAATGTTGTACAAAGTGACAGCAGGACAAAAACGCCTTTCAGACTTAATTTTCTGCTTCATTTTTTCTACCATCAATACATAAGGCAGTGTAGTATGTGACACAAATTAGCAGGATAGAGCAAAAGGTCTATCCCTGCTTCTGTTGCTATACTTGACTTCTTTCAACTAAGGTAACCAGCAATTATTTTTAAGGTGAATGAAAAAGAAGAGCAGCTTATAGTAATCAACCTACCCCTTTAGGAGAAAATATATCCCTTATCAGGATTCTTTATATGTTTCTCCTAGGTGGCTTTTTGGAAAAGATGAAAGAAAAAGTCCCCCATCTGCTAGGTCATGCCTACAAGACACATTCTGTCAAGTCTTAAAAGCAACAAGAGCTTTTGCCTGTGGGATACCTATAATTATTGTGCGGAGCGGTCTTGCGCCTGCTGTAGCTCATTGTTCTGCTAACACAGTCCAAATGAGAACAGTGGCTCCAGGCTGTGAGTTGATAAAGTGCAACTTTTCGATTTTGCTCTTCTACGACTCTAGCATTGTGCAGAGTCCATGAGTGACATCTTTGGCCTTCCTTTGGGCTGAGCAGATTGAATCTGTCATACTGAGTTAAACAACGACTAGGGGACACAACCTTAGCAGGGCTTGTCATTTTTTCCTACTAATTCAATCTACATTTAATCAATGAAAGTAATTTCTTGTTTGTTTAAGTCTCATATCCAATGGATCTTCAGGATCCTGAAGTAGTGCACCTCCACCCTGACCTTCTCCTCTTTTTGAACTTGGCCTAGTATATCAAGAAAATAATTAGTGAAAATTGTACATTGCAAAGTTGTCACACTGTTCTGTATACATATAGTGTCCTTTTCTGTTTATTTATAGCTACCAGAATATCATTTCAGAATTCATCTTTCTCACAGATTCAAATGAAAAGAAATTAACTGGAATTATACCTCTGAATGATAACAAAAGTAAAACATGAGAACAGCTTCCTTACAGGAGCATATACATATGTTCAGTGGTCATCCACATGTATGTCTCATATGGTAAGGTACTAATGTAAGGATATTTCTTCCTGAGTATAGACCATCACCATTACTGAAAGTAGCCAGTAGTGACTTATGCAAGTTCAAGGACTTTATTGATCAGTTTAGCTGGTCTTAATCAAAATCCGTCTTCCTTTCCACTCATAGTGATTAAATAAGTCTAAGAGAGCCTGACATCAAGTCTTTGACTTTTTATTGGTTCTCAGCAAGTGCTGTGCTCAGCATTTTAGTAGCCAACAGTTGCAAGACAAGTTAAAAACTTAGGAAAAATTGGGAAAAAAAAAAGGGCAAGGATTAATTCTATGCAGGTTCTTTGCAACAGGTTAAAGATATCAAGGAGAAGCAAGACCTCAAAGCTTTTCAGGGTTCCCAAATGATTATTTTATTTTATTTTATTTTTTTTTAAATAATAGTTGCTGAACAGTTAAAAAAAAAAAAAAAAAAAAAAAAAATTAAAAAAAGATACTTGTCTCATCGTAAATGAGTAGAAAGAAAGCTATATTTTCAAGCAATATCCAATCTATACCAAGAGGTGTAGACAGAAATTAAAAACATGCTTTCTAGTTGATTATTCCCTTTGAGAATTTGGTTGGTTCACTGCAAGCAGATGGTATTCAAAGAACGTTGGTTCTTGTACAGATACACCTTATTTTGGGTTTCAGAGAATATTTCCTTATTCCAGTTTATTTGTGTTAAGAGACAGGGAATATGAAAATCTTCTTTTCAAACTGCAAAACTAAGCCACTGACAGCACTGCAAAAATAGTTTCCTCAAATAATTCTAAAATCCAAGCAGTGTAACAAGACTCTTTTCCACATCACAACAATGCAACAATCAAATAAGTTATGGGGTGTCATTTTCTGACCATATTAAGGTCCAGCAGATCTTCTTGGGAGAGTGGCACCCCCACCAACATGGTTCAAAGTGTTCGGAGGGACTTCTGCAGTGTTAAAAATATTAAATCTTTGTCAAAAGAAACCCAGTCATCCTCAGCGTGCCGTCCCCCCCCCCCCCCCAAAAAAAAAAAAAAGCTGTCTCCATAAGACCCTTAGAGGAGTTCACATTTCAAAATCCTGATGCGATTTATATTTTCTTGGCTTATGAGAAGTCAGGCCATAATAGTATCAGTAAGAATATATGACAGAAATGAAATGAAATAATATGATAATATGACTTTATTCCAAGACAAATAAAAGGGTTGTATGGCAGGGAGATTTCAAAATGAAGAGTTCATTTGATTTTGGCAAAGAGTATATATACACCATCATATCGATACATTTAGTTTACCAGTTAATGGTGTTGCAGATGTTTGATATTCAGAAGCCACAGGATGCTGAAAAAAATGCAAGACAAGTTAAAAGAAGATTGATGAAAACAATGATGATTAATTAGTTTAATTTCATAAAAATTGATATATTTATCTACATACACGTGACTCGATCCCCTTCTGAATCACACAATCACAGAATGGTTGAGGTTAGAAGGGACCTCCAGAGATCATCTAGTCCAATGTCTCTGTTCAAGCAGGGTCACCTAGAGCTTGTTACACAGGATAATGTCCAGGTGGGTTTTGAATATTTCCAAAGGAGACTCCACAGCCTCTGTGGGCCACCCGTTCCGTGCTCTATAACCTAAACTGTAAAGTTCTTCCTCACAAGGCAATGAAACATTCTGTGGTTCAATTTATACTCATTACTCATTGTTCTAACTCTGGCCACCACTGAGAAGAGTTGTACCCTACTGTCCGTTCAGGTATTTGTAGAGATTGATAAGATCCCTTCTCAATCTCCTCTTCTCAAGGCTAAACAGGCACGTCTTGCTTAGTCTTTCCTGATAAGACAGATGCTCCTATCCCTTAATCATCTCCGTGGCTCTATGCTGGACCATCTCTAGAAGTTCTACGGCCCTTTTGTACTGAGGAGCCAAGAACTGCACACCATATTCTAGGTGTGGTCTCACCTGGAAGGGGGAGGATCACCTCTCTCCACCTGTTGCCCACACTCTCCTTGGTGCAGACTAGGATCCCATAGGCCTTATTGGCCACAAGGGCACACTGCTGGCTCATGGTTAACATGCTGTCCACCATGACCCCCAGGTCCCTCTCCACTGAGCTGCTCTCCAGCAGGTCAGCCCCCAACTTGTACTGATGCATGGGGTTGTTCCTTCCCAGGTGCAGGACCCTGCTCTTGCCCTTTTTGAACCTCATGAGGTTCCTCCCCACCCAACTCTCCAAGCCTGTCCAGGTCCCTCTGAATGGCTGCAGAGACCTCTGGTGTGTTAGCCACTCTGCCAAGCTATGTATGATTAACAAAGTTGCTGAGGGTGCACTCTGTCCCTTCATCCAGGTCATTGACGAAAAAGTTGAATAGCACTGGACCCAGTACTGACCCTGGGGAACACCACTACCTGCTAAATTCAGCACCATTAACTAATTAGTCAATGAAAACAGGTAGGAAGATGGTAAAGACCAGCCTTTACCCTGACAAAAACTCAGGTACAAATAGCTTTTCTGTGTTGTTCTGGTACATATATATGGAAGTTGAAGATGAAAATCAGCCACAAAAGTATATTTCATAAATTTTTGTTAATAAATATTCAATTTTGCTCTGATTCCAGAATGTCAGCTCTGGAATGGCTGGTTTCCTTTTCTTCTAACTAGATGTCTAAACCCTACTAAATATATCCTGGTTATGAAAGCTGTTAGGAATAATATCCACGTGTGCAAATCATCAATGATCAAATTCTGTATTTATTTTGAAGGTGTGAGAAGCTGATGCTTAATAAGATGTTAACTGTTTCAGTTTCAAAATTTTGATAGCTCTGATTATTCCTATCAGGAACAATAGATATTTAAAGGACTCATTTAGCTTTTTCAGATAAAAAATACCACTCAATGAAATTGTATGAATGAATTACAATATTCAAAAATAACGAGAAAATTGTTTCAAAGTCTCTGCAAGATATTAATGGAGTGCTGCTTTGGTTGCATGTTTTCAGTAATTCAAAAGAATATCTTTGTGACTCCCACTCAGCATAGAAATTGATAAGTTCTCAATCTGTAAAACATACATCACATTAAATATGAGCATGTCTGTGAATCTCAGAATTCCACTTTGAATTAGTTTAACCCCCTAGTTTTTCTCTATTCTTTGGCACCTTTTAAAGAAGGTGATTATAAAGGGCAAAAACCAAAAAGGGCAGCTAGTTTAAGAGGCACTTTGCATTCAGCATTGATATACGTGGTGAGAAGAAAAAAGATTTCTGAGAGTGACCTTAATACAAGTAATATCAGGATTACTGTAGCAGGATACTTCTGCCAGGTCTTGTCAGTCCTTAGCTCTTTCTCCATTAGCCAGTCAAAAACTTTGGTTCAATAAACCAGAACAAAGTTTCATCTATGTAGAATGGTAGGCACTCTGAAGCCTTTATGTAAACCCTGAAGGCTGGCACTTCTCATAGTAGCTTAAAGGCAAAGGATGCAATTGTTAGTAATCAGAAAGAATAACTCTTGGTTTCTGTTTCTACTCTTCCCTCCTTTCTGTTTCTACTCTTTCCCTTCTTTCTTTGTCTTTCCTTCCAAAAATACTCTGTACTTAGAGTGTACTTTCAATCTAGCTTTCCTTCATTACTCACTTCCCTCTTTGGGGGATACAGCAAATCAAACTGCACAGTATCAGACAACAGAAGCATTCAAAGAATGTCACAGTTTCACTTTCACAGAGGTTTTAGCATTCTGAAGGAATGTCTTTTACATTATATAAATAATGTTAAGAACATCCAGTCTTTGAGCTGTGACCAGAGTATATCTCCTTTTCAAATATGGGGTTTGTGCTGTGCTGGTAGTTTAACTACTAGCTTTCAAAATGTTTCTGAAGCAAAACACCAAAACTTTTCAAAGACTTATTTTCCTATAAAGCATGACTTGATGGTCTCCTCAGTCATCATTCTAATCTTTTATATTAAGTCAGTATCAAACTCTTGCCTATGGCTTTAAATTACGTGTTTAACATTAACTTAAGCACAATAAACTAAACATCATAGTGATGTGAAGAAATTTCAAAATTCATTTGTTTAGATGGACATCTGCCTAAAACACTTAGAATAATAAGGAATGCTACAACGCAGACAACTAAAGGATGCGGTCTCACAATATTTAATATAGAGAATAGTCATTATTGCCAGGTGAAGCTCGAGAACTTGGTTTCAAAGAAATCTGTGTGGAGGAAAGGAACTGAATTATTACACAGGGATTCCGTGGCACTCATTACTGATCTTTTCTGTGCTATTACACTGTTAACCTTAGCTTTACTCTAATGCTGATGAGACTCAACACTACATCTCATTTGACATTTTTAATAATTCTACATCGTTACCTTTTTTCTGTCTTAGGGCTTGTAATTTCCAAACCATTCAGCTATATGTCTCCAACATGACTGCAAGAGAAGTATCATCATATGCAATTCTATCAAAAGCCTCATTTGCCTGCTCCCTGTAATCTTGACTTCAACTTTAAACTTTAAGATTTCACCACATCACTTCCCCCCCCCCACCCCCCCCATATTACCAACTTTTGATTAACAACAACAATGACAAAAGGTTAAATTGACTAGTTTATAAACTTTAGTGTAATTCCATGCCTACATTCTCTATGGTCTTCTTCACTTCTAAAAAAATCAGAGTCCCAGTGATTAAGGATGCTCTGTCTACATACTAAGCTGTTTGAGACATGCACACTTTTCCATTTTTGCACACCTACATGCCTAATCTGATAAATGCACTAAAACCAGCCATCATTATTTTTCACTATGCATACACCTTCATACATGCATACGTCATATGCATACAACTTCATGTTGGACAACACAATGCTAATACTCCCAGACTGAATTAGTTCAGATAATATAATTACATATAGGTGCATAAACAAAATTTTTATCCTAGTATTATCATCCTAGTATTATCATTCAGGTGGAAAGAGGTATCTTTCTCTTACTATCTGTCTATCTGTTAAAGAGGGAATCAACAAAACTAGCAGTTAAGTGGCTGGAGATGGATAAAGTAAACTTTAACTCTGAATTTTCTTCTTTAAGAAACTATAAGTTTTTTCTTATGCTTATAAATAATAGCAATATAATGCAGGGGAAACAAAACAAAAAGGTTTTTTTTTTTTTTTTTTTTTTTTTTTTTTTTTTTTTAAAGAGGATTTTAAAGGGAAGAAATATTCTATACTAAGTAAAAAAATGTTTCTCTTACATCATTAAACTATTGCAGTTACAACATTAAATCAAAGCATTGAAAAGAAAGTTAATTTTTGAAAAGGCAGATGTTAAAAAAAAAAAAAAAAAAAAAAAAAAATAATCCCCCAAAAAATCTCCAAATGGACCCAAAAACTCAAAAAAAAAAAAAAAAAAAAAAAAGTCCATGTAAAAGATAAAAATATATTTTGAGATTTGTAAAAGAGAAAAAGAGATGCCAGACAGGGAAGAAAACAAAACAATAAAACATGGAAAATAGCAAAATCTCTAAAAGAAGCACTACTGAATAAAATGACCACAGTGCTATACAGCTTCAAAGAAAGAGAATAAATTCTCTGTGGAAGAAAATTATCAAATTTCTCTCCTCTTATTCTGATAAACGGAAAACCAAGAAAAATATCTTTAAAACTTTATATGATATAAAGGCATAGTCTTTCCAGTTCTACTTGTAGTAGTTTTATTAAATTACAACAGTAATCAGCTGAGACCCATTAAGTGTTAGCTTGACCTGCATCTCAAGTATCTAAGCAGATGTAGCTGGAATGAAAACAGATGGAAGGTGTAAATGAGAAGATTCAATTAACATTTTTTCTCCTTCTCATATGAGTTTCAAAAAGAAACTCCCACAGGATCAAAAGTGATCCCCTAATTTAAGAAATATCTTTTTCATCTATTCAAAATAAAATATTTTAATGTCAATGTAAGCCCTTTGGTTTTGGCCTGGGAAACTGAGCTTTCAGAGGTTCATGATATGACTAAAAGAACAGTGAAATCAGGCTGAAACAAAAGTACGCAATTACTATCTAACTAAATCAGAATGGTTAAGTTAAAAACAAAACAATAACAACAACAAAAAAAACATTAAAGATCATTGGTACAAGAATTTACTATAAAATTAGAAATTCATGTCATGTTTACATTAGCAAACCCAATAGAAACAATTTTTGTCAATTAAGAAGGTTAAGACATAAAAGACCATAACATGATTTGATATTTTCAGGAGCTACACAAATATTCACTAGAGATTCGGGACATTTCAGAGGGGTTTGGTGCAGTAAAGAAAAATAAAAATAACCTAATTCTAATTAAATATTATTCTAATTTGACTATGGTGCCTTAAATGGAGATTCTGCTTTAGTTTCAGCTTTCATATTAGTGATGAGTTAGCCTGTTTTCCATTGTAAAACACTTTTATATAACAGCAGAATTTTAAGAGGGCTCTATAAGCATGTAATCTAACAAGTAGGTTTGTAACATAATTGTGTTATATTACAAAACACTGTATTGGAAGGGAAGGGAAGGGAAGGGAAGGGAAGGGAAGGGAAGGGAATTTTTTCCACAAATAAAGAGCTACTAGGAAAAAAATACACAGTAGGTGAGTAGGAAGTGGAAGTCACAGGAAGTTTAGGAACTGAGAGACCGATTTTGAGAGCTCTTAGGCAGCTGCAGGGAAAAACAGCAAGTGCCTTAGACCTTCTAACTGAGGGTACCTGCTCTGAGGGCACTATATTGCTCTTCAATTTTGCTAGTTGTCCAGGCAATGGAGATTAACAGCTGAATCTTCTAATCTGAAGTCAGCTGCTTAAGGCAAGCCAGTGAGATTTATGTTTTGTATATTTCTTTTCCCTTTCCTTTCCTTTTGTTGTTGTTGTTGTTGTTGTTGTTGTTTGTTGTTGTTGTTGTTTTCCCTAGACATCAAAGACAAAATATCCACCTTGAAATTTCAAAGACAAGTGAGTATGTCTTGCCTTTCCTGTGTGTGGTGGTTTTACCATACTGGGCAGCTGAATACCACAACCACTATCTCACTCCCCCTCCTCAGATGAGGAGGGGAAGAAGTAAAGGAAAGAATAACTCACGGGTTGAGATAAGGATAATTTAATTAAAGGGAAATATATATATATATATTAAGGAAATATTATTAATTAACAATTCAACTAAAGGGAAAAAGGGAAAGGGGAAAGGGAGGGGGAAAGGGAACAGCAAAACAAAACAAGTAAAGGCTATGTGGAAGTGCAGAGGAAAGAAATTATTCTCTACTTCCTGCAAATGAGCGATGCCTGACCACGTCCTTGAAGCAGGGCCTCAATTCACGTAGCTGGTGTTCGTGAGGAGGACAGATGTTTTCTCAATGAAAGCCCACCCCTCCCCTCTTCCTCCTTCTTCCACTTTTTATTGCTGAGTGTGACATCAGGAGGTATGGAATATCTCTTTGGTTGGTTTAGGTCAGCTGCCCTGGTGATGTTTCTTTCTCACTTTTTGCCCACCCCCCAGGAGGGTTAGAGAAAGTCTTGATACTGTGCCAGCACTTCTCAGCAGCAGACACAACACTAGTGTGATAACTCTGCTGTTATAGCTACAAGTGCAGAGAGCGTGACACTGTATGGGCTACTGCAGGGAAAGTTAACATCCCAGCCAGACCCAGTACACTGTGCTGGAGACATTTTCCACAAGAAAACTGTAGCCATTGGACAGGATATACACACCAGGTATATAAGGTCTGCTCTTGCTGCCTTTGAGTCAAACTTTATTAAACAATTAAACATTCAGCAGTCAAAAGTAGAAAATGGGAACATCTGTTCCTCACGGCTGGATATATATCTTGGGGGGCCCAGAAAAATGTGCTAAATATTTTAGCGTTTTCTATGAAGTGAAGTTTCTAAATCAGGGGAGATTGAGAGAACAGTCTTAGGATATTCATTGAATATCCTAAGAGCAATGAACCTGGAACACGTTCATCATAATATATCTTGTATCTCAGTTTTGAGAACAAGGACAATAACTAACTTTAAAACCCAAATATACATCAGCCAACAGAAGAGAAATGAGGCTCGTCTATACCTCCGAGGCAAATGCATTGCACAGAAATACAAATTGACTCTATCTTATTGCTTTCTGTGATGTTTAATTCCATACAGTTTTTCTAGATCAATTGCTGGACTGCATTTGAGAACACTGTAAATATTTGGATGGGTACCTATTTCAAGAATCTCAAAATTCAAGTGTCAAGCTCCCTGATAGTATCAAGACTGAAATGGTTGCACAGATTCACAGAAGATGTACTTTAGCTGAGAATGAAATTTTACTGGCAGAATCTTAAATGCATTGCGAATTTATATGTTATAAAATTTAAATGGCAGCTGAACAGACTAAGGTCCCAAATGGAGTCATAAGGATTCAAATTTTGCAGGTCCTGCACTGATACTGTATTTGCTCAGTTTAGAACTACTGTAAAGTTTTCATTTTTTTTTTGTTTTTTTTCTTAAAAGCTAATATTGCAAAATCAAGTTAGCATCTCAAAGTAAATAAACACTGTCTATTTAGTACGTCTTAGCTATATGCCTTCAATATTTATAGATTGCATGTGCAGTCTTTTTTGTCATGGGGTAATTTATTATTTTATATTGGGGCTGCTCTTATATTTGAGAGGTTGGGAGCACTTAAACAGGAAAAAGAAAAAAACATCCAACTATGTCACCAAGCTACTTAAAGTATGTCTTGGTGAGTGCAGAATCAGGTAAGTGATCTGCTCATCCTTTGATCATGGATTTTAGATTGTTTTCTATGCTTAGATTAGAGAGTCATCTTGTTTCCACCCCACTCTTGCCCCTCGCTACAAGAAGGACATGGAGGTGCTCGAGCGAGTCCAGAGAAGGGCGACGAAGCTGGTGAGGGGCCTGGAGAACAAGTCCTAAGAGGAGCGGCTGAGGGAGCTGGGATTGTTCAGCCTGGAGAAAAGGAGGCTCAGGGGTGACCTTATCGCTCTCTACAGGTACCTCAAAGGAGGCTGTAGCGAGGTGGGGGTTGGTCTGTTCTCCCACGTGCCTGGTGACAGGACGAGGGGGAATGGGCTTCAGTTGTGCCAGGGGAGTTTTAGGTTGGATCTTAGGAAGAACTTCTTTACTGAAAGGGTTGTTAGACATTGGAACGCGCTGCCCAGGGAAGTGGTTGAGTCACCATCCCTGGAGGTCTTTAAAAGACGTTTAGATGTAGAGCTTAGGGATATGGTTTAGTGGTGACTGTTAGTGTTAGGTCAGAGGTTGGACTCGATGATCTTGAGGTCTCTTCCAACCTAGAAATTCTGTGATTCTGTGATTCATGAACATTGTATACTTTGCCATCTTACCATCACTTCTTCTAATTTATATTTTGTTTTCCTAAGAAGGTTTCACAGTTAAAGCGTAATTGTAGACTGAGCTCAAAAGATAAGCTAGTATCTTGCTTAGTTGAAACTTCTAAATAGACAATGCATACATAAGTGTTAATCACTCAGAAATACATTGCAGAAGACACTAATTTCTTCTCAAAGTAAAATTTGCATTGTCTAGCATATATTACCTTTACACACAATAATCAAGTATTGATGAAAGAAGGACCAATAGCTTTTCCTCCTGAGAATTTGTCTTTCAAAATTTAATTAAAGATGAAACTTCATCTAAAAATGTTTTTCAGCGTCTTAAGAATAAAGGAGAAAGATTTCTAGGGGGGGATTGCATACAGATCTTAGATAAAAATATATGTAGATATACTTATTACATTAGAATTTGTATCTTTCTACTCAACTATCTTAACTAGAATTCTTCTTCTTTCCCGTGCGTCAGTTGTTATACTAGTAGTATATGTCCATCTTTTCTCTACAGTGGTGACAATGATTTACATTTATGTTATTGTTTTGACCACAAAAACATATTTGGAAAGAAGCTTTCCTAACAAAATTCTTTCTAATTCCCAGCTGTTACACAAACTTACTTCAAGTGACTATTTCTGCTCTTGGAAATGTAGACATCCCTACGCAAGATGCGACAACAGCAGCTCTGCAACAGCTCAGCAAAAGCATATAGCAACCTCTCTGCATATCAACGTAAGCATTTGCAAGTAGACTAGACAGACAAAATATGATTTCTTACACTTGAATGTGGCTGAGAGTTAATAGATTCCTAGAAAACATTATTTGTTATATTTTAGAAGCATAGAGGTCAGATTCTTAGTTTTACTTTTCTCTGCAGAGTAAGTATGCAGTACCTTCTGCTTACTAATCATGTTGGATGCAGAAGAGAAATTAACTTTATTTTCTAATGTAATCTATAGTGTACTGAAAATCAGTATTGGATTTTCAAGGGAGATGGATCTTGAGGGCGTGGGAGGAACTGACCACAGAGAATGGGAATGGTATAAACACAGGTTGGATAGTGGAGATACAGGAGTAATCACTTCATCTCTTCATTCTCTATTACTATGTAAAATGGAAATAGCCTTGCTTCCCTGGCTTGGTCCCTGGCAGGATGTTAACTGGGGATTATGACTTTTATTTTTATTTTTTTCCCTAATGATTAGGAAAAAAGATTCACTGAACTTTTTCTCTCTCATATACAAAAGAGATGGACCATACACAATACAGTATGTCTAGATTGTCCTCTGAGAATAATCCCTTATATGTTAGGCCTTCTTAAAACAAGAACTGCTGCTCAAATGGATGGTGAGCATGAAAACAAAGTCCAAGAGTGATGAGGGAACAGACCAGGGTGCAGAGGAGCCAACCTGGACAAGCTACCTGAGGACTCACTGGAGACCTGCAAGCATAGAAAGGAGGGGAAGACATTTCCATCCTTGTAGTCACCTACCTATTATTGAAAAGCCCATTTAGTGTCTAATAGTAGAATGCAAGTAAAATCTTATCACTAACTCATAGCTGAATTTGTTTAATTTTTTATTATTATTTTTTTACAGTTAACATGTTTAATTTGTATATTGGAGTAATAAAATAATGCTTGTTAAGTTGGATATAAGATGTATATCAGAATAATTTTTGTCTCATTTAGCGCTAAGGAGATACAAGTTGGTGACAAATGAACAGTCAAGCAAAATGTTTCTTAAGCAAAAAGGATAAAGGTCTGCTACTTTGTAGATGATCAAATGAAACTATTCATTGTTGAAATTAACCAGGCTGAAAATGGGTGGTTTTGATTCCTCGATATCCTCCAACCTCATTTGTCTTTTGGAGTTAGACATCCTAATCAAGTCAAGGAATTTTTGATTTTTTTTTTTTTTCTCCATAAGGACAGACCTCAAAACAGCCATTAACCAGTAATGAGGTGAAGGCTGGCTGTCAGTCCCTATTCATTTGATCATGAGACAGAACTTGAAGCTCCATCCAGCTGAGTAGTATATGCAATCTTTTTATACGGCCCTACAGTCATTACTGGCATGCTACTTTGTCTCTCCAATTCTTAGTGGATTTGTACTTCCTCTGCTTGGAAATCTGCTATTGGTGACTCCTTCTAGCCATGTTTATCACTAAAAATCTGTACTTTCTCTGTTCTGACACCGAAATAAAACTTTTTTTTTTTTTTTTTTTTTAAATTATAAAAGTAGAAATTTGTACTACTTGTGAAATCAGTGAACTTTTCAGGAGATCTAATTATGACTTTACTGCACATGGCTAGGATTTTACTAGGCAGTCACATTCAAAAGTCTTTCTGAATCAAGTTCTTTCTGAATCAAATTAGCCTGTTAGTTTCCTTTTTGCAAATACTGCTTGAGTTTCTCTTGTCTCCCTTGTACAGACATATGTGCCATTTCAAAAATTAATTTTAAAATTCTTATTTTAAGTTCTTCTTTCATCCTCTTCCTCCTGTGCTTGGAGAACAATAACACAGCAATAAATACATATGTGTTCCTTGACACCCTGAAAGTATGACTGCCGTATATCATCTTAGGTGTTATCCTACAATAACCATTATCATTGCATTATGAAAGCAGTGATGGATCAATAGCAGGCTTCTAAGGCAGCGGTGGGTTGTAATGAAAGTTTCTTGTTCATTCAGTGTTCACTCTAATAGCAATATAATTAATGTCTCCAAGAGAAAGTGACTGCTACATCCAATTTTCTTTAAAATTATTATATCTTCTTGTAGGTTACAGTGCAGAAAGTGTAGTGAGTGTCATGTTTTGCTTCAGTTCTGAATAAGTTATCTTTTTTCCTTGATCTTTGTCTTTTGGGATTATCTTCCAAAATATCACTCCCTCCATCTTATATTTAACTCTCTTTAAAGTGCTACTGACTTGTGACCTTCCTCACAAAAAACGATCAGACTCTAAATTACAGTATTTTCTCAGTTATTTCTGGTTTCTTCTGTTCCACTGGATTCCCCTTTTACCTGAGTAAAACCTTTCCAATGTTACCATTCATCTAAAAGATCCTGTATACCTATAGTGACAACATAAATTAAGACTGCAGGCAAAGGCATCTTGTTTCAGAAAGTAATTTAAGAATATATGGTGAGAAACAATAACTCTTACAAAATTTTAAAATATCTCTGAAAGTATATTAATTATAGTCAAATATATTTTTTTCTGGGAGAATTGTCATAAATCTATTTATGTCTCCCACAATATCCTCACTGCCCCCCATGATATTTTTGTCTCTAGATGGTGATTAGAAAGGAGTGGTTTTCCTCAGAGTTCAGCATTGGAACCAACACTGTTCAACATCTTTGTCAGTGACACAGACAGTAAAATTGAGTGTATGCTCAGCAACTCTGACCATGATGCAAAGCTGTCTTGTGCAGTCAGCACACTGGAGGGAAGGGATGCCATCCAGAAGTACCAAGACAAGCTTCAGAGGTGAGCCTGTGCAAAATTACAAGGTTGGACAAGGGTAAGTGCAAGGTCCTACACCTGGTTCAGGGCAATCCTAAACACAAATACAGGCTGTGTAGAGAACAGATTAAAAGCAGCTCTGAGAAGAAAGACCTAGAAGTGTTGCTTGATGAGAAGCTCAACATGAGCCAGCAAAGTGCACTTGCAGGCCAGAAAACTAACAATATCCTAGGCTGCAACAAAAACACCATGGCCAGCAGGGTGATGGAGGTGATTCTCCCCCTCTGATATGCTCTCATGAGACCCAACCTGGAGTCCTGCATTCAACTCTGGGTTCCCCAACACAAGAAGGACATGGAAGTATTAGCACAAGTCTACAGGAGCACCACAAAAATGATCGAGGGCCTAGAGCACCTCTCCGATGAAGACAGGCTGAGAGAGTTGTGGTTGTTCAGCCTGGAGAAGAGAAGGCACCAGGGAGACCTTGAAGTGGCCTTACAGTACCTAAAGGGGTCCTACAGGAAAGCTGGAGAGGGACTTTTCATCAGGGAGCATAGTGATAGGACAAGGGGGAACGGCTTTAAACTAAAAGAGGGTAGGTTTAGATTAGACATTAGGAAGAGTCTAGAGTGAGGGTGGTTATTCGTTATTGGTGAATCCGTGACCCTTATAGTTCAGTGTTCTGAATCCAACTAGACACATATCGGTTAATGCGGTATTGGTGAATCTGTGATTGTGATAGTTCAGTATCCTGAATCAAGCCAGGCCCATAATGATTAATCGACGACTAGTGATAAGGGTGGTTGTACGTTATTGGTGAATCCATGACCGTGTTGTTCATTGCTAAGAGCGGTTATACGTTATTGGTGAATCCGTGACCGTGTAGTTCAGTGCTCGGTGCTCTGAATCCTACTGGACCCCTAACAGTTAAACTGCTATCCTGAATCCGACTGGACCCATAATGGTTAACTGGCTACACCCCGACACTCAGTGAGGTTTCCAAGGAGCTTTTTCTTCAGGCTGAACATCCCCAACTCTCTCAACGTCTTTTCATAGGAGACATGCTTCAGCCCCCTGATCATCCTTGTAGCCATCCTCTGGACTCCCTGTAACAGGTCCACATCTTTCTTGTGCTGGGGGCCCAAAACCTGGATGCAGGACTCCAGGTGGGGCCTCACAAGGGCAGAGTAGAGGGGGATAATCACCTCTCTCAGCCTGCTGGTCACACCTCTTTTCATGCAGCCCAGGGTGCAGTTGGCCTTCTGGGCTGCAAACACACGCTGCTGGCTCATGTCAAGTCTTTAATCCACCAGAGCCCCCAAGTCCTTCTCCACAGGGCTGCTCTCAATGAGTTCTTCTCCCAGACTGTACTCGACTGGGATTGCCCCAACACAGGTGCAGCATCTTGCACTTGGACTTGTTGAAACTCATTAAGTTCACATGGACCCACTTCTCCAACCTGTCTAAGTCCCTTTGTATGGAATCTCTTCCTTCTTTTGTATCCACACCACTCAGCTTGGTGTCATCTGGAAACTTGCTGAGGACGTGTTCAAACCCATTGTCTATGTCGTTGGAGAAGATATTGAGAAACACCAGTCCCCAGACTGATCCCTGAGGGACACCGCTCATCACCAGTCTCCACCTGGATATAGAGCCATTGATCACTATTCTCTGGGTGTGACCATCAAGGTAATTTCTTATCCACCAGGCAGTCTACCCTTCAAATCCATATCTTTCTAATATAGAAATTAGGACGTCATGTGCGACTGTGTCAAAGGCCTCACAGAAGTCCAAATAGATGACATCAGTTGGTCTTCCCTTATTAACTAATGCAGTCATTTCATCATAGAATGCCACCGGATTGGTCAGGTATGATTTACCCTTGTTAGCATCTCTGCCTTCTCCACATCTCTCATTGCAATTTCTTTCTTCATTTGTCAGAGGTGCTACACTCTCCCTAGAATATCTTTTGTCGCCAATGTACCTGTAGAACCTTTCTTGTTTTTCTTTGCATCCCTTGCTAAGCTTAGTTCTGTCAGTTCCTTGGCTTTCCTGATACCATCCCTGCACATCCAGACAGCATTTTTGTACTCTTCCCAGGGCACATGGCCCTGTTTCCATCATCTGCGTGTTTCTTTCTTTTGCCTAATTTGACCAGCAGATCCTCATTCAACCATGCCCGTTTCCTACCTTCCCCGCTTGGTATTTATTACATAGTGGAACAGGGAGTTCTTCCACTCAAAAAATAAAATAAAAATAAAAATAAAAAATCCTTAAAGAGTTGCCAGCTATCATCAGATCCTTTGTCCCTAAGGACAGTTTTCCAGGGGATCTCATCTACTAGGTCTTTAAACAGCTTGAAGTGTTCTCTTTGGAATTTCAGGGGCCTGACTTTGCTCTTAGCCAGTCCCATATCCCTCACGATCACAAACACAAACATGGCATGGTCACTGCGACCTAGGCTTCCTCCAATCTTAACTTCTTTAATGAGCTCTTCTACATTGGTGAGCATCAGGTCCAGCAACCTTTCTCCTCTGATTGGTTTGTCTAATATGTGGACAAGGAAATTGTCCTCAATGGACTCCAGGATTGTCCTGGATTGCTTACTTCCTGCCACATGGATTTCACAGCATACATCTGTGTGGTTGAAATCCCCCATCAGGATGAGAGCCTGTGAGCGCGATGCTTTCTGTAATTGGAGCAAGAATGCCTCATGAACAGATTTCTGTTGATTGGGTGGTATGTAGTAGACTCCAACCACGAGATGTCCTTTGTTGGTCCAATCCTTAATTTTCACCCACAGGCTTCCAACCTGCTCTTGGCTGTATCTTGGAGAGAACTCTTCCAATCTATCAATTTATTAACACAGAGGGCAACACTCCCAACTTTACTTCCCTACCTGTCTCTCCTGTAAAGCTTGTAGCCCTCTATTCCAAAGTTCCAGCAGTGTGGTTCATCCCACCATGTTTCCATGATAGCAATTAGATCATAGTTTTCTAATTGCACCATGGCTTCCAGCTCCTCCTGCTTGTTTCCCATGTTGCATGCATTGGTGTAAAAGCACTTCAGCTGGGCTATGGGAGCATCACCTGTTTAGAATAGTCCTTCCTAACTCCTATGGGACAATTCTCAGGAGTTTTTCTGCTGTTTTTTAAAGTATTGGCGTTCAAGGGTTGCTTTTTGTCACTTATAGGTACATCCCCTTCCCCCGTTGAATCTAGTTCAAAGCCCTGGTAACGAGTGGCCAGTTTGCTGCCCAAAATGCTATTGCCCCACTTGGTCAGGTGTGCCCCATCCGGTGTCAGCATGCCCAGTCTCGCTAAAGCACTCCCAAGATCATACAACCGGAAACTTTGATCATGGCACCAGCTCCGCAACCAATCATTTACCTGATCCGTATGCTGCCTCCTCTGTGGGTCCCAGTCTCTGACTGGGAGGATTGAAGAGAACACTACTTGTGCTGCTGATCCCTTCAGCAACTTTCCATAAAGTCCCTTTTGATGTTTCTGAGTCTCCTTGTCATGGTCTCAGTTGTCCCTATGTGAAAGAGCAGAAATGGGTGATAGTCCTTCTGGCTTGACCAAGCTCAGTAGCCTCTCTTTATGATGTCACAAATACAGGCTCCAGGCAGGCAGCAAACCTCAAGAGATTGTCTGGATGGCAAATGACCACCTCAGTGTCTCTCAGAGAGGAATCTCCAGTTATGAACACCCTTCATGCTTATTTTGTGGAACTGGTTCTTAAGTAAGTGTTATGCTGGTCTACCTTTTTACAGTTGCTCTTTCCTGGGTCTTAACCATTACCATTGTTGCTGTTGACATACTCTCCTTTATTTTTGAGCCCCAGAGCATCATATCTGTTGCATAGGTGAACTTCAGGGGCAAGGGGGAGATTCCTCATTCTGCTCTAAGCAGATATGAGGGTCCAACCAATCTTGTCTTGTGAGTCAGTCAATTCTGCTGGTTTCCATTTGGAAAGCATTTTCCACCCCATTGGAAGGACTTAAGGCAAGGTTGTTGTTCAGCCCGTGCCAGCGCATGATAAAATGCATTCAACTCTTGCTTGGATTCCTGAATTGCAGCCTTTTGAGCTCCTCTCACAACCTGGCAACTTACTTAGAGAGGGCATCTCTCTGGTCACACTTGCACCCATGACACCCAACTCTGACTTCGGGCCTTAGAGAGACCTCCAGATGTTGGAGCCCCCTGAAATGGATGATCTGGGTAGCTCTTCCAGTCCCTGAGAGAACTGTCTGGGTAAAGGTGTCTGCCAGGGGAGGCTGTGGCCCATGGCAGTCTCAGTCAAGCAGGTGAGGTGGGCAGACACTCTTTTTGCCTCACTGGAATTCACTTTGTGCTGCTCCAAGAATAGAGGGTAGATATTGGTCTGCCTCCCAACCTCCCCGTCTGTGCGCACTGCCACACAAACTGCCGTGCCATGCCCTGACTGACGTGCCACACTCTTTGCCCACTGTGTTCGGCATGCTCCTGGTCACTCATGCTCCTTAAGGGCTGCTGTTGAACAACAGAGGAGGAACACTCATGGCTCCACCCAAGCTTCATCAGCCACCCTGGCGTCGGCTGCCTCAGATGACCTCAATGAAGGGAACCCCGTGCACGCCTCAATCCCCCACTCCACTGCAGAATATGTCTGCCCTGGAGACAATCGCTGTGGCAAGAAATAAAGGGAAATATTTTCTGCAACAGTTTAGTGATTCACTTAATGTCTGATTTAAAAATAATTCTTTAGAGGTTAGAATTTTTTGAACTATTTTGACATCACTCTTTGAATAAGATATAACAATATTATTGAAAATTTCTTTAGGTACTCATTCACACCCTTAGGAATATAAATACCTTAAAAACTCAATTCTACCCATCCTTTTAAAAATTCTATCTGCTTTTTGTAAAGCTTAAGAAATGAAGAGCCTAAGGTGCTTTCAAAACTTACCACATGCTTCTAAGATACTTAATGTTTTTTGCTCAATGATCATACTGTTGCATTTCCAGAACATTTTGATTCTTAAGGTATTAAGGAAAATAATAATAATAATAATAATAATAATAATAATAATAATCTAGGGCAAAGGTTTTACTTTATTTTATTTTATTTTTAATTATTATTCTTATTATTTTTTTTTCATGTTGCACAATAGAATAATCCATATGGTACAAAATTATAATCAAAATGCATTGTCCCTTCATTACAAAAATGTGTGTTTTCCTTACATTATAAAGGTAACACAACTGATAGCGGGAATGGAAATGCAACTGGAACTGAGGACGGTTAGTTTTTTGGAAGTTAAATAACTTCGAGTTGGATAACTCAGTTCTACTCAATCAACATGTTCGGCCCTTGCACAAACTGAGTTTCTATTAAGAGTAATTCAAGAAACTGTGGTGGTTTTTACGTTGCTGGGCAGCTGAACTCCACCACAACAACTCCCTCACTCCCCCTCCTAGAAGAGTGAAAGTAGAAAGTATGCCGGGAAGAAAATAATAATAATAATAATAATAATAATAATAATAATAATAATAATAATAATAAAACAAACAAAAAAAAACCACATGAGTTGGCATATAATGGTTGTTCGGGAGGACAAACATTTTCATTACAAGAGCCCCATCCCCACCAACACCCCTCAACTTTTATTGCTGAGTATGACATCATATGGTATGGAATATCCCTTTGGTTGATTTAGGTCAGCTGCCTAGTGATGTCCCCTTCCCATCTCATGCCTATCTTCAGCCTGCTGGCTCTTGGGGTGGTTGGAAGCAGTCTTGGTGCTGTGCCAGCCCAGCTCAGCAATAGAAAAAACACTGCTGTGATACCAATGTTCTTCTAGCTACAAGTGCAGGGCACAACACTGTATGGGCTGCTGCAGGGAAAGTTAACTACATCCCAGACAGACCCAGCACAGCAACTCATTCATGTACATAAAAGAGTGACTGTATAGCAGGTAGCTGACTACTTAGCCTTTAGGATGTGGCTTACTCCTTCATGGTGGCTGTCTGAAAGCCAAGTGCCCCTTGGGATTAATATTTTTTTCTTAGGTGTTTGTTCAAATTCTCAAGGAGTCAGCTGAGTATTAAATATTTCACGTTGTCTTTTTTTTTCTTTCTTTTTTTTTTTTTTTTTTTTTTTTCATAAAGTCATATTTGGTCTTGATAACCACAAGGTTGTCCACCATCTTATATCTTATTAATAACTTAACGTAGGGACAAAAAAGGAAAAAGGAAAAGGAAGTGGTAGGAAGTGGTGATCAAGTGAACCTTTGGGGTACAGTTTTGAGAGCTATGAGCTGCATATGTCAAAGATAAATGTTTTGTGCTTATGCCTGTCTGTCTATGAGTAGATAAAGCTGACAGAAAAAAATGCATTTTAGAACATCTAACCCCTAGCTCTGGAAACAGATTATGTAACAGCACTTTCATTCATCATAGAAAGCAAATATTTTTCTTCTCATTTCTGGCCCCAGACATAAATAAATTGTATTATTTGCCTTTTATCATTCTGGATAATATTTTATAAAGCTTTTTTACTCTGTTTGAGATGATCTCATGAACAGATGGACTGGAATCCTACCTCCAGGCAAGGACTTAATTTCTGATGGGAACTCTACAAGCCTTTCTTACCTTGGGCATGACATGACTAACTATCATTTACAATTGTGATAGTAAAGCAGATGTTGCTCTGCCCTGTGTAACCCCACCTGGTACCATTTGAACAACCTATAGTTGTAACATATGCAGTCAAGAGGTCAGCATACCTGTCAACTGTACTTTTTAAAATAGCTGAAGCCTTTTCTCCTTGTCTATTTTAAGCCTAGGCTTGGCATGATAAAGAAAGCAGTGTAGCATCACTGAATAGAAGGAATAAAGCAAAATTGAAAAGGCCATTTAAATTAAGTCAACTTCGTAATATAATGAAACTTGGTAGGAAATTTATCAAACTTAATATTCATAAGTAAAATATGGCATTAAACACATCCTACCTTTCATAAAACAAAAATAATCTGAGAATATCTATTTGTTCTTACTTTGTCATAGTTATTTACCCAGGACCCAAAGTTATGTCTCAAGCCTTAAAAACTTTACATATATTTATAGATGTTCATGAGTGTAAGGCAGTGTGAAAATACAGTAATAATTAAATAATATTTTAAATCCTATATACCATTAGACTACAATTTTAAAGGTATATAAGAGTTATCCTCTGAATTAAAATTTGGTAACAAAAGTAGGGTCCAGACTGTGGCACTTTTTACTTTTTAATATCTCAGTTTTAACTCCGTGTTTGTGTAGTTCAGGAAAAACCTTGTCTTTTGAGAATCAAACGGTGTTTTCTATGTTGGATATATGGATATGCGGTTCCTAACACCTACTGATTGGAAAAGATCTCTGTGGATGACACATAACAGGAGCACTTGTAAATGTGCTATGTATTGGTGACCTACTCTAGGTGACCTACTCCTGTGCTAGACTTATCACCCACCAAAGTATCTTCCACAGAGGGGCTCTTCTGAGTGAAAGTTAATTTGTAAATTTAAAATTATTGTTTATATTTTTTAAACTAACTTTTGTGGTTTTGACTGGGCTTAAGTGATTTGTTTTCACTTTCATTTCACACTTCTTGCATATGCAGAAGTTTAGATTTATGAATGTACATGACGGTTTTCCCTATCTCCAAATGTTTAAGAATATTATTTTCCCTTAAGTGCCTTCTAAGAAACAATCATCGTAGTTGTTGCCTACTCTCAAGTAGTATTTATACTGCATACAAATGATTCTAAAAAAAATATGAACATTTTAAGGAATTTTATTTTTACAAAAATATATTTTTAAGCATGCTTCTGTTTCACACATCACTTTTTGGAATTGTAGATGAGTATAGTGTGCTTAATGAACTTGGTTTTAAAAGCAATTAATACATTATATACTACAGTTAAAACTGTTGTGAATTAGTACTTATTTCTGTTTCAAGGTTATGCAACAAATTGCTTTTGTGGGATAATTGTTTCAAAATTAACTTTTGCTGATATCTGTTGTTCACCACCTTTTATTTCTCAGATACTAATGAATAAGATCAGTTACAAAGGGGAGAAAGTTGTTATGAAATACAAACCTGAGAGTGTTTTGGCACTTTTGACAGTTGCTGCTGAAAAATGTAAACCCAAATAGACTCCACTTCAGACACTAAAATGCAGCAGACAAAACTATTATTTCATCCCCTGTTGGCCACTGTCTCTGTTCACTCTTACTTTTATGTCATCATGCTGGTTTGACACCTATAATAGGTTTAATAGGTTTTTCTCTGATGTTATTATTGGCTAATGATCCTCCTCCTCTCTGGGGATGGCAAAAAATGAGAAGTCACACTGCTCTCCTGTTTTATGTAACTCTACAGGGACAGCCTTAACTATAGTATTCTATGGGAGTGTGTCATCCTAAATCAATAGATAGCAAGTTAGCCTTTAACATTTGGATTGCTGCTTCAGTTTTATAAATCAGGCTAGCAATTATAAGACTATCCCTGATGATCCAGTAGTTCAATATTTATCTTAATTCATATTTTTTAGTGTTAAAGAGAGCTAAAGGAAGGAGTGATTTATAAAACATTATCAATATCCTTTATGTAAGAATATATATTTTCTGACAGAATAAACAGTTGGCACATGATGATGATTCTGTAAGATCTTTTTTAATTTGATCAGTTGAATTAAAAAACCCAGACTCATAACGCTGATCTTTAAGGCTCTGCCCTTCCAAAATCATAGGCAGGAACAACGGAGGGGCAACACATTTTAAGTTTCTAAAATAGTCATAGGAAAAAGATAACTACTACAATATGGGTGGCTGCCAAGATTGCTGTTTTGAGTCAGCAGCAAAATGGACATGTTTTAAAAATTATTCAGCAACATTGTTTTGTATTCGTGTTCAACTAAACATCAAGGGATAACAAATATAATGAGCTTCATATACTCTAAGAAAAAAAATATATTCTGGACTATTCTTTCATTTTCCCTTCACTCCAAATTTTGCTCACCTTTCTCCAAACAAGACTTCATTGTGTTGGTATGGTTTTCCTTTAAAAAACACAGGGAAAAGAATAAATAATATATATATATATTTGTGTATGTGTATGAGATATATTTTTGGGAACCGTATGTAGGGTTTCTTTGAAGAATTGAGCTGATTTTCCCTTTGTTTTGGTTCCCTTTGTTTTGGTTCTCAGACAGTGTTTCAGCTGCTATTCTGGGCTTCGGGATGGGCTTTGGGACCCAGGGTGCCCTGAGCTGGAGGACCGTGACAGTGGGAATGACAAACTCCCAACCAACCCTGAACGTGTGCGGGATTTGCTGCTCCACCTGGATCCATATAAGTCCATGGGTCCAGATGGGATTCATCCCAGGGTGCTTAAAGAGCTGGCTGACATCTTCGCGGGACCTCTCTCAATTATTTTTCAATGATCTTGGGAATCTGGAGAGGTCCTGGTAGACTGGAAGCTGGCAAATGTTGTGCCAATTTTCAAGAAGGGCAAGAAAGAAGACCCTAGCAATAACAGGCCTGTCAGTCTCGCGGCAGTGCCTGGTAAAATTATGGAGAAGATTATCCTTGAAGTTATTGACATGCACCTGGGGAACAATACAGTCATTGGTCCCAGCCAACATGGGTTCATGAGGGGTAGGTCCTGCCTAACAAATTAGATTTCCTTTTACAATAAGATCACGTGTCTAGTCGACCAAGGGAAACCAGCTGATGTGATCTTTTTGGACTTCAGCAAGGCTTTCGACACGGTTTCCCATAGGACCCTACTGGACAAAATGTCCGGCATACAGCTTAACAAAAATATCATACGATGGGTGAGCAATTAGCTGATGGGCAAGACTCAAAAGATGGTGGTAAATGGGGCCACATTAGGTTGGCAGAAGGTCACTAGTGGGGTTCCTCAAGGCTCTATCTGAGGGCCAGTCCTCTTCAATGTCTTTATAAATGATGTGGATGTACGACTACAAGGTGTTTTGAGCAAATTTGCTGACGACACCAAACTTGGAGGAGTTGTAGACTTGGATGAGGGTGGAAAGGCCTTGCAGAGAGATCTGGACAGGTTGAAGAACTGGGCAATCACCAATCGCATGAAGTTTAACAAGAGCAAGTGCTGGGTCCTGCACCTGGGATGGGGCAACCCTGGCTATACGTACAGACTGGACAACAAGACGCTGGAGATCAGCCCCACAGAGAAGGATCTGGTGGTTGTGGTCGACAGCAAGTTGAATATGAGCCAGCAGTGTGCCCTGGCAGCCAGGAGGGCCAACCGCATCCTGGGGTGTACCAAGCACAGTATCACTAGTTGGTCAAGGGAAGTGATTGTCCCGCTCTATTCTGCGCTGGTGCGGCCTCACCTCAAATACTGTGTGCAGTACTGGGCACCACAGTACAAAATGGACATTGAACTGTTGGAGAGTGTCCAGAGGAGGACGACAAAGAAAGTGAAGAGACTGGAAAGGAAAACATACTAGGAGTGACTGAGGTCACTGGGCCTGTTCAGCCTGGAGAAGAGGAGGCTGAGGGGAGACCTCATTGACCTATTCTCCATAAACACCAGTGACAGGACCCGCGGGAATGGGGTTAAGCTGAGGCAGGGGAAGTTTAGACTATACATCAGGAAGAGGTTCTTCACTGAGAGGGTGGCTGCGCACTGGAACAGGCTCCCCAGTGAAGTAGTCACTGCACCACGTCTGAAATTTAAGAAATGTTTGGATTGAATTTGGACTGAATTTAAGAAATGTTTGGACTGTGCACTTACTCACATGGACCAAAATTTTGGGTAGACCTGTGCAGTGCGAGGAGTTGGACTTAATGATCCTTATTTGTCCCTTCCAACTCAGGACATTCTATGATTCTATTCTATGATTCTATGATTCAGGGCAGATGCAAAGTTTCATTTATTATAGAATCATAGAATAGCTTGGGTTGGAAGGGACCTTAAAGATCAACTAGTTCCTACCCCCCTGACATGGGCAGGGATAGTACCCACTAGATCAGGTTGGCCAGGGTCTCATACAGCATGGTCTTGAACACCTCCAGGGATTTGGTATCCACAGCTTCTCTGGGCAACCAGTTCCAATGCCTCACCACCCTCTGAGTAAATAATTTCCTCCTAATATCGAATCTAAATCTACCCTTGTTATTTTAAGACCATTCCCCCTTGTCCTATCATTGTCTGCCTGAGCAAAAAGTCACTCTCCATCTTTTATATAAGCCCCCTTTAAGTATTGAAAAGCTGCAATGAGGTCATCATGGAGCCTTCTCTTCTCCAGGCTGAATAGCCGTAGCTCTCTCAGCCTTTCTCCATAGGAGAGGTGCTCCAGACCCTTGATCAAATTTGTGGCCCTTCTCTGGACCCATACTAACATATCAACATCCTTCTGCTGGGGCCCCCAGACTTGTATGTAATTCACTAAGAGAGGCCTCACAAGGGCAGAGTAAGAGGGGACATTCACCCTCCTGACTACTTTCTTAAACAGGGTGGTGGAGAGTTTTATCTCTAAGAAAAACATCCTTAAAAGTGGCCTGTTCTCTTCAGTTCCTTTGTCCCTAAGGACAGTGTTCCAGAGGATCTCATCCACTAGGTCTTTAAATATCTTGAACTTCACCATTTAGAAGTTCAGAGTGCTGACTTTGCTCTTCCTTAGGCCCATGTTTCATGAGATCACAAACTCTACCAGGACGTGGTCACTGCAGACCAGACTGCCTCCAATCTAAACCTTTTTAATAAGTTTGTCTGCATGGGTGAACACCAGGTCCAGTAATGTTTCTCCTCTGGTTGGTTTGTCTAATACCTGGACCAGGAAGTTTTATCTTTGGTGTACTCTAGGAGTCTCCTGGATTGTTTACAGCCTACTGTGCAACTTTTCGAGCTTGAAAGTGTGGTTAAAGTATGGTTAAAGTGTGTGAACATGATGTTTCTTGTAACTGAAACAAGAATGCCTCATCAACAGGCTCCCCTTGCTCAGGTGGTCAGTAGTAGGTCACGACCATAAGGTGTCCTTTATTGGTTTGGTCATTAACTTTCAACGGCCTGTTCTCAACATGTCCAGAGGCAGCTCTTCATAATAAATCCCTTTCCTAACACAGAGGGCAACACCTCTGCCCGTCCTTCCAGGCCTATCTCTTCTGAAGAGCTCTGTTCTAATGTTCCAGTTGTGTGATCCATCCCACGATGTTTCTGGGATAGCAATCACGTCATATTTGTCTAATTGTACCATGGTTTGTAACTCCTCCTGCTTGTTTTTCATGTGTGGGCCCTTCAACTGTCACATTACCTTTTCCAGAAGAACCCTTCCTGATTGCTTTGGGACAGTTCACTAGTATTTCCCTGTTGTTTCTTAAAGTGACAGTTTAACTATAAGTTAAACAATTCAACATTGTCAGAGCTATTCTCCATTGTTACAAAAGAGATTATTATTTTCAAATCTGAGGTTTTATTTACTCTAAGTGAAAAATGACTAAATAATACATGATTTTCACAGAAAAAGGGAGAATTTCACTCTGTGTATTTGTATTATCTAAAAAGTAGGTGGAAAATTATATATATATATAAATGCTCCAGAAAATAAATAAATAAATAAATAAATCTCAAAATATGATTTTCTCAATATTTTATTATTATTATTATTATTATTACTATCCCTGTAAGTAAGATATAGTTAAAATATAAAAGTAATAGATAACATTTGTTTAACCAAATATATTTCAATGACCTTTTCAATACATAAAAATACAGGCATATATATATAAATTTTCCTCTAAAGCAGCCATAACACACCAGAGAATTGTATCTGACATTTCCAGTTCCTCATACTGGGGAAGTTTTAATGACTAGGCATCACTTAATGGACAAATCTAATGGAAATAAGAAGAAACAAGAGGAAGTGGACACAATGTTGAAACTTGGGAATCTAAGAAGCTAAAGAAACATCTATAGTGTCATAAATATGATATCTAGTATACTTGTCTGTACTAGAACTGCATCAGAATACTATATATCTTAGATATGTCTCAAGAGTGTGAGACAACTGCATCTAAAAGCCTGTCTCTGTCTGTACAGTACAAAGAAATATTACAGAATCACAGAATCATCTAGGTTGGAAGAGACCTACAAGATCATCTAGTCCAACCTGTGAAGTAACACTAACAAGTCCTCCACTAAACCAAATCACTAAGCTCTACATCTAAACGTCTTTTACAGACATCCAGGGATGGTGACTCAACCACTTCCCTGGGCAGCCTATTCCAATCCATAACAACCCTTTCTGTAAAGAAGTTTTTCCTAATATCCAGCCTAAACCACCCCAGCATAACTTTAGCCCTGATTCGTCCTGTCACCAGGCATGTGGGAGAATAGACCAACCCCCACCTCGCTACAGCCTCCTTTAAGACACCTGTGGAGTGCAATAAAGTTGCCCCTTAGCCTCCTCTTCTCCAGGCTGAACAATCCCAGCTCCCTCAGCCACTCCTCATAAGACTTGTCCTCCAGACCTGTCGCCAGCCTCATTGCCCTTCTCTGGACTCACTTGAGCACCTCGATGTCCTTCTTGTAATGAGGGGCCCAAAACTGAACACTGTACTTGAGGTGCAACCGCACCAGAGCTCAGTACAGGGGGACAATCACTTCCCTAGCCCTGCTGGCCACACTGTTTCTTATGCAAGCCAGGATGCTGTTGGCCTTCTTGGCCATCTGAGCACACTGCTGGCTCATATTCAGCCGACTATCAACCAATACTCCCAGGTCCTTCTCTTCCAGGCAGCTTTCTAACCACTCATCTCCCTGCTTGGGATAGTGCTGCTTGGGGTTGTTGTGCCCCAGGTGCAAGATCATCTTGAGTGCCCTGAGTGCCATCACACAGCACACATGAGACAATATAGTGATTAGAAGCAACCAACATTGGTTTATGAAAGTCAAGTCCAAAGACTAACCTGATCTCCTTCTATGAAAATGTGGCAAACTTAGTAGATGAGGAAATGCTGTGGATATAATTTACCTGGATTTTAGCAGAGTTTGGCACCATATAGTACCATATTGTCCTGGATAAACTTGCTGCTCATAGCTTGTACTATTCACTGGAGTACTGTTCACCGGGTGAAGATCTGGCTAGATGGCTGGGCTTGAAGAGTCATAGAGGAGTGTTCAATCCAGTTGGTAACTGGTCACAAGTGGTGTACCCCAAGGCCCGGTGTTGGAATCAGTTTTGTATAACAGAAGTACTTCCTGATGTTCAGATGGAACCTCCTGTGATCCACTTTATGCTCATTGCCTCTTGGCAGCACTGAAGAGAGCCTAGCTCTGTTGTCTTCACACCCTTCTTTCAGGTATTTCTGCACAGAGACAAGATCAACGCTGAGCCCCCTCTTCTCCATGCTGAACGGTTCCAGCTCTCTCAGCTTTTCCTCATAGGAAAAGTGCTCCTGTCCCTTAAGACAATGGGTTGCATCTAATTGTATGTCATTCAAGAATTATATATTTCAGGTGCTGCACTCTTTAACATCTTTGTCGGTGACATGGACAGTGGGATTGAGTGCACCCTCAGCAAGTTTGCAGATGACACCAAGCTCTCTGGTTCTGTCAACACGCTGGTGGGAAGGGATGCCATCCATACGGACCTTGGCAGGCTTGAGAGGTGGGCCTGTGCAAACCTCATGAAGTTCAACAAGGACAAGTTCAAGGTCCTAGATCTGGGTTTGGGTAATCCCAAAGACAAATACAGGCTGGATGGAGAATGGATTGAAAGCAGACCTGTGGAGAAGGACCTAAGTGTGTTGCTTGATGAGAACCAGCAAAGTGTGCTTACAGCCCAGAAAGCCGGCTATATCCTGGGCTGTAACAAAAGAAGTGTGACGAATAAACTGAGGAAGGTGATTCTCTCCCACTAGTCCACTCTTGTGAGACTCCACCTGGAGTCCTGTATTCAGCTCTGAGTTCCCCAACTCAAGAAGGACAAGAACCTGTTGGAATCACAAAATCACAGAATCACAGAATTTTAGGGGTTGGAAGGGACCCCGAAAGATCATCGGGTCCAAACCTCCTGCAAAGCAGGTTCCTCAGAGCAGGCTGCCCAGGCAGGCATCCAGACAGGCCTTGAATATCTCCAGAGAAGGAAACTCCACAACCTCTCTAGGTAGCCTGTTCCAGTGCTCCATCATCCTCACCATGAAGAAGTTCTTTCGCATGTCGGTGCAGAACTTCCTGTGTTCTGTCTTGCAGCCATTGCCCCTTGTCCTATCCCCACAAACCACTGAAAAGAGGTTAGCTACATCCTTCTGTCTCCCACCCCTCAGATATTTGTACACATTTATAACATCCCCTCTCAGTCTTCTCTTCTCCAGGCTGAACAGACCCAGGTCTCTCAGCCTTTCCTCATAGGGAAGATGCTCCAGGCCCGGTATCATCTTTGTGGCCCTCTGCTGCACTCTTTCCAGGAGATCCCTGTCTTTTTTGTACTGGGGAGGACAAAAAATGACCATTGTGTACTTTTTAGCTTAAAACCATTATCACTTGCCCTATCACTACAATCCCTGATGAAAAGTCCCTCTCCAGTTTTCCCATAGGCCTCCTCTAGGTACTGGAAGGCTGCTATAAGGTCTCCCCAGAGCCTTCTCTTCTCCATGCTGAACAACCACAACTCCCTCAGCCTGTCTTTGTAGGAGAGGTGGTCCAGCCCCTGCATCTTCGTAGCCCTCCTCTAGACTCATGGTAATGCTTCTATGTCCTTCTTGTGCTGGGGGCCTCAGAGATAAACACAGGACTCTGGATGGGGTCTCACAAGAGCAGAGGAGAGCGGGAGAATCACATCCCTTGCCTGCTGATCATACTACTTTCGATGAAGCACAGGATACGCTTGGCTTTCTGGGCTGCAAGTGCATATTGCCAGCTCATGTTGAACTTCTCATCAAGAAACACCCTCAGGGCCTTCTCCTCAGGGCTGCTCTGCTCTCAATACATTCTCCACCCAGCCTGTATTTTCATTTGTCTCTCTGGAGCCTTCTGGCAATACCTGGCCTTGTTGAACTTCATGAGGTTTGCACAGTCCCACCTCTCAAACCTGTCCAGGTCCCACTGGATGGTATCCCTTCCCTCCAGTGTGTCAACCGCACCAGACAGCTTGGCGTCATCTCTGAACTTGCTTAGTATGCACTCAGTCCCACTGTCTGTGTAACCAACAAAGATGTCATTATGTGAAATTTCTGTTTTTCTGAATTACATTTGAAACCTAAAGGGCATGTCTGTTCTTCACTTACCTGTTTGCCCAGGAAAGAAGATGAATGTAAAGTACTGAAAAGAAGAAAATATTTTCCATCTGGACCTTTCTCTTGAATTGCCCTATATTCAATTGAAATATCTTTGCATCTCTTCATGATATGTTCCTACAGATATTAAGAAGACCTACATAGAAAAGTATTATTTAAGAACTATGTTAAATAGCAACAGATCTGCAGAAGACATAGTGCTTCTAATTATTGCATGACATTTTGAGCTGTGTCAAACTGTTTTATAATAATTTATAATTTTCTGTTGTACTCCATATTTCAGTACACCAGTAGGATCAGTTTTCTATGCAAGTGTATAGGTGTTATTTCTGTTAAAGGAATTATTCTAGCTGATACCCCTGCTTTAAAGTTACATTATATGGACATATTTTATACTATATAAATCCCTACCATATTAAACAGATAGTGTGAAATGCTGAAAAATAACTCATTATAATTCATCTTCAATAAAGTTGAATAGCACTGTCTGGGGATAATTTAGAAGGAAATTACTGCTCTGACTGAGTAAAGTACGTAAACATGAGGTTAACGAAAGAGCTAAGCAGTTCCACTGCTTAGTGGTTCATGAGCTGACATTGTCCTTTGAAGATTCTGAGAGCACATTTAATGCCCATTAAGTCCCTAGGCAATTAATTTGGCCCTGAGACCATCTAATAGGTAATAAATTCATAAGAAGGCTCCAAGGTGGCCTTATAGAGACCTTCCAGTTCCTAAAGGGAGCCTACAGGAAAGATGGGGATTGACTCTTTATTAAGGAGTGTAATGAATAATTACTTTAAACTAGAGAGTAGGTTTTGATTGATATTAGGAATAAATTGTTTCTTATGAGGATGGTGAGGCACTGGAACTGGTTGCCCAGAGAAGTTGTGGATGCCCCATCCCTGTAAGATTTTAAAGACTATTTGCATGGGGCTTTGTGTGAGCTGGTCTAGTTGAAGATATCCCTGCCCATGGCAAGGAAGTTGGAATTAGATAATCTTTGGGACCGTTCCAAGCCGAACTGTTCAATGATTCTATGAAAAGGATCCATATGTGCTTGCTGACAGCCAATTGAGCATGAGTCAGCAGTGTGTCCAGCTGGCCAAGGAGGCCAATGGCATCCTGACATGCATCAGAAATAGTATAGTCAGCAGGATTAGGGACATGATTTTTCCCATGCATGTGGCACTACTGAGATCACACCTTGAAAACTGTTTTCAGTTTTGGACTCTTCACTACAAGAAGGATACTGAGTTCATTGAGCTTGTGCACAGAAGAGCAATGAAGCTTGTGAAGTGACTAGAAAACAAGACTTATGAGGAGTTGCTGAGGGAATTGGCATTGTTTAGTATGGAGAAGAGGAGGCTAAAGGAAGACTTCATACCTCTACTGTTACCTGAAAGGAGGTTGTGGTGATGTGGGTGTTGGTCTCTTCTCAGGTGAAAAAGGACTCAGTCCAAAAAGGACTCAATGGTGGTTTTACTCGGGTGGGCAGATGAGTTCCACCATGGCCGGTCTCTTACTTCCCCTCCTCAAAGGTTAAGGGGGAGAAAATAGGACCCAAAGGACTCAAGGGCTGAGATAAGGACAGGGAGATTGCTCAACAATTATTGTGACAGGCAAAACAGACTCAGAGTAGGGAGGTAATAAGATGTACTGCCTATTACTTACAAGTTAGAGAAGTGAGAAAAAAAAAAGAAAAAAGAAAAAAAAAAAAAAAAAAAAAAAAAAAAAAAACAACAACAACAAAAAAAAAACATCTCCTCCATCCACCCTCTTCCACCTCCTCCCCCCAAGTGGCACGGGGAAACAGGGGAATGGGATGGGGTTAGTGGTCAGTCTATAGTACATCGTTTTCGCCATGCCTTCACAGTCACTCTCTTCCCCTGCTCCAACATTGGGTCCCTCCCATGGGATTCATTCCTGCCCGAACTGATCCTGCATGGGTTTCCCACACACAGCAGCTCTTCAAGAACTGCTCCAGATATGGGTCCCTACCATGGGGTCCACCCTTCAGGATCACACTGCTTTAACCTGGGTCCCCCATGGGCAGCAGCTCCTGCCAGGTCACCAGTTCCTGTGTGGTTTCCTCTCCACAGGCTACAGGTCCAGCCCGAAATCTGCTCCGGTGGGGTTCCTCCAAAGGCCACAGCCTCCTTCAGTGCAGGTTCACCTGCTCCAACATGGTCTCCTCCACGGGCTGCAGTGTGGAACCCTGCTCTACCATGGTACTCCATGGGCTTAAGGGGGACAGCCTGCATCACTATGGTCCTCACCACAGGCCGCAGAGGAACTTCAGTTCCAGCACTTGGAGCACCTCTCCCCCTCCTTCTTCACATCTGCAAGGCTGTTTCTCCCAGATGCTGTTCTCCAGCAGTCTGTTTTCCCTGTCTTAAATATGCTGTCACAGAGGTGCAAACAATACCGCTTATTGGCCCAGCTCTGGCCAGTGGCTGGGCCCTTACATAACATGGGTCAGCTTCTGGATTTTGGAGGTTGTATTGGATATTAGGAAAAAATTCTTCATGGAGAACATCAAGAGATGTGTGGACATGGCACTAAGGGAAATGGCTTAGTGATGGACCAGGTAAGCTAGATTGATAATTGCACATGGTGATTTTGAAGATATTTTCCAACCTAGATGATTCTATGATTCTGTGGATTTTGATCATTTGGATTGCATTATATAGCTATCATCTAGCTAGCTAGCTAGCTAGCTACTTACCTATTTATTTATTTATTTTCAGGGAAGGGCAACAATTTAGGAGTCTAGCATCCACTTAAGAATTCATTGTACCTTCCTTTGCATCTCTTTTATGATCATTCTGGCTTTCATGAAAGTGCAATTTTCATTTTCAGTGTGAGACTGCCTTCGTCTTATGTAATGACTGTGCTGCAATTGCCTAAACTAACTAGGAAAATAAAACTAACATTCACATTTTAAATAAAATGTACAGCATTGAAGAGGCTTTCAGGGTAGGGCGTAGCTTCATTACCTGTGTTCCCTAGGCTTCCAACCTTAGATGCTATCACACTGGGGGAACCTGGTGTGCTGGCTCTGAGGAACAGTACGGAGCATAGAGTGGAGTGGAGACACCATGGCTAAGCTCTGTGACCAGGTGGGGACTCGATTGTTCTTGTGCACACCGAGACCAATAAGCCACACTTTTTGCTACCTTGAGCCAACAACCTGTTTTGACAAATACTGTAATCTAGTGTACTTTTGTTCATTATAATATCATAATACCAAAACGCACCTCCATCCCAAAAGCTGTCCACCTCAAAGGTGCGACCACCCCTCACTGAGCATGCACTCAGAATTTCTCGGAGCCTATTACTTTAAACAGGGACGGGAAAACTTTTCACCAATCATAACTAAGATATGCTTGACTAGAGTCACTCAAGCACCACCTAAAAGATAGAAAATAATATAAATTGGCCTGAGAGTGGATGTTGGAGAAGATACTATCATTGGGGAAGATACCATTGCTGGGGAAGATACCATCATTAGGGAAGATACCACCATTGGGGAAGATACCGCTGTCAGGGGTGATACCATCACGAGGTCATATCGGTTAATGCCTTATTGTAGAATCTGTGATTGTGATAATTCAGTACTCTGAATGGGACCGGACCCATAACGGTTAATTGGCTACACCCCTTAACATGACAATGACCCAGACCTTTGTTGCCAAATGACAAGGAATTTCTTGGTTGGTAATAATGGAAGAGGTAGTTAGAATGACTTTCTGCTAGCTATTTTTTAGCTCCTCTACAACAACAAATTTGCTTTTGATTTCTTTCAGAAAATTTAGTGAATGTAGGTCTATAAAAGAGGATAATTGATTTAGTTTCAGTTCGTCTGTATTTTACATATATTTGACCTAGACAGGAATGATAAGTAATGGATAGTACTAAGCTGAAAAATGGGAAAAACATCAGAGATATGACTTTAAGGAGAAAGATTTCTTAAAAGAATATACATTAAAAATATAAGTAGCATGCATTGACACTGACAAGGAAGGAACCTAGAATGATTTTCTGAAAGGTGTTCATTACAGAATAGGTTACAGGAATTATTTTTAGGATGATTCAAGGATGGGGTGGAAAAATAGAATCTAAGTGTACTTAAACTCAGAAACAGTTTTATGATGAGCATTCTCCCCCCACAGTGTTTTGTTTGTTTTTGTCATCATACCTATTCTTTTTGTCTTGATTTTGCAGATCATAAAGTCATATCTTTGTTTCCACAATCTTTATAACAAGCAAGTGAGAAAGCCATGACATAGGTAGGTTCAAGGCAAATTATCTACCCACATATTTTCCAGTTTTCTCCAGCTGTTCATCATGATGACCTGTAAAAATGAAGTGAAAGAACACATTTCACTTCACATGGCTTTAAATGTTCCACTGAATCAATCTTGAATTAACGCTTCTCCCAAAGAAGTTAGACAGAAATGTGAACTTCACTGGGACTATGATGAAACTGCAGATGACCATAGAAATATAGAAGTTGTCATACCTGCCCTGTGTTCAGTTGGTTGTAGGAGTCATTACCAGATGCTTCAGAGGAAGGTATAGGTCAATAACATAAAAATATCAAAGGTCCTGTTACAGAAGTTGTCCTTTGTCCTGTTGTCTTTTTTTTTCTGAAAATCTATTTTTGGAACATCTCAAATTCAGATATTATTACTGTGCAACAGAATGATATTTTAATATTCTGGTGTTCACAACTTTGTGTTTGTTCCTCAAGTATATCAAGGACAGGATAAATGTTGATCTGGCTTTCAAAGGAGAGCACATATTACACTGTTTCTGAGTTCATTTAAGATTTATCCTGCATAGAAAAAGCTACAGAAAATAAATCAAATACTCTTCATTAAGGAATATGACCTAAATGTAAAAATGGGCCTTCAGTGTAATGAAGGTCTCAGAAGCTAAAGGTTAGTTGACCAACTCTTGTCCTCTTGCACTGAGCTCTGGTGAGGCTGCACCTCGAGTTTTGGGCCCCTCACTACAAGAAGGACATCGAGGTGCTCAAGTGAGTCCAGAGAAGGGCAATGAGGCTGGCGACAGGTCTGGAGGACAAGACTTATGAGGAGCGGCTGAACAAGCTGGGATTGTTCAGCCTGGAGAAGAGGAGGCTCACGGGCTAATTTATCCCACTCTACAGGTACCTTAAAGAAGGCTGTAGCAAAGTGGTTGTTGGTCTATTCTCCCACATGCCTGGTGACAGGACGAACCAGGGCTAAAGTTATGCTGGGGTGGTTTAGGCTGGATATTAGGAAAAACTTCTTTACAGAAAGGGTTGTTATGGATTGGAATAGGCTGCCCAGGGAAGTGGTTGAGTCACCATCCCTAGAGGTCTGTAAAAGACGTTTAGATGTAGAGCTTAGTGATTTGGTTTAGTGGAGGACTTGTTAGTGTTACGTCAGAGGTTGGACTAGATGGTCTTGGAGGTCTCTTCCAACCTGGATGATTCTGCTATTCTTCATAACCTTCCCCAGTAAAAATTAATTAGATCCAAAATTATAAAATTGTCAATATATATATATATATTTAATATAATTCTATTACTGTGCATTATTTTCACTATACTAAGTGTAATCCCTTTAAAGAAATGGAAGTTCAATAATCAGGTTCTTTTTCATGCAAACCATATCAAGAGAACTGTACTGTGTGCAGTTCTGAGCACCACAGTACAAAAAGTATGTGAAACTATTGGAGAATGCCCAGAGGACTATGAAGATGATGAAGGGCCTAGAGGGGAAGACATATGAAGAGTGGCTGAAGTCACTAGGCCTGTTCAGCCTGGAAAAGAGGAAGCTGAAGGGAGACCTCATCACAGTTTACAGCTTCCTCACGAGGGGAAGTAGAGGGGCAGGCACTGATCTATTCTGTTTAGTGACCTGTGATAGGACCCATGGGAATGGGGTCAAGCTGTGACAGGGGAGGTCCAGGGTGGGTATCAGGAAGAGGTTCTTCACTGAGAGGGTTGTTGCACACTGGAACAGGTTCCCCAGGGATGGAGTCACTGCACCAAGCCTGTTGGAGATTAGGAAGTGTTTGGACTGTGTTCTTAGTCATATGGTCTGAATTTTTGGGTAGACCTGTGTGGTGCCAGGAGTTAGACTTGATGATTCTTATGGGTCCCTTCCAACTCAGGATATTCTGTGGTTCTATGATTCTATTACGTGTTATTTTCCAGATTTGACTGGCCCTTTCAATCCCCTTCCCTTCAACCAGCAGGACTGATGAAAAAACTACCTGCAGTCCTGAGTCCCTTACTAATACTAGGTTTCTGTTTTCCCTCTTGAAGCTCCTTAGACTACTCTTGGTTGCATCATTGGTGCCCACATAAAACTGTAGCAGATAATGGTCATTAGGCTGTAAGAGGCTTGGCAGTCTCTTGATGACATCCCTGATACAAGCCTCTGTCAAGCAGTAGACTTCTCTCAAGAGCTGCTCAGATCAGTACCTTTTCTGAGTTGTTCTAGTTGTTATGAGGGCAGCAGGCTGTCTTACTCAGCTCTCCACACCCCCTGCAGTGATGGGTCTGTCCTTTTCAGTCTGCAGAGGTGTAAAGTTCTGT
>CM021797.1:16652731-16665538 GCA_011076525.1 Nettapus auritus
GGGGAAGACTTCTTCTGGTCCTTGTTGCCAGCTTCCACTGTCCAGTGTTATTGGCCCTCATCCCTTCTGTGAATGCTGGTGAATGCTGGTGAGGAAGTTTCAGGCTGTTTGGCCATTGGCTGTGGGTTCCCTGCTGGCTGCGCTGGGATCCAGATGTCTAACTCCTCTGCCTCTCTGATGCTATGCATTTGATCGCTAATGATCTATAAGGTCCCTTCCAACACAAACCATTTTAAGATTCTATGATTCTACAATAATTGCATATAGTACACTTACTGATAAGACTTGAAATTTTTGAAATATAAAACCAATCATTATGGGAAATGATTACAGGTCTATGTCAGATCCATTCATTTCATCTAACCATATCAGACTAATTAAAAATGTCTTATTAATGAAAAAAAGATAAAATTTACTTCACTCTTTACTACACAGACATATGTGACAAGCAAATTAAATATTTAGGAGGAGTTTTATTTAGATTTAAAACCAGGAAAAATTAAACTTTTGCAATTTAAACAGAAAACAACAAATACCAGAGTAAGAAGTCTGAAGTACCAAGTGTGGATGACAATGTTTGATGTACTTTTATTTTTTGGATCAAAGCCTTTTATCTTGAATACAACACAAGATAATCTGAGTTTATTTTATCCTGATTGACAGTTTATGAGAATGGCAAAATTTGACGAATAGGAAAACAATATTTTATTTTTTAAAAGAGCATTCATAAGTGAAAACATAAATTCAAAGATTTCTTCAATCTTTCTATTGAAGTTAAATTTTATACATAACAATTTTTAGAAATGCCTCTTTGAATGTAGCATGACAAAAATGATAAGAACACTGCATTGCAGACCATTTTCTACTAAGGATCTCAAAGCATTTTAACAATGTCAATGTCTTCTAATATCTGAAAGTCAGGTATTTATGACTGCCATTTCATAAGTGGAGAAACTGAATCATGGAGTATAATATCAAACTTGTTGAACATATTCTGAGTTAAAGAAATAATCAAATATTCATCAGTAAATGGAAAGTGATTTACTGAAGACTGATAGTGCAAGAATAGCTAGATATACTTATGTGATAAGATAAATGACACCAAAGAGAGGAAATATATTTATTTTACTCTGGACTTCAATAAAGCATTTGGTGTTGTATCATGTGGGAAATTATAAGCTCATGCAGAGATGAGAAGTATTAATACAGGAATTATAAGGTGAGTTAGCAACTGAATTGAAGAGAAAGGATAAATAGATAAATTATGGTGAAAAAAAGACTACTTGTGTCAACAAAAGAATTATTGGACAGGCAGGAGATCGTTAGTGGAATTCTTCAATTCAGTCAAGGAATAATTTTAAAATGACTTTTGTCTTTATATCCTCATTTATAGCAAATGCACAAAAGGTAGGTACATACTAATGAGATAGATGACAGGAAGGTATGATCACTAAAGGAAAGATGGGAATATCTTACAGAAAATGAAATTCAATAGCATACAGTGTTAGGAAAAAATAATAAAAAAATAAAATAAAAAAAAATTGTAAACTAATAAAAAAATAATCTTCTATAATAGGATAGGGGAGGCAAAAGTCCTATTGATATTACCTATTACAAGAGAATATATCTGTGCTGGTTAAGACAATGCTAACTATAAAATCTAGTTGCAGAATAGAAATGGAAAAACACAGTGCCCTCAAAGTTCTTGGACAAGATTCCTTCAGAGAACTAAATTTACTCATCCAAATTCAAGAGAAAATAAGGACATCTGGAAGGGACACAATGAAAGGCAACAAGAATGGTCAGTGAAATGTGAAGGCTTCCTATTAGGAAAAAAAATAAATAAAAAATAAATAAAAAAAAAAATAAAAGATATGCACACAAAACCAAATCAAAAGAGCTTAATTATCTGACCTGATAAACAAAGGCTGAAAAGAGATATGACTTATCTAAATAAATACACCAGGAAAATAAATATTAGGGTGGAAAAAAAACTGCTTAAACTAAAGGCCAGAGTTAGCACAAGTGTTTACTAACTGGACAGGAATTAGTTTAGACAAAAATTTGAAGGAAATTTTTATTAGAAAGGGAGGTATTCTTGATGAGCCCTTCCAGTAAGACTAATGTCTGCAAAATGATATGAAGATACAGACATGGATTTGTGTATAAAAGAGATCTGATAATAAGACTAGATGCAGGAAACCAGATTTAGCAGTATAAGACATTTCTTATCTAACATTTTGATATTACCAACACTAACCCCAAAGTGACATTCAGCTCTTGACAAAGCTAGGTAAAAATAAATACTTTGAGATAGCAATTCAGGATATTTAGGGTTTCAAAATTATAAAGTTTAGTTCATTAGAAATCAACAGAGATCAACTAATTTAAGAAAATTCTTATAAGTTATAATGCAGAAAATACACTTCTTACAGTTATTTCTGATCATGGGATATAAAATATGCCACAATGTATATTGTAGAATCTATACCACTTTTATGGTTAAAGATATGTGAACATGAGATCATATCCTGCAGTCCACAATCACTCTATTCTGGCTCTTTCTCTGTTTAAAGGCACTAACTATTTCTATATAATGTTAAATCTTCTGCCAGAACTGCTTACCATAACTGCTCTCAGTGTGAGATTTGTGTACTAAAGTGACACAATGCACAAAGATATGTGTAGGGTCTTAGAATATGCCATATGGGTATTTCCTGAAATACAAGCTACTGGATTCTGGTGTTATCATATTTTTATTGTGATTGTCTCACTAGCATGCTTAGATGGATTCGAGCTGAATTATCATTTTTACAAACTTGGAAACAACAGTAGTGATAAAAGAGAAGTTGTACCCTCTGATTATGTACTACCTGCACAACCTGCTGTCAGTTTAAGAAACAGTCAGTTAAATTATTTCCTTCAGATTCCTATAGAGCTGATTATTTGATTTCTCTTCAGTCCAGAAGAAACTATCCTTTCACTGAATCAATAGACATCTGTTCTGCTAATTACTACATAGTTGGATAGAGTGAATAGCAGACATATTTGTACTTACAGCAGGTGGATATTTCTTGTGCATGCAAAATGTTTTTGCATCTGCATAGCAGAAAGTCAATTCATAGGCTGGAAAGCAATCCTTTGGTGATATTTATTGGATTTGGAGAGGAAAAAAACCCAACACAATATATTTGAAAGAAAGAACATTTATATAATATAGCCATACTTGAATTACTCATGCAAATTCCTTTATCATAAAAAAAAAAAAATACAGCAGCAATGCAGTAGATCCCATAAACAACAAGTCCCATGTACTTAATGAATGGAATTTCTCAGAGCTAATGGAGAGAAAGACGAAAGCAAGGAAGAATTTTTTTTTATCTCTGACACATTCTTCCACACCTGTATTAATCAATCCAGATAAGCATTCACAGCTCCCTCTTGCTCTTTCCAAATTGCCCTTGTCTTCCAATCGCATGACATTTAATTTTGAGGAAAATTGTTCCTGCAATAAATTGCCATATTTCATGTTGACTCTCCAGTATACCAAGATTGTCAGCCCTACCAAGAAAACCTTATCTCTCTGTTTTCATTCTGAAAAATCGTACTTCCAATACTTGTTGGCAGAATACCCTGATTCTGAAGCTGGCATAAACTCTGTGTTACCAAACTCAGGGCCTTTCTCCATAAATCCCCCATTTTGCCATTCAGGTTACGTATATCAATTCTGCCTACATACATACTTTCCTTCTGGTATGCCTAATCATGAATTTCTTATCAAAGAAAAGCAAATAAAGTAACAACAAAGGTAGGTACCATTCTTGCAGAGACAATCACTTCCTTAGAGTAAAGCTTGATGGTAATCCTGAACTCAATGGAACAGCTCATGCTTGTAAATATATGTTAAGGTTAATGTCAGATCAGATTAATGCCCTGTTATGGGCTTGTAACTTGATCTATTCTTCTTCTTTTAAAGAAAAGTTATGTGTCTTTTTATGAATAAACTAAATATAACATTTAAAAAAATACAGAAATATGCTTGAAAATATGCATGATTACAGGAAAATGTGTATTTTTAAAATACATGTATAAATTTGGAATAAAGCTATATAATTCATATGCCTTTTAGGTGAGGGAGGTGATTCTTCCCTTCTATTCTACTCTTGTGGGACCCCACCCAGAGTCCTCTGTTCAGCTCTGGAGCCCCAAGCACAAGAAGGACATGGAAGTATTAGCACAAATCTAGAGGAGGGCCACAAAGGTGATCAAGGGGCTGGAGCACCTCTCTTGTAAAGGCAGGCTGAGAGAGTTGAATTGCTCAGCTTAGAGAAGAGAAGGCTCTGGGGAGACCTTATAGCAGTCTTCCAGTCCCTAGAGGGAGTCGACGGCAAAACTGGAGAGGGACTTTTCATCAGGGATTGTAGTGAAAGGACAAGAAGTAATGGATTTAAACTAAAAGATGGGAGATTTAGATTAGACATTAGGAAGAAATTCTTTACTCAGAGGGTGGTGAGGCACTGGAACAGGTTGCCCAGAAAAGATGTGTATGCTCCATCCATGGAAGTGTTTAAATTGGATGGGGTTTTGAGCAACCTGATCTGGTGGGAGGTGTCCCTGCCTGTAGCAGGGACCTTGCAACAAGGTAATTTTTAAGGTCGCTTCCAACCCAAACCCTTCTGTGATTCTATGATTCTATGATTGGGATAGTCTATGCAGATATGTATCCCCAAAAACTCTTGACTGAAACTCAAACTGACAGGAACAATATCAGACTGGTAATGTCAGAGTTACGAGGACATTCTTTTCAGTCCATTCAGAAGTTCATTTACATCAAAATACTGAAATTATTTTAATGCTGTTTTATTATTATTATTAATTTTATTTTTTTATTTTATTTTATGAGCTTGAATTTATGTTCTTCTGTATCATATGAAGTTATTTCTCTTGAATGAGAAAGTGTTGAACTGGTCCTGTGGCAGAAAGGGTAAAGTCTATCTTGATTTACTGTGTACTTTCACCAGAAAGAAAGCCCCTGTTGTACTTCAGTGAACAATACATTTTGCCTGATTATTAAATCTTATGTACAACAAAATAACAGGGTACTGGATTTCATTGGAGGGCCTCCCTTGGCTTATTAAGTCTCGGGGTTCTCTTTAATGAAAAGCAAGCAAGCTATATTTTTTCCGGCAATGTATAGAGTGGATCCATAGGATTTTTATAAAGGAACTTTCATCAACATCAAGGTGTAATTAGATATTCCCCTCTCCCTCCCCCCCCCCAGTAAATAAATAAATATTTACTTATAAAATTTAAATCCAGTCAAAGTGTAGGGAATGAGCTCTCAGAATGTAAAATCTATAGTTAAAAAGTTATATATTTAGTAATATAAATAGATATATATATTACAGACTACACAGTAGCAATCTAAAATTTGAGAAAACAACACAAAAAAGAAAGAAAGGAAAAAAAAAAAAAAAGTCAAAGTATCCAAAATATCTCCTGAGAAACAGATTGCACAGAGTAAGTCTGAGGCTTGAGTTCTTTAGAAGGAAGAGTTGGCAAAAAACTTTCCTTGCTGCTTGCTTTCTCTGAAATATGAAATACCTTGCTGTTGGGTCAGTTCCACTTAGCCAAATAATTTCTCACTTTTCCACTTATTCTCTTTTTCCACTTCTGTTTGAAATGGGATTAAACAGTGGAAGACAGAATTTTATGTCTACTCACTGAGGCAGGAAGGTTAAGTTGGGCAAAGGGCTGGCAGGGTAGGAAGAAAAAAAAAAATGTTATTCTTGTTATTTCTAATATACTTAATCTGACACATAAAAGAATTAAATATAGTTTATATGTTGAGGAAGCATTTTAGTACCAAATCTTTTAAAATTATGCAGCTTGTAAAATAATAATGAAAATATTAATTTCAGGCAAAATCCATATACCAATTAAAAGAATAAATATTTCTTGTATTTTAGCTACTAGACATTGATCTGATAGCCAAATATTTGCCATGTGCTGCAATCCAACATAATGGAAAAAAGAAACAAGATTAAAGTACTATCAGTGTCTATAAACCTTAGGAAACTGTTATTTTAGGAGATGATCTTGATGCTTTAGGAAAAAAATTTCTTTCAAATTAACTTCTCAATGATTCAGGTGAAGAAGTTGATTACCCAGTCAATTTTACAATCCAGGAAAAACATATATATACAGCAGACAGGAAGGTGAAAAGTCACTATCAACTCAGGCTAAACAGTCAATGAAATATTAGTGGGAAAACAAACTTTCCTTATTTCTAACTATGCAAACAGCAGTCAATTCAGCAGCTCTGAAAGGGGAATGCTTATGGTAGTGACAAAACAACGGACTCAATTGTTCAGATCAGTACGTAAAGCTTCAAAGTTTACAGATAACATAATCACTACCATTCATAATGCAATGTTTGCTTCTCCTGACATGTGTTTAAACCTTATCTTATAAAATGTATAATTTTTAAATAATGTAATCACACCTTCTTCAAAAGCATCTTATCTCTTATTCACTTTTTTTTTTTTTTTTTTTTTTTTTTACAAGACCGAAATAACGTGATCAGCAGACTATTGAAAGGCTCAGGAACATACTATTTGCATTACATGAGAGTGATCACTATAAGAAAAGTGTGTTACCTTAAAGTCCAGACAAATAGTACATACTGACCATATGTAAAAAATACGACAAACAGGATGTTCCAGACTTTGTTCCTATGTTCCTTGCCAAAAAAATCCATTCCTTATCATCCAGTTTTACACATACTTTCTATGTGAGTCAGGGTAATGTATTTTTATTAGGATGCATTGGCACTGTTGTAACAGCTAAAGTCTCTATAGAATCTGAAAGACACCTGCACTTTTTTCTGGCTTTTCCAGATGTCAAATATGCAAAAAATTCAGACATAAATATAGAATATTTAGAGTTTAATGAAGTTGCTCAAAATTGGGCTTGTTCTATTTAGCCTTGTCTCAGAAGAAAAATAATAAAATAAAATAAAATAAAATAAAATAAAATAAAATAAAATAAAATAAAATAAAATAAAATAAAATAAAATAAAATAAAATAAAATAAATAAAAAAAATAGTATGACAATCTCACTAAACAATTGTTCTAATTTCACAGTGGTAATTTGGAAGCTGCCTGAGATTGAGCATAAGTTCTGTTATTTGTAAGGCACTTCACCATTTTTTTCTTTTGGCCAAACAAGCTTCTGCTTGTTCACAAAGCACGATAGAGCACTTTATATCTGGAGTGCTATGTGCCCCTTCCTGTATGCTATCACACTGGTTTTCAGTGTCATTTATAAGAGCTTTTGAAAGCATTTTCTGAAATATATATATATATATGTATATATATATAATTTCATGATGCTCCTCTTCTTTGTTCATTGTAGTTTGGATTTAATCACATAATAATTAGATGTTGTCATGGAACTTCTTCTTGCAAGCTCAAAGACATCTACTAAATAGATAATCTTTTAAGCTCCAAAATAGACTAGATATGTATATCAGTTATTAACAAGATAATACACCTGGTTCTGTGGTTTTAGGTTTATATTATGGTATAATAGGGTGCTGAAATCTATATTAAAAATCTAGAAAAATAATGCATGTGTTATTTCCTTTTACACATTACTGCAGCTATGTTTTCTGACATCCATGCACATATAGAAATATGTTTTCTGTATATTTTCTGACTTCCATGCACTGTTTTTTCTTCCTTTGGGCTAAGCCAAGTATAAATCCACAGAACATTTATATATATGTATATACACATATACAATGTAGTTGTGAAATCTGTCGGACCTTGACTTTTTTTCTAAGGAGCTATATATCCCTTTTTAAGAAACAAGAGTGGAGGGGGCAGGGCATGCAAGAAAAATCAAACATGGAATGCAGAAAGGTCTTGAATCTAAGTTAACATGAGATTCTGACAAGCCAAAAGATTTGATGAGGTAATGCACTCACTCTGTGGTGCTGCATGATTGTACTAGTCCATTTGGAAAGCTTACTTATCAAGATCACTTAATGCAGATATATGGACCAATAGCTGTTTATCACTTCAACAGATATTCTCCCCAATTTCTTCAGATTCAGACATCAGTACTACAGGCTGTATTAAGAGGGGTTTTATAGATGATGTAAGTTAAGAATGTGAATCAAAAAAGCTGAGATCACTTGTTTATTGATTTGACTTTTCATGCTCAAATGATTTAGTTGATGGATGATGTTAGGTGTACAAAGTAATGAAAATATAGGACTAGACTATCTCCATCTTTCTCTTAATGGTTTATCTAGATGTATGGGATGGATTTGTACTCGTCTGGGGCATATTTGCTTCATTTGTTTCCAACATTTGTAAGTACCCTAAGCACTTCAGTATCCATGAAATCTGAAAGATAAGGCTGAAGTACAAAGGTATTATTACATTATTTATGAGCACCTCCAATTACTTTTGTCCGTTAACTCTTTGGGACTGGGATTTCTAGAGCCAGTGTTCAGAGCTTCGCTTGGGCTTTTCTGTAGGCAGCTATTGCTGCTTTACTCTCTGTACATATTCCCACTGAATCCTTAATGAGGTTGCCTCTGCTTTGACCTGAGCTAAGGTACTAAAGCTTCTGAGGAAGCTTTTCTACTTTCACGGTGAAGTCCTGTTATTTTCCTCCACCTGCCTTTTCTATCAAAATTTGTTTGAATCTTATACTGTCTAGTTATCATCACCACATGGCAAAACTCAATTGTCTGCTAGGGTCCAGAGATGGGTTACAAAATGAAGAAACCAAGTGCTATTAAATTGTTTATACTTTAGCAAAAGTGTGTTTGCAGAATGACAACTGGGAGGTGTGACTCTTTTTTGTCATTTATGACTTGTTACAGTGCTACAGCACTACAATAAATAAAGATCTGTTCAGGTAGGGAAGAACCCTAATGAACTGTTTGGAGATCAAATATCCTTTAAAACTCTGTTGTCTCTCCTACTTCAAGGGGGAATAAATCATGAATCGCCTGTATATAGAATGTAAATGCATGTAATTTTCTTACTAATTTTGTTTTATTTGTGTGATGCATATATGAAACTTGGTATAAATTATTGGTTAGTGAGGAATGAAGAAGCTGTAATAAAGTGAAAATTACAGATTAAGCCTGCAAAACGTAGAAAATGCCTTTGTGGAAAATGCCCTGTCTAAATAAAGACTTATAGTGATAGATTTATATTATATAGACTATAGTATGCTGAAATAGTATTGTCTGTCTTAACAGAGGTTTAGAGAGACAAAAGCAGACACGCTGACCTCTGTATGGCTGGGTGAAATGACATTAAAATATATGTCTCCCAGTTATAGAAAGGAAGACAAATAAACAGAAATGAAAATAATGTTGAGATCACTGAGAAACAGCAACAAAACACGAGACAAAATATTCATGTATTAAAAACAACCAGACAACCAACCGACCAACCAAACCCCAACACAATCAACAGACATTCAGTATACAGTGGATGAGTAAAATGAGCAGTTCAAAAATTATAGTGTCCACTTCTAATATGTTTCTTGTATATCAGTGTATTTTTTTCATGCCATGTTTGTTCTTATTCTTAATATTTTATTCTGTCTTCTTATAGAAATTTTGAAAGGAGTGTTGCATTCCACTGTCTCTATAAAGTTTATTTCTTTATAATGTATTTTCAGATTTTTTGGCTATCTGCTTCAATTTCATTTAATTTTTCCCACTGGAAAATTTTGTGATTTTGTTTTCTTAAAAACCTCCACCACTTCATCTTTGTAAATTAGCAATGTATGACACAAGTAATATAAGACATGGAGGACTGGAGAAAAATATTCTACTAAGGAAAGACCATAAAATAATGTTAAGCTAATAAGAATGTAGGATTATTTTATATAGTCTTGTGTATCACTTCTTCCCACATAACATTCTTATTAGGTAATTAACCTTCTTCCAATTGATTGGAAGAGGATCCAAATAGAACTGTACTGAGTGACAGTATAATTATATGTCTCTCCAGAATGAGAGTATATCCCAGAAAATGAATCAAAATATTTTCAGTGTTGCCCAGCTAATATCTAAATATCACTTAATTAATTTATTATGTCTACAAACAAAGAATAGTGGTGGTAGTATCCTAGTTGATAGTGGTAGTTAGCGCCCTAGTAAGTAACCTTAAGAGATGTGAGTATGTTTCTCTTTCTACCTCTTATTTGACCTCTTGCAAGTAACATAGCACTAGATTTTCAAATGTATACAGTTAAATATAAAGATGGTTAGGAGACCAGTGTCTGTTTGTTTATTTAAGACCTGTGATAGAGACCTTGAAGACCTACAGAATCTCTACATTGCAGGAAAAATTTAATTGAGCTAATTCTAGAATTGGAATTGCTGGAGAGTTACTCAGAAACACCTGATTTAGCTGCCGCTGAGCAGCTCATGCCTAGACGCAGCGAAGGCATGTTCATGAAATACTTAATTCAAGGTAATAAATCCTCTTCTTCAAGGATGTTTGCTCAGGCACAACATGAACATGCTTCTAGATGAACATTCACATGATGATGATGATTATTATTATTATTTTCCAGATCTGGAAAGAGAAAACCACCCCATTCTTGTGAAATTATTATTTTATTTTTATTTATTTATTTATTTATTTATTTATTTATTGTGGTCTCTGCGCTGTGGCCCACTGCTTGAAGAAGATATGCCCCAGATATTTTAAAATGTAGTGATTTTCTTTCTGCTACCCAGACCTTCCATTTGTGAAGACAGTTTAATAATACTTTCTAGAAATCCCTGCAATATTTTCAGACACTGTTAATGAGAGACAGGTAAGCAGTTTACAGATTGACACATTTTTGAGATCCTATTAAAGGTATGAAGAATTTAGCCAATATAAACAACTCACACCTGATATTCTGTAGCAACACTGAAAAATTTTCTAGAACAAAAACTTCTGTCTGAGTCAAACTTGCAACCTTTCACCTTTACTCTAGATGAGTATTATCTCTGTGTGTGAAGTTTTTCAATAATTTTAGAGCGCTGATTTATAGATCATTAATCCAGCAGAGATAGCAGAATTTAGGCACTCCCCCGCCAAAAACAAACAAACAAACAAAAAAACTATCAAACATTATTGCCCTTCCCACCCCCCAATGTACATACAAAAACACACACACACACAGATCTGGAGCCTGCCAGCTTCTTAGTGCCAATATTTACCACTATGACTACAGACCCCTAGAGACATGTGAAGCAAAATGGAAGCATATCTTGGTGATACGGACATTTAAAAGTGCAAACATTCTAAAAGAAAGTCTGCACTTCAAAGGAGTCTGTCACAGTGAAATCACCAGCAGAACGACTAACAATGTAATTTTTTATAAATGAGTGCCCAGTAAGCTAATACGCTTTTTAAATACAAGTCTTTTGTGCCAACTGATAAAATACAATCATTATCAATCTGGAAGAATGAATGAACTTTCAACAAGAAACCACCGCTCACACTATGTACTCACTTTGTCACTTCTACACATGGTACAAACGTGAGTTATCTGAAATACATCCCTCCTGTAAAGGAGGAATAGGAATCAGTAAATACATAATGCAGTTATCACACGGGGTGATAACATTTATGATGTGTAGATTGCATTATGTGTAATATACAGGACAAATGAGCTTCATACATGTAATTGCTTATGGTCCACATGTGCACTGGCGGTTGAGGAAGTTTAAAAAGGCTTCATGGAGAAACTGATGTCTGGGTTGCCACCATCTTCTATCATTACACTGGCTGACTTGCATTGTTACCCTCATGAAATTTCCAGTTTTGTTCTTCACCCCGAATATGACTCTTGGATCATTGCATGAATGGTTTGCTTTTAAACTAGCTCTAGTCATTTGTGTTCAGAAGAAAGTTCAGTCTCTTCACTGAAACGATTGGCATGCCTGCCATTGTCTTTGGTGTCACAACACAGATTGCAGTCAAAACAAAATAGAAATAAAAATAAAATAAAATACAACAAAATAAAATCCTTCAGAAAATTATCCCAAACATTAAGAAATAGAAAAATCATTATAACAAGTTTCTTTGGGATGGATAAGAAAATAGACTCCATAAGTCTTCTACATTTAGAAATGTAGGTCTACAACATTTAATAGCAATAATTTCCATTATGTAGTTGTACTCTACATAAAAGTTATTTTCAATAATTTTACATTGTTTTAATTTTTATCATTTCAATTTCAGTACTAAAAAGTTCATTTTGTTGCAAACCAGAACATATGGTATATGATCTGAAGTCTACCTAGTCCAGTCTTTCGACTCCAGCAGGGACTGGAATGCAAATAATTTAGAGGAAATGAAAGAATTCTGCTATTGAAAACAGTCTATGAATAACCATTTTACAAACAAGACACATAGAAAAAAAAAAAAAAAAAAAAAAAAAAAGCTAAAAAAATAATAATAATAATATTGTCACACCCTCTTACACACTCCACTATAAGCACTGATAGTATATCACTTTTGTATTCTACTATGTTAAACACGAAGAGTAGTTGCAAGTTACTTTAGATCATGCACTGAATTTCATTTCTAGACTGTTCCATATTATTATTTGCTACATTCAAGGACTGTAGTGAAACACTACACAACGAACAAGTAATGGATTTAAACTAAAAGAAGGTAGATTTAGTTTAGACATTAGGAAAAAAAATATTTCATATGAGGGTGGTGAGGCACTGGAACTGGTTGCCCAGAGAAGTTGTGGATGCCCCA
>CM021797.1:16670538-16695089 GCA_011076525.1 Nettapus auritus
CTTATACAAAGGCGATTGTGCAACCATTATGAATAAATTTATCCTACATTTACCAAAGTAATTGACTTTGCTGTTGATATGGACTATGCCAACATAGAACCGAGGCATTAAAAGTGCATTTTCTTCAAAAGATTGTATGTAAACAAATAAATAAACTGACCAAACAAACAATGAAAAAACAGTCAGGAGATTTGTGTATGGTTCCGTTTTTCCAGATTCAGTATCACTTAGTAATCTGTACCATTTACTGTTGTGTTTTACAGCATAGCAAGTTAATAGCATAGGGCCAGTATATACGCTTTGTCTGTTTTAGAAATCATCACAATGTCCCATTGCTAGTATTTCCAGTTTATTTTGTTTCTAACCACTTTTGTTCAAACTGCTTTGTGTCTCAGATCTGTGAATATCTATTCTGAAGCATTAAGTAATTGTTAGATGCTCATTAGCCAGCACTACTACTGCCCTGGCTGCTTTCTGTGTCCTTTTTTGCCTCCTGTCTTTCCAGACCCTGACTCACCCAGCCTGCTTGATTCATTGTTATGATAAACAGTTTTCTTGATGCAACACCACCTTTCTTGCTCTACTCTGCAGAGTACTGAATGCTATTTTTACTGTACAACCATGTTTCTGCTTCAGTGATGTCACCTTTACAAAGTTTACTTATAAATTAGTGAGTGACTGTATTGGCAAGTCTTAAAACAACTATGTTTTACACCTAGATATATACAGTTTTTCTCTACTTTTGCAACACTGTTTAACGTAGTGTTTGACAAATGCCAATACTATCTGGCAAGTTAATGCTTAGTCAATATGCCAACACAATGAGATCATTAGAGGAATTAGGAATTGTCTCTGTGGATGTTAATTTAATAAAATGTTGGATGTTAATTTTAAAAAACTCAGATTTTTGATAAAATTTAGCAGCAGATGTTTCACACATCTTTGAAAAAAATCCTTACCACAGTAAAAGTATGTCAATAAGCTCACAAATGTTTCTTCCTTACTTTTTTCAGTTACTGCAAAGCTTGCTCTCTGAAGTATAAGGGTTTATATTTAGTGCTGATAACTGTATTGTCTCTGATAAAATCAATATTATCAAAGTCCTTTTATTTATTTATTTATTTATTTATTGGAAAAAAAAATAAAAAAAAAAATACTGCTTCTGTAGTCTGGCAGCTTAGGGAGTTACTTCATATAGATTTTTGGAAGGTTTCCATATGGCTGAAATCTGAATTTTGAAAGACATTTCACAGAATGTCTGCTTTAACAGGTCGTGTTCTAAATGCAAAAATATTTATCTAAAGCGAAAATAGTTTTTTTTTACTCTGCATTCAACAGCTGATACTCTCAGAAAAACGCCACATAGCATAAAGTTCACCGTAAAAGTAATGAGAGATATCAGCAATGCATTCTTAATCAATATCTCATAACTGCTCTTCCAACAATAAGTGGAAGGTTTGCCATTATCAAACCTACATGGGTAACCTTATGGAAGAAAGCAAAAATACACTTCTGGCTACATACTGGCAGCTGCAAACATGAGCTTTTGGTGCCTGGCTGATAGTGAGAAGAACGGAGGTCCTATGACTGGTAGTAGATCGTGATCCAGAGGATATCAGTTCTGACATGTAGGAGACAGACAATACTCTGGAAAGTCTTCATGCAGCCTATTCAGCATAGACGGCTCTTGGTCAATTAGCCAGTCAAGGGAGTTAGCTCTGGCTATACTTGTCTTTTATTAACTGAGATGTCCTGCAATTTGAGTTTACTGACATAATTTTTAGTTTGATTTGTGATACTGAGCATGTTCATTGGTTCCTCACCTCTCCTTGTTCCACCTGGAAGCATAGGCATTTTGGCAACTAGTTGTAACACATAAGTCCACTTTGCATTATGCTGCAGAGAGAAATAATTGTCCTATTCTGGAGAATAGGAAAGTTGAAGAGACCTTGGCTTCACTCCCAGCTTGTCTGGTGGATGCATGCATGGACATAAAAAAAGCCACTTATGAGTCAGATTTTGCCGAGAACCTGTAATTCCCACTGAAAGGTTGCCATTAATCTCTGTGCAACTATTCCTTTTACAAGAAGAATTCAGAATGTACGCAATAATTCTGGCTTAGAGACTGATCTTGACAGAATTTAGCACCTATTTTAAGACCAGACTGTAGTCCGCTCTTAAGGCATGTGGAGGAGAAACACCATAGACACATTTCTGGGTACATGAGGAAGAAGGAAGTGATAGTGAGTTGTTACCATGAATTTAACAAGCCTAAGTCTTGCCTAAATAAATTGATTGCTTTCTCTGATGAAATGACTAGATTTGAGGACAAGGAGATAGTAGTGGATATCATTTATTTTGATTTTAGCAAGGCTTGTGACATTTATTTTCCACAATATTTTCCACAAGTTAGGCTGCAAGAATCTTGATGGAAGGCCAACTAGACAAGCAAAAACCTGGTTGGTTGGGCTCAGGGAGTTGAGGTAAATGTGTTGTACTCTGTCTAAAAAACTGTAATACATAGGGGTCTATACCATGATTTGTGTTGTTTATCATCTTTCCAAATGACTAGGAGAAGGTAATGGAGTACTTTCTCAGCGTAGCAGGTGACACAAAATGGGGGGGGACTAGCCAATGTTCTTAAGAGCACAGCTCCCATCCAGAGTGAGCTGGGCAAACTGTAGAAATACCTCTTATGTGGTTCAGTCCAAAGAAATACTAAGCCCTGCACCTGGGAAGGCAGAGACCCAGATTATTGAAACTGGAGACTGTAGAAAAGTCTCCAGGGCCCTTAGGGACAGTGAGGTGAACAGCAGCCACCCAGGGCTGGCACCAGCAAAGACTAGCAGCACATGACACTGCTGGAGCAGGAACTGCTGAAACATGCATTTTTTTCTCTGATTGGAAGTAATTTGTTTCCACTGGAATAAGTAACTAATTTCTTTACACTTATTTAAATATATACCTATCTTGTTTGTCCTGATTTACACAATAGAGTAAAACAGTCCATTACTGGACATATCTGAGAGACAACGAATGCCTCTTTCCTTACCTATGGCTTTGGAAAGGAGACCGCCTAAATAGGGACCTGAGACCCAAGTTAGGAAGCTTATCCTGACAAAGTTGCAAGGAGGAAAGCCTGAGTGCTGGAACTGCAGCACATTTGGATTGAAGGGAAACAAAAAGTGATGCAGGTGAGATGACAGATAACAAGAGGGATCTCAGTGGGATCTAAAAGCCTGTAATTGGCTTCTCACAGAGGAGAAAAGTAGAAGGTTCCTCTTTCCATTCCCTTCCAGACTGACCACTAGCAACGGCATTTTGAGCAATATAATTAATTTTATTTTTGAAAAAAATATAGATAATTTTCCCTTAAAAATTATTAACATATTTTTTATCCCTTTAATTTTGTGTAGCTAATATCTGTAGTGTTGACTCAGAGTGATTGTAAACTAATTTGTAAGCTTTAATGCTTACAGATATAGATAGGCTATATAGTCCAAGAACCTTGGTTGAATACAATTTGGAACAACCTGTGAATATTTGAATGTAGATTTAAAAGTCAGACCAAGTCTAGCTTTGAAAAATATCTGAACATTTATGGGGTGAATGAAATTCCTTTTCTTGACAACTTGTAAATATTGCGTAGTAATAGCAAAGTATTAATTGTCTCTTTCCTAGATTATTCTCCAATAATCTAAAATCAATTGAAGTCAGAAACAAGCTCTGTGTGCAACCTAGTCTTGAACCATATTGATTTGCCTTTCTTGGTTAGTAAATATTTACATGTAATTACACAAAGGAGAATTTTAATTTTGGGAACAATTTAATTTTAGTTTATTTATTGGAATATAAAATGCCAAAGCAGTGCACAGAAGATCTTTTTAATATATGGTTGCCTAGTGAAAGATATTCTCTCTGCGGACTTTCTCTGGTTTAGAACAGCGATGTGATTTTTGTCAGAATGCAATTTAGGTGTCTGGACAATGGTGAACAGGCTGTCGAGAAGCAGAAAATTGACAGTTGAGAAAGCATGGCGGTAATGTAACATTTTCCACAGTAGCCAGCTTTCACTTCCAGAGCAGTGAGTTTAAATTAATTCATACATTTTCATATTTCATAGAGATTTGTTATTGTTTTGAGTACTACTATGTCAGAAATAGCATAGAGCAAGAAGACAGTGAAAATCAAGTTGAGTGCAAATTTGAAGATATGACATTTCTAAAGACATGAAGTTACCAAACCAGCTACCACACAAGAAAGTGTAAATCTGTGTACCTTAAGCTTTTACTAACAAAGAAGGCTATATTTGGGTCTGTTTAACTAAAAGTCAGCAAAGCAATTTTGATTAACAAAGGCTGTGAAGTGTCATGGAGTTAATGGCATCCTGAGAGGCAGGGCATATCAGTTAGATTTAACTCCTCTGTAGTTCATAAATAAATTTTCAAGCTCTTCTGACAAAACATCTTCTGAGAAATGTAAAATTATAGGTGTATGCTTGACAGTAAAATTTATACAACAAGCAGTAAAAAGAATATTTATTAACATAAACAACTCAAGTATCCTAATCTCCTTCAGAACTACTAAGCTTCTCAATAAGATGAACTCTGGACAAGAAAGTTATCTTGCATATAATTTAGCATTAAGAGATACCCTTGTCAACATCTTTTTGAGCAATACTTTCTCTAACAGGACATTATAATTGTTTGTGCAACTTCTCCTGGTTAATATTATGTTTGGTGTAATGCAGTTAGCACAGAAGTTAAAATTGGAAAAGAATGGAAATGTGCATGGAAAGGGTTAATTTTTTTCTAGGCTAAAGATCCTCAATTATTTATCACATTTCATGAAATTCAAGGGACATTAAATGAAGGCAGCTGTACTGACTCCTGTGTCAGGTTACTGTCTGACACCCAAATAACACAGGAAAGCCACTTCTTCATGTCTTTGCCATCATGCATTCTATGCTTGGTGAAAGTTGTCAGTAACTGTTGTTTCTGTCTTTCCTGAATGCTCATAGGTAACTTCAAACAGTCCTGGTCTTACAAAATCGATACCTTTGTGCCAGCAGCTGCAGCAAAACTGTTATCATTATTATGTTTACCCTTGGTCAGGTTACATTTTTTCCTCCCAAACCAACAAAAATTACAGCAAGCATACACAACATTTCCTTGACAAGCTCTCTCCATCTTCTATAGGCATCAAATATATTTCATACTTTTTTTTTTTTTTTTTTTTTTTTTACTGCTATGGCTAAGAAATAAATTGAGGTAAGTAAAAACAAAGAGAGGTAAAAGGGGCCTGTTTTTTGTTTGTTTGTTTGTTTGTTTTAATTAAATGACACTAAGACACTCTGAAAACACCAGTGATTGCTGAATTGGCACTCTAAGCCGCTAACACTGGGAACAAATAAACCAATAGGAGAAATGGACCATAAAAATCTTTGGTTTACCATAACAGTAAAAAATATACCCTTTTCATTATTTTCTTCTCTCAGACAAAGCACACACATGCAATCCTGTGTGCAGTATCGAGAAGACAGATCCATAAAAAGGTATGATTTTATATAGATACATTTAGACTACCCTTTAATTAATCAAGTGAATGCTTCATTTTTATTTCAACTCATTCACCATTTCTGGCTTTGTCGTGTCATTAAATATGACATTTCCACATTTGGAAAAAAATGTCAAGCTATTATGATACACCTACTGCAGTGTACTGCCTCTGCTAAACAGAAATCATGATTGACTGACAGCTTGGGTCTCAGAAGGAATAATTTTCAGTAAATAGGAAATACCTAACTTTCATTAGTGCCTTTAAAATATTTGGAAAAACGCAAAGCAATTTTCTTCCCTCTATTTTCTTTCTGTTTTACTAACCACTAATCAATCCTCTCTCTTTTACTCATTATTATTATTATTATTATTATTTTAACCCATATATGTCACCCTATAGTCACCACAGATATGGTGCTAAAATAAATCATTTACTACACTTTGGTTCAAGTAAAAGAGACATGCGATTTACTAGATAAAACAACATATATTAATCATGAGTCTATTCTTAAAGATGTATTCATATTACACTTTTTGAGCACATATAGCTGATGGGAAGGTGGGGCACAATAATTTGAAAAATTTTAGGAAATAATAGAGTTTACTAGAGGTACTGTCCCTAGCTCACTACCATTTCAACTCCTTCTGTTGGACTTTAAATCATGAGACTTCTATTTATTTATTTATTTATTTATTTAATCATTATTTTTTGATTAATACCTGTAAAGAAAACCTTGAATTAAATACCAGTGGAAGTAATGATTTATATGGCTGATCAGGATCTGAGCCTAGATTGTTCAGGGTCAGGTAACATTGTTTAGACAACTAAATCCTTGTTTAATTTCAAGAATAAATTAGTCCTCAGAAATTTGGATGCTTACAAGTGAATTCTGCTCTTCCTTTCATAATAATGTAGGGCCAGAATTAGAAGCCAAGTTCTTCACTAATGCAAGCTCCACAAAAGAGAAGAAATTATGCCAACCACTTTTTTTTTTTTTTTTTTTTTTTTTTTTTGTCCAGAAACAGAGTGTGTATAAAACCTTTTGAATTCTCAGAGTCATTTAATAAGAGACAGAGAGACAGCTAGGAAATGACTGTGTTCACTAAAACTGGAATGGAAAGGTCTTTTCTATCCTTGTAAAATCTTCACGATTTTTGAAAACCAGGCTATATGTCAAAAATTTATAAATCTTTTTTGTTGTTGTTGTCGTTGTCTTTATTAATCATTTTTATCAATATTTGAAAGTCACTAACCATTCTAAAACCCCTCTTTACATTTTTTTTTTTTTTTTAAAGACATTTTTATTTCATAGCAGCAAATATTGCTTAGAAAACACTATTCAATATCAAGGACATTTTTCCTTTCATTTTAACTTCAGAAATCTCTCAAGTAATTATTTTGCTGTTTTGATGAGTTGATTAATTTTTTCAATAAAATAAATAAATAAATAAATAAATATGTTTTACTGAAAAACTCCTTGTCAGCTCTAACACTGACACTGCTGCTAGTGACTGAATTCAGTTCCCTCCATAGAGCTTACTGCTGTGATCCTTTGAGGGTATCATAAGCTGCTCCACCAAGTAGATGTGCCTCGATGAAGTGCTGGGGTACAGAGCTGTGGCCTTTTCTCCACTCTTTGTGTTTCCCTGGCATTACTAACAGAAATGACTCTGTTTCATTCACTGCTGTATGTTTTTAAAAAGCAGTAGCAGTAAAAGAGGCAGACTTCTACTTCAAGAAAAAGTGACTACTTTGAAAGCCAAGATCACAGATCTGAGCTGGAGGTTAGAAAGCATTTGAAAGTGCAGAAACATTGCCCAAGGTGGATTTAGGATGCCTGAGAAGAGAGCAGGATTTCCTCGTTGCTTCTGCAGTGCTGCAAATTTAGGGATCAGTGTCCTGTGCCCAGAGGGAGGATCCAGTCAGGAAGTGAAGTGCTGTGCAGACCCTGAGGTGTGTATCTGTCTGCAGTCATTTGCCATGGACTGCTCCCACTTCATGATGTTTCTGAAAAGGAAGAGAACGGGATAAGCCCCTACTTTTATCCTGAGCTATACAGATTGATTAGGAACGCATAACTGATAATTTATTATTATTATTATTATTTTCACATATCACTGAGTCCTGCCTGTTACTATTAAGATCTAGTGACATCTTTTGGCACATGTTCCAAGGCCTTCTTAGCAACGTTACAGAACAAACATAATATTGGCAAGAAATTACATTTCAGAGGCAGCCATGAACCATCACTTACACAATTGTTATTTGAGTATATGTCAGGTGTAACTAAAAGAACATCCTAACTTTACCAGGAATTCAGCTTGAGCATTAATTTATTGTTGTGCCTTTTTTTTTTTTTTTTTTTTTTTTTCTTTTTTTATTCTCCTAAAACTTGTATTGGTACTAGATGTGCATTCATGTCCGCATTCCCTGTTTCTAATCAACACTGTAGGTGTTCTGCAACATCTCATTTAAAAATATATAAATAAATAAATAAAATTGAACTGTCTCCAGCAATCTCAGTAGAAAATTCCCCACAAAATTACAAACAGAGAAACTCTTGTATATTTCTATTCAGAAATAAGCCAAGGATTATCAAATATAAGTTTCCTCTGCAATTTACTATGACATTTAGCCAAATTTTACATATTTGCATGCCTGATTTCAACCTCCTACACTCAGGAAAATCTGAATTGTCTATGAATCTTTTCCATATACTGTCCAATAATCTATCTTTCTACGTCTGTAGAGGGACTTTTGTACTAGTGTACACTCAACTACAATAAATATAACATTTATCATAATATCAGAAGTAATTCCAGTGGCTGTAAACATGAAGAAATCTATTCTGTTGAAAGGATATATTGTCAGTGCAGTATGAAAGGAGTTCAGGAAGAAAATGTATGTCATTGTAAACACTGCTTTCTCTGAGATTATGCATTCTTCAGACATGTGAAAGGACAGGAATAAATGCAACCATTATAATCTATTGAATAACATATCTCTCCTAAAAGTTTTGTATAAATCATCCAGTCCTTAGAAATTCTGATAACAATATTTTTCTTTTCCATTATATACATTTTTAAATTAAGTATCATAGACAAACATTGTTTAGATAGAAACCTAATGTTATTTCTTTGAATTACCTTAAAGAAAAGTAAACTGTAGAAGGATATAATATGAATCTGAAGTTTCTGGTCAATATGAAACTTTCCATATCTCAGTCTTACTAAAGGCTGGTCTATTTGGTATATGCTATACTTCTGGATTCTGAACAAAAATAGTTGTAAGCATTTGATAAAGCAAATATTTAACAGCAAATAATCTAAAGCCTAGAGAGTGAATACAAAAGCCATGTACAATCATTACTTCTATTGTACTAGAGATGCATTACATTACCTAGGACATTATATTACCTAGGTTGTAGTCCTAAACTGGTACAGACACTATTTAATTCTACTTTTAAAGATACTACAAAACCTTGACAATAAATATGCAGTCATTGACGAGTAGGATTAACTGAAAAATGAAGCAGAGGCTAAATTCATCCTCAGCTCTTTAGTTTGCTATAATTGATCTAATCACTTGTGAGACATGGGTATTATTTGTATTTCAGTTTTCCACTGACAAATCAGGGTCATAATAGTAATGGGATCAGTCTCTTTCTGCTCTTGGCTGGACCAGTATCATAGAACCAGAGAATCACAGAATGGTTGAAGATGGAAGGGGCCTCTAGAAGAAGCCCAGGCTCTCTGCTCAATCATGACCATGCTTATGATTATCTCCAAGTACGAAGACATATCTCAGCAAGATCTGTATCATTGTTGGCAGAATATTTGTGGCTTGTGCAGTTTTGTGTTCTAGTGCTGCTACCATCCATAAATTCTAACTGGTTTTGCAGAAAGAAATTTTGGCGTGATCTTGCAGTCGTTTTGTATGTATACATGGGAAGGTGCTTATTTTGGAGTTAGATATGGCGTGGCCTTCCCATCCACAAAGTGATTATTCAGATTTTGAAGTGAAGTAGGAAGAACAGATAAGATCTGCTGATCTAATCTGATCTAATTTTAGCTTTGGAGTTGTAGAGCATGCTAGGATCATATTTTCCCACACTTCTGTACCCATTCAATGTAGATATCAGCACAGGCTACTTCTGCTTCCAGAAATTCAATGTAGCCATGTCCTCCAAGACAAGACTAGAAATAAAGGTTCTGAGTTTCTGATTTAACATTTTAATCTGCACCTGTCTCACAAAATAAATGTACTATTCACATCATAAATCTGGTGTGGAAATGTTTCATTATCTTGTCACTATGGCCAATGAGAAAAATTAAACTCTTTTCTCTGGTGCATGATCTGACTTAAGAAAATCATAATCTTAATTTCTACTCAGCACATACACTTAGGGGACATTGTAGTAACTGAGAGAATTTGAAAAAAAAAAAAAAAAAATCATTTATCTGATATTTGGCAATTTTTTCTTCATGTTTTAAAATAAAAGAGAGAGAGAGTGTTTGTGACACACTTTTTCTCTTTAACTTTGGTATATGACTCTCTAACCAGTCACTAAGAGATCTCTAATACTTTATGTTCTTAAAATTGCAAATTAGCATTCTAAGGCTTTCTCTTTCCAGGTTTCCATAGCAACTCTTGTACCGCTTATTCATTAGAAAGAGTTCTGTTTAATTGATCTCCTAATGTATTGCTTAATAGTAACTGTTAAGCAGTCTTTTGTTTCCAGGTCATATTTAGGGTTCACATATTTGCATAAAAGCATTTCATTAGCTGAAACCAATCATTATTAGTAATTTTCTTTTTTTAGTTTAAAATAACTAAACCCTCATTGAGATTTTCTGAATAGCAAATATTTATATCTTGTTGAATGGGTTTTCTCTGTGAGCCTGGGTGCTTTGTTTCTCTGAGCAGCAAGAAAATTACAGAGCTTCAAAATGTTAATCAGAGAAGACAAAAAGAAAGTGGCTTTTTTTTTCCAATTGAAATGTAAATGCACAGTGACGATAACCATAGGCCACAGGCAATATTTGATGACAAAGTTGTAATGGATAAATATCCTCTAAAAATCACAGTAATGCACTGCCCAACTTGAATACATTGAGATTTTTTCAACTATGCATAATAGTGCTTTTCTTACATCTTAGTATATGGAAATAAAACAAAACAAAACGAAACAAAATAATAAAAAATATAAAAAAATAAATTATTTATCTTTTTGCAATATTGTGCTGTCAGAAACTCTTCTCATTAAAGATAGTCAGCTTGGGTGAATATTTTTATTCTCAAATATTATTAATTTATTTAATTCTGCTAGAGTTAAAAGCAGATTTACTGCTGACTGGGGTACATTTATGTCAAAGAAGTCACAGAGTTTGCAATAAAGTTTATTTCTAAAAATAGGAGAAGTATTCACTACGAGCAATAATTTAAAATCTTGCTGAATAAAAATTACTATGCAAAACAAAATATAGTTTCAAGCATTTTTTCCTTAGCCACCTTAAAAAGAGCTAACCCACCAAACTTTCTAAAGCCTTTGTATAACTCAGTATAAAAAGTTAGACCCAGGCTGTACATGCTAAGAGTTTGGATCACAAATTCACATATGTGAGTAAAAATCTAGGTATTCTAAATTAAAAATTTTCATTGTCTTTCAGTATTTTTCCCGTTGTTGTTTTTGCTTTTGTTTGTTTGTTTTGGAGGGTGGTAGTGCTTAGGGTTTCCAAGGTTTGCTTGCAAACATGAGACCTTTAAATCTGATTATTTTATTTTATTTTACTAAATGAAATCTGTTATTCTCAAACACAGAACTTTAAGAAATATCCCTGAACACAGAAAATATGGAATGATTTCTAATGAAGTCCCCATATTTATCAGGAATTACATAATTCTAAAACCAACTTTTTTTAGATCTCAAAACTTTGAGTAGCAATTGCTCTTCTGAGTACTCCAGTACAGTTTGCTTAACTTGAACAAAACCTTCAATACTGGAAGAGAATCAAGAGGGTCTACAATGAAAAAGAAATGAAAGGTTTTATTTCCTAAGAAAATAATGGCAATATTGCTGTTGTTATTACTAATATTGAGATATTGTGGTGAAGGTATCCAGAAAGAGAAATGGCTGCCATTAATATTTATGATAAATCATAAGCTGAACATAGTTTACCAGCTCAAAGACGCTAGTTGTCTTTACTGTAGGAGTGCATATGAGTACTTCTTGCCCACTTACAATTTTAAAAGAGGTCAAAAGCATCTCTCAAGGAAAAGTTACTTGATACAAGCTTTTCCCAAGGTCGCAGAAACTGGTTTTATTTTTTAACCTTTATCTGTCATCTGCTGTTCCAAAAATCTTCCCAAGAAACTCATTTACTGAAATAAACTTGGGGCAGAATAAGTGTAAACTGATATAATTTTGTGCACATATGAAAATAATAATGGAAAATAGTGTTATGGTTACCCATTATATATTTTCATGAGGAGGTAAATTTGCATAGTGAAAACATTTAATGTTTTGCATATTCCCTATGGAAATCTAGTGAAGATGGAGGAACAACTTACTTTAAAGTGAAAAAGGTCATCAAGGAATTATTCTGCAGAAACAGGATCATTACAGTCAGTTCTGTTACACTCTTATATGTAGAAGAAGAGTGTAATTCCTAAACTTAGGTAGTTTGAAATATATGTTTAGTTGCATGCAATGTAAAGGTTTTTAGTTTTATTCTGCTGATGGTGATGATATCACTTAAATAGATTTTTCTTTTGGGGGGGGTAGTACGAATGATGATAGTCCCTTCCACCTCCCTCCCCTCCTCTCCCCCCTAGGAAAAAAAAAAAAAAAAAAAAAAACAACTTTTCATTTATACTTTACATTACTCTCCTTCTTTGCCTTTGATCTTTTTTCCTTGCTGTTTGAAAGACTTTGAGTATAGTGATAGAGTAATAACTTTATAGCCTTCAGTGATGTTCACCTGTTCTTATTTTTAGAAATCTGCCCTGTGAAATGAGCCCTAGCAGTAATATACCTGCTACTACAGGACAATCAAACATATTGAACAGAACAAGTGGTTTCGAGGTAGTTATACTTGCTTAATCATGTTGTTTTCTCCTACAAAGAGGAAGAGACATAAGAAAGAAACGAAGCACAAAGGAGCTAAAGATGCAGGCTCTTTTAATGCCTTTCTCCAAATAGCACTCTTGAACAACTGATATGTGTGTGCTCTAAGATGCCTCAGTAATTTCAAAACTTGGAAACTATCTGTTGGCTGCAGCAAGAAGGAAATATGGTCTCAACTATTATTCTTTTCCTGCAATTCCTCTGCTTTGTGAAGTTCAGCAAGCCACTTTTGTTTTATGACACAAAGAACGTGTGAGAGAAGAACAGATTAATAACCTATTAACATAATATTAACATCTACTTAACCATGTCTACTTGTGCAAGTGCAGACAGATATTATTTTGCTTTTCTTACGCAACTCTCAGTAGCAGAAGATGGAAGGTAGTGCAAAGATCGACCCTTAAAAACTTCATTTCAGAAGCCATATAGTTGGAACTGAAGTAAAGCTAATATGTCATGGTGATTGATAAGTTTGAAGAGCACAACACTGCACAATGTATCACAATGTCTCTCAGACTGAAACTTACTTTTGTCTGGCCTTTTTAGTTCTCCTAAGATATTTTCCTACATGTCAGTCTCCACAATTATAGTGAGTCCATGTCTCAAGTGTAGTATACACAATTATCTTCCATTCTAACTTCATGAAAAATGGGACACCATTGATCTTCATTTTTACTATGAACAATGCTCTCTCATCTCACTACATCATCTACTGTCTTTTCCTCCATTTATTTCCAGGAGCTCATCCTACCACTGATCCTTCTTTCTGTTTGGCAGTACCAAAGGTACTGCTCTAACAATGCTTTTTATTAAGAATCCAGATTGATCAGAGACTCAGGGTTGTGCTGCTGTCTTAGGTGCCACTTTGATAATGATGTTTGTCATCTGCTTTTGTCTTTTGGAAGGTAAAGATTATTCTACATGAAAAGGACAAAAAAGAACACCTCAAACATCTTCCATTACAAGCACAGTGTTCATTTCTAAGCATTCAAAATGTGAAAACACCATGTACTTATTCTAGAGAACATTCACTCTATTTAGGCAACTTTGACATCCTACTGTAGTATGATTGGTGCACTGTGGTGGTTTTACCATGCTGGGCAGCTGAACACCACAACCACTCTCTCACTCCCCCTCCTCAGATGAGGAGGGGAAGAAGTAAAGGAAAGAATAACTCACGGGTTGAGATAAGGATAATTTAATTAAAGGGAAAAATATATATATATATTAAGGAAATATTATTAATTAACAATTCAACTAAAGGGAAAAAGGGAAAGGGGAAAGGGAGGGGGAAAGGGAACAGCAAAACAAAACAAGTAAAGGCTATGTGGAAGTGCAGAGGAAAGAAATTATTCTCTACTTCCTGCAAATGAGCGATGCCTGACCACGTCCTTGAAGCAGGGCCTCAATGCACGTAGCTGGTGTTCGCGAGGAGGACAGACGTTTTCACAACGAAAGCCCACCCCCCCTTTCCTCCTTCTTCCACCTTTTATTGCTGAGTGTGACATCAGGAGGTATGGAATATCTCTTTGGTTGGTTTAGGTCAGCTGCCCTGGTGATGTTTCTTTCTCACTTTTTGCCCACCCCCCAGGAGGGTTAGAGAAAGTGCTGATACTGCAGAGCATGGCACTGTATGGGCTGCTGCAGGGAAAGTTAACATCCCAGACAGACGCAGTACATACACCTTCAGACAGAAGCTTCAAAGGAGAAACATTTAAGGGAAGCAAAAGATAGGTATTTTAGTTGTAAGCCTGAAAGTAGAAAATATCTGTCAATGTACATTAGAGTAACATTTGCTTTAAGTTTGGCCAGACAGTTATTCAAACATTTCTTCTACTGTCTTCTCTTTCACACAGACACACACACAAGAGTGAATGAAAATCATAAAAGTGGAACAAGGTAACTGCTACATTTTATAATTTTTCTCTCTTATAAAATAGCAAAAAATATCAAGTGTGGCTATCTTCCAAATCTTTTTTTTTTTTTTTTTTTTTTTTTTTTTCTAATAATTATTTCAATTGCATTGCTGGCAGAGTATGCAGTTTTTATTTATCAATAAGGCAATGATCCTCAAAAACAGATTATACAAAGAGCCACTAATCATTATCTCATCACTAATCACTTATTTTTAAAAACAGCAAAAACAACAAAACACTATTCCATGATCAGCTTACTCACAGTTACTCAGTATCAGAATTAGAAATTTTTTTTGCACCTTCTCAGGATTTTCATCCTCTTCCATAGTCAATTAAATGTTTATTGTTTTTATATATATTAATCTATGCCCATTTAGGATCCTTTCCTGATTTATTATTTATAATCTGTATATTTCAGACTGTGAAATATATGAATATTTATTCTGGCAAACAACCAAGACAATCCCATTCTTGCTCAATGAAAGGAGAATCCAGTGGCTTTTTCTGCTGTCCTGAAATCATCCCTGACGTAGTGCAATGATCTTGACACAAAAACACCATACCCCACGGAGTCACTAGTCCACAAAACACTCAACTGGAATAGGTCCAGGCAGTCTTGTGTTACAGAAATCCCTTGGCTGCAGGATAACCTTAGCCAGATCCTTGAAATGGAGAAGCTACCAGCAATTACACCACATTGCCTTTATCTAACAGTAGACCGATAAGTTCTTATGCGGCCATCATTTCTCTTTGACTGTTTTCAAACTCCTCTTTCCATGTAAGAAAATCATATAATAGCTTGTGAGATGTAAAGGGAATATGCGCTGTGGACAAGATCTGCATGGTATACTGTACATAGGTTGGAATCTGGTTTGATGCTACACCACCTGAGGCTCCCACCATCGAAAGGTTTTTAAGGTTATCTGTGTTATTATCTTAGAATGTTACTTCTAATATATAACATTTTAAATGCTACTTTACAAAGCCTAAGTGTCTTTCTTACTTGAATTATGATGAACTAATACCTCCTGGGACAAAATACCTTGTATAACAAGTAGAGAAATAAAGAAAATAAGTCATATTGAAAAAAAAACAGGCTCAGAAAAATATTTGAATCCTTGGTGTTCTGAAAAGGTTTCTGTCTGTCTGTCAGAGAGAAAAACTGTACCCTTACTTGTACCAAGACACCTCAGAGGTTTGAAGTGTTTTGGATAAATAACTGAAATGCTCATATATTAGCAGAAAACATTATAGCGCTTTTAGAAATAGACCCATTTAAAATCACTATCCCTCATATTTCAAGATTTCTTACACCTAAGATCTGTGTTTCAGAACATGTGGAATGCAACTTCTGATCTGAGATGGTGCTTAAATGAAATAACCAGTGAAGGAAATCAATCCCTGCAAAAGTTACATACATTTGCTGTGGTAATATGTTGCCAAAGTAATGGGACCAGCTTTAAAAAGCAGAGGTAAAGTTCACATGGAGAATAAAGGCAGAAGGAAACATGGAGACACAACTCCTTGCACCTAAATAATATGCTGGCAACATTTTTGGCTGATTTAAAATGAAGCTGTGACTGCAATAAGTAATATCTTAAAAGTAGAAAATAGAGACATATTTGATTTCTGCTCTTACCATTTGGAACACCACTCCTCTAGACATATTCTGTTTGAACTCACCCATAAATAAATAAATAAATAAATAAATAAATAAAATAAAATAAGCATATGTAAGTGCAAATGGGTTTGGAGCTAGAAGATAGCTATTCAATGTATAAATAGTGCCAAAAGGCTCCATTAATGGGTAGGTAATATAGCATCTATGAAGAAGTTTTCTAGTTTGATAATTTGTTTCTACTATAAGTAATTTAACTGAATTTTCTGAGATTGGACCCTGATCTGCTCCAGGTGAGAGTATTTCCAGGTGAAAACATTTCCTTTTCTTTAGTGATGGATTTATGGCCAATGAGGTCATGTCATCAGCTTAACTCGACAAAGTCCATGTGCTGGTCATCTAAAGAAAAATGAGGGTTCTGTCAGGAAGACATAAACAAAACCTGAAGCTCTTTCAAAGCCATGGGAAGTCTGATATAACACTGAGAAAAGACAGAGAAATTGGTGTAATAATTCAGGATTAAGTAGGATGAAGCTTTTCTTTCCTAGCAAAACTAACAGTCTTTCAAACATGATTAGAATAAATTCTTTCATTTCAAGCTTTAACCTACAGATACCATATTTTCCTTCAGGAGCCCAATGACTAAATATATTTGATTTGATTGTAGGAGAAAAGATTTATGATGGAAAGCCATAGATACAATTTAATAGAAATAAACATTCAAGGTATAGCTACCAAGTGTTCATAGATTGCCAAATGTATCCTCAAAGGTGTCATTCACATGAACTGTTCTCTCTATCTCTATTTTTCAATAGAGGTTATATCATGTTTAGTTAATATTTTCTTTCCAATAAAAGACTTGGCATTGTTTCATGTTGGTTTATTTCCTCCTTTTATAAACAAGTAAAAATCAGAAAACAAGTTGAATAAATTAAATGTTTGTCTAAAAGCTGTAAAGAAAATACTGCAAAAGTAATATACAGCAAAAACAAAAGTAGAAAGTGCAATTGAGTTACAATTGATAACATACTGTTTTGGTTATTTACATGAATAGGTTACATGTTTGACGTACAAAAACTTATTTTTCTATTAATTTTTACTAATCTGTGTTTATAAAATGTATTTTGAATTGTCTTGGAATGTCAGCTACATTTTTGGTAATGATAAAGTCCTGAAGATATACTGATTTGGTCTTAGACAGCTCTTGAAGGAAAAAGAAAGATGGAAAGATCCTGAATTGTTTGCTCAGGGTATAGTATTAAATCTACTTCCTGATGCTGTTATTTGAAATTTGGTCCTGATCTTCTAATTATTTGACATTCATAATAGAGAAGCACCTAGTGGTCAATTATACAGAGATATGTATTGGAAAAGCCTTGGGCTTATTCCATGAATTGGAGATATTTGAGGAGCAGACATACTCAATACAAAAATCTAATATGATATATTATATATGACAATACAAAAACAATTCATAGTTTATGGGCAGTTACGTAGATAACATTAAAGTGGCCTTCTAAAGAACGTATTTGTCATCATGCCTATTTAATTTAAAAGATGGTTATATCCCACAACACCTTTGTAAAGAGGGAAGGGGAAGGGGAAGGGGGAGTACCCTTTCTACCTGAAGTGTATTCTTATGACAATTTATATGGAAAAAGATGTTCTCATCAGATATTTTTCTTCTTACAGTGCTTCATTAAAACAATTTAATGCTAACACTGATATCTACATCATGATGAAATAGTTAAAGTGAAAAATTTTAACCACTTTGCTTCTTCATAATTTATGATATTGTTATAAAAATACATATATTTTTCATGAAGTAATGCATTTAAGACATAGATTATTTGCATAGTAAGTGCTCAAGAGTGATATGATCTGATAAAAGGATTTTAAAATGTCTAGTCTTGTAGTAATTTATTCCTGTTACTCCATAAAGTGGACTAAGACAAGAAAAGAATAGTACAAGACTGAGCAAGAATTATTTGACAGATAGGATGACTGTGTCACTAAACATTAAAATATTAATAGGAGTAACCATCATGAGAGTGCAAGTTCCTATACCCCAGATAACATCAAAAACATATCTAAACTAATACAGAGATTTGGCAGGAACAAATTGGCATTGTTATTTTTTAGTTAAAGAAATAAAATTGGGGCCATATTCAAGGATGTATTATTATAAATCCATGTGCAGAAACATGCAGACATACCTGAAATCAAGGTTGGTCTCCCTGAGTTTTCTACAGCTCATGACCATTGGAGGATGCTGAAGAAATAAATAAGAACTGGGCAAGCAAATAACAAAAATCTTCTTTCTACAACTGCTGGGTCTGGTCCTGTTCAACATCTTCATTGATAACCTTGATGCGGGAATAATGTCTGCCCTCAGCAAGTACGCAGATGATACAAAGCTGGGAGGAGTGGCTGACATGCCAAAAGGCTATGCTGCCGTTCAGTGAGACGTGGACCTGCTGGAGAGATGGGCAGGAAGAAACCAAATGTGCTTTAATAAGAGCAAGTGTAGAGTCCTGCCTGCACCTGGGAAGGAACAACCAGAAGAATCAGTACAGGCTGGGGGATGACCTGCTGGAAAGGAGCTCTGAGGAGAAGGACCTGGGGGTTCTGGTGGACAACAAGTTGAACAAGAGCCAGCAGTGTGCCCTGGTGGCCAAGAGGGCCAATGGGATCCTGGCATGCGTTAAAAGGAGCGTGGCCAGCAGGTCAAGGGAGGTGATCCTCCTCCTCTATTCTGCCCTGGTCAGGCCTCACCTGGAGTACTGTGTCCAGTTCTGGGCTCCCCGGTACGAAAAAGACAGGGATCTCCTGGAAAGAGTGCAGCGGAGGGCCACAAATATGATACCGGGCCTGGAGCATCTTACCTATGAGGAAAGGCTGAGAGACCTGAATCTGTTCAGCCTGGAGAAAAGAAGACTGAGAGGTGATCTTCTCAATGTTTATAAATATCTGAGGGGTGGGAGACAGAGGGATTTGGCCAACCTCTTTTCAGCGGTTTGTGCAGACAGGACAAGGGGTAATGGCCACAAGATGGATCACAGGAAGTTCTCCGTCAACATGCGAAAGATCTTCTTCATGGTGAGGATGACGGAGCACTGGAACAGGCTGCCTAGAGAGGTTGTGGAGTCTCCTTTTCTAGAGATACTCAAGGCCCGTCTGGACACCTACCTGGGCAGCCTGCTCTAAGAAACCTGCTTTGGCAGAGAGTTTGGACCCAATGATCTTTCAAGGTCCCTTCCAACCCCTAAAATTCTGTGATTCTTTGATTCTGCATTTCATCACCATCCCAGCTTCTTCCAACAGAGGAAGAATTTTTCATGTATCTTTCACCTGTTATCTTGTCCACTTACCTTTTAAGTTCATTTATACAAATTTCTGGTATGCAACGCAATCTATGACAATAAGTTATGTGATACATTTTTTCAGAGTATGAAATAATTTCCTTTTAATTTGTTTCTAACCTGTTTGCATGGCAATTTCAGTAGGTGTCCAAGTTTAGCTGGGATGGAAAAATATAATTTAATTATTCTCAGATCACCATCTTTGATTCTACTAATCTCTATCCTAACATCACTCAGTTCTAATTTTTCCCACTTTGAAGGGGAAATTTCCACATTTCCACATCTAGAAGTTACCACTTACCTCTTATACTCTAGTCATCCTTCATTGTGATATTTTCTGAATTTACCATGTTGCTTTGAAATCACGAGACAAGAGCTACATGAGATCATCAGTACATTGTACAAAGTTATTCATTTGGTTTTACTTTAGAATCAGACCTAGTCTGTCTAGAGGGTTTGTGAAGGGATTTTTCTCTACAAAAGCTTTTTCCCTTTGCAATAATGGTCATTATAGAATTCCCTTTTGACAACACAAAATTTCTGTATGCATTTACTAACATTATTTTTATGCAATTCCAGTTAATGTGACTTGTATAACGTTCATAATATCTATTCTGAATATCTTAAATTCTGCCCTAAATTCCTTCTCCAAAATGTACACCACAGTGAATATTTCTTGTCAATCTAAGCAATTCAAAGAAATAGTTTGAAATCCATAAGCAATATTTTATAAAATTCATGGTTAAGTATTTGTCATTTTTCATTCCAAGAGTTTGTTCTCAAAATAACACTTCAACCTCTGGCGGTTAGATTCATACAACTCCTTAAGAAGGAAGTTCCTTAAACTAATTAATAGTGAACTCATTTAGATTCCTATGAAATATATACATATATATTCTGCATGCAAATCCACCCACATACTCATCAACCTTGATGGGCTGTGTGCCCCATGCAAGACACAAAGCAGAAGATAGTTTGGGAATGTGTTATAAATATCCTCATGTTCAGATGACATTATTAATAGAATCTTCTCAGGGAGGCAAATAGTGCATGTTCACAGAATTCTGTAATGTGAGAAGGGAAAAGGATCAGGAAAGTATTAGCACAAAAAAGGCAGAAAGATTTTTATTTTTTTCCCCTCCTCAACAGAAAAATCTGTTCAATGAAGAAAGCTGGGAAAATGTTACTTTTAAATATACCTGATATTAATGGAAAAGGTTTGTGTTATCAATGTTGAGAGCAGTTCAACCTATGTTAAAAAACTGCCTGGTTACTTCTGTCAAAGCTCATATCTACAGAGATTATTTGATAACAATTCTGATAGTGAGAAAAGTGTTTCTAACTAGATTTTGTAGAAGAACGTGGAACCAGAATAAAGGCTTAAAAACATGTTTTAAAAATAAAATAAATAAAATTATTGTGTTGTCTTCAGTACTGTACAACCTTTGACAATTTGAGGTTAATTGAAAAAAAAAAAAAAAAAAAAATCTATTAGGTAGGTTTTTTTGGTATCATTTCCATTTAAATAGCCATGCTAGTAAATTAAATTGTCCAAAGGCACACAGTATGTCAGTAGCAAAGGTAGACATAGCATCTCACAACTTCCTATATAAATTATTACTATTTTTTTTTTTTTTAAGTAATAGGAAGAAAAACATCATTAGACTACAGATAATCATCTGTAAGAAGCTTGTAGAAATGAAAATAGGAATTGGCTGTATATACTGTCTATTTTGTTTGTGTGTGTGTGTATTATGAATGCCAATTAACACTCCATTCTACTATTTAACAAAGCTGGTGAGGGGTCTGGAGAACAAGTCTTACGAGGAGTGGCTGAGGGAGCTGGGATTGTTCAGCCTGGAGAAGTGGAGGCTCAGTGGCGACCTTATTGCACTCTACAGGTACCTGAAAGGAGGCTGTAGCGAGGTGGCAGTTGGTCTATTCTCCCACATGCCTGGTGACAGGATGAGGGGGAATGGGCTAAAGTTGTGCCAGGGGAAGTTTAGATTGGATATTAGGAAAATCTTCTTTACAGAAAGGGTTGTTAGGCAGTGGAACAGGCTGCCCAGGGAAGTGGTGGAGTCCCCATCCCTGGAGGTCTTTAAAAGACATTTAGATGTAGAGCTTAGTGATATGGTTTGGTGGAGGACTTGGTGTTAGGTCAGAGGTTGGACTAGGTGATCTTGGAGATCTCTTCCAACCTAGATGATTCTATGTGATTCTATGATTTCAGTTGTCTACTGCCACTGGTCGGGTACTACACTCTTCAACGTAAACAGGGCTCATAATTTTGCTCTAAATAGAAACTAAAGTACTAATGTACTCTTTGAATATTAAATAATAAACTTCTTTTTTTTTTTTTTCATAGATAAATATTCATGAAAAAATCTGTGTGTACTTTTTAGTATAGAAAGTTTATCTACTTCAAAAGTATGTCTCATTCCCTCTATATTAATTAAATGAGAATGCAAATTCTCTCTGTAACTTTAACTTTAAAACACATCACTTCAGCTTACAGAGAGTAATTTGCATCCATAGATCCTGGTAAAATTTCTGGTTGGATACCATAATCTGTTGGGAAACTTGTAATAACCAAGAAGCAATCTATTCCCTCCCAGATTTAAGACCTTGGTTGGCCCAAAATTCTGAAATGGTGTTAACAACAATCTGTGATTGCAGTGTTAGCCTTTATTTTGCTTTGATTTATCTTCATGATAAATGTAACTCAGTTGCCTTTCAATGTTGTTTGTTGTTGTTGTTGTTTGTTTGTTTGTTTGTTTGTTTTAATATTCATGAATTATGACAGAAAATAATATTGTGCATTTTTTGTTCTGTCAGTGTGCTACAGATCTGCACTGGACCATAGCAGTAATACTGTTTCTTGGTAAAAATACTGATACAGTAAAATTTACTCCTTTTATTATTATTTCTATGTATTTTGAATAGAATATAAAGCTTAACATTATTTATTTTACCAAGCAAATAAGTTCTTTGTAAAATAGTGGGGATTTTGTTGTTGTTGTTGTTTGTTTTTTACTTGCATCTTTTTTTCTATTACCCTTGCAGTCAATATTAAAGATCTGTTTCATCTTAAATGTATTGTCCTTGTAATTTTCCTATTTTTGCCCAATTCAGTACCTTTGAAGAATGATCTGAAGGTGGCTGATAGGATTTTAAGCAGGTATTTGTGTCATGGAAGTTACTAGTCATGATCTTTAGAGGATAAGAGAAGAACTCGCCATTTCACCTTACTGCCCTGTAGCCCTCTGAGATAAAAGTGGCAGTTCAGACACTGGTATCCAGCCCCAAACCACTTTTTCCCTCCACTCCTTGATCATATTTAGAGATGTAAACCAGCCAGTTAAGCATTTTCTTGTTCTTTTGCTGTAAGATGCTTTCAATAACAAGCTGAAAGTCCATGTCATCCTAGTTTTCATTTTTGCCTCTATTTCACTGAGCCTAGATTTAACCATCTAGCAAGTTACCTCTGACCATTTGATTGTCTTTCACATAACAGATGGCTTTTGATGCAGCATTTTTGGAAGGACAAGTGATCCTAATGTAATATTAAATATTATTAACAAAGAGAAGGTAGGCCATACATCCATGGGAATATCAAGAGTGTCTTCATAGACTATGGAGCTAATATTACAGACATGGTTGTAACAATGTTATGTAATATATAAAATTTATTTCAGTGTTTACCACTTAGCCAGCTGTGCAGCAGCAAACCAAAGCCTTCCACTTTTATGTACAACTTTTTCATATTGTTGTGCAATGAACCTGGCAGAAACAAATTAGGTCTATTCAGTTTCTTGTTGTTGTTGTTTGTTTGTTTGTTTTTCTTTTTTCCTTTTTTCCTTTTTTTTTTTTTATATATTTTTTTCTGATTTCAGTGTGCAGCAGCTAGCTACATTACCTATTTTCTGCTGTACATAAACTCCCAGTTTATGCTGTACAGCACCGTCTTTGGAACCTTGTCTTGAAAAAAGCCTGAAGTAAGTGACTACTCCTGGTTTGAGGCATAGCAACACACTAACAAGAGTCAAGAGATTCTTTGTCAGGTAAATGTCTGGAACTCCTGCTTCTCTCCTCGTCTTTCTCTGATTCTCTTAGTTTAACATACAGCAGCTGGTACCTTTCATTCTACAGCTGTTACAAAATATTTAATGATTTTGCAGTCTATCAATTTTGGAGTGAGTCATTTTGCCTGACTAATTTTTTTAATTTTCTAAACCTCTCCATGCTACCATGTGACTATGGGGCCAGACGAAATCGATCTGCCAACAGATATAAAACTAACAAAAAATATATATTTTAAATGTCTGTAGATGTAATGATTTAAGGGTCAAATTAAATTATATTGTAGAGGTATACTGACCACCAATCACACTGAGAATCTTATCTATTTGTGACTGTGTTGGACTGTCTTGCTTTACTGTCTGTGCAACTTCTTTGAAATTAAAGTGTACAAAGGCTCTAAGCTGAGACTAAGTATAGCCAAATGACCATTCTTTAATTATCAGCTCTGATAACAATGACTGTTTCTTTCCTATGAGAATATGGTCACATGAGATATTAATTCTTGATCTTCAGACTGGATTATGGAGTGGTCATGTGTTCTGGATTTGAGCAGTAGCCTCTACTCATTCTCAGATATGATGACGGTACCTCAGTTTCAACTTCTAATGTTTTTTTCTTGTTCCAGCCCTCAGTCTAGGCCATCATAGCAGTCTAAGATGAAAGATTCTTTAATCAGATTGTATTGGCCACCACAGGACAATGACTACATCTCCAGCCCTGGCAAAAAATCATAGGTTACTGAGGCCAGGACTACATAGTAGAAAAAACAACAACAACAACAACAACAGCAACAACAACAAACTATTCTGCCTTTAAGAAAAACAGCTTTGAAATGTGCAATAGAAAAAAAAAAAAAAAAAAAAAAAAAAAAAAAAAAAAAATAAATT
>CM021797.1:16697466-16717213 GCA_011076525.1 Nettapus auritus
AAAAAAAAAAAAAAAAAAAAAAAAAAAAGATGGCTTCTTTATTATAGTAGAATTATCTGCAAGCTGAAAAAACTCCTCTTGGAGTTAACTGCATAATAAACACAACATAATTTATAATTCCAAGTGCTTACTGAAATATTTGTAAGGTTTTATTTTCATGGATTCATGTGGTCATAGGTTTGGCTTTGCTCACAGTAACTAAATATTGTGCCAATTTTTGACTTCTTGGCAGGGTTGAGGACGGGTTAAATATATTTTTATCCTGTGAGAAAAGACAACAGCACTACCCTAAGACAGCACTAATCATTTGCTAATATGTACCCCATTATTCTCTCTCTCTCTTTTTTTTTTTTTTAATTATTATTTTTTTTATTTTTTTAGCAATGATATTATTGGGAAATCTGAGAGTTAACCACTCAGTTTAACATGCAAAGAAAGCAAATTTAGACATATGCACAAGTTAACACAATAAAATATTGCCTGAGGTTTTAATATTTTAGATGTTAAAATGACAATTACCTATGTTATTATTACCTTTATTTTTCAAGTATCTACTTGCCTGAGATAGAAGCAAATGTTCAAGCAGTTGCTGTGATCATCTGTACTGTCCAACTGCCTGTATCTGTTTCTCCATGAATCTATCCTCTTAATGATTCTCATGCAGCACATGAACCACAGACCAAATCCTTGAGATTTGAGCAGCTGAAGTGCAGTCTTTCTGCAATGAATGTTTACTTCTACTAAAAAGAATGGTTGTCTTCCATAATTTCAAGACCAAAAGTGTTTTCTAAGTTTACTAATTTCCTTGTTCTTCAGAGTGATGTGACAAAATATTACTGCATAACTGCATGGTCATTTTGCTGGAAATGGAGGACAGTGCTCTTTCAAACCATAATCAACCTGCAGCCTGTTGGCAGAATGAATAGGAATATATATTTACTAACATAATTTGAGCTGACCTCATTATTGTATACATTATGCACCATGTCAATAGGCAAAATCTTTCATAATCATAAAGGAACAAGCTGAAGTACTAGTACACAGCTTTTCATCTCAGAGTTGTGACTACTTACCTGTTTGTATGTGCTTTTCTTATGAGTGATCTGAGTGGAGCAGATAGAAAGTCTAAAGTCCAGACTGTGTTGGAGCCATAGTATTCAATAGTTTTTGGATCTGAGAAGCAGGCAGCATTATGAAATGAGAGCTTGATTTCTCCTGTTGTTACCTGTCAATAGCAGTCCTTTTTGGTGACCACCTCATCTTTCCCTCTGGACATTTACATTGTTTGGCCTGGGTGAGGAGCCATGGCCTGTACTCAGTCCCTTCCCTTCTTAGAAATGTTTTCTAAGGAACTTACCTGTTCTAAGGAGCTGATCTGTCTAAAATATGAAACAGGGAAAATTGAAGCACTTTGTTACAATACCTGTTAAAATGCAGTGTAGGAGTATAGGAGACCAGTCTTAAGAAAATGAACTATTTATTTATTTATTTTTTTTATTTGCTATTCCAATATACCAATGAATTACAATTTTGTCAAAGAGTTGTAATTTAATTATTTATTTTTAATTGGTTTGTAAGTATTTTTTTCCTCAGCCCTCTTAATTAGAACACATTCATTTGCTGAGTAATACTCTGTTTAACAAAAATGCATGGCTCAAACCAGACCTTGATATAATAAAACGAAAATAAAATAAAATATAAAATATAAAATAAAACAAAATAAAATACATTGAGAATTCATTACTGTAGACTTTCATATGTTCAAAATAAAAATATACTTTCTAATTAAAATTATTATTCTGATTATAAATTATTTTCTTTTATAAATGATTTTTATAAATTATTTTATATTGTAATATTTTTATAAATGATTTTTATAAGGCTTTGGCCATGACAAAGCACTTTTACTAAAAATAACTTTACTAAAAACAAGCAGTTTACTAAAACAAACAAACAAACAACAACAACAAATCCAGGACTTTCCAGAATACCTTACATTATGGTTACTGTGCCATTTTAATTATTTTGCAAAATCCTTTGTAATAGCAACACTATCTAGGTAAACTGTTGCTATAGTAGCTGAGAAAGTTATCTGATGCTAACAAAGTAATAAAACTAACTTCTATATTTTGGGGATGGATCTCTGGTCTCTATGTCATGATAAAATCAATTCTCCTAACACAATATGTATCCCCAACTATTTTATCACCTCTGTTTAGATTTCAAATCAGTGAATGCCTAATACATTTTAAAGTGCTATACAAGAAGCCAGCATTGACAGAGGCAGTCAACTCTGTCCCTCAAGACTGCCTCCACCAAGAAGGAAAGGTCTGCATACAGGCATCAAGCCCCCAGCACAACAAGGGTGTGGAGCTGTTAGAGTCGGTCCAGAGGAGGACCACAAAGATGATCAAGGGGACGGATACCTACAAAGATAAGCCTAGAGAGCTGGCACTGTTCAGCCTACAGAAGAGAAGGCTCCAGGGTAACCTCACTGCAGCCTTTCAGTATTTAAAAGGGGCTTATGAAAATCATAGAATCACAGAATAATAGAATGGCCTGGGTCGAAAAGGACCTTAAAGATCATCTAGTTTCAACCCCTCTGCTCTGGGCAGGGTTGCCAACCACTAGAGCAGGCTGACCAGAGCCACTTCCAGCCTGGCCTTGAATGCCTCCAGGGATGGAGCATCCACATCCTTTCTGGGCAACATGTTCCAGTGCCTCACCACCCTCTGAGTGAAAAACTTTCTTCTAATTTCTAACCTAAATCTCCCTTGTCTTAGTTTAAAACCATTCCCCCTTGTCCTATCACCGCCAACACATGTAAACAGGTGTTCCCCCTCCTGTTTATGTGCTCTCTTCAAGTACTGGAAGGCTGCAGTGAGGTTTCCCTGGAGCTAAACAAGCCCAGTTCCATCAACCTTTCTGCATAGGAGAAGTTCTCCAGCCCTCTGAGTGTTTTAGAGGCCCTCCTCTGGACCAGTTCCAAGAGCTCCACATCCTTCTTGTGCTGGAGACCCCAGGTCTGCACGCTGTATTCCAGGTGGGGTCTCACAACAGCAGAGGAGAGGGGCATATACACCACCTCCATCTCCCTGCTGGCCACCCCTTTTTTAATGCAGCCCAGGACATAGCTGGCCTTCTGGGCTGCAAGCGCACACTGCTGACTAATGTCCAGCTTCTTGTCCATCAGGACGCCCAAGTCCTTTTCCACAGGGCTACTCTCAAGTGCTTCTTCTCCCACTCTAAATACCCGGCATTGCCCCAACCCAAGTGCAACACCTTGCACTTGCCATTGTTGAACCTCATTAGGTTCTCATGAGCCTACTTCTCCAGCCTGTCCAGGTCCTCCTGGATGGCATCCCTTCCCTCTATTATATTGACTGCACCGCTCAGCTTTGTGTCATCTGCAAACCTTCTGAGGGTGCACTCAATTCCATCAAATACGTCATTGATAAAGATGTTAAAGAGCACCAGTCCCAAGATCAAACCCTGAGGGACACCACCATGACCGGTCTCCACTGAGACACAGAACCACTGACGACAACCCTTTGGAAGCGACCATGACTAGTGAGGATAAAAAACAGGATGAGATTCTCAGTGCCTTCTTTACATTTCTCTTTAATAATCAGACCAGTTATCCTTGGGATATTCTTCCTCCTCACCTGGAAGTCTGGGATGGGGAGCAGAATAAATCCCCCACAGTTCAGGTGGAAACAGTTCACAGAATCACAGAATCATCTAGGTTGGAAGAGATCTCCAAGATCACCTAGTCCAACCTCTGACCTAACACCAAGAAGTCCTACACTAAACCATGTCCCTAAGCTCTACATCTAAACATCTTTTAAAGACCTCCAGGGATGGTGACTACCACTTCCCTGGGCAGCCTATTCCACTGCCTAACAGACCATTCAGTAAAGAAGTTCTTCCTAATATCCAACCTAAACCTCCCCTGGTGCAACTTTTGCCCATTCCCCCTCGTCCTGTCACCAGGCATGTGGGAGAATAGACCAACCGCCACCTCACTACAGCCTCCTTTAAGATATCTGTAGAGTGCAATAAGGTTGCCCCTGAGCCTCCACTCCTCTCCAGGCTGAACAATCCCAGCTCCCTCAGCCACTCCTCGTAAGACTTGTTCTCCAGGCCCCTCACCAGCTTTGTTGCCCTTCTCTGGACTCGCTCGAGCATCTCCATGTCCTTCTTGTAGCGAGAAGCCCAAAACTGAACACACTACTGGCGGTGCGGCCTCACCAGAGCCAAGTACAGGAGGACCATCACTTCCCTAGCCCTGCTGGCCACACTGTTTCATATGCAAGCCAGGATGCTGTTGGCCCTCTTGGCCACCTGAGCACACTGCTGGCTCATATTCAGCCAACTATCAACCAAAACTCCCAGGTTCTTCTCTTCCAGGCAGCTTTCTAACCACACATCTCCCATCCTGTAGTGTTGCTTGGGGTTGTTGTGCCCCCGGTGCAGGACCCGGCACTTGGCCTTGTTGAACCTCATAGGGTTGACCTCAGCCCATCGGTACAGCCTACCCAGATCCTCCTGCAGAGCCTTCCTACCCCTGAGCAGATCGACACATGCACCTAAGTGTCATCTGCAAACTTACTGAGGGTGTACTTGATCCCCTCATCCAGATCATCAATAAAGATATTAAAGAGAACTAGCCCTGGTACTGAGCCCTGGGGGACTCCACTAGTGACCGGCCTACAGCTGGATTTAACTCCATTCACCGCAACTCTTTGGGCCCGGCTACCCAGCCAGTTTTTAACCCAACGGAGTGTATGCCAGTCCAAGCCATGAACAGCCAGTTTCTCGAGGAGAATGCTATAGGAAACAATGTCAAAAGCCTTACTGAAATCAAGGCAGAACACATCCACAGCCTTTCCCTCATCCATGAAGCGCGTCACTTTGCTTCTCTGCCTGGACTGTGACAAGTCCTTGGGGCCAGATGAGATCCAGTGGAGGGTGCTAAGAAAGCTGGCAGTTTTGATTGCCAAGCCACTTTCCATTATCTGTCACTGGTCATGGTCAACCAAGATAAGCCCCATGTGACTGTAGACTTGCTAACATGACACCCACCTATAAGAAGGGTCATAAGCAAGACCCAGGGAACTACACACTTATCAGCCTGACCTCAGTGCCAAGGAAGGAACAAACCATCTTGAGTGCAATCACACAACATCTGCAAGACAACCAGGGGATCAGGCCCAGTCAGCATGTGTTCATGAAGGACAGGTCCTGCCTTACCTGCTCATCTTCTCTGACCAGAGAGAAGTGACCCACCTGGTGGAGGAGGGAAAGGCTGTTGTTGTAGCCTACCTTGACTTTAGCAAAACCTCTGACATGGTCTCCCCCTGTATCCTCCTGGAAAAGCTGGCAGCCCATGCCTAGGACAGGTACACTTTTTGTTGTGGAAAACAAAACAAAACAAAACAAACAACAACAAAGATGTCCAAACCCAGAGCTTGATAAATCCACCTGGTGACCAGTCACAAGTGGTGCTCCCCAGGGAACAATAATGGGACCTCTTTAATATTTTTATTGATGTTTTGGATGAGGGAATTGAGTGCACCCTCAATAAGTTTGCAGATGACACCAAACTGCGGGGAAGTATCTATTGGCCAGAGGGTAGGAAGGCCCTGAAGAGGGACCTGGACAGGTTGGGTTGATGGGCAGAGACCAACGTGATGAGGTTCAACATAGATAAGTGCCAGGTCCTGCACTTTGGCCACAACAACCCCATGCAGCGGTACAGGCTTAGGGTAGAGTGGCTTAAAGGCTGTGCAGAGGAAAAGGGATCTGGGACCATTTATTGGTCGACATTCACCTGAACATGAGCCTGCAGTCTGCCCAGGTGGACAAGAAGGCCAACAGCATCCTGGTTTGCATCAGAAACAATGTAGCCAGCAGGACCCTTATATGATCCCCTTGTACCAGATACCAGATACGTCCCTTTGTACCAGAGTAGGGCTCTGGCGAGGTTGCACCTCAAGTACTGTGTTCAGTTTTGTATCCCTCCCTTCAAGAAAGAAACTAACTTCCGGGAGCTTGTCCAGAGAAGAGCTCAAAGCTGGTGAAGGATCTGGAACACAAGTCTTATAGCTGAGGGAACCAGTGTTGTTCAGTCTGGAGAAGAGGAGGCATGGGGGGATACCTTATTACTCTCTACAACCCAGGGAAGTGGTGGAGTCACCGCTCCTGGGGGTGTTTAAGGAAAGGTTGGTTGTGGTACTTAGGGACATGGTTTAGTGGGTGATATTAGTGGCAGGTGGACAGTTAGACTAGATGATCCTGGAGGTCTTTTCCAACCTTAATGATTCTATGATTCTAATTGTCTATACATTGAGAAGCTGTTACAACACCCAGAATACATTTACTGATATATGCAGAGTGAGGATTCACTCCGATTTGAAGTGCTGCTTTCCTATTTACATTGAAGAACATTAGTATATCTTCCCTCAGGATTGTTTTGCTTTTCTTTTTCTTTTTCTCTCCTCTTTTTTTTTTTTTTTTTTTTTTTTTTTCAGAATATTTACTGTCTCCTGCCACAGTCACCGTTTCAATGCCAAACTAGCAACCATATGAAGGCTCTTTCTGTTAGTCTGGAATTAAGTATTTAAATTTTAAGTGAGTGAAATATATCATACCCAGAAGACATTATTGCTAAAATAAGAAAACCTTCCTAAATATTTTATGAATAAGGAATGTTCCTTCATTCTTCAGATTTCTTTTGTCTTTAAGGTCAGTTTACATTGTTGGAAATAGTGGATACCTGAGAACAGTGGCACAATATGACAAAGGAGACAGTGTCACAAACACACATGCACACACATTCTTTTGTTACAGTACTTCATTAAATATGTTTAATTGCTTATTTAGGAATTTAATGACCTTGTTTTCAGAGCACTGGTGACAAAATAGTACTCTTAGTATATGATCTCTAATGTTTTGCTAAATATTCAAATCAATAGAAATCACAAAAATGCATGTATCTCCCCAGTAGTGCTTTGACTGCAGCTTAAAAATAGTTTTATTGGTGTTTCTGAATAGCTGAAATCTTACTACAAAGACTGGTTCATGGTATAAAAACTTCTCGTAGTCCAGGTTCTTTATAACACCTGCTGCCATGCATGCCTTGTGCCACAGCTTCTCATTTGGGCCAGGAGAGTCCATTATTCTTCGACCTTCAGAAGCACTGTATCAGGTCATGTTTGCTATTTGGTTTTTCAATCAATCAGAAAAGCTGAAGCACCATTATATGAAATTAAATGAAAATTTAAAAGTTTCTGGTAGGGCTATTCTGGTAATTTCAGTTTTAATAGCTACAGGATACTGGCAAGAACCAGCAGTATGCCTTCAGGGACTCACGGTGGATGGACCCTCTAAGGTTACAAAGGGATTCAGCTTGACAGAAAGAATATAGCTTCTCAAAACTAAATGATCTTTATAGACCATTAGTGAAAATAACCTGATTTTATTTTACGAGCTGCTGTAAATATTTACTCTGACAACCCTCTTTATCAAACTATAAGGATATAGTTTTTTGTATGATAAGACTGAAGGTCAATGCTTGTTTAATAAACTCTAAATAAATAATTATGTGATACATTGTACACATTTCACATCCAGTGATGTATTAATGCATCGTTGGTCTCTGTATAATCAGTTCAAATGACTTCCTTTAAGGAGACAGGGATTGTTTCACTTGCTTTTTTTTTTCTTTTTTTTTTTTTTTTCTTTTTTTTTCTCAATTTAAATGCACTATTGGTCATATGCCAGTAATCCAGCTAACATTTAAGGTGAATATTATATTAGACCTATTGAATTTTGTAATTTTCAGTGTCTTGAGGATAAATAAGATATAAACAAGTTCAGTAGTTCAGTTTATATTGCAGCATAGTTTTAAAATAATTACCTGTTGATATTGCAGTAAAATCCAATGCCATAATTGTCAAAGGCTCATACTTGGAGTGCTGATATAGCTTTAGGGCTTTTCAATACATAAATTTCGCTATAACTGCTCTGTTGTTTTAGTTTTTTTGCTTCCTTATTTAACCTGCTTATAAATATTGAATGTGGACCATGTTACTGGAGAGCGCAAAATGAATAAATAAATATAAATTTGTAAAATCCACTAAAACAATAAAAACAACAACAAACTTTCATAGAGAGTTTTGAGTTGGATAGGAAATACAGTACTTTGCACTGTAAGTTACAGACATAGGAATACAGGTCTAAATACAATTTCTTACAGTGTTGGGTTATACTGTGAGTTTCCTTAATGTTATTATAATTCCAGGTATTTCAAAAGCAGATGTGAAGATATACCACACAGGCAGTCTGGAATATCCATTGTCTGATTTCAGATATATGGTTCCCAAAAAAGTATGTGAATTTTGAAAATCTTGCTGGAACTATTTTATCCTTCACTGCGTCCGCATCCTTGACCATCTCTGTATTTTTATCTACTGTTTAAGGAACTGTGATAGTTGGTGTTGCAGTGGTGTTGCAGTTGAACTTGACAAGCAGCTCAGCACCACACAGCTGTTTGCTTGCTCCCTCTCTTTGGGCTAGGGGGTAAAATTGGAAAAAGGTAAAACTCATGGGTTGCGATAAAGACAGGTTAATAAGTTAGTAACAACAACAACAAATGAAAGACAATATACAAAACAAGTGATTTACAGTTCACTTACTGACCACTCACTGACTGATGCCCAGACAGTCCTTAAGCAGCAGCCCTCCTGGCCAGCTCCCCAAGTTCTATTATTAAGTACGATATCATATAGTGTGGGACATCCCTTTGGCCAGCTTGGGTCAGCTGTCCTAGCTGTGTCCTGTTCCATCTCCTTGTGCACCACCAGCCCCCTCTCTGGCAGGGCAGAACAAGAAGCTGAAACATCTTGCGGTTAGTGTAAGCACTGCTCATTGGTGTGTTAGCAACATTATTTTTCTCCTAAATCCAAAACATAGCACCATACCAGACAGTATGAAGAAAATTAACCCAATCAGCTGAAACCAGGACACCAGGTGACAGCTTTTTCTTCTTCATGCCACTGTCAAGATTTCTGTGTCCTATTTTCTCAGTCTTCTGAAATTCTTCTTTAATTATCCAGTCTTCTCTGAATTATTAGTTTTCCAGTGACAAACAGATGTTAAAGAGGTGCATTTTTCTTTGCAATTTGCAAGACTTAAAGCAGCATGGATATGCAACTGTCCTAGCCCAACTTGTTAAGGAAGTGTCTGCATGCTGCAGTAACTCAGTCACTTTATCATACATTTACATACCTATCTCACGTAGAAAAACATAGAATCATAGAATGATTTGTGCTGGAAGGGACCTTAAAGATTATCTAGTTCTAGCCTCACTGTCATGGGAACAGACACTTTCCACAAGGCCAGGTTGCTCAAAGGCCCTGCCAGCCTGGCCTTGAACATTTCCAAAGATGGGGCATCCACAACTCTGGGCAACCTGTGCCACACCACCCTCTTAGTAAAGAACTTATTCCTTATGTCTAAGCTAAATCTGCCCTCTTCATTATAACTCTGTGGCCTGGAAAATTGCTTAAATTTATGCCACTTGAGGATTGGCCAGCTGGATTTACCATGTGGTATTAAGCACACAGTAACAAAATCAAAAATTTTATTTTTGTAAATTTCTTCTATTTTCTTGCAAACTCCAGCTTAGTAGAAATCAATAATGGGATATGAACCCATGTATGCAATATCATTTGTAAAATGTCATGGTGATGCTTTGTTAGTGTACATTATTTTAACCGCGTATGTTCAAGGTGACCACTAAACAAGACAAAATATGTAGGTAGATGTGGTGCCATTATCTTAAAACAATTTTCTTGCAGCTACAGGAGAGACAGGGGTAAAAGAGCATCATCATCAGAATTTTATATCTTCCAAGAAAAATAAATATATTTCTCCCCTGTGTCTTTCAAAGGATGGCTGGAAAAAAAAAAAAAAAAAAAAAAAAAAAAAAAAAGAACAAATCCAACTTTTCTGTAAGAAGTCTGAAGCACTTGAGTTGTTCATGGGAGAACAATTGAACAAATGCAGGAGATGCTCAATACTTCGTGATGCTGCATGAAGGGAGGGCCTCTTCAATCTATTCACCTCTGCCTCTGTAGCTATTCTTTGGCCTTGAGGTCTCTAGAATCCATGTATACCTTTTTTTTTTTTTTTTTTTTTTTTTTCTGTGTATGTGTGTGTGTATGCACGCGAGTGTTTCTGTGGATCATTGACTGTTTACTATAGTGCTGATGCAGTCTGAAGAGATGCAGGGCCTGAGATGTTTTATCTCTTGTCAGAGCTCGCTTCAATTAAATTAATGGATCCATTCAACTCACTCTTTCCTCTTTCAGCTGCATCACTACTGAATACATTAAAAAGATCTTAAGTCTCAAGATGGTACATCATGGCATTAGCCAGGGCACTCATTTCCCTCTGTCTTCTTTTTCTGTAAATCAAATAATTAATGAGATCTCTACCTCAATAGAGCACTTCATCAATATTTTGTAGCAATAGAAAAAGAAAAAGAAAAAAAGAAAAAACAAAAAAAAAAGAAAAAAAAAAAGATGTGCTTTTTGCTCTTGGAGGAGCTTTTATCTCCATCGGAGTAGGATTTGGTGGGCAAATGTTGTAATTCTAAAATGACAAAATATTGACTTCTTTTCAGTTTGCTCTTAATTTCTGAGAAAAAAGTGTTCTAAAGGCTTAGGTACTGACCACTATATAAGTGTCATGCTTGTCTCTGTTATAAAGATGTGTGGTGTTTGAAGTTTAAACTTGGAATAAAATTTAATTGAAATTCAGTTCTTTGTAGAATATGTAATTACAAAGGATTATATAGCTAAGAATCACAGTTTAATGTTCAGTGTTTCAATTAAGAGAAAATAATTATACTGCAGATAATATCAGCTATTTTGTTTCCTTTGCAAAACATTATTTACCTTGGCACTGTTAACTCCTTCATGGTAAAAAAAAAAAAAAAAAAAAAAAAAAAAAAATCTTCAAACTTAGAATACACCAGACAATATATTGTATTACAGAGATAGGAACAGAAAATTCTAATAATTTTCTGAAGTTTAAGTATCAGGCTTGCAGAAGATATAGTTATTATCTTTAATTCCTACAGTTCCAGTCATAATTATTTTGTTCTCTTAAAGAAATTTTAGCTCAAAAAAAAAAAAAAAATAAACAGCCTCTGCAATTCTATTGTTGAAGTGACATTATTTAGTTGAATACCAAACCACTTACTGAGAATCAGGCACTGATTTGTTTTTTTATTATAATTTATTTAGGTTATGAAAAATAAATATAGTAATTTTAATTTAATGATTTGGCTGCAAACTGCATGTGGGTGAGTAGGGAATATTTAACTACAATAAGAAGGGCAGAGTCAAATATATACTGTCTGAATTCTTAAGATATAATAGCAACTTTAACTGAAATGAAAATTTCATTACATTATAATTAGAACAATACCCTTTAATGAAAAATATAAACATGCAGTACTGGCCTTCAAATAATTTTCATTAAATATCACTACATTGCTGTGATAAAAATAGTCCATTCCTGTAGGATAGATATAACTGAAGGCTCTAAAATTTTAAATGCACATAAACGCAAATAATATCTGTCTGCATGAACTCCCTTGCAGGAAGAGAGATCGTAGAGACAAGGACTGTGAGCTACACAGTAATCGATCTCTATAGAGCATTAGCAGCCCTGTGTTTCCAGACATTCATTTTTCATTATATGATAACTTTGGCAGTATGTACACTACTATACAGATCCTTCTCAGGGAATGATTTCTGGCCCCCAAAACAGGTGTAGCTCTGCTCCAGTCTGCTCAGGACTGCTCAAGTAGACTGGCCAAATCCAAGTAGCAGCTGACCTGGATCTTGCATGGGTTCCATGACTTTGTGAGTCTATAGAGTGCATGTGCATGTACTAGTATGTATATTTTTTATGATTAAACTGAGTGAAATGATATGATTAGACTCAGCACAACGTGTTACAGTGGTGTTTTTTGCAACAGAAAATGGAGATTTCACATTCATCAGCATGACATGATGAAGGTGAGGTGCTTTTGAGGGCATGGATTTTGGAGACGGCTTTGATGAACTGCAAGAGTGAAAGGGGCCAAACATGATGCAGTTCTGTCTGCACTATGTAATCCAAAAATCAAACTACTCTAGATGCTTACTGAAGGCTTACCTCAGGGAGACGAAAAGAGAATCCAGAGAGGAAATTGGGTGAGTACCATACGGTCAGCTGGGCAGCAACACACAAGACAGTGGAGACATGCACTGAGAGTCTAAAATAAAGATCATCAACTTATAACAACAATATAAGTTGATTTGGATGTTACTTATCATCCTGTTACTGTTTCCCTTTCTTTCTACATGCTCAGTTGAATTCCACACCCAGCTCTGAATCTCACACTGAAACCAAATTTCATTCAATTTTAATATGAAACTAGTGATCTGTGTTTTAATTAGTTGGTTGTTGTTGTTGTTGTTGTTATTATTATTATTATTACTATTGTTTTTTCATTGCTTGTTGTGGTGCACAGAATCTTCTGCCTTTATAGGTCAAAAATCCTTATAATCTGTGCTCTTAATATCTTCATATTTATTTTGAGAGAACTCAGTGTAGGAAGAGAATATCATGATTCAAATGATGTTACCATTCCCATAGACACAACTGGTGTTTGCATTTTAAGCTTGGTGCAGCTCCTAGAGAATCATGCTAAATGATTAAAACAGTGAACAAAGTATTGCATCTAATAGTGAGGATACGGTTAATTTCTGGCAAGAATTTTTGGCATGAGTTGTCTTTTCCTCGGAGTAAAAACCTTCTGACATGAGCATAAAGTCCTTCCAGAATGCAGATTTTTTTTTTTTTTTTTTTTTTTTTTTAATTTTGGTTTTAATAAAATTTGGAGGGTTTTATTTTATTTTATTTTATTTTATTTTTCCAAAACCAAAATCACCTCTGATTTCTACCTTGTGGCCTGTGGAAATAGTGGATATTGTATACTAGTTAGAATTATAGGGATACACATAAGAATCTTCTTCCTAATATTTTAAAAATACAGACAGCAACTAAAAGACTATTATTATTATTATTATTATTATTATTATTATTTTGGAAACCTGCATTATGATTTCATTGTTTTTGAATGTTCTTTTTGTGTGTGCGTGTGTCTGTGTTTAATTTAACATGTCTAGATTTTTCCAGCTTTTATAAAATCTAGGTGTTCTCCGTACCTTCAGTACTAGGTCTATCACACGAGTCCATTCATCAGTGACTTTAAATAGCACAATGACAGTACTTACCATTTCACACAGGGTGTGCTAGTAACTTTAACTGGAACATTAAATCCAGGACTATGTGGCTTGGGCTAAATCACAACTGCAGTGGAGCTCCTGAAATAGGCTAAGCCCAGCATGACCTTTCTCAAAACGTTTTCTACAGAGTGCTGTGTTTTTTTTCTGATACTGTTCAGCTTGGAGTGGTATGTGGCAGTGTTGGCAGCATGGATTGCTGCTCAGTGTTTTATTCCTACCTTATGTAAATGGATTATTCACTGTTTTCTAGTTTTCCTTGGCAGCCTTTTCAAGAAGCGTCACTTGTCTTCAGCCAGACACTTGCATGCGCTGCTGGAAAATTTTGTTGCTGCTACACATTTTAGAATTTCTTAGAACTGCTAACATTAATAAATAAAAGCCAGAGAAAATTATAAAATGAAATAATGACCTGGATTCACAAACAGCTCTTAGTTTTGTGTCTTGTTTTGAGTCAATTGTCCATGTTATCCATTTTCTTATTTTCTTCCTTTCATTCATTTTCCATGGAAGGAACCTTTTCTCTAATGACAGTCTGTTAACTAAAACATCTTCATGGATAGTTTTATTTAATAAAAATCTCAGTAATGTTCCATCTAAATAATGCTATGTCTATAATATTTAGTGCATACATTAAAAACAGGAAAATGTATGGTTGATTTCTCAATATTCATCTCCTGCCTCTGATGATTGGTTGACTGCCTAACACAGAGTTACATTCTACAAAAAAATTTTTTTTTTTTTTTGATAGTTAATTTGTTATTATTGGATGATTTCTGTCAGCTAAGAACACCTATACATGCTTCCAAACAACAAGATTCTCCAGAAATTAATTACTCAATAAACTGTCTTATTTCTTGTGCTTTCTACTATTCCATTACTAAAATAAATAAATAAATAAATAAATAAATAAATATAGCAACAATTTAAATTCCTCTCCTAGGATTCTTGAGACCACAAAAGGTGAAGGTGGAATTATTTTTGCATATTTGTTTTTCCTGACTTCACAAAGGCAGTTAACACTTCATGAAGTTGGAGTAAAAAGCAAAAGAAGTTTCAGCTTCTGGGTGCAGATCTGTGTCAAGGAGATAAGTATGACTGAGAACTGAGAAACCAGTTTTATTACATTATCATATAAAGTTGTTTTTTTTTTTTTATTGTTTTGCTTTTGTTTTTGTTTTTGAAGGGCTTGTAGGGAGGGGGAATTCAATCCCAAATTGCAAAAGAATAATAAAAGCTAATTCCACAGTAGGTAAATGTAACCTCCAAAAGGTACTCTGGATTGTGGTCTTGTACTTATCCTAATTCATTTTTTTAATTTCAGTATGGGTTTTTAGTTAGTTAGTCTGTTTGTTTGTTTTCAGGTTTATTTTTGATGATTGTGGAGATATAGGAGTCACATAAAACACAGAGACATGCAAATTTATTTATATATATGTGCGTATGAATACTTATTTTTGTATGTCTATACATATGTATTTACTAGCTGTATTTCCATACTCCATTAAGCTGGTAAGTTTTAAAAAATATAGATTAACTTTTCTTTTTAACATCTATTTTATACATAATTTAATAACTACGTGTAATCTCTCATACACACAAACTATAAAAAACATGAACAAAACACACATTCAGACAAAATATTACTTGTGATATAATGCCTAGATAGTGTATGATAATGTTAAGCTTTTCAGTTGATGCAAATGCTTATACAAACAAGCAGTATCACAGCCACTTTAATCAGCTGAGTCAGGTTTCTGCAGACAGTGTCTAAAACTTACCAGATAAAACTCTATCTAGGATTGTCCTGTAATTCTAGAGGCGACACTCTGCTTAGAGCTCATTTCCTCAAACTTACGTGCTAGTCCATGCTGAAGGTCTATGTGCTAGACACTGTTGAAGTGTACCCCAAACATCAGTAGAAGACTAAAATATACTACTGGTCCTCCAGGTTTCCTGTACCATCAGATGGAAAACGTAAACATTATACAACATTGTGTCTATTCAAGTACTCTTTCATTGCCATTCCCTTGCCTTTAATTGTTTCTTGATTTTCAGGAAAATTGGCAATATTCTCCCAGATCTGGTGCTGATCTGGCCATGAGTTGAACCACAACTAATTATTTACTATGTGTAATATTTTGTTTCCTAGTGTCATTAGCTCCACTGCACTAGGTGTATTTTATAGTATGTTTGTATACATTCGTTTAACTCCCTTCTCATACAACAAAAATTTGTACCATAATTTTGCCGTCACTTCATAACCTTCCTCACCTCCAAATCCAAATAGCCATACATTTCCTCACACTATTTTCAGTTCCTTTTTCCGTCTCTGTCTTTAATGCAAAAGCAATCTCTTTGGGTATTGGGTTAAAAAATTATATGTGTTATTGTTTGACATGGTTAAAGTACAACTTCACATTGTAGCGTAGGTAAGATCCCGTGTTTGTTTTGTTGTTGTTGTTGTTTTGTTTTGCTTTGCTTTTGTTTTGTTGTTGTTGTTGTTATTTTTGTTTTCCAGTAGATGCAAAAGTCTGGGCAGATGCAAGCAAAAGTGACCATAGAGAAGAAAAGGCTTGATCAGTGTTCACAGCTACAGTGCTATCTACATTACAAAGTCTAATGTCTTGATGTGCTACAGTTTCATTCTGGTGACAGACCTGGTGTGAACACGTATCTTTTTAGGAAAAGTATATCCTTTTTTCATTCCTGCTACAAAGAATTTGCACTTAGCACACTGCTGGTTCACCTCACATACAAATAATAGAAAATAAACTAAACAGACTGAATGGTGCTTTAACCATTAGGTCATTGTCATGAGATCCCCTGCCATAGCTGTATTTGTGGTATCGTAAGGATTAGCTTAGGAAAATGCAATAGATCTGGAGTGAGATGCATACAGTTGCACATATCTGACACCCAGGTGTTTGTGTTTTTATTTGACTATTTGCCAATATCAAAGCCAGATTAATTAGAGGATCCACATAGCTTCTTGAGAGAAGAATGACTTATCCTCTGGCACTAGTAATATCAATCCTTTCTCCCATATTAGGCTCTGTGTTTGGGTTATAACCTCTAATCCATCATTCCTGCAGACTGAGACAGTATCAAGTTATCCACCCTTTCAACAACTCAGTGGTAGAGGTATTGAATTAGAATGAGGTAGGTACAGGTGGTAGCAGCTGCTAAATATAAATATATATATATATGAATTTTATACTGTCTTCTTGTTTGTCTGCTTTATTCAAGTAGCTTACTGATACATTCTCATCAAATTTTGGAACGATATTTTCTTGATTCTTTTTTTCCAGTAAGGACTGCATAGTCTTCCAGTGTTAGGAAGACAGGAAGACTAATGTTAGGAAGACAGGGAAAAAAAAAAAAAAAAAAAAAAAGAGAGAGAAAACAACAACAACAACAACAACAACAACAAAACAGTATTTTAGCATGAACCCAGTCCTTTCAGTGAGAAGGGTATAAAGAGTATATCAAGCAAGATAAAAAGAGAAGTGTATTGTGCATGAAATACAGGCAAAAGGAAAAAACCTGGAGGAGGCCATTCAAATTCTGAAAGTCCTGCTGGGGCAAAGTGAATTTGAAAAGAGCTGTAGGAAAATCGGGCAATATACCAACATACATCACCATCAGGACAGGCTGCTCATGGCTGGAAGCATCTACTTATTGGACTGGTAATGGTTACCTAGGAATCTTGATCATAGAAGGCAGTAGTAAAAATTCTGTTCCTGCCTTATTCTTCCAAAATGTGTGAATACTTAGTCTAAACTAAGTAGCCTAGTACTGCCATAGAAAGGTAAAAGCTAGGTTAGAAATATATTAAATATTTGGTGAATGGAAATTTAAGCTTAGCAAGGAAATTAATTATCCCCACACAATATATATGAAACCAAATTCATTAAGTCAGAAGGTTTGGTATCAGAGGCTCAGTTTTGGAACAGTGGTTGGGCTTTTAGACATCATGGAATTATTCTCAGAGGTGCCTAACTTCTCTCAGCAATCCATCTGCTATTGATACACCAGATGTAGTGAGTAGCCCTGTTAAACCCAATAACCTTGGTGGTGGACTAAGACACCTCTCAGCCAAGAAATGTGAATAGTGTAACCCTAATAGTTGCAACAGATCCTTAGCAGTTAAGCTCTAGCCAAAAACTCTCTCTCTCTCTTTCTCTCTCTCTTCACATGTTAATAGACATCTTTATGCAAGAGAGATCTTTATTTCCTCTCTTTGGAGATATAGCTGTCATGTTAAATGCTAATGAGGATCTTCAGCACATATGCAGGATAATTTCTTGTGGTACTCTGTGCACTTGACCTGCCAAGCTGTTTAACCTAAATACCTGCAGCTTTTTTAAGATACACCTATGATTATCCTGCAAAGAAAGACAGCACATCTGCAATTATGTAATAATTGCATGTAATTTAGCTGTAGCAGATACAGAGAAAAGATTCATCTTTTCTCTCGCAAGTACTCAGTTTTAGATGGAAATTAATAGGAAATGAAATAGTTAAAGGCACTTTTGTTGTTGTTGTTTTGGTGGTTTTTATACATTAATGCACTTCAGATCTATTAAGACACATTTTGCTATTACTTACATATTAGGTCCAAAGAAAAACCTGACTGTTATAGTTACCATAGAATTACAGAACATCTTAGATAGGAAGGGATCTTAAAGGTCATCTAACTCCAACCACTCTGCCATAGGGAGGGATACCACCAACTAGATAGGTTGACCAAGGCACCATCCAACCTGGGTTTGAACACCTCTAGGGATGGGGTATCCACAGCTTCTCTGGGCAACCTGTTCCATTGCTTTACTACCCTTACAGTGAAGAATTTCCCCCTACTGTCTAGTCTAAATCTATCCTCTTTTAGTTTAAGACCATTCTTCCTTATCCTAACATTACCTACCTGAGTAAGGAGTCCTTCTCCACGCTTTTTACAAAAACCCTTTAAGTACTGAAAGCTCGCAATGAGGTCTCCACGGAGCCATCTCTTCACCAGGAGGAACATCCCCAGCTCTCTCAGCCTCTCTTCATAGGAGAGATGCTCCAGCCCTCTGATCATCTTTGTGGACTCGCTCTAACAGGTCCACATCTTTCTTGTGCTGGGAGCCCCAAATCTGGACACAGTGCTCCAAGTGAAGCCTCGGAAGGGCAGAGAAGAGGGGCACAATCACCTCCCTCCATCTGCTGGCCACTCCTCTGTTGATGCAGCCCAGGAGACAGTTGGCCTTCTGGGCTACAACTGCATACTGCTGGCTCATATCGTTCTCCTGTCTGGAAATGCCCAGACCCAGGTGCAGCATTTTGCACTTGGACTTTGAGTGGTATCTCTTCCTTGTGTTGTATCAACTGCTCCACTCAGCTTGGTGTCATCTGGAAACTTGCTGAAGGTGCACTCGATCCCCTTGTCTATGTCATTGATAAAGACATTAAACACTACTGATCCCAGGACAGACCCACTGAGGGACACCACTCATCTCCGGCCTCCACCTGGACGTAGAACCATTGATCACTACTCTCTGGATGTGGCCATCAAGCCAATTCCTTATCCAGCGGATGGTCCATCTTCAAATCCATATCTTTCCAATATAGAGATTAGGATGTTGTGGCAAAGGCCTCACAGAAGTCCATGATGTCAATCGGTCTTCCCTTGTTGACTGATGAAGTTACTCCTTCATAGCAGGCCACCAGATTGGTTAGTCATGATTTACCTTTGGTGAAGCCTTGCTGGTTGTCCTGGATCACCTCCTTATCCTTCATGTGCCTTTACATTACATTACATTATCCTTTACATTGCCTCCAGGAAGATTTTTTCCATGATCTTGACAGGAACAGAGGTGAGGTTCATTAGTCTGTAGTTCCCTGGGTCTTCCTTTCTACCCTTTTTAAAAATGGGAGTGATGTTTCCCTTTTTCCAGTCACCAGGCACTTTACTTGATTGCCATGATTTTTCAGACATGACAGAGAGTGGCTTGGTGATTACATAAGCCAGTTCTCTCAGGACCCTGGGATGCATGTCATCAGGCCCATATACTTGTAGTTGTTAAGTTGCGTCAGGAGGTCTCAAACTTGCTCTTCACTTACAGTGTGAGGGACTTACAGTGTGAGGGACTCTCCCAGACCCCATCTAGATGTTCAGGGTCTCAAGAAATGTGGAAAGCCTCACCAAGGCAAATAAGTTAAGTACATCTGCCTTCTCCACATCTGTTGTTACCATTTCTCCATCTTAATTTGTCAGAAGTGTTACATTCCCCCTAGCCTTCTTTTTGTGGTCAATGTACCTGTAGACGGTAGAAAGCCTTCCTTTTTTTAAATATATATATATATATATTAGTTTTTTGTTTGGTTTGGATTGTTTT
>CM021797.1:16717313-16727843 GCA_011076525.1 Nettapus auritus
TTTTTCATCCCTCGCCATGTTTAGTTCCGTCAATGCCTTGGCTTTCTTGATCCTGGATCTTGTTACAAAATTTCTTTCAGAAGCCTAGAAAAATTGGACGAAAATGGACGTCTTATGCTGCTGTAACTTAATGGATCCAAAGGGAATACATTTCAGAGAAAACATGACAAAAGATATGGCAAAGTACAAAGGACCACCAGGGAAAAATCCTCCTTAGGAAGGAAAGAGTAAGGGACTAAATGCAAAGGTAATTGCCAACAGAAACATTATATTTTCTAAAGAAAGCATGAATTCAGATTGCCTAGTGTGAAACAACATTCTGCACTGGCCTGGTTTCACACACTGAGTAACTAATCTCAGTGTAGTGGTGACAGGTGCAGACCTTATGGCTTTCACTACCAGTTCCAGCTGAAGCAATGGGAGTACGTTCCTTCATCTGTCACTCAGCAGTTAGTGTTCTGAATATCAGCTGTGCTCTACTTCCTCATCAGTTGTTATTTACTAAATGTATTAACTGAGTGAAAATAAATGGGTAGATACATTTAGTGTTTAGTTGGTGTTCACTTCTGAAAATTGGCATTGGGAATATTGGTAAAGGCTGCTGCTGAGAATCCAATAGTGCAAACTTCATTAGCAGTAGGAGGTCTGATGGATGACTGTAACTTTTTGACTGTAACTTCTTGACTGTAACTTTTTCCATTGGTATCCATAATGAAGTATATTATATTTTGGCTTTTCTACTTTATTATTATTATTAAAAAAAAAAAAAAAAAAAAAAAAAAAAAAAGGAGAGCAAATGTTTTAAACTGAAGTCTTTTCTTACACTCTGAAACTCATTTGCTGCTGCTGCCTCTGCTACCATTTCTCTGATTGTTGTTACTGTGTTCCCTGAGGTTGTCACGGTGCCTCTGAAGAGAAAAGGAAGATCAGGAGTGACACGGAAGAGAAAAGGAAGATCAGGAGTGCCCTCCATCAGGAGGGCAAGAAAATCTTCTTTGGTTAGTAAATATGAAAGCCATTCTGAAATAGTTTTAAGTGTGCATCAATAAAATACACTCATCACCATGAACTATTTCAGTTTGATCAATTAACATTTTCACAAGAGATGTGGGAAGTGTCAGATGATTTCCAAACTAATCTAGTGAATATATGGTTGTTATCTATTCTTGGTAAATGCAAGAACTTTAGAAAACTGCTATGATTTATTCAATTATTTGGAAGAATAAGACAGTTTTATATCACCAAGTTTGTGATAATATTTGAGAATTCAGTTTCCATTGGGGAGATGAAGGGACTATAATGTATTTGATAAATGTCTTTTTTTTTGAGAGAGTTTACATTAAGTGCTTTCATGTATATACATTTAATTACAAGGACTTTTAATGCCGACTCTGAATTTAGTAATAATGTAAAAAAGTATAAAAATATGACTGAAAAAAATCTGACAATAGAAAGAAATAATATGAGAAAATAGATTCAAATTAAAACTGTATCCTTTGAAAAGAACTCTTAATGTTTTAAGAGGTCTAATCGTCCTACACGTCTAAATAATTAAAATAAGGTGCTTTCTAGGACTTTAAAAGTGCATTTCACTTCAGTTACAAGGCAATTGAAACTTCTGTAGAGTATGATGGAAATAGTATTTATTCATAAATAAATCATCATCACCACCATCATGAAGACTGCTAGTGTTTTTGTTATTAGTTAAATTAAATGTGACAGGAACAGTATGTCTAGAGATTTTCAGTATTAGTAAGCTTGTGTCTTGAAGTGTTTTTCTTCTTTAGGATACCTTCGGCCATGTTACCTAAGGAAGTTGTTTACATGTTAATTCAGCTTGCTCTTTAAACAGCAGTTTTGATATAGGCAACACATGTATATACACATTACCTTCCTACAGTTAGTGCCTCTGTGTCATGATCCACTTCTTATCCTCTCACTTCAGGAAAAGAATGCCTATTATGACTCACGAACATGACAGTAAGAACACAGGGGTTGACTGGAGGCAGAAGTGACCTCTTCCAGGAATCATGTGCTAGATAAAAGGCTTCTCTTCTGATGGTATTTCAGTTGGTATTTACTCACACAGAAAGTTTGGGTAGAGAAGCAGAAAGGGGAGCTTACTTTTTAGGGAACAGGCAAAAAAGGGGTAATAACTAAATATATTTCTGATGTTTATGATTATAGGATATTTTTGACATAACAAACAAGTTCTAAGTGGCTTCTGTAAAACCAACCATGACCCATACCAGCTGATATCAAAACCAGGCACTTCATTTTATTACTGTAAATATATTTATATAATTAGGAAGATAAATCATATGTAGGGATCAATTAAATTTTTATTGTCCTTCTCAGTAGGTCTTTGTTTTAAACCCAGAGATGGGGATATCTAGCTACATTTCCTCTCTCTCCATACCTATCCCATTCCTCTGCTGCCATGCTGGCATCTTATATTTCCCATCACCTTGCTGCAGTATCTCTCTGTCTGCCTGCTCTAATAAATTAAAAAAGCTTGGGAATCATCATAAACCATCCCTCTGTACAGTCTCACCTAAAATAAGAGCAAATAACAAGTGAAATATTCTAACACATTTGCCCAACAACATAGTGTGTGTGTATGTACTGCATAACCTAATCTTGACCACAGTATAATAAACCATGAGAAAGTATATTAAAATCAATCCATATTCAAGCTGCCCAAGTATATCAAAAACTGAGTCAAATTCCTTGCTGCTGCAAGCACATTTGAAATGCAACAAAATTTTCTCTCTCTAGATGTCTACATTCTTCATCTGCAATACTTACATTAACAAAGATGAAACACCACACACATCTTTCAGTTAAACAGCCCATTAATTCTTCAAGGAAAACAAAACAAAACAAACAAACAAACAAAAAAACTATATAACTTTTATTTGATTTTTTTCTTTCTTTCTTCAATGAAAGTCAAGTAATACATCACTTTTCTGAATGGCATCATATAAATATAAAAGAACATTTCAGGTGACCTATGATTCTTCAACCATTTGATTCACAGCATTGAAGCTAAAATTAAGAGGTTTTAAATACTTTACAATAAAACTTCAATACTAAACTTTTCTCTTAAACATAGTAGCACTTAATTTATATCTTCCTAATGTGTTCACAATCCATTTAAAAAGAAAGTCTGAAATTTATGGGCATATATCTAATAACTATATTAAACTGAGTGTAGAAGAACTGTCATGTATAATAGCTGTAAAATTACAGTTATGCAGCAGATGCATCATATGTAATAACCTTGGCCAAGTTTCAGCTCTAGGATATTGAAGTATTTGCTCACTTTCCAGACCTCACCTATGAGTGCTTAGTGAAGAACTGCTCATGCCAAAATGCAGTCAAGGCCCTGACCTGGAGAATCAGCAGACCAGATCTCCAGGATACACTGTAATTCACAGTACTGTGGATTTTCACCATATGCCAGTATTCCTCAATCCTTTGCATACACATAATGATACTCAGCAAACATGACTTGTTACTTACGTTGTTGCAACCTGCCTGGTGATTACAGTATTTTAATGGTAGATAAGAGTTTAAACATCTTCAGAGATTCAGGAAATTCCAGTTTATTCAACAAACCAAGCCCAGTGAACTCTTCAGAAAGTGTTAGTCCTCAGGAAGAAGTAGGGCATTGCTCTGCTAAATGTAATGCCAAGTCCTGGAGTGTGTGGTGATCCAGACACCTCCCATGCATGGGACTTCTGCAACTGCAGCCAGGATCCTCCTTGCATCATTTGTGAGCTTCTTTCTAATGCATCTCAGTCTCCAGGCATCCTGCCTATAAACTACAGATTGTCCCTGTAGGGCCAGACAATGAAAATCTTGTCACTATGTTATGTATGTTCAAGATCTGTCCCTTTCCTGGTAGAAAAATGCAGTCATTATTTCACACAAACAGTAACATCTAAGAGTGTTTAGTCACTGATTGCTTGGTGACAACACCTCTGTATTCACATTGTCAGGGTCGCTCCCACTATGTATTAATCTTTTATCACAAATTATGTCCTTTTCTATTGCTAATTGCAGTGCTTTCTATTAAGATGCTCTCAGAGAAGTTATCAGTACAAGCACTTCTTGAAAGAGCATGTTAAGAAAGGAGTTGTTCACAAGTTAGATGAAACTTTTTGTTGAATAAAGTAGAAGATGATATCACAAACACTTAAACAGAGCAATTTGAGACATCTTTGACAAATTCCACAATTCCCATCAGTCTTCATTAGAACAAATTAAAGAAAATGCTAATTTCAATCAGCTGGCAAAAGGTGCTGCTCTCACAGTCAGTCTTTTGGAGTTCAGTTTTTAATGTTTAACTAATAAACAGTCTTACACAAAATATATTGTTTCCTTCAATTAAAAAAAAAAAAAAAAAAAAAAAAAAAAGCTGTTCTTTCTTTTTTTTCTGTTTGTGTATTTGAACTGTCATGAATCCAGAATGTGGGTTAAAACTTGTCTGTCTCTGTGTAAAATGTATATTTTATGAAGAAGAAGAAATTAATAACAAAACAACCTACATACGATAATAATAATAATAATAATAATAATTTAAAAAGAAATCTTAAAATTAAATTCTTTGAGAGAACTTCAAAAATCTTGTACATGCATTTTGACATGCTAGGAACTTATTTCCAATACTTTAAAATTAAAATAATAATAATATTTTTTTTTTTCAATTCATTTTTCACATAACTACACTTCTTCTTAAGACAGACTGTTACGTGAAATAAACTCTGTTGTGTTTTAACCATAATTAATACATTCAGTTGAACAGTTGTTCAGTAGAATGACCTATGTCTGGAATAATGAGAAAGATTAGGTAAATGTAGGTGCACCATGCACTGTTTCTTTGTTAAAACTGTGCAGTGCTTATACTCAAGTGATAGATAGATACCTTAAAAAATACAGACATTTCCAAAATAATACACTTTTAAGTAACATAAAACTATCAGTAAGTTCAACTGAAACTCAGAGGAGTCAGAACGCTTATCTAGAATATGGAAGATGCAGGTTCTAATCTCTTAATCTTCTTCATTTAGTTCAGAGTAGAAATTGGAATGCAAAAGCTGCTTTTTTAGAGTAAAGGTACAGGTTGTCTTGAGGTGGCCACAAATTCATCTGAAACAACAAAGAAATAACAAAGAAATAATCCAATAAGCATCAGGATGGTAGTCAATGTGTAAGGGAACTGATGTTTGCCCTTTGGGTGCTCTAAGTAGATTCTAAAATGTTGACAAACTCATGTGTAGGGCACACTTCTTTGAAGATGAACAATTCAGATGAAAAAGATCGTTACAGTATCATCAGTGAAGCCATAAGAATGAACAACTCCACATTGGACAGCTATGTTAAGCATAGGTGGCTGGAATACTACTGTTCCCTTGCTTTTTGTATGTCATTCCATCCATCCAATAACTGACACTCATTAGTTTGTACATTTATATTACTCTTTATAGGACAATATATTTACATACATTGAAAAATTGTGACTCTTCCTACCATCTTCTTTCAGAACTGGTCAAATAAATGTGTTGAATTACATATTCTCTGGTTTTGTACAGAATGAATTATATAGATGCTGTGCCTATAGTGTGCATACATTTTATTTTTTTTTAGCATCATACTCACTTAATCCGTATTCAGAGGCCAAATATTAGCTGTTCCTGTAAAGTCAAAGAGATTTTTTCCATGTTTTTTCCTTATATTTCTCTTGGTTTCCATTTGCACGCACACAAATCAGCCTACCTAAAGCCCAAATTTGAATAACATATAGCAGAAAACAGTCTAAAATGCTTTTTACAGAACTTCCACTGAAAAACAAACAAAAAAAAATATTGGGTAGGTATGTCAAGGAAGACCGCAAAATTTAGCTTTCAGATCTTTAAACAACTTCATCAGAGGATGGTCTTGCACACTAACAATGATGGGCCCCTTTCAAATATTTTGTAGAGTATGTTACCTTGGCAAAAGAAGGATACAGTCAGTATAGTATGAGACATTTCATGTTTAGGTGAAAAAAAAAAAAAAAAAAAAAAAGTGTAATTAGTCTTTAGTCGGATCTTCCTCTGCCTTAGCTGTGCTCATACTTCTGTGCATCTTAGAAGGAACATTACCTACAGTGGAGATGACATACATGTAATTTGTGTTGTCCTCTTGTTTCTTAGTAGGGATAAGTAAATGAGCAGGAGAGCAAGAAGCACATGATATTTTGCTTAATATCTAAAGGAATACAGATGAGGAAAAGATTAAAAAAAAAAGAAAAAAGAAAAAAGAAAAAAAAAAAAAAAAAAAAAAAAAAGAAAAAAAAAAAAAAAGAGAGAGAGAGAACAAAATTGAACTGCTGGAGTTGCCTAACTTGGATATGTCCCTGATTGAAGTGTTTTTACAAGGACATCCTTGTTAGCAGGGTGAAAAAAATGCTAACTAGAAATCACTTTCCTTCATCCCACATCTCTCCCCTTAGTAAATGAAGACAGGATGAACAGCTAAAATTACTAATTGGTTTACTGATCAGTTGTACTTTGTTCGATTGATTTGCAATTAATTCTGGTTTGTGGTGCATAGAAGAGGAAGGTTGGCGCCAACCTTTGAAGCAGCTGATACTCTATATCCTCCAAGAGATCTGTGGGCGAGAATATCAATAATCTGTTTTGAAGCAGCTCCTGAAGGTATTGAGACTGAGTTTTTGTTGTTATTGTTGTTGTTGTTGTTGTTGTTGTTTTTTCCCTAGGAAATAAAAAGAAATCTTAATTTTATTAATAAATAGATCTTTCAGTGAAGGAAGAGATCATATATTTTTAATCTTAAAAGTAACATTTAATGCCATGCTTAGTTCCAAAAAGTGTAATATCTTTCATAATTAATACTACTACTGCTGCTTATGGTAACTCCTGTTTATATCACAGTGTTTGTTTTTTTCCAGATTCTTTACAGGTGAAAAGCAATTTTAAATTAAAAGGCAATACAATTCTTGCTCCATTGGATATCTCAAAATTCACAGAAAGCCACCCTAAAACATATATGAATTTTTTAATTATTTTGAGACATGTAGGGATGAATTTAAAGTTCTTACAGCTGGTTTGCTTCAGATAAAGTTCTTTTAATTAGATGGAAAGTTCTTTTAATTAGTTGGAAAAGAAATACATCTGAACAAAAAGGGAATCAAAACTCAAGTACAGTTTAGAGACAATGGAGAGAACAGGAAAATCATGTTCAAAATTAGTATCTCTTCTTAACTAATGTTTGTATTTGTGATATGACATCAGTTTTGTTGTTGCTGTTATTTGTTTCTTTCTTTTTGTAATTTGTAATTTCCTTTAAATTTAATATTCTTAAATTTATTTTTTTTTTTAATTTATTTATTTTTTTCTACTTGGTGTAGAAATTCTTTTTTTTTTTGGATGCTTCTTACACTGTTATATCACATTCTTCTTGGAGTGATTTTCTGGAAAGAAATAATGTCATTCCTTTACTCTGACACTGTAAATCGTATACTCACAAAATCATTAAGGTTGGAAAAAAAACCCAGGATCATCTGGTCCACCCATCTCCTACCAACATTACCCTCTAAACCACGTCCTGAAGTACCACATCTAACATTTCATTAAACACCCTCTGGAATGATGATACCACCACTTTCCTGGACAACCCGTTCCAATGCCTAACCACTCTTTCTGAGAGGAAATTTTATCTAATTTCCAATCTGAAACTCCCCTGGTTCAATTTGAGGCCATTCCCTCTTATCCTATCACTCGTTATCTGTGAGAAGAGGCTGACCCCTATCTCACCACAAGATTGTTCATTAGTTCCCTATTATTAGTGTTTGGGTCCTATTCCTTGGCCCAATACTCTTCTTTGTTTCTTTCTTTTTTCTTTCTTTTCCTGAAATTTGCCTAGTTTATATAAAAATACTTGAATCCTTTATATTAAATGGGTCTTCTTATCTTTCCAAGAGTTTTCCATAGATTCTTATTACATTCTTCCATTTTTTTATGAAATGGCATTTTCATTTTCAGCTCAGAACTAAAAGAAATATCTAGCAATCTGATTTTCTATGGAAAAAAAATCTTAGGAAATCATATCTTAACAGTTCTCATTGCAGTATAAATTCATTTTAATACAAGAAAAGTATAGTAAAATGAAGTAAACTTCATTTAAATATTTAAAATATTTTGCATACAGTTTTATTTATAAAAATATGACCTATTTTCACTTTATGAAGTGTTTTGTTTGTTATGTTTAGTTTTTTATTTTCTATTTTATGGCACATCAGACCTTTATGGAGCCTAAAAAGTAAGAAAATGGATGGGGATGAGAGAAATGAATGACCATTCATTGACACTGTGTTCAAACCTCTAATATACAAAACACCTGATTAAAGCTGTAGAATAGAAGTGACAAGGAAAATTAACTGAGGTTCCACGCTGCATAAGACTTTGTCTTTTCACTGTATACGTGATCTTATTTCAGCCTGTGAATGAGTCTAAAACTGCATGTTAGTAGCTGCATTAGAGATACTATAATACTGGTGGACCATTCCCATGAAAAAGGCAAGCGGGGTTTAGTGCCTCCTGTCTAAGAGAGCTATCTGTCACAGATGTCAGTTTATCTGACTGAGACTCAGCTGACGCTATACTTGCAACCTTCTGTATAACAAGACCTTTCGCATCTACATGCAGCCAGCAGGGAACAAAAAGTACACCTTCTTCTGATGGGACCTTTGTGGGTTTTTGTGTTTTTGTTGTTGTTTGCTTGTTTTTGTTTTGTTTTGTTTTTGTTTTGTTTTTGTCTTAACAGCTAAATAGTTTATTTAATTGGCTGACATATTAACTTTATAAAGGTCCAAATTCTTATTCTTTTTGTTTGTTTGTTTGCTTGCTTGATTTTTAGTGTATATCATAATCCTTCATTTCACATTACTTACACCATTAGCCCTATATACAGACTGTCAAAGTAATCTATAGATCTTTTATCTGATACATTGGCAGAACATTTTTGTTGGTCATAATCTAAGCATTTATGACCATTTTGAGGAGAAAAATTGTAGTGGGGAGAGTTGTCTAAACCATTAAGATGTAAAATTAAAATGAAAAAGGCTGCAGACTTCTTGTCTATTTGTTGTAATGTTTGATTTTGAGCTTTATAGAATTATAAAATGAAGATTTTTGTTTGATTGTTTGTTTGTTTTTGACCTTAAATGCAATTCAGGATGAGGTGCACACAATTCATTACTGACAAAAATGACCTTCTGCACAAGACAGTTTGTGGACCACATGATCACTTGGGAAAATGTGAAATGTACTAATGCTTGCAAAGCACATTGTGAACAGGATTTGTTCTACATCTCCAACATAAGCATGTGCTCACACCAGCAAAGATTACAATTGCTTGGTCCAGAATTCTGTGCAAAACAATTTTAAAGTTGTTTAACTTACTGTTTATATCAGAGTAGATATAACTGTCTTCTTTGCTTTTACTGATTTACAGGAAATGTAAGAATCCGTTTTTGCTCTAGCATCTGTTACCAGAACAAAAATTCAAAGAGTAATGAAGTTATCCTCATTTGCTGATCTGTTTTGAACATGTATGGTTTTATGGTGAGAATATTGCAGTACGACAAGAAAGCAAGCTTATGAGAAATAATGTTACATATTATCAACTCTATTGTTTATGATTGTATGTATAAAATTTATGGATTTAACACTTCTTTGTAATGTATTTACTCAAAGAAGTTCTGTTATAAATCATCTGTTTTCCAATAGGAACCTACATTTTTCACCCTAATCTCCAGTTGAGTTCACCGAAATAAGAAAGGGTCAAATGATGAGCCCAGTGTTGCATGATGAGTCATTGAATGAACCAAGAACACTAGGATCCTCAGTGCCCCTAGCCTTTTACATCAACGGGCCACAAGGGCTTTGTGTTTCTTGTTTCAGCTGCCTTTAAATCCAAAGTGATAGTTAGAAATGCCTTGCATTAAATCTTAGCCTGGCTGAGACAGCGCAAGCGAATATAGTCCTTGTAGGTTGTTCATAGATTGGATATGTTTCCCTGTTTTTCCTGTGACAACCGCTGTTCACAGACTTGTTTACTGATCTCTATAAATCAGCATTCTCATCAGATGTGGTAATGAAGTCCTATGAGAGCCAGCCAATATTTCCACAGTCATTAAGTAGTTATCTAAAATTTCTTTCTTTTTGGACTTGATTCACCACTGGGTTTCTTCAGGTTTATGCTGGCGTAAGTCTAATGGGTTCAAATTGGTAGCAGTAAATCAACACAGAGAACTAGTCTCTGGGCTGGTGTAAATCAGCAGAGCTCCACTGTCTTCAGATGCAGCCATCCTTATTTATACCAGCCAAAGATCTGTCCCATAAAGTTCAGATCAGCCTGTTGAACATGTTGCTGGATGCTGGACCAGGTTCAGCTTTGACGAAGTATTCTCTGAGGAGTTACATTTAGGATTATACTTTCCAAAGAATGAGGTTCTTTTCT
>CM021797.1:16731629-16754378 GCA_011076525.1 Nettapus auritus
GCTGTTGGCTTTTTTTGGCTTTTTTTTTTTTTTTTTTTTGTCAAGTGTAAAATGGGACAAAAATCATAAAACATTATTCCAGAGATGAGTTAACTGCTTGGATTATAACCCTTGTTCTTGATTCTCTGCTCACCATTTGATAAGGTTTGCTCTGTGTTAATGCTGTACAAAGTGGTAATTGACCAGCTGAGAGAAACCCTATGGCATAATATTTGGGATATTCTGAAAATAGTGGAATTCCAAATGTCAATAATTAATTTTGTATGTGCCATCAATATGTGACTCTTCAATTAATCTCTATTTTATAATCACCAAATACTGTGATGACTAATATCTATATGCAAAGAGTGTAGAAGTGTTGGCAATTGTTTTCTAAGATAGAATTACAGACTACTATTACCTATGTACTATAAGATATACTTTAATTTAAAACTGTAAAATATATATATTATCTGTAGAAATCTCCTGTAACAAAGACAAGAAAAGTAAACCACATTTAGCTTTTTTTTTTTTTTTTTTTTTTTTTTTTCTGGATACAAAACTGTAGATAATTTCTTTTTCCATTGAAGATAACACCAATTTTGCTATTGATTTCAGTGGATGGAAGTGTCTGATCCAGCTTCCCTTTTCTGACTGTTTCACCAGTCAGCTGTGCTAACACAGGGAGATGAATGAGGCTGCATTCCTTCCTCTCTGTCATCTATTATGTCTGCCCAGGCTGAGAGCTCCCTTATACTTTCTCTGATTATAAGTTTGAGAAGGGGAAAGAAAAATGGTCCAGCAGAAGCTTCAGGAGCCACTGTGATGTAGTTCAGAACTGTCTTTCATTACCAAATGTATGTTTAGTTAACGAAACACTCAAATGAAAGCATAATGTTTTTGTAATTTCTGTGCTTATGTTTCCCTATTCTTAATAATTCTGTTCTCTTATTACAGAATCCGTAATATGTAAACATTATTTTATGTCTTTCGTTAGTTGATTAAATAAGAATTCAATCTGTAGCTTGCCAACATTCATTTACAGTATTTAATCACTTTTGAATTCCATTCACTCTGAATGACCCCAAATAGAGGTGTGAGGTCTTTGGAGTCGGTCTTCTCACTGACAAGTTACCAAAGGATAGGAGGCAGAAGAAAGTTAGTGTTATTTGTCTGATTGATAGCTAATAAGGCCCTTTCACAAAGACACTTGGAGTGTTGTTGTAGCCGGCTGCCCAATTAGCAGATCCCTTTTAGCACTGCTCTCCCAGATCATCCATCTCTGTGCTTTATTAGCCTACTAAAAAAAAAAAAAGACAAGCTTATGTACTAATTTTTAAAAAACCTATATGGAGAATATGAAACAAGGATTTATTATATATATATATATGCTTATATATTGCAATAAATACACATCAAGTGCATATGAGATATCAGAGAGAGGCACACTCACACATTCATATATAAATGCTTAAAGTCCATATTATAATTTGTCTGTGAAATGGCTAACAGGAAAATAAATCAACATTCTTCTCTATGTGTGTTACAAATATTATTATCTCCAAGTCATATTTTAATTTCATACTTGATGCTTCATCTCATGTCACGTTTTTAGTTAGTGATGGCCTATTAAGCTGCTAATTTATATACTGTTGTGAAGGCCTCTGTAAATGCTACTCTATAAATAATAAAGCAGTGATCCATAACCACCTTCCATGTAACAGCAGAGTCCACTGCAGCTAATATGAAAGAACTGCTGGTTGCTAGGTGCCAAAATGCTGCCTGCCTATTTAGGAACTGCTATAGTTTTGTCTCCCTGCTAAGATGACAAAAGTGTAATTAGAGATTAATCAAGAGCTACATTAGTGCCATAGTTTCCTGCAGACTGACTTTTGTTGCTCACCAGCAGTTAAGTGCATCTGCCTGTATTTACCAGTTCTCAGGAGATTTAAGAATTTATTGTCATATTTACAAGGACAGCTATAGTAAGAGTTATCAAATCATGGAGGAAACTTGGCAAAATGCATATAATTTGCAATTGCAGATATGACTCTCCATATTTATTTTTTAAACATTCCCCATATGAGAAAGATTTTAAGTTTCCTGCTGCTATATAGCGAATTCACTGAAATGGATGGAATAGAGCTTACACACAGACTTTTACCATTTACTGAAGCCTTATTAACATAACACTTTATGTTTAATATACTTATTTAACTTTAAGTGTTTTGTAACTTCATTTAATGTCATATAGACATCCTGTCTATTTAGACAAGCAACTTCTAGAGCTGTTGAAACCTTTAAATACTTTAACATGTTTATAATTTTGTATATATTACACATACATAAAAACATTTATATACATTTACATATATTTAGATTTCTGAGATACACCTTGGTTATATTAAAACAACTTATACATAGAAGGTTAACTCTACTAGGAAATGAATATCTGGCAGATTACTGCATCATATAGTAAAAGGCACAGAAGGATTTGCTCAGAAATTTATCATAATTAAAATATTTTTTTTATTTCAATTGATTGGTCCCAAACTGGTATCTTTTAAAATATTCCAGACATTTCATCTGAAATTCAGAGGAAAGGTGCTGCATTTCCTGCCTAGCTCTACTGATAACATAAAGAGGACAGATAAGAAAACAGATGGAAAGATTATGGGACTTGTCCAAGGTTGCATAACAAATAATTAATATCTGAGAACAGATCTGTCATTATGTATTTTGTGGAGAATATACATTTAAATGAGAGACTACAGGTAATATTACTTGAATTTCTATTCCAAACGCTGTCTGCGCAAGCAGTCAGTCCATGTTGAGCTCTGTGCTACTACATATCCAAGCCCACAAATGACCAATGAACCCCAAAACTAAATACTGATGAACTTCGTAAGTTTCAGAAAAAAAAAGAAAAAATAACTTATTGATCCAATTTTCTCTCTTTTCCCTAGAAATGGTGTAGTCTCAGTATCATAAAATCATAGATTAACAGATTAGCATGTTTTTGATATGTGTTCTGTATAACAACTGCTGATATTTCTTCCCATGTTTTCCGTCATTGTGCCCCCGCCCCCCCCCCCCCCCCCCAACAGGGAAGTTCACAACTACCAGGTACTCTCTCTTCTCTCTGAGGGAGGAGAAGAGGTTGTTTGTTCTAAACATAACTGCTTAACTGGAAAAAATATTTTATCTGTCCATTAAAGAACGAGACTTTATTTTAAATAAATAGGACACTTGCATTATAGCATGTGAAAAAGAAGTAGGTAAGAGCTGAAAAAGTAGGATTCACCTTTCCTGCCCTCCTGACTGTTGCCTTCCTGGATTCATAACATCTTCATTTCAAGACTGAAAATTTAGCAGCTCTAAGAACTCATGTATTACAAGAACATAACTTATGGCTACACGTTATGGTATCATATGTTATGTGTACCATAAGTTCAGATACTTTCTATAACATTCAACTTGTGACTTCAAAGAGAAAAAATAAATAAATAAAAATAAAGAACCTCACCTTCCATTTCCAGGAAAATGTCCAAATTCTTCCGATGGGTGAAAAAATTGGGTAAAAAAATTGGGTGACAGCTCCGCCAATGACTGTGATCCTAAAGTTCTTCAGAGCTCTTTTTTTTTTTATTCCTGTTTGTTGTTGCTGTTTGTTTTTAGTTGGTTGTTTGTTGTTTGTGTTTTTTTTAGTTTTTTTTGTTGTTGTTTTTTTTCGGTTGTTATTCTTTGTTTTCTTGTAGAAACAAGTACTGGAGCTTATGAGAGGTCATACTGCCTTCTTGCATCTAGACTGAAATATGGTCAATAGAAGCAATAAAGAGGGAAGGTACACTCTTTCTCATTGTAAGTAAGCTATGCACTCTGAGTATGGATAGTCTATATTTAACTGCTAAAGGAGCATGAAGATTGACCAAGGAAGTAGCTCTTGATAACTGACAGAGATGCTGAAGAGTACGCTATCTGTCTAGATCACTGCCTTAGATTTTGGGAACCATAATTCCATCTAGACTCCATCAAAGAATTATGATTTCTACAAAAGAAAAATAACAAAATAAAATATGAATTAAATTATATGCAAGACTAAATACATTGTATTGTCAGATAAGTTTTAAAGCAATTATTATATATACTAATAAAACCAAAGTTACCAAGGACTAAGGAGGAACATAAGTATAACTCAGTCACTTGGGATCAAACACTAGATCCATAAGGCAGCTGCAAAGCACAGATGAACAATTCTGTTCAACACAATTACCTTGATTGCAGCTAATCTGATTTGGGCTGCTGTATGTGTATGTACGTGTATCTAATCTTACATAAGGGTTGATGCCTTTGCTGGCTGAATTAGGTCAAAATACAAAAGACAAAATAGCTAATAAGTAAGGAACATTATCAAAATTTTAAATCCACAATTGTACTCTATTTTTACAAACCCAGTGCTTTGATGAAAATTGTTTATTACATGGCTAAATTCTTAGCTAGAAGGCATCTTCTAGGCTTTGAAGATTTTGCCATAGTCTTAGAAATAAAAATAAATATATAAATAAATAAAAAGGAATAAAAGCAAATTGCTGTGCTTTTCTGTAATTTTATAAAACAGGGTGTTTCAGGATAAATTATACTAGCGGACGGTATCTGTCTTGTACCACAAAATACATGTAAAATACCTGTAATTTAGTCATTTCAAGGCATGCATGGAAAAAGGTAATAAACACAAACACAGCCATGCTAGTTTGTAGACATGCAGACTTCACAAGTTAGAAAGATCTCAAGCTTGCTAAATATCAAAGATGGGATCTGTACTGCACACTAAACTACCTAAAATTGCCTTCAAATTTAAGGTGCAATTTATTTCAATGGCCTAAAGTTGTAGATAGCAGCACTAGCATACACAGACACATTGGATGCCTGTGTATGTCAGTGACTGAGCTGAAATAGAACTAATTTCTGTTACAGATACAGTTGTATTTAGGTAGAATGTACAGAATGTATATGTAGATATAAATACACAATATAATATGTGCTTGTAATGTCCTGATTTAATTCCAGTTTTGTTTTTCTTTATGTGTTAGAATGCCCTTTTCTGTGATATTTTTTTCTTCTTCTACACACTTTTCCTTTCAAATTCACTTGTATTGAATTTCAAAATGTTATGTGTTCATTGTGGTTTCCTGCTTTTTTTTTTTTTTTTTTCCCCATTCAGGAAGCTTACTAGAAACTTACTGGACCAGAATTTTTTTCCTTTCTCATAGCTGAAAAGGCAAAAAATAAGCATTGTCTTCCAAAACCTGCAACAGGAAGGAAAAGATTACTTGAGCAGGAAGAAGAATGGTGAACTTTAAATTGCCCATTAATGCACTGAATTTTATGAGACAGCATTTATTCCATTGAACTCATACAATCCTGAAACATGAAAATGTTTCTTGGAAATACCTTATCATAATAGATGAAGACACTTAACATTTTACTACTATTTTTCTGCTTTATTAATGTATTGTAACATTACTGTTATAGTCCTCATGATAGCTGATTTTTTTTTCCTAAAGCACAGTATAGAACTTGATTACTTTTAAACGCTGTTTGTGTTTGTAAGAACCTACCACAATTCTTGCCTTCAAAACAATTTCATAAAGTTAAGTCATGCACATCATCCTTTTTGAAGATCTGAGTAAGCTTCTGTCTACATTACAAGGTTCTTACACTTCTTACATGGCAGTAGGAGGCCTACAGTTAACCCCATACCAATAAGAGACATTGGTAATAATCCAGCAACTTGAATTACACTTTCAAAATATTAATTGCTGAAGAAAAACTAAATGTTTTCAAATGAAAGCCTAAATATTTCCAAAATATTTCCTAAATGTTTAAAAACCAACATTGCTACTCATGCTGCTCAGTATTAGAATTCAGATAACCTTGTATTTTGTGAGCTCTGAATATTGTGGTAAATTAAAAAGGGTGAAACATGATTATGCCTTTGAGGTGAATGTGTACAACCTATTGCAATGGCACAGAGGAGCTTTTCATAGAAGTCAAGTTTTGCAAAATCTATACCTTCGCCCGAGTCAGCAATCAGTCTTTGCACCATCCATTGTGTTGTACTAAATAAGTAGTTCCAAACAACGGCACTATTAATGCCTCATTTTGTATGGATTTGTCTCCCACGATAAACTGAAGGCTCTGATTAAGGCTTTTCCCCTATTTAGGATATTCAGGAGGCCCCTCTTGCCTTAATGAACAGAAGTTCATAAAAAAGTTCATTTTTTCCAGCAGTTTAGATGTACTATGCTTTTCTTCCTTTGCCTACTCTCATATGTAGGGCAACATGTTTTTTTTGTTGTTGTTTTGCTTTGTTTTGTTTTTGTTTTTGCAAGTCAAAATAAATAGTATGAAGCTCATTGTCAGAAAAAAAAAAAAAAAGGAAGGAAAGGTAGACAGACGGCATGGTCTCAGAAGCTTCACTTTCTTCGAATTCAAAACTAAGCATGATAGCAAAGAAAATGGTGTTTGGATGACCAGGAATCACACACATAATAATAATAATAATAATAATAATAATAATAATAATAATAATAATAATAATAATAATAATAATAATAAAAACACAAGGACTGTGTTTTCAAAATACATGAAGGAAATAAGTAACAGAAATGCTCGATAAGACTGAACATCATCCTTTAAGCAGAGGCAACACTCAAGGAATATGCACAGACTTCAGGCAGACACAAAGTTATAGTTTGTCCAATTATCTTGTCATAGAGGCGGCTAATAATTGTCTTTAAACAGATAAATCCCTTGGTGTCTGTGAATTTTCCTGTATATCTATATCTACGTATATCTGTTAACCTATGGGCTTAGGAACTTCCTCTCCACCACCAGGTGCCTCTCTGGACCAGTGCTGTGCTGCAACTCAGCAGACTGCCGTTCCTGGGAGATATGCTGTTTCAGGAGCAGAAATCCAGAAATGACATTTCATCATTGGCTGGGCCAATTCACTGGCTCTAATGTACCATTTCCAGAAGCACTGCTTCTCACAGACATTTCAGTGTGGCAGACCAGTGGGTCAGAGGGTAAAAGCAGGTTATCCAATGGGTGGAAGCAGATAATGGGCATTTTATTACAAACACAGCTCTCTTTTTAAAGCTGTTATTCTCAAGGATTATTCAAGTGACCTTAGCCATGATTTTGATTTCATAAAATGGAATTGCAGACCTGTCCATTTCCACAGCTGATTATGTATATGGGCAGTATTAACAGATTTAACAGATTAACCTCTTAACTACTGGGCTTCTCTGAATGAAAGGGTAATCTCTTTTTACATTGCACATCCTGGTTACAGAAATTAACAAAGTGCAAAGAAATCTGATTTATATTTCTGACACATTCAAACTATTATACAGACAGTTAAAAATTAAACATTATGATCTAGTTTAAATATAAATTATTCTTACTCTGAAGGGCTGTAGAGATAAAAAAGAATCACTGTCATTTTAGGATGTTGTGTTTTTGTTGTTTATTTGTTTGTTTTCCTAACACACAAATTCTCTGCCCAGAACATATATAAGTTTTTCTCATTAAAAATTTGAAGGATTTCTTTTCTTTTCTTTTTTTTTCTTTTTAGATGTTCATCATCAGAGGGCATTTGTCTTTCCTGGTTAAGAAAAATAATTCAATGTGTGCTGCCCTTTCTATGACAACATTGCTGCTCCCAGATGTTTGGCCATGTTCCCAAGCTCCAAGCAAATACTTCCTGATTTTCTTTAGCCCCCTGTGCCACTCATGGCAAGTCATTTCACTGTGTAAAATGTCAGTGTGGATGGTGAACAATTTTGCCCTCCCTCTTCACCCTCCAACAGTTCTCACCATAACTGATTGAAAAAAGGACAAGGTTCTTGGAAATGGTGGAACATACTGATCTATCTAGGAGACCTGTCCATTCCTGATTTGCAGTTGATGTGGGACAAGCCAGAAGACTTACAAGTGGTTGCCCTTCACTGGAGTATGCCATCATCGGAGAGGTATTTTTTTTTATTTTTATAAACATCTATAATTGAAAAATAAATTGTGTGAAAAATAAATTGTGTGCTGATTATATATACAATTAAACATGCACTGCTTATTCTGTCTGGAGGTTCTACTGTGCCTTGGAATGTTCAAGTCAAATAGAAGAACGATAAAAAAAATAAAAATAAATAAATAAATAAAAAGAAGAATTAGATATATGAAGATATATACCAAAGGATTTCATGAGGTTCTAATATATAGTTTATACATTGAAAGTAGTACACAATTTCCAGACTAATTTTGTAAGGTATGCAATATTTTGCAAAGTAACGGTGTCTTTGTAAGGAAATACAGATTACCGAAAACAGATAGATGGTTGGTATATTTTGCACCGTATTATGTATATAATATGGTGCAAATATATATATAATATATATACATAAGATGTTATATATATATATATTATAATATATATAATATTATATATATATTATATTACATATATATATATATAATTTTTTTTGTGTGATGTTTACAAATCCTGAAATTGAGTTTATATACATATTTTCACAGTTTATATATTTATATATTTCATTTTAGTAAACAAATACAATATTTTGTGAACCAGGTTTTCAAGCATATATTTTTATGGATAGTACAAAGTCAAATGAGATCCTCTTTGTTGTAGGAGATATTTGAATTACTTTTGTATGTCTGTAGGCAACTTACAAAAAAAAAGATCTTAAGATTTTATTACATGTATTGGGAAAAAAAGATGTTTAAAGTTCTCACTGTCAATCTGTATATGAATATATATAACTGAGTAATTTTATTTGTATTATTAACTATGAAATTTTGTTATACTAAAAATTCTGTCCAATTATGTTGTTCTGAATTCTTCTTCCAAATCCATTGTTATCAGCATGTATGTAAACATAATATACTTATGCTATATATGTACATAAATAGATATTTATCCCAGAGAGTAGAAGAGTCTTGCAGATATTAAGACTAAAATTCAGTTTAAAATGCATACAAGCATCAGATACTTTTGGAACAATAAAGGTCAGAGTATGCCAGCTTGTAGTCCCACTCAGTGCCAGACACACTGTTTCTTATGCTCAGCTCATGCTTCAATTAACCAAGTTCTGATAGCTCAAAATAGTTAGAAGGGACTTCAGAACTGCAGTACTCTCGCCATCATGTGTTTTTTCTTTTCTTATACTTCCAACAGATGTGTTAGGTGCGTGAGCAGAAAATAATTTATTGTGCCTCTCCTCATGACTATGATTTAAATGGGAAGTTGGCTTATTGCAACAGTTGCCAGTGATCTGAACTGCCTAAGAAAACATCATTGTTTTGAATATCCTAATTATTCATTAGCTGAATAAATGTCTTTTTCACGTGGGAATGTTTATCACTTTCTGAAGATGAAATATTAGCTTCTTCCTCCTTCTATGATTTCCTTTCATTTGTGTTGATAGTCTCTGACTTACTATCTGTCCTGTCTGCAATCTGTCAATGGATACTTCCCAGATCAGAACAAACATTGCTTCACTTTCATTGCTGTACAATGTTTGGCCAAATAATGACCATATGGTTATTATGCCCCTAAAACTCCTACATACCATGGAAGCTAACAGCTCTGCTGTAATACTGTGTGGCCCTGATTTTATTGGGCTTCAGTCTGAAACTCATTCTGAGGTTAGAGAGCAAAACACAACTTTCACCTACAATGTTATTTACAGCTTTGTGCAAGGACACATTACTTCCACACAAGTTCACAGCAATTCTATTCTGTATTTCCAGTCATACTAGGGGTAGAAGAATAGGTCTTAGGTCTCTTGTTCATTAACAAATGTAGTAACTTTCAAAAAAAGTTTGTTGAAAAACTTTGTCAGCAATAATATTGCCTCTTCCTGATCAGGTGGTTAATTTAGAAATACTTGTACTTCATTAGCTTGTTAAAATAATTGGGAGTGTTATCTGCTAATAAAAAGACAAGTTCCTAAACAGTGCTTAGTTTTATATTCAGTCTTACTCATCTTAGTGAGAGCCTACTGCACAGTTAAATGTATCGGAAGGAATTTGCTACTGTTTGTTAACAAGATCTTGTTAACAGTACCATGTTAAAACCTATACATTTACACTTTCATCATTAACAGTGACAAATATTTACATTCCTAGGTTATTCGTACACCAGAATTTCATTGTTCTAAATCAATGTCCTATAAAAGAGAATGACAGATATTCTTTCCAACAACAAACAAACACACTATGATATTCTAGTTAAGAAGAATTAAAGATGGTTGGAATATACTATACAAGAATGTCTTACAATTGCCTAATAAACTACAAGATGTGTTGCTAAAATTCAGTTTTCATAATCAGCTGTATGCACATTTCACTTGTGAAATATCATTTAGAAATCATGCTAAATTTATTATGACTTTTGCATACTCACTCCATACTCACTCCAATGGTTGACTCCTATAGTTCTGCGATTCTGGAAGTGCTAGGGTCTGTGCTAGGTGGAGTTTTATGTTGTTTAAACCTACAAGATTAAAAAAAAAAAAAAAAAAGAATTAAATATCTCAGATATGTGTGACCACAGTATTAAGAAACAGTTACATAAATTAATAATTTTAGATTATAAGAAATATTTATTAGTACATTATTTTGAAGGGGGAGTACATTTCAGAACATGTCCGTAGATCAAAAATAGGCATGTTGTCCCAGGGAATTTATGCCAACTATAAATTAAAATAGCAGTTTAGAGTTTTTCAAAGTAAAAAAAAATAAAATAAATATAAAAAAAAAAAAAGTTGATTTGAAAATAAATGCCATACCATAGTTTCCAAGAATTTCTGCAAAGCTGCTGCTTGTTTTGCCTACCACATGTGAGTGGGTGGATTTCATCCACTCGTGTGTGAAGGAAAAATGTTACCTTTGAGGCTTAAGAACTTATGTGTGTTCAATAACAGTTGGGTTGATCTGTAAGAACAAATCCAGCACAGTTTATGGATTTGTGGCAAATATGAGGAAGCTGGATATTTCCCTTGCACTGAGAAGAACAGGAGGACTACTTCTAGCCCTGGATTAGATTAAATGGAAGAAATGTGACATGGCATTGTGCATTATCCCCCTTCAGGCTTATAATAAACAGGCATGCCCTGAAAAAAACAACAGTGTAACATAGTGCAGAATGTATGTATATGTTTGGAATTTATGAACTAAAAATATGAGCCTGTGTTGAGTTCTTCACCATAAGAATTTCCGTAATATGAGAATATAACCAAAATCATGTAAAAATCTTTGCAAAATAAACACTTTCAATATCTAATTTACCCATATGAACAGAAGATGCTTTGGCATGCCTTGGAAAGACTTTGTCCATCCACGAGACAACCTTCAAGGAAGTTTGTGAGGAGCCAACCTGAATTACTGGAGTCTTCTCCTGTGTGCCGTCAAGGAAAAGGAGATGTTTTTTTGTTTTATTTTGTTTTCCAGATGACAGAGGAGCACAGTCATTACAAGCAAACTGCAAACTCCTATTATGTTACTTCTTTTCCCTTTCCTCTTTTGCTTAAATATATATGTATATATTAAAAAAAAAAAAAAAAAAGACAGTAAAAAGACAGTAAAAGCCTTTGAAAGAAAAAATGGGACATATAAATCTGCTTCAGTTTCTCTTTCTCTACCCTAATCTCCATTTTCTGTCCCATCATTTGTGACTTAAATTCATGTCTTTAGGAGGTTTGGAAGAGAGCTATTCTGTTGCCAGAATCTTTGCATTAAATATTGACAGTTTTAGCAAATCAGCCCCAAATAATTGCATGTGCTCTTTCATGAATATGGGAAAATGTTCACCATTTTCAAATAATTTATGACAAGGGCAGCAATACTACTTTCAGAAAGAAAATAGATAGCTGGTTAGAACAAAAACACACAGATCAGTCCCCACAGAGGGAGAGCCTGCAGATTGGGTTCAACATGTAGATCAGGCATCAGACAATAAATCACGGGAGAGTATCCTCTGAACCTTCAGCTGTTTGCAAAGTTATTTGTCTAATGCAAGAACGCAACTGACTCCATAGCAAAGTTTTCAACTGCTTTGGGATCTGTGAGGCCTGTGTGCCAAGTCAGGAAGACTGAAAGGAAATAAGAACCTATGCTGGTGGTTTGCTGGGAAAACAAAACAAAACAAAACAAAACAAAATAAAAAACTAATCTATTGCTTTCATCAAGGCCAAATCCAAAAATACTGCACCATCTATCTGGGCTATACATCCTGCAAAAGCAAAATTACTCATAGATGTAGTAGTAGTTTGCGAACAGAAGCTATGAGCTCCCATTTGATCTCTGTAATCATTTATGCCAAGAGAAAAAGGAATCGAAGGCTCCTGTATCACCAATGGAGGATGTAGCACACTGATTTAAGTGCCAGCATGTCTTCTAGAACTTTTGTAGGAGTATTTAAACTAATCCACATTTCAGGAGTCAATTTAACAGCTAAGTTGAGCTATTACAGACATTCCTGATGTCATTTACAAAATTATTGCAACACTTCTCTATCTCTTTCTCTCTTATTTTTAAGGCACAGAACAAAGTTGACTCAACCTAAGTAGATCTTTCTATTCTTACAGTAATAGTTTACAAGTTTCTAAAAAGTCAGATTTTACATTTTATCTTCTCTTCTCTCCATCTAATCTTTGGGAATCAATCCCACAACTTCTGGGTTACCTCCTACTGTGATTTCCTACTAGGAAAAAGCATGCAAGAGATCTTTGGAATCTCACTAATCCTGTTTTGTGATCTGGATCCTCATTTAATCAGCAATCAATTGAATTTATGGTGCAGTGTCGTCTGATTTTGTCCTTTTGATTTTCTCAATGCAAGCTGTTGTTTTTTTTCTCTTCCTCCTCCACCCCCACCCCCCCACTTACGATACAAAATGCCACCACAAATCCTTTCATTTGGTGGTTGCTGCAGAAGGTTATTAACCTATGTTATATTGACAGTTACTAATTGGATAATATCTAGACATGAACAAAAACATTGGTATGCAAAATTTCCCAGACACACTAGCCATTATTTTCTATTATTTCTTTCTAAACAACGATAATGCATGTTATGTATAACTATATGTAGTTGCAGATATATATATATAATTCAGAATAAATATCCATCAGATTGCTGTAATACATAAGGCAATGACTTAATTAAATGACTATGAGAATTAAAGCTGACTTAAGCACAACAATCTTTACTAAACTGCAAATCTATCTAGAGCCAGGACTCACATTCTTACTCCACCAAGCATTGTAATACTTAAGAGTTCCTACATAGCGGTACACTCAGTGAAATTATTTTGATCCAGCCAGCCCTTGTATGTACAGTCTGACTAAATAAATAAATAAATAAACAGCCACACCTGTAGATAAGAAAATCTGTTTATCTCCCTATCTATAAGACTTTTCTCTAAAAGGAGCACAAGGAATCTCTACCTAACAATGAACAAGGTTACAGGTATTTCTTGAAGCCTCTCCTGTTAGCTCATGTTTCTTCTGCTTCACCATTTTACCAAGGGGAACATTCCCAGTCTGGTTCAGTAGAGATTCAAATTTTAAGATGCTCAGACAAATGGCCATATGTTAAAACTGATTCAGACAGTTCATCACCAGCCACAAGTTTCTTTTATTGGAGGCTGCTTGTCCATAATATAAGTTGTTCCTTTGTTAATTTTCATGTAATTAATTTCTCTATATCAATTTGCAGCTTATCTTCCCTCATCTTATTTTGGCAGAGATATGTGGAAAGGTAAATAAAGTGTGAACTATCCCTCAGTTGTAATATATAAAAGAATTACATCTTCTTGAAAATCATCTCTAACACATAGCTTAAGCCCATTAAGTACATTTGAGAAATAGTGAAAGACTTTCAACAACAACAACAACAAAATGTATTTATAAGCACTTAAGTAATATCAGTATAAAGAGTTTAGAGTTTAGAAATGCTGTAGAGGTTCTGCCATATGCCTGTATTGACACTGCTCAGTCAGTGACTTTGTTACTTCTTGTTTTGTATAAATCTTATGACTGCATATCATTTTGCTTGAATATTTTCTTTGCTAAAAAAAGTGGATATTGGAAAGACGAGAAGATCCGCAGTGGAAATATTATTATAATAATCCAGCTTAGGGTTAATATTCATGCTTCATTGTGGTGAGCAGGATACAAGAAGGGATGTATTTGCTGTTGTTGCTTTTTTGACAAAAGAAGACTTCCATGGGATTCTTCATACTTCTTTATATAGTATTTTCACTTTTCTAGAAGCAAAAACAATGAACTGTAGACTGCGTAACAGAGGAGTATTGTGAACTGTGAGAGAAACTGAAACCTTTATTTTCTATGTCAGTTTTGGCAAGTTCTTACCATTAATTTTGTTTGTTTGTTTGTTTGTTTTGTATTTTGAGTATTCTGAATTTCTGTATTTGAGTATTCTGATGTTTCTGGAAGAGGTTTACAAAGATGTATAGGCATTGTATAAACATGTCTTCTGTTGAGAAAAAGCACAAATACAAAAGGGGTTTCATGTAAAGAAGTCACAATGGCCATGCCATCTCATCATAGGCCATGGGCCCCTATTTCACCTTGAACTTTTAATCTTATTATTAGTTTGTCCTACATGTTCAGTTGGATCTAAAGTAATTTTTTATGCTGAAAAAAAAAAAATGTCTATAAAAATGACAGAACTTCTTTCACGAAACATTTTTTTACCATATGGGCAATGGAGCACTGGAATAGGTTCTCCGGGACAGTAATGGAGTCTTCCTTTGAAGAGGTAGTGGAGAATTCCTTCCTTTTTTGAAGATCTTGGAGATCTCCAAAAGCTGCCTGGACTTGGTCCTGAGCCTCCTGCTGTAGGTGTCCCTACAAGGACAGCAGGAGGGGTTGGGCCAGATGACCCTGAGGCCCCTTCTAACCTCAACCATTCTGTGATTCTGCAATTTCTTTTTAAACAGGGCAATGACATGACTAATCCTGTACATTTCAGTTCAGAGAAAATTTATCATCTAATTTATGTATTTCTGAAGACGGATGCTTGCAACAAAAATGCCAGCAACCAGTTAATTTTTATGCCATGAGCAACACTGCAATTAATTCAGGCTAATTCACACACATAAACACCAGAGAAACAGGTGTTTACTAGACTCACTTTGTTGGTCATACTTGATAACCTCATGTTTTATTCTTTAGGACTTCTCCAGGAAGGGCTAGCAAAATAAATCCAATAATATCCCTAGCTGTATTGCAGTAATTCTAGACAGAGTAAAAAATATTATGGGTAGCTAACATCTCAACGTAAGTTAGATTTTTAATAGAAGGGAAAAAAAAAAAAAAAAAAAAAAAAAAAAAAAAAATTCGATTTGGTTGTTTATTTCATTAATCATTTTACTTTTACCACGAGGTTATAAACAGCTGTGGAGTGTCATGCTGAAAAACAGCAATCAGTCTTGTGCTCTTAGCTTGGCTTGTACTGTAAGGGAAAAGGAACATCACTTGGAAACTAGTATAGAATTAAATTTTCACATCATAGGAAAGCAACCAATTTTGAAAGTGACAATGCACAACTTTGAGTTTCAACTTCTATAATCCTCTTTGGTAAATTTTAGAATGCACAAAATTTATAAGACCAGAGCAGGCAAAGAGACTGGGAGGAAAGATGGTTTTATATCTATTTTCCACATTGCCTCTGGCTTTTTGATACAATTGATCTTTTATTTTAGTTGAATTTTTTCCCTTCACTGCCTTGTTTTGTATTCCTTGGCAATGTCCTCATTTTTCCATACTTTCTACCTCTTCTTTATGTTGTTGAGTCCAAAGGAGCTTTTTGTACACCTAGAATAAATCTAGTAACTTATTTTTCTTTTTTTTTTTTTTTGTGTGTGTGTGTGTGTAATGATTTACTGTACAAGAATTTTGTCATTTGATTTTTTTTTTCCTAGTACATATTGACTAGGTTTTCCCTAAAAGCAACATCAACAAAAAAGTTATTTATTGACATCAGGTTCCCTGTATTTGTTTTCTGCAGTCTTTTAACATTAGTAGATCAAAATCTGCATAGAATGTGAACTTTGAATCAGGGTCCCATGAAATCCATTTTATGAGTTTCTGTGTAAAAATCACTTTTAAAGAAGTGCACCCACAGTCATCAAAAAATATATTAACTTAATTATAAAGCCAAAGCACAACTAGTCACCTGCAGATTAGGCAAAATTTAGCAATATTATGTATGTTTTTTGCAATCCACAAGGGGAACCGTGGAGGGAGAACAAAATAAAAAAGTAAATATAATAATAATAAAAACAACAACAACAATGCAAATAATAATAAAAAAATCCTAAATTTTAAAACCCCTGCCAGCATTCAGTTTAGGTTGCTTCAGCCACTGCTGTGGAACTGTGAGGATTTACATCAGTTATGAATTTAATCCTAAATCTCTTGTTACATTTTTTCTCTATTGATTATTCAGCACTAATCTGTGTAATTTTAGTGAAGTCAACATAGAACAGATTTGGTGGGAGAAAAGGAGGGAGAAGTCAGAAAGAGAACATAATTAAAAGGGACTGCCAAACTGAAAAGTGTGAAACTGGTTTACTGAAGGGTGGGGAACATCAGTAGCTCAAACAAGCAAAAGAAAGCCCCAAAGGTATTACCGTGCAAATCAAAGTATTATCTTTTTACAGAAATTTAAATTTAGCTGACTGATGTATACTTATTTTTTGAAGAGTAAGACAGTGAAGGCATAAAAAGCACAGCTATTTCCCAATAAACAGACTGTGATTAAGTAACTTGGAGTAACTACTGTCTCCTTTATTCATGAGATTAATCTTATTTCTTTACTGGCCCCAATTCAGCAAAGCACTTAAACATGTGCATAAATCCTATTGATTTACACATATGCTTAAAATTAAGCACATGCTTAATTTCACTGCTAGACTGGGAATAAGAGACATTCCTAATCCAATACAGGCTATTAAAGTGACATTTTGCCAGGCTGACATGCGATATCAAACAAAGTTAAGGTTCTTGCGATGAAGAAGACCAAGTGTTTTTGCAAACCATACCCTTTAAGACTCACTCACTCGTTTGTTTGTTTTTGTTGTTGGTTTTGTTTTGTTATGAGCAGTGACTATATACTTTCTTCCATGCACTTTTCTCCTTGGATGCTAATGGAAAAAACACCAAAGTAGCTATTGTACTGGTGTCTCTGAAAGCCATGATTACACAGCAGAAGTTCTCTATAGATAAATGTATTACTGAATTTATGTTTCACTTCCTACCCAAAGATCTCATGTCGTGACTATGACTTCTGCAGTGTGGTATTTTGCTATGCATACCTACTTCACTAAGCAGACTAGAGGTAAGCCAACAGCACATAAGGTTTTCTGTCATACTTATGGTATCTGGAATATTATACTTTCAAAACATTTTAGTAAAACTTAATTGATCTCTCTGCAATTATGAGTGCTAACAAAAAAGGTCAGTGATGATACACTGCCAAGTCTCCAAGTGGTTATCACAGTTTCGAAGAATCATAAATGTATATTTTTAGAATTCTCTCTGCTCTCTGCTCCTCAGGCCACTTTGGATGATGCTAGTAACACTTGGCATCATCTTTGGAAAGCTTGACATTCTTGTGAATCAAAATTATCAACAGTGCAGGAGGCAGAAAAATACAGGCAAAGCTTTCTAAGAAACGATGGATATAGGAAGTTGCTCTTTCTCATCAGACAAAGTTTTTGGATGAGAGTCTATTTCTCAACTACTTTGAGATATTTGGGTTTGTTGCATATATTTTGAATCAAATTCCAAAATATTATTCTTTAGATTAACAATTCTCTAGACTCTATAAAGCTGTTGGAACTAACAATTTTCTAGACTCTTTGTAGACTCTAAAAAACTGATGGAATAGCAGCAGTTCTTTTTCTTTTTTTTTTAATCATTCTTTCCTCAGCTGATAAATGACACTGTAATAACCTTTGGTAGCAGAACGTATTTACCCTCCTTGCTTTTCTCCATTCAAGTCTAATGTTTATTCTATTTATTTACATGACATTTTTTCTATTTAATCATTGTTGTGTTAATGAGTTACAGTATGGCATTTTCATTGAATAACCAGCTGCAAGAACAAAATCACTACTTTGCCAAAGAATTGGGTTTTTCTCTCTTTTACACACAAACATATACAAACACTGAATATTAGAAATCTGAAAGCCTTTCTCTCTTGGACCTCCTGCACAACAGCTTCCACCTTGGTCTCAATGGCATAGCAAGTCTTCCTTTGCTCCCACAGGTACACCAAAATCTTCCTCCAGTATGTTAGTCCTTGGAGCAGGGGTGTGACCTAGCAATATTGTGGACAATACCATTGTGCCTCTTGAGGGTTGTGGGACATTGCCTCAACTTCTCTGAGTTTCAGTCTGACACATTTCTACCAGTTGGGCACAGGAGAGGGTCCTCTGAGTCCTAAGCTAATGTGCAATGCTGTTTTGTAATGCATGGAATGTTTTTCCAAGAGTAACACAACATGAAAATGCTATGTACTGATGTTGCAGAATTATATACTATATATTATATCTCTATGCACTTCATGTGTCTTTTGCAAATCAACTGACCCCACAATTCTGAGTAGGAAACAAACAAACAAACAAAAATGTCAAATGGCAATAAAATAATTTAGAAGTCTAATTCATCTCTTTGTTTCTTTTTCATAGGTATTTTATTCTCCTCTCAGTGGAGCTAAAGAAGTTAGGGGTAATTTCTAATTCTTTTATTTGGAAGTACAGGCACAAACTGAGGTAACACCAACCCCTTCTGTTCACACTGATGCTAGACTCCTTTAGCATATCCAGTATAGCAAAACACAGGTACCTGAGTACTACTCACACAGCCAAGGAGGAAGAATAGATTTTACTGTTATAGTTTTAATCATGCTCACTGCACTACATATTTTCAATTAAATTGTTTTAGCCATTACCTACACTAGATTATTATAAGGATTTCTGGATATAAAATTTTTTAAAGAGCTAAAGCAGATTGTAATCTTGCTTTAACACTATAGCATGAATAAATACAATATTTAATTAATAAAAATGCATTTGGATATTAGGGAACACTTTTTGTTATCTGCAGGTCATTTTCATTTTAGTGTGCCTTTTCTGATCATCAGTCAGGGTAATGTTTTATTTCTGCTTTGATACTGGGAAGATTACTTAGTTTGTGAGATAGAAAGAATTTTGCTCAAATGTCTTTTGGTTTTACATGCTAATCGTGGTACCCAGAAAATGCCTAATACTAACATATTATACCCAGGCAGGTTCCTCAGCACCCCTTGATTAGTTCTTTAAATTGTTTAGCAGTCTAGTACATCAGCTGTCTGGCCAAATTACTCACTTTGAAGAAATTAAATATGATGCAGAGGTTGTTGTTCAATGAACGTTTGTCTGGTTGGAAGCAGCAGTGTGGTTCCCTCCATCCCTGGATGCTCGTTTTTATGCAGTGAGACAAAGCAGTGAGCTGAATTGTGTCTGAGCCAGGTTCAACATAATTTAGCTAAAATCAACCCTGCTGCTGTCAGGGAAGAAGTCCAGATCATTGTACAGCTGCAGGAGTAACATAAGCCAGGGGACAAGCCCCAGGGCTGGTGTGAAGTGGGAGAAGGCCACTGGGGGACTCCTTACACTTCTACATTTTGCTAAAGAAACTTCAACAAAGTGATTTTGAATAAAAGATTGATTTTACTTTTCTTTTTTCCCATACAGAATTTAAAAATTTTAAATGGTAAAGAAAAGCTAAGAATATTCTGGAAGTTTTTAGCAAAGCAATGAAGATAAAATACCACTAAAGATGTTACTCTGCCTACAAGGCCATCAAATAGTTCCATCTGTAAGTCAACAGATTAATTCCATTTAAAGGAGTAAGCTGTTTAAAAGTCTGGAGAAAGACACTGCCTGTTTTCAAAGTTTCAAAAACTCTGAGGCCAAGCAAAGTTCTCTTGTTAGTCCTGAGGCAAACTATGTGATACATAACATTCAGTCTTTATCACGGAAGGTAATTTTTCACCAGGAATAGTAAGTCTATGGAAAGACAGACCATGCTATAGATGCAGAACAGCATTCTGAAAGTTCCCATTTTGCATGACTGTTTTTGTGGGCCATTGCATTACATGGACAATCTTGCACCTGCGTGTCCATGCATTCATGACATTTCCACATGCCAAGCAATGCATAGTCTATGCTGAGAAGTGCCAAGGTGTTTGGAGAATTTGGGTAGAGAGATGGCAGACTCTCAGTGAAATCTCTGCTACTTGTCTGGACCAAAATAAATTTAAGATTAAAATGTAGCTCAGGAACTTGTTTTTCTATCTACACTCTTAGAGAGCAGTAAAACTACTGAATTATTAAAAATTTAGAGGAAACCTACAACCTTTTGCAGATTCCTAAAAAAAATGTAATACTTGTGTGAGAGATATTTCAGTGCCTTCTGTTTATCGGACTCTATCATGAAACTCTGTGATGGTCTGTGTGACAGCTGATCGACATGAGCAAAAAGCAAGCACAAATCAAAGATGCTCCCAGCCATGGCTTCAAACACTGCAAAAAAAGCAGGGCCCAGATCAACAAAACTGTTTGCTGCAATCCATTGAGTGGAGGGGAAAGAAAGGCAAGCAGGTTGAGATAAACAAATTGGTGACAACACAAAAACAACAAAAGGAGGAAAAGCAGAAGAGTTCAGGTGAATTTAAATTGGTCTGATTTTCAGAAAAGGCTTACTTCCTCTCTGACATTGGTCCAAAAGAGTTTCTCACCTGAGTATGTTTATGTTATATATAAAGTCATAGCTACTCCTTGTTTCTACGAGGTGAATCATTTCTACTATCAAGAGACCATCTTGTCTTCAGTACAGAAAAGACGGATATCCTGGAAAGAGTGCAGCGGAGGGCCACAAAGATGATACCGGGCCTGGAGCATCTTCCCTATGAGGAAAGGCTGAGAGACCTGGCTCTGTTCAGCCTGGAGAAGACTGAGAGGGGATCTCATTGATGTGTATAAATACCAGAGGGGTGGGAGACAGAAGGATGTAACTAACCTCTTCTCGGTGGTTTGTGGGGATAGGACAAGGGGCAATGGCTGCAAGATAGAGCACAGGAAGTTCCGCACCGACATGCGATAGAACTTCTTCACGGTGAGGGTGACAGAGCACTGGAACAGGCTGCCTAGAGAGGTTGTGGAGTTTCCTTCTCTGGAGATACTCAAGGCCCGTCTGGACGCCTACCTGGGCAGCCTGCTCTGAGGAACCTACTTTGCAGGAGGGTTGGACCCAATGATCTTTCGAGGTCCCTTCCAACCCCTACAGTTCTGTGATTCTGTGATCTGTACCTGTCAGAGATGAGTCATTCCTTGTCCCCCTGTGAATAATAATAATAATAATAATACAGCTAAAAATACATATAAATGGTCTGCTAACAAGATAGTCTGCTAATAAGATAGTCAAATGCTATGACCAAACATCCTTTCTCCAATGTTTGAGGTGAAATTATTCCAAAATTCACACAGACACTAGCCTGTATTGAATAGGAATTTTGATCTGTAGAAGGGATTTGGAGGTGGTTTCTGCATTTCTGCAGTGACTCAGATATATGCAATATTCCTTTCATCTTGATATTTGAAATATATAGTGTGGGACAACAACTACTCTTTCTTTAAATTTACATCTCTAAAAAGCTATATCCTGACTTTTCAAGGGTCTGAGACCTCCAGATTGGAGATTTCCAGAAGATAATTCTTGCACTTGACAGCAAATCTGACATTTTATTAAAGTTCAATAATCAGAAAGTCCATTACTGGACATCTTTCAGAATTAATGGCAAGTCCATGTATAGACACTTTTTGAAAATGCTGATTTTTGCAATGAATGGGACAGAAGTTTAAATTATTTGTTTATTTATATATTTTTTGTGGTCTTCAACTGCTGAGGTCTGGAAGAATGTTGTTAAATATTTTTGTCTGTGTTTTGGGTATACACTGTGCTGAGAAACAAAGGCATCCAAAGGCATCCTCAAGTTTTAATTTACCAACTTTATACATGTACTGGGTCTGGCTGGGATGTTAACTTTCCCTGCAGCAGCCCATACAGTGCCATGCTCTGCACTTGTAGCTAGAACAGCAGTGTTATCACACCAGTGTTGTGTCTGCTGCTGAGAAGTGCTGGCACAGCATCAGGACTTTCTCTAACCCTCCTGGGGGGTGGGCAAAAAAGTGAGAAAGAAACATCACCAGGGCAGCTGACCTAAACCAACCAAAGAGATATTCCATACCTCCTGATGTCACACTCAGCAATAAAAGGTGGAAGAAGGAGGAAGAGGGGAGGGGTGGGCTTTCATTGAGAAAACATCTGTCCTCCTCGCGAACACCAGCTACGTGTATTGAGGCCCTGCTTCAAGGACGTGGTCAGGCATCGCTCATTTGCAGGAAGTAGAGAATAATTTCTTTCCTCTGCACTTCCACATAGCCTTTACTTGTTTTGTTTTGCTGTTCCCTTTCCCCCTCCCTTTCCCCTTTCCCTTTTTCCCTTTAGTTGAATTGTTAATTAATAATATTTCCTTAATATATATATATTTTTCCCTTTAATTAAATTATCTTTATCTCAACCCGTGAGTTGTTCTTTCCTTTACTTCTTCCCC
>CM021797.1:16759378-16777492 GCA_011076525.1 Nettapus auritus
CTAAGCAGCTTTTGATATGGTTCTTTATCAAAGATTCTTAAAAGGAATTATGTTGTCATGGACTTTTATAGATTAAGAGTTGGCTGAAAGATAGGAAACAGAACAAAAACAGTTGGTCAGAAGAAAATGTTATCAGCATAGACCCATAGGGTTCCTGTCATATCAACTGTGCTGCATGACCATGTACTGGAAAATCAAACAGTTCTCCTAAAGGTCTCATCACTGATGTCAAAATGATATGTCAAGAATCAATGTGTAATGGGCATTATGCCCAACATCCAGAGGGTGTATGCCATTGGGTTCTCTTCTGGGAAGTAGTAAGCTAATTTTTCAAAATATGTTAGCATAAAGTTTCCTGGCACAGACAAACAAAAGTTATATTTGAACCTGAAATTTCCATCCCATTAATATAATATCTGCAAGAACTTGTGATCTCTGCAGAGTTTTAACAAAGTGAAAAACAATCCTGAGTTTAGTTCCAAGGTTCCCAAGCACCTTGTGGTGGTCTAGCCTGTTACCATGGCTGACCAGTGCACCATTGCTCATGTGGAAATAACCTAGTGTCACAGGCTACTTCATGAAACCTACATTTCAGCACCCTCCCATGTGTTTCTACCAGTTTGTTGCAATGCTCTGACTGAAAGGCAGCATGTTTCCCTTTGCAGGTCTGCCCTGTCCAGAATGTGGTGCCTGATCTGGTATATGGGAAGCAGGCTGTGTTGTAAATCCCAGAGCAGGAGCATTTGGGTTTCCCAAATGTGCCACCTCTCTGATACTTTGAAAATGTTTCCATGGCCAGATATTTACCATTGAAATATGGATAAATGCTGAGTATTCATGGTCTGGAACTTTCAATGTATGATTTAAGAGTGTGGGGTAGAAATAGCAGAAGGTGTTCCAAGCCAAACCCCTAAAGGTTTTGCTTGTTTGTAAAACTTACAGCACACAGTATGATCAAATTTACTTATACAGAGCTAATCTCTTAATGACTAGGAATGAGAAACTGTAGCTTTAAGGTTCCTCACACATGCATTTGAAGAACTTTAAAATCTGGCTGTATATACTGTGGCCTGCATCCAAAATTAATAATGATAAAGCTCAGTTCTTCAGCCTGTTTTCATATAAGGAAATCAGCCAATGACAGTAGTTACAGAAGCTGTCAATGTTGCATGCAACCATTGCAAACATTCAAAGGAAGATTTCTGAAAGTTACTCTAATACACAGGCCAGTTTCTTACACAGAATCACACAGAATCATCTAGGTTGGAAGAGACCTCCAAGATCACCTAGTCCAACCTCTGACCTAACACTAACAAGTCCTACACTAAACCATATCCCTAAGCTCTACATCTAAACATCTTTTAAAGACCTCCAGGGATGGTGACTCTACCACTTCCCTGGGCAGCCTATTCCAATGCATAACACTTTCCATAAAGTTCTTCCTAATATCCAACCTAAACCTCCCCTGGCGCAACTTTAGCCCATTCCCCTCGTTCTGTCACCAGCCACGTGGGAGAATAGACCAACCGCCACCTCACTACAGCCTCCTTTCAGGTACCTGTAGAGTGCAGTAAGGTCACCCCTGAGCCTCCACTTCTCCAGGCTGAACAATCCCAGCTCCCTCAGCCGCTCCTTGTAAGACTTGTTCTCCAGACCCTTCACCAGCTTTGTTGCTCTCTTCTCTCCTGTACCTATTAGAATCAGCTGTCAATTCAGAATTAAAGACAAAATGAAACAAAAACAAATAAAACAACGAAACATGCTGGAAGCCGACTATAAATTATGCAAGTGGACAATAAAGCAGTACCTTAATTTGTTCCCATTGGATTGTTCTCAGATGTTACCAGCACACAATGATACAAGACTTTCACCAGGAGCAAAACATCCATTGAGCCTGTGGCTTTTGGGACTTCAGTTTAGAAGGAGAAACAGGTAAAAAGAACACAACAAACCGTCAGGTCTCGTAATTTCACATCAATTTTTTTGGCCAAAGGGTTAACTATCTTTCAACATTAACTTCTTTTTCACTATGGACAGTTTATTCTCAGACTGAGTCAAGATGGTGAAATGAATGTATACAAAAGAGGATTCTGAAGCTTTAGTGTGCCATTTCATTGCTTAAAATAAGCAAAGCTCTAATAAATTATTGTCAAGTTCAAAAAGAATTGCATTTATTCCTTTGTGGGTTTTTTTGTCAAACTGTGTATAATTCTACTTCCTGTACATGAACCACCTGTACAGATAAGCCTCTTTACATGTCTATATCCATTTAAAAAAATATATAATTCAAACAGAGTTTCAAAGCAAAGTTCTAGCTTTTCCACTTTTTGTTGCTAACAATGTTAAAATAATAAAATATAAATAAATTGAGGAGTTGGGTTAACATTTCCAGGCCTTATTGCTGTGCCCAGACACTAGTTACACTTTAAAAAGCATACACATTTCTAAATCACTTTACTGGTATGATTATCAAAACAAATTATGCTCCCCATAGAAAGAAAAATAAATAAATAGAGGCAAGAAAATTATGAGTGACCATGCATCATGGTTACTATTGCTAGTGTGATATATGAAAACATAATTCTAGTAAGAAGCAAACGAAAGTTTTCAAAAAAACTACTGAATGTGCTGACAATTTCATCTGAGGGTAGAAGAGCCCTGTTTGTTTCTCCATGACCCTTAATATTAAAGCTGACTTAAACAGTGAGGAGATGAATCCAGTGATGACATTTCTATTATTCAGATCTCCTCAAAACCCACTCTGAATTTTTACCAGAAGAATCAACTGCATTTTGGTGCCTTTTCCCTCTGAATTTCATCCACTTCCTAAGTAATAATAGTGTTATAATGTGTGCCTTCAGAAATATCTGATTATATTGGAAACTTCAATATTTAAAGCTCACACTCTCTCTGATGCATTTCAGTATTAAAAAGTGTTGTGTTGGCAGATCTCTGCAAAATAGGTTCATAAATTAAAAGCAAGAAGTGTATGCACATGTAGGAACTTTTTCATGAGAAATTATAGGAATTGACTTTTTTGAGGGAAATTTGCCCATTTTTGATATGCCTGTGGAAAAAAAATAGACATCAAAACCATATATATATACATCATCATTAACAACAAAAAAAAACACCTACTACAAAATTATTATGTTTGAATCATGCAGGAAAGTCCAAAATACAGAATATGATTAAATATAATAATATTTTCAGTGTAAAAACTTTAAACTTTTTTTAGGGCATTTATTTAATGGCACACATGGCTTAAGTTCAGACTCATAAGACGGATCCCCAAAGGTAAAATCAGTCACGTTAGATATCAGAAAGTTTCAGTCAACTCTCTGTGATTACTGCTAGTACCTTTACCCTTTCAAAATAGTTTGTGGGGTGTAGAGGTAGACATGGTTGTGGGGGTGCAGAGGGTAACAAGACAGACAAAACATGTCTTGACAAAGGCCCAACCCAATATGTTTCAGGCTGTACATCTTTTACAAATCTCAGGTTTGTGAAAACAGAATTTAGACTTAGATTTTTTGAAAGATATTATTTCCACTAGAAATAATTGCAGTAGACTCTATCACTCTAATTCTATAATGTGTCCAACAGCACCAGGAATATAAGGCAGATGCTTCCATTTATGTGCATGTGTTTGAAACAACTGATTTTTTTCTCTTCTAAGAGGATCTAATAGATGGAGGAAAAACAGTGAATGACAAAGAGCAGAAAGCTTTGCATCAATTTTCAATAACTACATGAAAAAACATTCACTTCATGAAGGACGTGTAATTGTATTACTAGCCAAGGTGCCAGCTTAAGTGTTAGAAAAATCCTATTTTTTGTCCTCATTTTTTTAGTACTGATCTCCAACTACCTATGTAGTGTAGTACTCCTAGAAAAACAAAGAGATTTTTAAATTTTCAGTATTTCTGCCCCTCAATTGTATTCCTTGTGGTGAAATTGAAAATAACATTTATTCTCATAATTTAGCTCAACTTCAAAACAAATGAGGATAATAATGCCAACCGGTGGTTGGAAATTAAAAGAACCACAAAACCAGTGTAGTTGTAGAGATGCTGGTACAATCTAAGCTTGTTATGCCAGGATCTTCCCAGAATTTGTAAGGGAAAAGAAAAAAAAAAAAAAAAAAGAGAGAGATAGACAGACAGACACAGAGACAGAGAAGGGAGCAAGAAAATGTGTAAGAAAAGAAATAAGGAAAGAGAAAATATAGATAAAAGAAATATATATGAATGTGCCAGTGTGTAAAACTAGGTGCCTGGTTACTATATATTGATCTAAATTTTTAAGAATTTGCACAGGTGAAATCTATCATGACCAAGAAGCCAAAATTAGATTTTTTCAACATATTTTTCTTCACCAAATAGATTTACATAGTATTAATTTAGTATTAATTAAGAACGGAAGCTTTAGGAAAAAATTAAAAATTAGATATTTGTTTAATGTTACTATTAATAAGTTTGAATATGTATCAAAACCTATAAGCCTTTAAGAATCATTTTGAGTACGTGCTGGAAAATCTAGAAATTTTTACATTTTTACATTTTTACAAATTTTTACAATTTTTACATTTCAACTTTCTTGAAGGCAAAGAATGTGAGAATTATAATGTCAAAGTGTTTGCTATACTCACTTATGCCTCCAGAAATGTGTTTATCAATGTCAGTATAAAATATAAAACAGAGATTTTGAATAAATTAACTGCTATTTTTGTGCAGACCCATGTTCATATCTGGACTGAAAGGAAAATATTTCTTGTGTGTATGTGTTTCAGATGAAAAAAGGAGTAGTCAACAATAGTGTTTACAGACTGGACCAGGTTGCCCAGAGAGGTGGCGGATGCCCTATCCCTGGTTCAAGACCAGATTAGAAGAGGCCCTGAGCAACCTGATCTAGTGTGTAGCATTCCTGCCTATGGTAGGAGGGTTGGAACTAGATGATCTTTGACGTCCCTTCCAACCCAGGCCATTCTATGATTCTATGACTATGATTCAGTTGCCCAGGAAAAACAAACAAACAACAAACTTTTATAGAGTGATATATACTTGTTTTTAGAAGTTCAGGCTCAGGTACCTGTATTAGAAAGGCTTTCCTATTTTTAATTACTAGTCTGCTAATTTCTGTGTATAAATTAAACAGAATTTTTCATGCTAAAAGTTTCTGCATTCTATGTAAATTCCAGATGTAGAAAGTAATCCTAATTTCATTTGTTTTAAAAGAATCAAAATTTCACCCTTTCATATATCAAGTCAAATCACTTAACTGAGACCATCAACAAAGAATTCACTTTTCCCCCTACATATAGTAGATCCAGAAAATAACCTATATTATTTGAAGTCTATCAAAACAATCTGCTTTAAATATATTTGAATAATATTTAAAATTTAAATAAATTTTTAATTTTGCCAAATCTTGGTGTTGAAATTAGGTTTTCTAGCAGAAAAACAAACAAACAAAAAGAACAACAACAACAACAACAAAAATCAATTTGAACCCCATATATATCATATATCACAATGAAGAATACCCAAAGTCTTTGATATTTATTTTGATAAAAATCTTAGTTAAAAGTTTTTTAGATGTTTTTAGAGCTGTTGGGTTTGACTGTTGGAAATTCTATTTCTTAGTTACAGTGACAGTAGTATTTTACCCTAAGATGGTTGATAGACTAATATACAGTCCAGGGAGAACATGTGTAAAGGAACACTATAGGCTAAAGAACGTACACTATAAAGCTCTGTCCAAAGTATAAATGCATTGATTACAATAAAAAAAGATGAAATTTGCTCCAAGACTTTGGCTTGAGGATGGAATTGTACAAATTGTTGCAGTCTGATGAAACATAAAGAAATAAAATTTTAACTAATAACCATTTTTGCACATTTGAACATTTTGCCTAAATAATTTGCCCGGTTAAAACTTTAAAAATAGTATTTCCGAAAACTGATATTAGAATCATCATGGGTTCTTGTCCCATTTTCATCTTGTTGGACGAAGAGGTGAAAGCTAATTTTGTTTCAAAGTTCTTATTGTAAATAAGTCAGGGAATTTTTGCATGGAAGCTATTGCATGCAGCTGAAAATACTGAAAATGTATACTCAAAACCTCCTGCAACACCTAACAAGATTTCAGCTGGATATTTTAGTGCAGTCTCAACAGACCAAAAAATGGGAATCTGGATTAAGCTTCTTGTTATCTTTATGTGTCAAGCAGTTCATTTTTTTAGCTCTTAAATAAAGCTTCAAAAAGATCTTCTCTGTCATAGATAAACTCAGATGATGATAAAGGCCTCTATTTATGTTTTATTTGTTGTAGTATCATGTAATACCCTACTATTCATCATTTTCTTCATCATAACTTTTTGAAACTTATTCCAACTCTCTGTCTAACTCCATGCATGGTTTGAAAGGTAAGATGAGATAAAACATTTGCGTGGTCTGTCAGCTAGGTGGGACCACCATCTGTGCAGTGAAATAGCACCCAACTGTTTATAGTGATTATCATTAGTCAGGAGGTAATCTTTCATGATAGAATATTGCTCATTTTACCTGCCAAAACATATACCAGTCCTGTGCAGGTTTAACAAGGCACCTGTTCTTGTTACAGTATGGAAAATAACACTTTTCCAAATGGAAGGGAATTACGGGATAAGATTGAATCTTTCATTTTGTAAAATAGCAGACCTACAAATGCTTGTGAAAGTGTTCATAATGGTGTGTGGTGAAAGTGTTCACTGGCACGCAGTTTGTTGGAATGTCATCCTGCATGTTCACCAAAAATATGTTATTATTTCAAAACGAAATGTCATATTCCTTTAATATTTTTTTTGGCAGCTCATCTTCTTACCTGTGCTTATATCAAAATATAAATGGAAGAGACAATGGGAGCTATAGGAAAACAGAACACAACAGAACAAAAAGTAAAAATAATTTTCTTAGTTAGGTTCCTAATGAACCTGTCTTTTGCAGAAAGTTTTAGCTAATTTAGTTGATTCTAACACTGATGTAACTAAACTAAAGTAAATCCATCATGACATGTTTAATGTGATGTATTATTTCATAAATTTGTTTAATTTGATATACCAATATCTCTTGTTATATACTGTTACTCTAACATTTTTTTATGAACTCTTTGCTGTGGTTCTGATTATTCTAAGCACTCTAAAGATTTTCTATAAGAGGTAGAAAAAAAACCTGTGGTACAGAACTTTTAAATATATTGATAAAATTCATTCCAAATATATGGGATCATTATAGCATTGCACCAAATAAGAATACTATTTCTTTTCTGTAGGGTTGTACTGGAAACTGAAATAAAAGCTGAATATTTTTCTGTTACACACACTTCATATTTCACTTTTGTGGATATTCATCAAGAAATTACCATCTGATTAGAAAAAGTGATTTTTTTTTTTCCACATAGCTGAAGTTTGTATCTTCTCTTTTTTCTTGAGAATGGCTTATTTACCTCTGGGGTAAGGGATTCATACTTTCTTATTGTGTTTGTTGTTCCTTTGCATACAACTGTTATTTTAGTCATAATTGCACAGAAATGTTGGTAGAAACATTATCTTCCAGGATACTTGCGGTCTAGATGCATTAGCTCCACCACAAAATTAGTATCTATCTCAAGAACCTGTGGCCAAAGATAAAGGATAATCAGTCTTATTTAGACCTGAAGACCTAACTAAGATTTTAAACAACAGAAAGTTTGCATGGCAATGCCCAAAATTTAAATAAAGTTCATTTTCATATTAAATTGAGATTAGGTGAGGGGTCAATGTTTTTTTAAAATTTGTCTTCCAAGCATACTGCAATTATTAAAGCCATAGGTTTACTTCAGCAAAAATATAGCACCTATACAGAGAGTGCAGACTCCAGTGAAGTATAGTGTATAGAAAATACAGCAAATTATCTAAGGTGCTGCAAAAAGCAACATGTGTCTAGTTGTAGATTCACCAGCCTTCAGGAGGGGTGAATCCACCTGCCTTGATCCCAGAAGCTCCTCTGTTAGGTGACTACTGCATTTCCTTCAGAGAAATGGTAAGGGTTCACTGCCTTTTTCAAAAGGGAGTCACCTCTTACAAACTAGACTAATGGTGATGGCTCTCCTGGAATAAGCAAGAGGTTTAGATTAAGCATCCTCTTCAGCATAAGGAGATATATTCCTGACTCCCAGGAAACAGCTTTCATAATCAAATCGCTATACTTTATACTTGTGTTAGTATAAAATAATTCAAGATTACATGAGCAGAAAAGTTGGAGAAGAAACAGAGAAAAAAGAAAGAAAATAAGAAAGCATAGTTAGCACATCGTAGTGTGAACATTTTGTGGGAATTTTGAATCTGTTCCTCATTCCAACTGTTTTAACCAAATCTGTTTAAAGTAAAACAAATGCAGCAATGAGGTAGGTTGTGACCTGTTCAGTTTAGACAGATAATTAAAAGTGCTAAGTTCATACAAGGGAATAACTCTAGTGTCCTGTGGAACAGGGAGGGGGTGCACATATGAAAGTCATTCATGGAATTTATGCATTTCTACAAAGAGTCAATAACTGTGCTAAGATTTACAGCATCATGATTTGGCAGTGGTCATCTCTCTGATGCCTACTTTTACTTTAGTAAACAATGAAATCTTCCACAGAAAATATTATAAAAGAGGTTGAAAGTTTAAACACCTATACCATGGAAATAATTACATATTTCAGTAATCTTGAGCTACATACTTTTAAGTACTCATTGCATACTATATATATTTTCTTTTCACTGTTGCATATGAATACTTACTGTTTAAGATGTATGATTTTTAATTAAAGCTATTCCGTTTTATCTTAATTTTTCAATGAGTTGCTTTTGATTCACATGGTTCAAATTATATTTTGAATTCATAATTACTAAAATTCTCAGGGGTATTTTGATGGGTTTTGTTGGTAGTTGTGAAATCCTTGGTTCACAAAACAAATCTATAAGTTCTGCTCTGACAGGCCAATACTGTCAGCAAACACTAATTCCCATCACTCAGACAGACATTAACTATGTCTGTTGGACTATAATAAAACAAATTAATTATATATATCTACTCAGTACCACACTTCAGTCTTTCACAAAGTATCAAAGTATTAATTTATATTAATATTTAATTTATAGCTTTACCTTTAGTTGTACCTAATATATATATATATAAGTAATTTAATTATATTTAATTATTATAATTATATTTCACTAATTTAATTATATATATTTAGGTCAAAACCATGTAAAAAAGAAAGGGAAGATGAGATGCCTTCAATAGCACGGAGTGCTAAAATGTCCGTTGGAAGAGCTTGTCATAATATTTAACACTATTATGTATTGACCAACATAGATACCCATGGAGCCATTTATTTTCTCTACTGTGAGAAGTGGGTGTTTGCTTCTATACCCTGTTTCCTGTCTTTCCTTTAATTATAAGGACCAGAACCTTCCTCTCTATTCTCTAACTGTATTTTCCCTAAAACACTATGGTGAGAGACTTTGTCTAATACACGATGGAAATCTGGAGGGAGTTTATCAAGTGGATGTCTCCCTTGTGTCTTGCTTGCTTACAGTTTCAGAAAGGACTCTTCTTTACAGAGGCCATACTGACATTAATTTTGAATTAATTTGAATCTGAATTTAAGATCCTGCATGTTATTAAGTACCACATAAAGTGCTGCTTTTTTCCTCATAAGCTTCCTAATCACCCATTGCATGAAACAGACAAGGTGTTATTGTCATCAGGGTGAGATAGTATCCTGCATCATGACTGGACATTTGTCCAGCCAACATGGGTATAACTAAAGTCTATCACCACAGTTGCATTACTTCCCTTTTAACCTTTCTTACCATATCAGAGCTAATGTCACCATCTCACTTGCCTGCTTCTACAAAGAAGCAAAAATTTTATTATAAGGTTTCTCTTCTGCTTATTCAGGCAGAGCTTGCTAGTACCATTTGGTTCTGTGATATTTTATAACACAGTACTAATCCAATCCTAATCCAAGCCTGCTCTGTATTTTCTTTTTACTTCACATTTCATTACTGTTGATTGTCATAGATTTTCTTCACCGGATTTTTGTTCTGCTTACAGTTTTCCCATGACCCTCATGAAGGGCTACATATTCTAGTTCTCACTTTCTGAGTTTCTATCATTCTATCTAAATTTCTATCATATAAAAACACTTGTACCAAAGAATTTTGTTTCTTTTCCTGGAGTCTTATTTTAAATTATACTTCATTTTCTATTTTCTGTTTGACTAATTGCACCCTCCAATATGTCTTGCATGCAAGACTTTATATCCATATCACTATCAGACACAGCATCCTTAATCATCTATTTTTCCACTGCTGTTATTTTTCTCTACATTCAGAATTCAGAAGATCACTCACAGTTTTCCCGATTTTAAGCCCCACAGACTGATTCCATAATGGATCAGATAAAATATCTTCCTTCTGGTTTGGTTCCATTTTTTCTAGCAGCGTCCCCATTTTTAGATGACCCTGAATCCTTAATCCCCACATAAGCTTCTCATCTAGGCTTTAAAGTGTATTGCTGTGCTTTTCTTTTGGGGCCTGTATGAGGTGTATCATTAGATGTGGAACTTTGGATTTAAAGAATTCGGTTAAGAGCACATAGCATTGCCACTGCAGAGTGAAATAATGAAACGGGGTGAAGTGGTGGTGGAGAAGATAACTTCAGATTTAAAAGGTTGCCATTGTCTCTGCTAGAGATCTGCTGTCACCTCTACGCTCATCTACAATGATCAATGACAGATTTCTTCTGCAGAGCACAGTTCAGTGGTTGCTGATCAAGTCAGGGGAGACCAGTGGAAAATTGTATCCAAATATTTTTTAAATGGATACCCCAGTCCACCAATAAATAAATAAATAATAAAAAAAGGAAAGGCAAGAATTATATTCCACAGAGACCATGTGAGTTGACTTGGAAATATTAATGTCTGATACCGAGACTGATATTGGGATTGATTCTATGTAGTCCTTTGCAAAAGAAGTTAATAAAGTTGCAGGTTATTTTCTTTTTTCTTTTTTTTCCTCTAATTTCCAATTACATATGTATTTCAAAGGTGTATCATGAATTCTGAGGAAATTCTTGAGTTAAAATGATATTCACATTAAATTCACTTCCCCATGTTGCTACCAGTAGGGCATGTGTATTCTTTAACAAATGCTTGAATAATATTTTCTTCTCATCACATATTATCTGAGCATAATCAATGTTTGTCACAGAACCAGCACAGTGCCTTCCTGTGCCACTCTATCATCTGTAAGTTATTCAAGTTATTGTACCAGCTGAGCTGAAAGCCACTTATACACTAGTCACTTTGCTTAAGTTTTCTCTCTAGAATAGGTCAGGACCCAACACTGATTCTGATTCTAACACTAATCTGAAAATGAACCCTAATACTAGGAGGAGTAGGGTGCATGAAATATGTCATTTTCATAGAATCACAGAATGACCTCGTTTGGAAGGGACCTCAAAGATCACCTAGTTCCAACCCACTAGTGGGATGCCACCCACTAGATCAGGTTTGCCAGTGCCTCATCTAGGCTGGTCTTAAACAGCTCCAGGGATGGGGCATCCACAACCTCTCTGGGCAACCTGTTCCAGTGCCTCACCACCCTCTGAATGAGGAATTTCTTCTTTTACTTCTTTTTTTTAAAAAAAATTATTTTTATTTTTTTAATCACTACAGCAATGAAGCAATTAATTTAAAAAAGTATGCCATTATTATTCTCTGAAGTTGAGGAAAAAAAAAAAAAAAAACACCTGTAAAGAAAACAGTAACTCAGCACAATTAAGTAACTTCAATCTATTCATGTTCTGTTTACATCATTTTACTGTAACAGAACAAATCTTTAATTCATTAAAGTCACTAACTCACTTTTTCTTACTCCCAACTTCATGCTTAACTTTTTCATCTGTGTTCTCTCCATTGTGTGAAAAATTGGATGGTCACAACAGTCCAGTCAAATCTCCCATCCAACCTAAATCTCCCCTCTTTCAGACCATTCCCCCTTGTCCTATCGTTACCTACATGAGTAAAGAGTTCCTCTCTATCCTTTCTATATAAGCCCCCTTTAAGTATCAAAAGGCTGCAATGAGGTCTCCATAGAGCCTTCTCTTCTCCAAGCTGAACATTCCCAGCTCTCTGTCTTTCTTCACAGGAGAGGTGCTCCAGCCCTCTGATCATCTTTGTGGCCCTCCTCTGGACCCATTCTAAGAGGTTCACACCTTTCTTGTGTTGGTGTACCCAGACCTGGACACAGTACTCCAAGTGGGGACTCACTAGGGCAATCACTTCCCTTGACCTGCTGGCCACGTCTCTCTTGATGCAGCCCATGATATAGTTGGCCTTCTGGGCTGCAAGCACACAGTGCTGGAAATACTATTACTACAACACTTTTCTACTACTCTGCATGAAATCAACCTTTAAATAGTATACTTTAACAAAAGAGATGGTGAGAAAAATAAGAGAAGGAAAGGAAGGAAAGGGAAGGAAAGGGAAGGAAAGGGAAGCAAAGGGAAGGAAAGGGAAGGAAGACATCACAGCTGTACAGTGCAGAAAGAAATGTCAGAAGCTTTTTTCTGTATCTACAAAGATATATAGAGAATCTAAGTCTGGGAATAGTTAGCTCTGTTACTAAGACCTAAAAACAGAAGTGACATAGGTTGGCTAGGAAGGAAAAGAGTGTGCCAATTTTCACATATATGTTTTCCTCCTAATTTTCCTTCCTCTTGTTACCAAATTCCTAACTGGTTGATGGTGACTTATTTATAGAAAAAATACCTAATTGATAAAAAAGTCATACTCTCCTATAATAAGCTTTTTTTTTTCCCTTGTGAATGCTGGGTTATCACTGTACTTGCATGCAAGTTAATCAGTTTGCCACTGATTAACTTATCTTTAACTTATTGTTTCATTCAAATGTTTAAGTCTGAAGGACAAAAACAAAGACAAACCAAATGTGACTTAAAAACTTACGGTTCCGTATTTCTTCATCCTTCATCAGCGGGCGCTGACGTGCTGAGGGCAGAGCCCGGGGTGACAACAGCGGCTTTAAAAAGCCCGCCGGGCTCGTCAGTTCCGCTATTTGAACGGGAACCTCGCAGGGATCGGCTCCTGCGAGGGCTCCTGGCAGGGAGACGAACGAAGCCAACCCCAAACCCCCTAATAACGCGGCACAGAGCCGCAGCCCCGCATCCCCCCGATCAGGCAGGAGCTGTGCTCGTGCCGCCGCGGGCGCTGACGTGCTGAGGGCGGAGCCAGGGGTGACAGGAGCCCACCCACCCCCGGCGCTATGAAAGTAGTCCCTAGGGAGCGGCGCCAACAGTGCGCGCTAACGCGACCGGCTTTGGCATTTCAGGCGGGGCAGTTCAAGCGGGGCAGGGAGGAGAAGCTAGACCTCACCATGGTGTGCAGCCGTCGGTCTGAGGCGGCGACCCAAATGGAGGAGATGCTGCCTCTCTGAGCTCACGAGGGCACCCAGGTGGAACCCCTGAGGGGGGAAGTGGCAGTCGAGACAGGTGACTGCGGAGAGCTCTGGAATCTGGAGGCCCACATGGGCCACGAGGGAGGAGAGCACTGTCACGGGTGCAGGTGTGCCCTGCTTCAGGAACTCTTTGAGCAGGTGGCTGGCCTGTAGCGAGAAATCGGCAGCCTGAGGGAGTCTCTGAGGGTGACAGATAGGAGGTGTCACCCTGCCACTGCTGTTGTTTGGCAGCCCTCTCCTAAGTCCCGACAAGGGGTAGAGGCTGCCCCCGTTGAACACATGCAGGACAGAGGGCTAGACTGTCAGCAAGAGAAAGGGGGCTGGACCCTTGTCTCCGCTCAGAGCAGAAAGAGACGTCTGCTCTGGACACCCGTGGCGCCACCTACCCCCACGGTGTCCCTGGGAAATAGATTTCAGGCTCTCAGGGAGGTTGAGGAAGAGGCTGAGGGTCTGGACAGTAGTCCGAACCCGGGAAGCAACCCCGAGACGAGTGTCAAGACTGGGGGAAGTACAAAACATAAGGATCAGGGCCAGGCAGACAGAACACCACATTGTAACCTGTGCCACAAAAAAAAAAAAAAAAAAAAAAAAAAAAAAAAAAAAAAAAAAAAAAAGAGCGAAGAGTCCTGGTGATCGGGGACTTCTTGCTGAGGGGCACTGAGGCTCCCATCTGCCACCCAGATAACCTAGCCAGAGAGGTGTGCTGTCTTCCTGGGGCACGTGTCAGAGACATTAGGAAGGCTCTGACACAGCTCATTAAACCGGAGGACTATTATCCTGTCATTGTCATTCAGGTTGGATCCCGGGAAGCTGCTATTAGAAAAATGAGGGATATGGAAAAGGACTTTGCATCCCTGGGGAGGTTGTTGAAGGGATCGTGGGTGCAGGTAGTATTCTCCTCTGTCCTCCCGCTGGGTGACTGGGATGCAGATAGAAGGAGCAGAACAGGACAGGTAAATGACTGGCTGACGGGGTGGTATCTGGATCAAGGATTTGGGTATTTTGATCTTGGGCTGTCCTTTGAGAGGCCGGGTATGTGGGCTGCTGACATACACCAAATGAGCAAGTGGGGCGCAAGTGTGTTGGGGAGCAATCTCTCTGGGATGATTACCAGGGCTTTAAACTAGGTTTGATGGGGGAAGGGAGGGGAGCTAAAAGTGACAGAAAGGTTGGGGGAAGTCGCCACTACTATCACTGTTGAAGACAGGGAAGAACCTCTGAGCTCTCCCATCGGATTGTCTGAGGACTCCTCAGAGAAAGTAGCATTCCCGATGCCCCCTCTGGTATCTTCTTCTTGCATCCCCCCGGGGGTTACTGCACCTGCTGCTTCCCTAGAGTGCCTGTATACCAATGCGTGGAGCGTGGGAAATAAACAGGATGAGCTCGAGATCCATGTTTAGTCATGAGGCCACAATCTCCTTGCGATCACAGAAATGTGGTGGGACAGCTCGCATGACTGGAACGCTGTCATGGAGGGCTATGTTCTCTTTAGGAAATACAGGTTGGGGAAGCCAGGGGGTGGGGCTGCCCTTTATGTGAGGGAGCAATTAGAGTGTACCCAGCTCCACCTGGGGGAGGGTGAAGGACAAGTGGAGAGCTTGTGGGTGAGAATTAAGGGGGGACACTGTTGTGGGGGTGTACTACAGGTCACCAGATCAGGAGGAGGAGGTCGATGAGGCCTTCTACAAGCAGCTGCTAGTAGCTTCACAATCACGGGCACTGGTCCTCATGGGGGACCTCCATTACCCAGACATCTGCTGGGTAAGCAACTCGGCCAGGCACGTGCAGTCCAAACGGTTCCTACAATGCATTGAGGACAGTTTGCTGACACAGGTGGTAGAGGAGCCGACGAGGCAGGGGCTGCTCCTGGACCTTGTTCTTACCAACGGGGACGGGCTTGTTAGGGATGTGAAGGTTGAGGGCAGCTTGGGATGCAGCGACCATGAGATGGTGGAGTTCCAGATGGAACTAGGTGGAGGAAGTAAGGCTAAAAGCAGGATTGCTACCCTGGACTTTCAAAGAGCCAACTTCGACCTCTTCCGGGAACTGCTTGGGAGTATCTCAAGGGCTAGGTTGCTTGAGGGCAAGGGTGCTTGTGAGAGCTGGGCTACATTTAAGCAGCACTTCCTCCATGCTCAGGATTGGTGCATCCCGAAGAATAGGAAATTGGGGAAGGGGGGCAGGAAACCTGCGTGGATGAGCAAGGAGCTCATCAATAAGATCAAAAGGAAGAGGAAGGTCTATGAAATGTGGAAAAAGGGCCTGTCCTCTTGGGAGGAGTATAGACGTGTTGTCAGGGCCTGCAGGGACGCGATGAGGAAGGCTAAAGCCCACCTAGAGATGAGGCTTGCTACAGAGATAAAGGATAATAAGAAGAGTTTTTTCAAGTATGTAAACAGCAACAGGAAGACTAGGAATAATGTGGGTCCCTTGCTGAACCGGGGGGGGGGGGGGGGGGTCTGTCACGGAAGACGCCGAGAAGGCGGAGATACTGAATGCTTTCTTTGCTTCAGTCTTTGCTTCAAGGTCTCTCCCCCAGGACTCCTCACCCCTGGCAAGAGGACAAAGGGTCTGGGAAATGGAGAGCTCCCCCCTGTTTGACGAGAGAGTGGTTTGGGAGCGTCTGAGTGGGCTCAACGCACACAAATCCCTGGGTCCCGATGGGATGCATCTGCATGTGCTAAGGGAGCTGGCAGAGGCGATCGCTGAAATGCTCTCTATCATCTTTGAAAGGTCCTGGAGAACGGGTGAGGTACCTTAAAACTGGAGGATAGCCAATGTCACTCTGGTCTTCAAGAAGCCCATATCACTCTGGTCTTCAAGAAGGGCAAGAAGGAGGATCTGGGCAACTACAGGCTGGTCAGTCTCACCTCTGTCGTCCCCCAGCCTGTACTGATACTTCTGGTTGTTCCTTCCCAGGTGCAGGCAGGACTCTACACGTGCTCTTATTAAACCTCTTCTGGTTTCCTCCTGCCCATTTCTCCAGCCGGTCCAGGTCTCGCTGAATGGCAGCACAGCCTTCTGGCATGTCAGCCACTCCTCCCAGCTTTGTATCATCAGTGTACTTGCTGAGGGCAGACACTATTCCCTCACCAAGATTGTTGATGAAGATGTTGAACAAGACCGGACCCAGCACCGACCCCTGGGGAACACCACTAGTCACAGGCCTCCAGACAGACTCTGTTCCATCGATCACCACCCTCTGAGCTCAGCCAATCAGCCAGTTCTCAACCCACCTTGCCATCCACTCATCTTTCCCACACTTTCTCCACTTTGCTAGCAGGATGTCATGGGAGACAGTATCAAAAGCGTTGTTAAAGTCAAGGTAGATGACGTCCACCGCTCTCCCCCCATCTACCCAGCTGGTGATGCCATCATAGAAGGCAGCGAGGTTGCTCAATCATGACTTCCTCTTGGTGAATCCATGCTGGCTACTCCTCATTGTGATGGTTTTACTCAGGTGGGAAGCGAGTTCCACCACAACCACTCTCTCACTCCCCCTCCTCAAATTGGAGCGAGGAGAAAATACGATGAAAGGCACTCGAGGGTTGAGATAAGGACGAGGAGATTGCGCAATAATTATCGTGATGGGCAAAACAGACTCAGCATAGAGAGATAGTAAGATTTATTGCCTATTACTAACAAGCTAGAGAAGTGAGAAACAAAGGAAAGAAACTGAAAGCACCTTCCCCCTCATCCACCCTCTTCCACCTCCTCCCCCCAAGCGGTGCAGGGGAAAGGGGGAATGGGGGTTATGGTCAGTCTACAGCACTTCTTCTCTGCCACTCGGTCACTCTTGTCCCCTGTGCTGTGGGGTCCCACCCACGGGATGCAGGCCTTGCCGAACTGACCCAGCGTGGGCTGTCCACAGGCAGCAGCTCTTCAAGAACTACTCCAGATATGGGTCCGTACCACAGGGTCCATCCCTTTGGAGCAAACTGCTCCAACCTGGGTCCCCCACGGGCAGCAGCTCCTGCCGGGTCACCTGCTCCTGCGTGGTCTCCTCTCCACGGGCTGCAGGTCCGGCCCGGAATCTGCTCCGGCAGGGGTCTTCCACAGGCCACAGTCTCCTTCGGGGCACAGGCTCCACCGTGGTCTCCTCCACGGGCTGCAGCGTGGAACCCTGCTCCACCGTGGTACTCCATGGGCTGCAGGGGGACATCCTGCTTCACCATGGTCCTCACCACAGGCCGCAGGGGACTTCTGCTCCGGCGCCTGGAGCACATCTCCCCCTCCTTCTTCACTGACCTTGGCACCTGCAAGGCTGTTCTTCACTCCTCTCACCCTCCCAGCTGCTGAGTGGTGCAGTGTTTTTTTCCCGGTCTTAAATATGATCTCACAGAGGCGCAAAACAACATCACTTATTGGCTCAGCTCTGGTCAGCAGTGGGGCCCTTACCAAACATGGGGCAGCTTCTAGATCCTTCTCACAGAAGCCACCCCTATAGCCCCCTGCTACCAAAACCTTGCCATGTAAATCCACTACACTCATAACCTTCTTCTCTTCCAAGTGCTTCGAGATGGCATCCAGAACAAGCTGTTCCAACACCTTTCCAGGGACAGAGGTGA
>CM021797.1:16780622-16813001 GCA_011076525.1 Nettapus auritus
GCCCCCCCCCCCCCCCCCCACTCTGCCCTTGTGAGGCCCCAGTTGAAGCACTGCGTCCAGGTCTGGGGTCCCCAGTACAAGAAGGATGTGGATCTGTTAGAATGGGTCCAGAGTAGAGCCACAAAGATGATTTGAAGGCTGGAGCACCTCTCCTGTGAAGAAAGGCTGAGAGAGCTGTGGATGTTCAGCCTGGAGAAGAGAAGGCTCTGGGGAGATCCCATTGCAGCTTTTCAATACTTAAAGTGGGCTTATATAAAAAAGATGGAGAGTGACTTTTTGCTCAGTCAAATAAAGACAGAACAAGGCGGAATGGTCTCATACTAAAAGAGGATATGTTTAGACTAGATTCTAGGAGGAAATTTTTCTCTGTAAGGGCAGTGAGGCAGAGGAACAGGTTGCTCAGAGAGGTTCCAGGTTCCCTGTATCTGAACTTGTTCAAGACCAGGTTGGATGGAGCCCTTTCAACGCAAGCCATTCTATGATTATTTTTTTCAAAGGTCATCGGTTTTTTGTTTGTTTGTTTTTGTTTCTGGTTGGTCAGTTCATTGTTGGTGGTGGTTTTGATTATTCTCTTAATTCTCCTCTGGGTCTTTGTTTCTTCCATGTCCTGAAATGCAGCTGCCAAAGGACACATGGTATTCCATGTGAGCCCTCAGCAATGCAAAGCCAAGGAGTTCCTAAGGCTTTAAAGTCACACCAACTGCAGTGACTTTACCTTTTCCACAATCTCGTGGCTTACTGACTTGCGCTCTGCCTGAGATCTGTCATAACTCTCATATCTTTTTCTGAAAACCTGCTATCAGATTGTCAGCATTTTGTGTTTCTGCAGCAGATTATTCTCACCTAAGTATAATACCCCACACTTTTCCTTTCTGAAACATACCTTATCATTTATTCATTTTGTCAAAATTTTTTTGAACACGAATACTTTCTTAACATAAATGACACTACTACCTTCATGGAATTAGAAGACTAAACAGTTTCATTTCCTATTTCATTAAAGAAACACAGAGAGCACTAAACAGAGCTACACACAGGATAAAACTACATGAAACCCATCTTGACCTCATTTATCAGTCAATATTTTTTAGGGCACATTAGCTTGCACTCTAAGATTTTCTTGGATATTAGGAAGAACTTCTTTACTGAAAAAGTTGTTAGGCATTGGAAGGGGCTGCCCAGGGAAGAGGTTGAGTCACCAGCTCTGGAGGTCTTTAAAAGACATTGAGGTGTAGAGCTCAGTGATGTGGTTTAGTGGGGGACTTGTTAGTGTTAGGTCAGAGGCTGGACTAGGTGATCTTGGAGGTCTCTTCCAACTTAGATGATTCTGTGATTCTGTGTAAGCACTGCCTCCTAAAAGCACAGGATCAGGCAATTCCAAAATACCAAAAGTCAAGCAGGCGGGGCAGAAGTCCAGCTCGGCTGACCAGGGATCTTCTTCTGGAGCTTAGGCACACACACACACACACACACACACACACACACACACACACAAAGTGTATGGTTTGTAGTGATAAAGTTGGTGCAGCCAAAGCCCAAATAGAGTTGAAGTTGGCCAGGACTCCAGGAGTAAATAAAAAGGGCCTTTTTAAGCATATGAATATAAAAAGGAGGACCAGAGAAAACACACGTCCACTGCTTGATGGGTTTGGTTACCTCATGGACAAGAACATAGGCAAAGCAGAGATGTTTAATGCCTTCCTTGTCTCTGTCTTCAATGCCGATGATGGACTTCTGGAAATTGGGTGCCCTGAGCTGGAGGACCATTGCTGCTCCACCTGGATCTGTACAAATCCATGGGTTCAGATGGAATTCAACCCAGAGTGCTCAGCTGGCTGACGTAATTGAGAGACCTCTCTCAATTATTTTTTCAATGGCCTTGGGAATCTGGAGAGGGCCTGGTTGACTGGAAGCTGGAAAATGTTGTGCCAGTTTTCAAGAAGGATGAGAAAGAAGACCCGGCCAACTACAGGCCTATCAGTCTCATGTCAGTGTCTCGTAAAATTATGGAGAAGGTTATCCTGGGAGTTACTGAAGCGCACTTGGAGGACAAAGCAGTTATTCGTCCCAGCCAACATGGGTTCATAAGGGGTAAGTGCTGTTTAACAAATTTGACTTCTTTTTATGATAAGATCACCCATTGAATTGATCAAGTTGACAATATGTCCAGCATAGAGCTAGACAAAAACATCATGTGATGGGTGAACAGTCGGGCTCAAAGAATTTTGGTAAATGGGGCCACATCAGGCTGGCGGCCGGTCACCAGTGGGGTCCCCCAAAGCTACATTTTAGGGCCAGTCCTCTTCAATGTTTTTATAAACAATTTGGATGTAGGACTAGAAGGTGTTTTGAGTAAAGAGGACCCAAGGGAATGGTGTTAAGCGAGACAGGGGATGTTCAACTGGATATAAGGAAGAGGTTCTTCACCGAGAGGGTTGTCGTGCACTGGAACAGACTACCTGGGGACATAGTCATGGCACCAAGCCTGTCTGAATTTAAGAAGTGTTTGGACTGTGTTCTCAGTCATATGGTCTGAACTTTTGGGTAGACCTGTGTGGTGCCAGCAGTTGCACTCTATGATCCATGTGAGTCCCTTCCAACTCGTGATATTCTATGATTCTATGATTGTATGATAACTCTTAATATAGTGAGCTAGTTGACTGACAGGCAACTAGCTTTAACTATCCTAGGATAAATTTTGCATATTCTTTTTTCCTCAGAAAAATATTCTCCCTTTTTTCAATATTCAGAAGATGTACCATCTTCTCAATATTAAACTAAAATAGGGATGTGAAAGAAAGTGAGCTGGTTAAGGCGTGAGAAGTTTCTGATACAGCCCTGGCAGATCTAAATGTTACTCTTGTGGTTTAACCAGGCAGGCAGTTAAAAACCACATGGCCACTTGCTCACTTCCCACTCTACCCTACCTCCACCCATCAGTGTAATGAGTGAGAGGAATGGAATAAAAAAAAAGTTAAAAAAAAAAACAAAAAAAAAAAACATGGGTTGAGATGAAGAGAGTTCAATAGGGCAAAACCCATTGCTTTCAGTGTAAATAGTCTACTGTGGCATAAGACCACACAGACTCCAGGGTTCTTTTAGGATTAGTAACTGCTACTACTTTACTGATGACATAACTTCAGCTCTTATTGAGGACAGGCTCCCTTCTTATACCATTTGCTCTACAGCACTGCTTTTCCACTAAATGTCCATTGGTCAACAACTTTGCCCAGCAACCGCAAACACCCAGCAACTTCCATGTCTTAACAGCTGGAGAACAAGCAGTCCAAGACAGCAAGGCGTCTCCGGAATCACCCTTCCTTGTTCCTTCTAAACTTTACATTACTCCTGTCCTCATCGTTAAGAGTCCGATGTTATCACCAACCACGGGGCTTGTCAACCCCCATGGCCACACTCCCACATTCTACTATATTGTTCCATTTTCCTAGAGGCTGGTGCATGACAGGGGATGTGATATACCCACTCAATCCCATGGTCTTTGGCTGAGGTATCTCTGAGTTTGTTGCAGAAAGGAGTCCTATTGTCTGATTCAATTCATTCCAGGATGCCATGTCACCATGTGACTTGCTTTTCATAGAATCATAGGATAATAGAATGGCTTGAGTTGGAAGGGACCTTAAGATCATCTAGTTCCAACCCCACACACACCCCACCATAGGCAGGAATTTCACCCACTAGATCAGGTTGGCCAACACCCCATCCAACCTGGTCTTGAACACCTCCAGAATGAGGCATCCACAAATTTTCTGGCCCAGTATAGTGTTAAGGGCAGTGGCATGAGGCACAGGATATGTTTCCAGCCATCCAGTTGTTGCTTCCACCATTATAAGCACATAGCACTTACCGTGGCAGGTTTGTGGGAGCATGATATAATCAGTCTGCCAGGCCTCCCTGTATTTATATTTCAGACATCATCCTCCATAGCAGAGAGACCTTAATTGCTTAGCCTGTTTAACTGCAGCACATTTCACACTCATGGATAATCTGTGCAATAGTGTCCATGGTCAAGTCCACTACTCAATCACGACCACCATCTATATGTTGCATCTCTTCCTTGATGGCCTGAGGTGTCATGAGCCTGACATGCTAGAAATAATTCACGCTTATATTGCTAGTCCAGATCTACTTGAGCTACTTCTAGCGTATTATCCTGATCCACAGGCCAGTTGTTTTGTTGTTCTTCACAACAAAGAGTCAGTGGCCTGACTTTTGAGTACATGAGCATCTACGTCGTGTACTTCTACAACCAGGTTCTCTAGCCAGGCAGCAATATTATGCCACAATGTGGCAGTCCAGATGTATTTGCTTCTGTTACCATCTTCAGCTGTTTTCAGTTGTGGATGTTAATTTAAACTTTTTTATTATTTTATTTTATTTTATTTTTAAACAAAGGAAATAAGAGTCACTGCTGTAATCAGTTATGGACTCCATAATGGGGTAGTGACTTTAACCTGATAGATTGGAGCAAAAACCAGAGGCAGTGTCTTTGCAAAGTGTTATCACCTGTTGCATCAAAAATGTCAAGAAAGAGATGTTGTTTAGATGGAAAATCATGCTAGTCTACAGTTTTTTTAATTCATTTTATGCATATGAGCTTTGGAAAAAAAAAAATACTAACTGCTCATTGTGCAAGTTCTCTTCTGTTTTGCCAGCTCCTTCCAAAGGAAGTCAGTCTAGTAGCTTGTCTTTTGACAAGTTTTTTGACCATTGGCAACATACAAAATCAATGTTTGGATTTTTAAACTACCATTTGAGTTGTTGGACCTGTATTCACAGATCTGTCAAAATTACAGAAGAAAAACAGTAAAACTGCACTGGACTAATAGGGTTTAAATGAGGGTATCTGAACAATATCAGTTAAGTTCTACAGCTTCTGAAATTGTTTTACTGCAGAGATGGTGGCATGTGAGTCTCTTTATCTTCAGGGCTCTTTTAGAAACTTATTTGTATTCCCAGACTGCTGCTTGAGGGAGTATTAATAATGTCTAATTTAAGCCAGATCAGAGTATTTTGCTTAAGGCTGATGTTGGACATTCATAAATAGGCTGCTCATGCCAATGTTCAAATTATGTAAAGGTCCCCAGGAGAGTTAGTCACGGATACATCATCTGCTTCAAAACACAAGATGGACATGCACGTAATACAGCTCACGTGTGACCCAACATCTGATTTAATTTCTGGTTATGTAAATCAATAATAGATTAAAATATATTTTACCTATACAGGTGAAAATGTCTAGTAGACATTTTACTAACAAAATACCAGCCATTTGCTGGTATCAGAAATGACTCCAAAATGCTATTCTGTAAGTAGCAGCGCATCCTGAAATCAATTCATAGTGACACATGACAATATGTGTAAAACTGTGGCTTCCCAGGTCAAAGAAGGCCAAAGACATCCTGGCTTGTACCAGAAACAGTGTAGCCAGCAGGACCAGGGAGGTGATCTTCCCCTTGTATTCTGCTCTGATGAGGCCACACCTCAAGTACTGTGTTCAGTTTTAGGCCCCTCACTACAAAAAGGACACTGAAATTAGGCCACTGGAAATTTACAGATATTTCTTCTCAAAAGGAGTAGTTAGGCATTGGAATGGATTGCCCACGGAAGTGGTGGAGTCACCATCCCTGGGATTTTTTAAGGAAAGGTTGGACTTGGTGCTTACAGACATGGTTTAGTGGATGACATTGCTAGTACGGTTATGGTTGGACCAGATGATCTTGGAGGTCTTTTCCAACCCTAATGATTCTATGATTCTAAACAACTGAAATTCACAAATTAGACTCCATAGTATTATTGGAATGGCATTAACCAGGTAGATTGAGCAAATTGTTACTTGTTACAACCTGGGAAATTCTACATAAATGTGAGAAGTAATTATTTCTTTAGCTGAATCCCATAAATAATTTTGATTAGGTAATAAATTTTGTAGGCTTGGCTTGAGCAAAAATAGTGACATTTCTGAAAATCTAGTATTTTTAGACATTCTGGGGAAAGATAAAATAAAAACCTTTAAACACACTGGCATATTGTTTTACAGACAATAGATCTTCAGGAATGGAGTAGGGAAATATAGGGATGGAAGATCACAAAGATTATTTTATTGAGACAGAAAAGCAGAAAAAAACTTAGTAATAACTTTGATGCACACAACCATGGTCTTTGTAAAATATCCTCACTTATAAACTAAAATGCAGAATATTTGTATTTACACAGTAATAAAAGGGAAATTCTCCTTATGGCATGTGTAAATTGCAAATGAAAGTCACTCGTAACATATCCTCCTATGCTTTTGTGAAACTTGGGTCAACTTTATGGCCAAAACTTCAAAGGAGAGAAATGCTTCATGAAAGGCCTAATACCCTTGCAAAAGTGCTAAGGATAATTTGAAAGTTTACATTTTATAATACTTGGATGATTACAAGAAACCCAGCAAGTATTATGACAAAGCATTATTTCTTAACCAAAACCAGACCTGAAACTACTGTAAAACAGAGTCTGGAAAAGGATGAACCATGTATTATGAGGTTCTGTGAATAAGTCAAATGAATTTCGACTTTACAAATCGCTTCATGCTCTCATGGTCATTTTTCCCAAAAGTCATACAAGCACTCATTTTTTCAAAATTCATGCAAAAACAAACACAAACAAAAACAAGGTGATATAAAAACTCCCCAAGTATATGAAAAAAATAAATTGCTTCCCTACACAAAAAAAAAAAAAAAAAAAAAAAAAAAGCCTCTTTACCTCTCCACCACTGTTTTTCTTCATAGCCCTTTTACAGTGGTTTTAACTCTGTATATATGATTTCTGTATTTGCTACACTCTCTTTAGAGTCTTTTATCTGTTTTTGTTCTGCTTTGGTTTTCTACACCATTGAGAGAGATCTAATCATGGTATTCTCAAAAATTAGAGTAACCCCACTTGCAGATGTTAAAAAAAAAAAAAGTTTTCAAAATCTAATTCAAATAGTAATAACCTATCTCAAAACCAGGACTGCTAAATCACATTTGCCCAGCAGATCTGTGTAATTATTAAAGATTTGGCTTCCAATGAGAATCATGGTTCTGTGTGGGAAAATACAGCTTTTACCTCAGTATGCTAAGAATATCAACAATACTATATTTACTTTGTACAGATTATAATCTCAGAGGTTAAGACAGAGAATATTTGAAAATAGTTCTGAATGCATTACTGAATGCATAAACCTTCCATAATCTTCACAAATGAGCCAGTATCCACCCAGACATATTAATGTTCATAATTTATATAAAAATATGTCTTTTTGCTTTGTGATGTAGATATATAACATCAATCTTTAAAAGGGAAAAATATTTTTTATAATATTGCTTGTTATTCCTATAAAGGATCTGTGCTTTTCAATCACATTGAATGAAATCAGTTTAGCCACAGGTTATTCAGACTGTGCAACAGCTATTGACAAGCCTTAGAGACCTTATATAAATCTCAAGATCTTTGGGTTTCTACAGAAAGTAAATCCATAAGAAATCATCGAATTTAAGATTGGGGGGAGGGAGCAGAATATTCAGAAGACTGATTTGCTGCTGCTTCACAGGAGGCTTTAGAAGAAAAAGGCATAAGATTGGTGAAGATGCTAATCTCTTATCCCAGCTTTCAAGGGAGATATGCTCTCACAACTCAGCTAAAGTGTCTTCTGAGACAGCAGTTTCCATGCACAAATCATTTACTGCCATTACTCTCCACTGAAACCACTGACATCCAGAGACCTCTGGTGGCTTTCTGGCCTTTCTTATTTACTCCTTAAAAACTTAGAACAAAAAGGGAGACAAATAATAAAAGTCAAACACAACTTTTTCAAGGCCTTATTTTCTGCCCCTGGTCCTCCTTACACACGGGGCAGCAACATAAACATCATATTGTCAATGCTGACTGACAACACAAGAATGCCTTCATTTTAAAGCCATCTGAACACACGTAATTATTGCTAACTTACTCTTACTTATTTAGTAAATACCATAGAATCATAGAATCCTGGAATCACAGAATGGTTTGGGTTGGAAGGGAATTTATGGATCATGTAATTCCAAACTCCCTGCTGTGGGCAGGGATATATTCCATTAGATCTGTCTGCCCAAAGCCACTGGCAACCTGACCTTGAACACCTACAGGGATGGGGCATCCACGGCTTCTCTGGGCAACCTGTGCCAGTGCCTCACCACACTCACGGTAAAGAACTTGTTCCTTATATCTAATCTAAATCTACCCTCTTGTAGTTTAAAGCCATTCCCATCTTGTCCTATCACTATATTCCCTGACAAAGAGTCCCTCCTCAGCTTTCCTCTAGGACCCTTTTAGATACTGGAAGGCCGCTGTAAGGTCTCTCTGTAGCCTTCTCTTCTCCAGGCTGAACAACCCCAACTGCCTCAGCCTGTATTCGTAGGAGAGGTGCCCCAGCCCCTTGATCATCTTTGTGCCCTCCTCTGGATTCACTCCAACAGGTCCATATCCTTCTTATGATGGGGACCCCAGAGTTGAATGCCGTACTCCAGGTGGGTTCTCAAGAGAGCAGAAGAGAGAGGGAGAATCACCTTCCTCCATGTGCTAGCCATGCTTCTTTTGATACAGCATAGGATACAGTTGGCTTTCTGAGCTGCAAGTGCACATTGCCAGCTTATGTTGAGCTTCTTAGCAGCAGCGCTCCTGGGTCCTCCTCAGGGCTGCTCTCAGTCCATTCTCTGCCCAGCCTGGATTTGTGCTTGGGATTGCTTTGGCATAGATGCAGGACCTTGCTCTCGGCCTTGTTAAACTTCATGAGGTTCACACAGTCCGAGATGTTTTTGTTTGTTTGTTTATTTTTTTTTGTTTGGTTTTTGTTGTTTTAAGAAAAGCACAAATTGTTATTTGTACTAATTCACTAACTCTATAGTCTCCTCTATTTTTTTTTTTTCATTATTAGACTTTTTTCATTGATCATGGTTATCCTGTCCAAAAATGTGAAAGCACCATAGACAGAATAAAATCATAATAATCTTTTTGGTCTACATATCAAATGCATACATGGTGGACACCTTAGAATGTGTTATCTAAGTTTAGTTTTAGTTGGGAAAATGTGCAAGTTAATATCAGTGGTATCTGATGGGGTAGGAGGACCTAAATTAATGAGAATAATCAGGGACATAAATTATGATACAAGAACTTAAATACATAATATTCCAGATGAATGTTAAGAGAAAGATTGGCTATTTAAATCAAATGAAAATAAAGTAGAAATGAAACAAAAGGTATTCATACAACCAGTGCTAGAATTTCTCCTAATATTGTCTGTTTGTTTGCAAAAAATAATGATTGAAATCATCAGGGGTAAAAAACACCACAATCTAATTCTCAGTTTTGGTTCTCCAGTGCAGGAGCAGCCCTAGAGTGGAGTGCTGGAGTGCTGAGTACCTGTCCTGACACACAGATGCATCTGTACAGAACTTCTTTATTTGCTGTAGAACTACCCATCTCACAGGAAAACTTCATTGGCATTATGAAATCCAATTATTTCACTGCTTGATTTATGGATTGGTTCTTTTAACTCAGCCATCTGCCCTAAAACATTTGAAATTCCTGAGAAGGAATCTGCTCCCTGAATTCATAATGTTATTTTATTGATTCTGCTTCTTTGTGTCCCAGCTCTTGGCATGAATGTGATATTTTTGGAGGTAAGTTTTTAAAAAATTGTGTCATTTCCCATTGAAACTAGACTAGGACTTCTTACAAGGTCAGTCAGTCTCAGCTGGGGCATTATATGCAGGTGAGGGATTGTAATAAACACATTTTTGTTGTCCTCTAGAAACACCTACGGGGCTGTTATTTCAACATAATCTTTTTCTTTCAAACTGTAATGTAATGTATAAGCAAGTACAAATCAGGATTAGAAATAGCTTAATCAACCACATTCTTTTTCTCATATAGTGAAGGGTTGTGGTATCTTCTCTGCTTGATTAAGTGATTGATTCAATGCAGATGATTCCCTGCATGCCTTGAGAAGAGTATTTATGTCTGAGGCTTTTTTCAGTGTACTTTGTACCTACGAGTGTCAGGGAAAGGATGAGACATATTTTGTGCAGCTCTTTAGACGTAAGCATGCAAGGTTACTTACTGCCCAATGACTTTACTAGCTGGATAGTGCTAAATAACAAATTGTCTTCAGGTGTTTTATATTTTTTATCCCATAACCTACTAAATCCAGGTTGAGTGCACCATGATTTAAAACACAGCAGGACTTTCTGTGCTGTGGATCATATTATGTATGGCAGCCGCACACAGCAACACAGTTGCTGGGCCAACTTCTTTTCAAGACAAGCAGAGCTCCAGTGACTGCATAGGTGACTAAGCAATGAAAGCAAGGAGTCAGGGTCTACAATTTTCACCAAAAGATACCATTTAGCTAAACTTATTCAAAGGTTCTTTCAAAGGGTGGAAGATAGAGTAATATCTATACAGGCGAGTGAACAATTTTATATTACAGCTGTGACTGCTTCTTTTGATATTAACCGATGATTTTGGAAGAAAATGATGGAAAAGATTAGACTCCTAAAAAGCCTGTTCTTGTCCTGATTACTTCATTACTGAATAAGCATTGCAGAACATGTTATATTTATTTTGTATCGTTAGTGTAGCTTGCATACCCAGAAAAAATGTTCGTGCTTTCAGTGAATTGGGGAGGGGAAAAATACAACTTCTTGTGAACCATGAGTAGCAATGTGATTTGGGTTAGCTAGGAGTGCGTACATGAAAGAAATGCTCTAAAGACTTGCTCCTGGAAGGCTCTTCATCTCCGACCAAGTTTCATCCTGTTGAACCTGTTGCTCTTCATACAAGTCACCAAGCTTTTCTTTCCTGTTTTCCTTCTGAACCACTCCAAGGTATTTAAAAAGTGAAAGTAAGGGGAACAGTCAGTAAGGTGGAGTATTCTTTGAATGTCAGGATGAACTGAGGATTTTCTCTGTTCATTTAAACAGAGGTTCTTCTACTTCTCTGTTCCTCAAGAGCTCTATTTCTTGAGTTTCCATGAAGTTAATATCAGAGCAAATTACATAATAATTAAATCTTACTTTCATTTTGCTAATCTTCAGGAGTGCATTTTCAAATATTTCAGGTTATTCATGTATGAAGTGGGTGGGGACTGGAAAGGGAAATAGGGGAATACAGGAAGACGTCCTTTGGGCAGGAATGGAGACACAATATTGAGCAATGTTATTGGGTATACTGAGAGCAGTTTAGTATCCCTTTGGATTCCTCATAAATTCACATCTGAACTTGTTTGTCATATGTGAAGTTACGATAATACCTATGAATAAGCTTAGAGATAGCGTATATGCATGAATATGTTGAATGAATTCTGGTGGATGAAAAGCTCAACAATGAGCCAGCAGTATGCAATTGCAGCCCAGAAGTCCAGCTGCATCCTGGGCTGCATCAAAAGTGGAGTGGCCAGCAGATCGAGGCAGGGGACTGCCCCCCCCCCTACTCTGCCCTTGTGTGGATACGACTTGGAGCACTGCATCCAGGTCTGGGATCCCCAGTACAAGAAGGACAGTGGAGGTGGTCCACAAAGATGATTTGAAGGCTGGAGCACCTCTCCTGTGAAGAAAGGCTGAGAGAGCTGTGGATGTTCAGCCTGGAGAAGAGAAGGCTCCATGGTGACCTCATTGCAGCTTTTCAATACTTAAAGGGGGCTTATAAAAAAGATGGAGAGGAACCTTTTGCTCAGGTAGATGATAGGACAAGGGGAAATGGTTTAAAAATAAAAGGGTGGGAGATATAAATTAGAGGTTAGGAGGAAATTCTTCACTCAGAGGGTGGTGAGGTAGTGGAATGGGTTCCCCAGAGAAGCTGTGGATGCCCCATTCCTGGAGCTGTTTAAAACGAGGCCCTGGGCAACCTGATCTAATGTGTGGCATCCATGCCTATGGCAGGGAAGTTGAACCTACATAATCTTTACAGTCCCTTCCAACACAATCCATTCTGTGATTCTATGATTCTATGAATCTAAACTTTTATAGAATAACAGCATCAGTGTCCAAAAATTATTCCAGATACAGAGGCAGAAATTAGAAGATAGTAGTTTCTACTGATTTGTAAACAGAATAGTGAATTGTAAACCGTTTTCTTCAGACATATTAAAATTATAGGGTAGCAAATATCTTGAAAACTGATAATTACATTAAGTTAAATACTGCACTCTGATATGGGGGAAAAACGCGTTATTTTGGACAAGAGGTCAAGATTAAACATGCAGTAAGGAGAAATGTATTGGTTAAATTAATGAAGCTCAACAACATTTTGCATTATCTACAAATTTGAAAGTGTTTTTTTAGGAATCAGATATTTTATCATGGGAACTAATTTCACTTTAGGAAATAAGATACTTATTGTGTGATAAATAAATTTTCTTAAAATGTCAGTGGGTTTGTTATATTTAAATTCAACAGTAATTTACGAATTACAGTAGAGATTAAGCAATTCTTTCAATAATTTTCAATACCATATTCTCAGTCAAGGAGTATAATTATTGCATCATATAGGGAAGAGATCTACAACTGAATGTATGAATAATGTGCTTATTCATGGTAAGCACCTTTAAGATATCCTTCACAGATCATTAGCTTCATGGGATTAGGAATGAGCTTGCATAGATTTAACCATGAATCCCCCTCCTCGGGATATTGTAACAGGTATGAAACCCTTTCCAGACCATATGGTGACAGAGGGCAGAACTCCTTCCCAGGGGCCTTGTCAGACCTAGCCACAATCTATTGTCAGGCACAGCTGGTGAAACATGATGCTCACTTAGTTTAGTTTAGCAGAAGACCCCTTAAAGATACGATCAAGACTACAGTGATCACACCAAATGACTTGCATTTTGTCAGTCTGCCATAATTCCCACATCATTCCATATGTGGTTATAAGATATATTAATAAAAATATATTTATATTTATGTATAACAATACATACTTACACGTGTCATAAAACTCATCATGTGAACAGAAAGTCAATATGAATCTACAAATTGAACACACTAAGCAAGGGAGGAGGGTAATAAAATAAAATAAAATACTGATATGCCACCAAATTATTTCTGTTCTGTTTTGGCAGATAATCTGGTATCTCTGTCATTTTTCCATCAGACAGTAAATAAGGTTTGAATTACTCTTACTTTCAAATGGAATTTTAAAGACATTATAAGAAACACACTCTGCAATTGTCTGGAATATACTTTTATTAAGATTTTTAAAGCAAATAGACGTGTTTCATCTGTACATCAAAACAGTTAAAATAATAATATAAATAGATTCTTTGTAAATTTGGGACGGAGAATGGGGAAGAATGTGTGCAGGGAAGCAGGACAGTGGGGCAAAAGGTGTTTATTCCACAGAGTTCTTGGCTATCTCTAGAACTGTTGTTGGCCTTCTATAGTACACAAGTCTCAGTCAAGTAAAGTGTTTAAGGCTGTGCTTTCATCAACTGCCTACAAAAGTCAAACATAAATTAATTTTCATTATTCCCGCTTGCTCCCTAGAACACCATATATAGCACATACAGTGCAAGCCAAAGTGAAGTAACCATTCTCTCATCATTGGCCACTCTACTGTACAGACAACAGCAGTAAAACATGGAAAGGCATGACAAATATTTAAATCCAGCAAAATTTAATCAGGAGCTCAATTAGGCAGAAAACAATTATCCAATCTGTAATCTGATTAGGGCATGGTAGCAGATGTTCCTACACTTGCATATAGTATCATGGGACCTTTAATTAGCTTAAAATAGCCTCATCTTTGGAATTCACTTTCCACCCGTTCGGTCAATAATGGTCTCAGTTTATTGATTTGCAAGACACATCTATTTTCCCCTGCTGCAAGATATTGAGAAAACTCTAGTGCATGATGTTAAACATATTTTAGCTTGAGTTTCTGTATTTTTGCAGAAGATTAACAGGAAGTTACTGCAGTAAGACCTATGTAAGAGTTATCAATAATCCAGCCTCCTTTTCAACATACATCAGTACATGTATAGATAAGACCATAGTTTTAGATGTCATCATGGAGGGCAAGCTTTCTACAATATCCTCAATATCCTCCTGCAGGGGCATGAGTCCAGTGAATAAGCACATCAGGGAAAAGCACATCAGCTGCTGAATCACTGACCTTCCTTTCCTGAGCGTGTTGGTTTCTCTAGGAAGAATTTCCATTTGGGTGCTGAACAAGCAAGTTGTTACCTTCCTTTGTCCTAGAAGGTCCCATATTGGCACGATGTAACTTAAATCCTCATATTATACTTCATACCTTGAAATAAGATGAAATAATATTTCACTGAGGAAGGTTTTTTTCTCTCATTTACCTAATCTACCCTGGAAAACATAGTGCCGTATTCACTAAATCATATCTCTGTTGCCATGGAAATTGTAGAGATTTTACACCTTGGCTTTTTGACTTCATTTCTGGATCACACAGGAGAAGGAGATGGAATAAGACAAGTTAGGCTAAGAGGGTAACACAATGACTTAAAAAAAAAAAAAAAAAAAAAAAAAAAAGCAACTCTCATAATTAAACCAAAATGTCAAGGATATGGAAAACACAGAAACGATAAGTGGGTTTATATGTAAACATTTGCATTAAGCAGGTTTCCCTTTACATCTCATGCCCCTTAAAGTGACTATAAAAGGAACTATTTATTTTTTTTTTTCTGATTAAAAGCTGGATAATATTGCCTAATTATATTTTATCATATTCACATACATGCCATGGAACTGTTACCAAAGCAGGTTAAATCCATCGTTCAGTGGAATAGAACTCAGGCTGGCTTTAGCCCAACAAGCTGTTAATGTTTAAAAGCTAGATTGTTTTGCAGACTGCAAGTTTGTTCATGAAGTGGATATTATAAAAACTGAACAAAGGGCAAGTTATCAATTTGAGGGTGTATATAGCAATAGTAAAAGAAAATTATGCTGATTACCCCAGCATCATGCTGTTCTACCTAATACTAACATAACATAAAAAAGAATTGCATTCAAAATCATTGACAGTTATTTAAATTAGGAGTTATGTAAACAGTCACCATCTAATCTCCATTGTTCCTTCATTTAAAATAGATATCGGCCAAGGAAAATAACAAGCTTCTTTTTGAAAAACAAAATGCATATGTGTTTCAAAAGAACATGTTTATAAGCAGGCTGCTAAAATTCCAATGAGTAGGTAATTTCATATGGGTTAATCACTAATGCTGTCCAAGGGCTCCTATACTATGGGTGGTTGAGTGAAGCAGACATTGAGCAGACCCCAGCGAGTTAATCCACTGAGGTTTGTTTCTCTTTGACTGTTTTCAATAGGGTTACACTATATTCTCTATAGTGGCTGAGTTTTTCAGTAGTGTTGTCCTACTTTCCTTGACAATTGCCTCAATTTAAAATGTACTGAAAATAAGAAACGTGCATTAGGCTCTTCACTCAAGCCAATTACAAGGGGTGGAGGTCGGAAAGCTAGGCATCTATGGTGAAAATGTGACACAATAAATAAAGGAAGGATTACAGATGGCCTATGGTACTTGAGTTCTACTGTGAATAATTTACTTCAGGAGAAAAAGTAGGTATGGTGGTGTGGCTGTGTTACTTCACAATCATTAGCAGCATACTGCCATTTGTATTTGGCTACATATATGGTGGTGCAGAATATCATGGCCTTTCTTTATTGGACTTGGATATTTTGAGCACAGTCACTGTCAAGCTTAGATACATGGCACTGTTCACTATAATGTCTGGGAAAAGATCATCCTTCAGTTATGTTGTAGTAAGTCTGCGGTAGCTTTGTAAGAGTTATTTTGATCATAAAAAGGAGATAAAATGGATGAAGTAAGAAACTGCTGATAAATGTAAAGGAGGACACAAGATACAGCAGCAGAGGAATGAGCATGGTACCACTTAATTTTAGGTAGACTTCCAGTTATGCACTGCATGTTGAATTGGATTCAACTGAGTTCATTTGGTGGATGTCTGCATCAGGTCAGGAAGAGTAAAGGAAGCACAGACCCGCTCCCCTGTAGCAACCTGAAAAAAGCAGTTGTGTTGTAGCCTGCTCTTGTAACGTGAGTTACAGATCTTATGGTTATCCAGGTCCCTGCATGTGTGTGCACAGCATCACTGGTGTAACGCTTGTCTGGCTCTACTAGCTATTGCTTGTCCACACAGAAGCATGGGAAAAAAGAGTAATTTATTTTTGGAAGTGACCTGTGGAGCTCATCTAGTCTAAACCCCCTACTTGAATCAGGGCCAATTTTGGAGTTAAAACAAAATGATCAGGACTTAGCCAGATGAGCTGTGAGTATCTCTAAGGTTGGTGATTCCACCACATCTCTGAGCATTCTTTTCAAATATTTAAACACCTTGAAAATCTGTTTCCTGATTTCTAAACATAATTTCTGTTACTGAAACTTTTGAGGTGCTCTTACTGTGTCTCCATCTCCTCCATAAATTAGCATCAGGTTGTTAAAAAAGGCAAGATTGTTAACATAGTTGTCTTTAAACAAAGCCAAAGATCTCATCTTCTCTTCATATGACACTTCTTAATTGTCCCCATTGACCACCACTGGACTCTCTCTGGTATGTCAGTGTCCTTACTGTACTGGGGAAAGCAACACTGAATAGAATAAACCATGCATGACAGAGGTGATCACTTCTCTAAAATCCCTCCGTACATTCTTGCTAATATAGCCAGTGTGCTTAGCATTCATTGCTGCAAAGGTGCAGACCTGATGCACAGTCAACTCGTTTAATGGGTCACAAGAGCTGGTTCTGCAAAACTGCTTTCTATCCAGTCATTGCCCAGTGTCCTCTGCTGCATGGGCATTAGAGGTACAGCCCGGGTGGAGAACATTACTTTTGTCTTTGCTAGACATCAAGAGGTTCCTGTAAGCCCAAATCTCTACAAGATTCCTACAAGATTCCTCTGAGTAAAAGCCTTGTGTTCCAGGATATCATCCCCTATCCTCAACATCATACTGGCTGCAAACAAACTAACATCTACTGATGCATACTTGATACATACTTTGGAAAATATTATGTTACACTTGCTATAAGGAAACCTGAGTTAAGGCAAAAGACTAATGTGACTTATATGTACCAGCAAGTTATATCATCTTAGGGTGTAGATGCTATGCATCATTTTGTTCAGGAACTTAGTTGCTTGCTTCTCCTTTCTAACTTGACAGTAAAGGAATTCCACTTTAGTGTATAAAAAATTAATTTCCCAAATATAAGGTCCCAAATCATTTTTAAAGCCTAAAATAAAAGATTCTGAATAGTCAGTTTTCAAATATATCATGGAAATCATGGTATTTGTTGTGAAAGAAAGGATCTGTTAATATCTGCCTCCTAGAAATGTTATAATTTCTATTTTATTTATTTTATTTTATTCTATTTTATTTTATTATTTATTTATTTATTTATTTATTTTAAGAACTCAGTTTCTAACCCTTTTGCCATGGAGAAAAAGTTTTGTTTTTGTCTAAAGAAATATAAATGCAAAAATCACACGTTATATCTACATGAGCTTCAGTCTTTCAAGGTATTGTTTCCAATTTTAAAAAAAGCTTAGAGTTTTTGGTGCCATTTGAAAGGGAAAGAGGAAAAATCATCAATAACATTACTGCAGAAATAAATTTGTCAGTATGAACTAAGAGGACCTGCTACCCTTCTCTTGATAAAATTTACCATTCCAATAGAGAGTCTGTAAAAGCATTACCACCTCAACACTGTCAGTTTCATTCAGAGCTATAAGAGCAAAGAATTACGTGTAGCCTGAACTGGTACTAATTTGTCTCCTTCAACAGTCATGTGAGGCTTTTTTGTCTTATAATGCGGTTCATCCCTTTCATTTCTATTTCCCTACACAAACAATATTGCAGGAGGATAAGACTTCACAGAGCTGAGCACTGTGTCTCAGTTAAACCAGACTTGTGAAACAATACAACATCAGAGAAAGGAAGGATTTACCATAAATATGATGTAGATTGAGTACAGGCATGCTGTATCTAAAACCTCCTAGTTAAGCTTACTCTAACAGCCATAAATAAGCATTTATGTATCTATTCATGTCTAACTTCAGGAGAATTTGTAGCCATATAGTGCTGACAGGCAGTGGATGTCAACCTTTAAATAAGAGCATTCTTTTAGCAGCAGGGGTTCCTCTAAAAGAAGATTTAAGATAATATCAAAAACCATTCAAATTATTGTCAGTGTGCTCCTATAGCCTATTACCAGAAGTACTTTAAAACATTTGTAGAGCCAGGATCTAGTATCAGTTTATCATATGCTACTATCCAAACTGAAGTAATTAAATTGTCAAACATTTGTGTCCATCCAATCTTATGATCCCTTTATCTATTAGAAAGATACAATGATCCAAGCCCCATTTAATGGACTTATTCCTTCTTAGATTTGTGGACAGGCACGATGTCTTATGAGATGTTCATAGGCAATAAAAAAGGATTTCATTCATAGCTGTTAGATAGTGGTATTATTTTTCCATTAAAATATTGTCTTATTCTTCCAGCACAGAAAAAAAAGTCAGATTCTGACCTGGCAATTTTTTCACCCTGCAGTTTTTCACAAATACTGAGTCAAATAGTTAGGGAAATAGTTGTATGATTTGCCAATAGTCTTAGAGCATTAATCTTAAATCTCCTTGAGCATTTTGTGGCATATATAACACAAAAAGGTAAAGACTTCAGGCCTAATTCTACCTTGATCCTGTGCTAAAGAAAGCTGTGATCATTATTTTGAGCCGTCAAATCAAGTTCTATTTTTCAAAGCATCCAAGCAGTTACACATATGTAAAAATTCATCACAATCATGGCCAATTCAAGGACAGTACATATACTGACAAAAGCAGCAAATGCATTGTTCACATTGAACAATTCAATGGGTACCACTCACTGAAGCTGATAAATTTATTTATTTTGCAGATCCCTTGTAGATGTGCCCTCATCTGATTCTCATAACACTGCTTAAGTCTCTTGAGCTTGTGAAATATCATTTAGATCAATTAGATAAAGTGGAATCAAAAGAAGTGTTCAGTGGCTGAGACAAGATACATGAAATAAATGTACCAGTAGATTGCACAACAACAAAATGACAAAATAGACTATTTCATTCTAGACATTATATCCTTGCTGCTCACCTGGATCCTCAATTTTGGTCCTTAACTCAGAAGCTGATTAGGAGAATATGATAATTCAGGAAATTAAGCAACACATGCAGACTAGATTCACAGCAGGCATTTTTTCCAATACAGCAACTGGCACAGCTGGTCTCCAAGTGCAAGTAGTGGCACAGCACCAGGTCCTCCACTTCAAAATCACTCGCCGGTACATCAGGCATTTCATGCACTCCAGTCTAAAAACACGAATAATAAATAATAATAATAAAATACAATTTCTTGCACACAATGTATTTTTTTTCCAGTTGTCTATTCAAGTGTTTGGCAAATTCCTGAAAAAGAAGGCGGGTTACAATACTGTCTTTTTACAAGTTATTCCTTTCATTACTGAAAAGATTTAGGTATGATTTATTCTGTTCAAGCTGACCTCCAGTTTGGACCTTGAATACTTAAAAGCTGTTCAAGCACAAAAGTTATAAAACTGTTGAGAATAAGTAAACAGGTTAATATAGAAGAATAGCTTTATGGGTGTTTATACTAAGCTTGAGTTCATGCCAGATGTGAAGTAGATGTCTAATTGAAACGACTCTTCACATCGCTAATAAAAGTTTGTGTCTTCTCCCCCAAAAAAACAGCCCTGTACAAATGTTATTAAACATTCTTCAACTTACAGTGTCCTGGCAAGACCCAGAAAATGGAGAATGTGACGAATATTTCTGTGCAGAAACATTTATGTAAACTTTGCAGTGGTGTACAAGCTATAAGTTTTACTACTGTAAAAACAAAACTAACCTAACTGAAACCTCTCACAGAACTAAAGGCACCAATTGGTTGTATCACTTTGCTGACGGCATCAGAATGGCCAATAATATCATGGGATGCTGAAGTTAGACGGAAAGGCCAATGTCTTCTGACCAAGAAGATTAAATTGCTGACCTGAGCTGTATGAACTGATCTGAAAGTTCTTAGTTCTTGCCAGGAAATAGTGAAGGCATTCTAGGTACAGACCAGCAGCTCTGACACATATCCTTGCTCTCTAAGGGCATGGGGAGGACTGTGACCAGGTAATCAGAGAAAAGTAAGTTCCAGCCTGCTCTGTAGAGGAACTGCAGGTTTGTAGTCAGCTTCTGAAACCCAGATGTGAGGGTTTCACTCTTTTTGTTACATGACCATAGGCATCATGCCCTCATCTTTCTCTTTCATTCATTTTGGGATTTAAAACACTTAGAGAAACATCTACATTTTGAAAGACATATGGTCTTACGTGACAAACTACTTAAAAGAGAACAGTTATGGGAAGACATAAGAAAAACTTCAGGGTATCTGGAAAATTCTAGAATTAAGTCTGAAGTAATTAATGAGAAACTATCCACAGACTGTAACAAAAGGAACAAGTAAGCATTTTGAGCACTCAGTTTGTGTGCAGTGACTCTTCAGTTCCATCCTTATTTAGACCAAATCCTAAGAGGCAAGTGCTGTACTACAGCCTCTGGAAAACAGGCAGAAGAGATAATCCAAGTTAACCTCACAAGACAGCATAGTTTACAATGGTCTTCCCCAACCATCCAACTACAACTTAGATATTGAATATAATCTTCCTTATTATTAGATATAATACTTGCTGTCAAATGTGGCATACTTTATATAACCTAGAGTTTAAAATGTTTAAATCTTCAAAAAGATTTAGCTTTTTTTAATCATTACTACGTAGTAATATGTACAGGCTAAGGAAAATTGGAGATTTTCAGAATTAGGATCAAAAAGAAAGCAAAGGTTAGTGGCAGATGAAGGCTGCGAAGTTGATACCACTGAATCAATGACAGTCTTTCTAGAGACTCCAGTGGGAAGAGGATGACTGCTACAGTTGTTTTAATAAGTGTTGTATAAGATCAAAAACTGAAGGACATTAATTATGATACTTATCTATGCTCTTCATAAGACACCTTAAAAAGTTGTACTTAGCAAGCTTAGAATAATTCCTTAAAATTATATAAGTGGAATTGATTTATGTGCATTCCCCTTCTTTTTCTTATGTAGGGGTATTCAGGTTCTGACTATCATAGAATCATAGAACAGCTTGGGTTGGAAGGGACCTTAAAGATCATCTAGTTCCAACCCCCCTGCCATGGGCAGGGATGACATCCACTAGATCAGGTTGGCCAAGGCCATATCCAGCCTGGCCTTGAACACCTCCAGGGATGGGGCATCCACAGCTTCTCTGGGCAACCTGTTCCAGTGCCTCACCATCTTCTGAGTGAAGAATTTTCTCCTAACATCTAATCTAAATTTCCCTTATTTTAGTTTAAAATCATTCCCTGTCATTGCCTGAGCAAAATGTTGCTTTCCATCTTTTTCATAAGTCCTTACTAAGTACTGAAAAGCTCAAATAAATTCATCCTGGAGCCTTCTCTTCTTCAAGTTGAAGACTATCTTGAACTCAGTCTACCAGTGTCTTTACCACAATTAATTGCAACAGATTTATGAATGGAAAGTTGTTGTTGTTTTTTTAGTGATCTTAATAAGTATGTGTGTGGGAGGTCAGAAAATGTGAGTGATTTCCATTCACTCTTTCTTTCCTTGCCTTTGTAAATCATGACTGGAGAACAATAACTTTTAAGTTATCCCTGATATTATACAAATTTAAAACAGAATATATTCAGATGATTAAGAACATTAGATTTTGGCATATAATATCATCTACACACAACAGGCCTAGCACAGAAACAGGACTTCAGTCTCAGCACTGACATTTGTGCTTTTCCAAGATTTTTCTGTGTGGAAGGAGAAGGTCACCACAACAGGTATGAACTCTGGAAAATACAGCACATGGATAAGTGGTTCAAAAGCAACAAGACATTTCTTGCTGAGAGATCAGTGATGGCTTGTGAGAAGATTTTTTATCTGGGGCAGGGTGCTGGCTTTAAGGAGGAAAGCACATAAATGTGGTTGATGGATAAAATATATTTCATTTAAGGCATGGAAAAAAAAAAAAAAAAAAAGCAGTTTTTCAAAAAAATGAATCAAGCTTTTAAAAAGAAAAAAGTCTGATTTCAATTTGATAAATTAGTTCTTGAAACAAATCAATTGCTTTTATGATGATTTTGGAAATACAATTCAGGAAAACTTACAAATGTCAGTAAAATACAATAATAATCCAAAACTGGAAGTAGATTACTTTGGATCCATAAAAAGTAAGGGCAATTTAAACTGAAAATTTTTGAATCACAATTAACAGATCTCTGATTCTTTTTTTTTTTTTTTTTTTTTTTTTTTTTTTTTTTAGGTTATTTGGTTGGTTAGCTGTTTTTTCACCAGTCTATGTTCAGAAAAATATCCACAAGCATCGTTAAGTTTTCCAATACTATTGCTGTGCAACATATAGAAAAATATAATCCCATTTTTGAAGAACTGATTGAAGAAAAATCTCACTGTGTAGCACACACAGTGAAAAGAAGTAGAAAAGAGGAATTCATTGGGCTTGTTAAGGAATAAAATGGATAATTCTTACAAATATCATATATGTGTTCCAAAGGATAATTCGGAGAGCAAGGTGGAAGATGACAGCAAATAAACTGTGGTGTCAGCCACAAGTATATGGAGAAGAGACAAGAAGGGGTTTTCCCAAGCTGTGTTTCCTCAGACTACATGAAGACAGATCAAGCCAGTGCTGTTGGGGCTGCTTAGTCAATAGACTGACCATAACCTTTCTATTGCCACATACAATAAGCTGAACTAGCTTGTTAAGATACCATCCCGCTAGGCTTGTAGCCCATCTAATATACACTTAGCAGGCTGGCCTTTAACAAGCAACTGGGCATTCACTCCCTGCTGCAGTCTTCTACAGAGACAAACTTCAAGACTACTATATGCCATAATGAACTGAACATCTCAAGTTCAAGGACAGCCTTGATCACTTTTTGTTGAAGGTATGCAGGTGTGATGCAGAGAAACACAGGGAGAGGTGAGGAGCAAAAACAATAGGAGCTGTGACGGGCAAGGATATCAGAATAAAAGTTTTTTTTTAGCTCTGTTGAAAGGTTCTCTTTATAAGAAAAAGAGCTGTTATTATATAATGGATTAGACTATTTTTCTTTAAATAGACTTACCAGGGAGGGCTTTCAAAGGCTCCTGTGCTTCAGGCATCGTACCTATGTTGTGTCACACTCTAATATATTGGTACATTTGCAAAGGCACAATGGGCCCTGCACTGAAGGGTGCTCTGCCCTTTCAGTTAGACCTACAATAGCATAGTAATTAGTGTGATTTTCTTACATGTGTTATTGTTTAGGCAGTTGGCACTTTGGGGAATTTTTTTTAGAAAAAATGTTTTATCTGGCTCAGTTGTTAATACAACACACAAAGTCAGCACAAAGCACAACTCTTCTTCTAAGTGGATGAGAAAAAAAAAAAAAAAAGAAAAAAGAAATATTTTAAAGTTTTTAATCAAGCAATATCAGGGCAAGCAAAGTGTAGTTTTATTTGATCTCACTTGACAGCCTTTGAATTCAAAAGCTGTGTATTTAGATAATGAGGCATATCACCAACTGCAACCAAGCCTTGCTCACTGGAACTTCTTACAGATATAACTGTGCCACAAAGGTATGCTCTAATTATGCTAATCACAATGCCTTGGCATTCGCTCAGAGAAGTCACTCTGCATTTACAGGCAGCAAGAAAAGTGTCAGAACAGCATGCCGCTACTTGGCTACTTCCTTAATAGCCCACCAGCTTCTGTCAAAGGCTGAGTGTCCTGTTCCCATGCAGTTTGTCTAATCTTACGAATTCTACAATTATTTTGTCATTGTGATGGCTGAAGGCTGGTCTGCAAAGAGCTTGGTGTTTTTCTAATTGTGGGTGGTATTTGGCAGTCTCTAGAATACTAAAGGAAGATACTCTGTTTTTGTTGTTGTTGTTGTTTTTGTTTTGTTTTGTTTTGTTTTGTTTCATATTACCAATATAAAAGAATAGAAAATGCAAGGAGAAAAGGGAAAACAACAACAACAACAAAAAACAGAAAACCTTATAAGCCACTGTGTATAAAAATAGCTGAAATTGGTTGTCTAGTGTACAGTTGTGGAAAGCATGCTTATAAATATATGGAAGCTTACTAAATTCTCCTCAGTGAAATAACCTGTCACCTGTCACAAAATAATGAATTTCCTAAAAAATTCAGAGAATGATATTAAATGCCTGTTGCAGAATTCTCTATAATGATATCTGTAGAAGACATCAATGCATCTTATACTTGCTGGATAAAAATGAATTAAAAAAGAAAAGAAGGTAGTGATTTTCCAGTTTCTCAGTATTTGTTTCTCCAGCATGAGACATTTCAAGGACCTGATTTATGGAGTGCTGCATACATATTCCTTGACATAAACCCCTTTTTAATGTTTCAAATACTAATGACCTTTCTATAAAATTGTATTAAATTAAATCAATAACACTTATAGAATTTCTAGAGTAATCAGTATTTCATTCTGTCCTCATGAAGGAGGGTATAAATCTGGTATTTTTGTGAAACAGTGTAAAAGCCTATGTAAATACAAAGTTACCACATACTAAATGCGAAGTGTATAACAAATTGTGTATTGTACAATAAGTTTGACTTCAAAGTAGAATTACAAAACAGGGGAAGGAAAACCAAATTTTATGACTGTGTGAAATATACGGAAAATGGGAAGAAAAGATACAAGGTGTAATCTAAGCTACAGTGACAACTAGCCAGTTCATGAAGAAATATTTTCATCTCCTCAGCCTTTCTCACAAATAAAAAAAATGTCAAACTGCGCCTCTGAATGAAGCCTCCCAGAAAGTACAACTCTTCTCTGAAAGCTGTTAGTCTTGCCCTCCTCCTTGCTGCAAAGATTTTTTTGTTTTCCTTATTAGGGCCCAATCCAGTTCCTGTTGATCTTAGTGGGATTTCTTTTCCTATCCTGACTGCAGAATACACAGAAAATAAATAAATAAATAAATAAATAAATAAATAAATAAATAAATGTGGGAGGGGGGCCTTCCTAAGCAAAAAATATGTGTTAAATCTTCTGTAGATAGATTAAGTTTCCTCTTTAACTTTTGCTATGTCATGAAAACATTTGGAAAAAAATGGGGCTATATTTATCTGTAAAACCAAATGTTTCATTATTTGTCTAGATGACAATTCATTTACGGCCCAAATGAGGAGTCTGCTCTTTATGTAGTGAAACTAACTGTCAAGATAAATACTAAGAACAAGGTACAAAAATATGTTAATCCTCTCCTTATTTCATCCGTACAAGAGATTTAAGGGGAAATTTAACACAGATATTGCCAGATTCTGAACAGGAGCCAAACTAATTCTATAAACGTGCTCTGTCTACATTTAACTACTGTAAATATGCAGCAATTCAATCCTATTTATGTTACACTCAAACATCAGATAGGATTCTGCTCATCTTTTTACAGTCTTTCAAAAATGTCAAGCAGAACAAAACTGATCTTTCAGCTAAGCTTGAGCAATAGTTCTATTTAGAATAATAGCATATCCTGAGTTAGAAGGTACCCACAAAGATCATTTAATCCAGCTCCTGGACTATTTAGGCAAATATCAAAGGTATTTTTTCAGGTATCTAGATACAGTAATTTTACATTTATTAGCTTCTTATTTGATTATGGGTTTTCGGTAGATGAAGTAACCACTGGTCAAATGAATTACTTTTAATATTTCAGAGTTTCTCTTAGTTTTAACTTAAGCAGAGACCTATAATAATGACATTTGTGTTGGCCACAGGCAGTATGGCATCAAAAGTAAAAATAAAAATATAGCAGAACATATGACTGGTTTAATCAGTCCTAAATCACTTTTCTTAGTTTAGAGAAGAAGAAAAAAAAAAAAAAAAAAAAAAAAAAAAAAAAAAGTTTTTCATATATGACATGGAAAGAGTTCTTTGATAAGTATATGATCAGTATTGTATTACATCATTATATTGTTTATACTACTAAGTATAGACAATTGTAGCCTCATCAGAACAACCTCCAGACTACGTAGATGTTGCATCAGAGTTTTGTCATTGACCAATCATGAGTGCAAACAAAGGAAGTCAAAGATATTTTCTGCTGTGTATAGCTACTTCCTTGTACCTTTTTCCCTGCCTTCCTTGTTTTCTCCATCATAGTAGAACAAGTCTGTCTAGCAGATGGCATCAAAGATCAGAGATCTCCCTGACATTCAAATTCCATCATCTTGAGGCCTCAGTGCTCCTCATCAATGGCCAAAACCTGATTTTAGTAGAGAAGTCTGTCTAGCAATGCTGTAGTCACAGGGAAGGCTCAGAGAATAAGAGCATGCCACAGGGCATGCCATGGTCACTTCTTATACGCTAAGGGTGAATTGGTCAGAACTATGTTGCAGCAACATGAGGCTTTGTTATTATAACAAAATTACCCATTGCATTCTTTGCACTTTGCACATTTTTTAATTGCACATTGTATTTTAAGCATAACAGCAATAAATAAATAAATAAACAGAAATTGTATTGATCTTTGATGATAACTCTTCCCATCTCAGTGAGTCTGATGCATGCAGATCACCACAAAACAGATGTATTGTCTCTTCCTTTTGTGCAGTCCAATACTATAAACATTTGTTATTCTGTATGCAGGTAATTTTTTTCATATGAATATAATATTTTCACTTTGCTGTTATAATAGGTAACTAGTATGAATTTCATTACCCTTTTATTATTGTTAAAAGACATAGCAAATACTTATAAATAAATAAATAAATAAGGATTAGAGTGAGTGTTTGTTGAACATCTAAAAACATCAAAGTGAAGACCATTGAATTCATTGAAGTAAATATATGGACCTTACAGGGTCAATGGAAAACAATTGTCACATAACATGTCAGTTCCCAAAGCAAACTTACCTGGACACTCTGCCCATGTGTTTTACGCTTGTCTTAGAAAAGCTGTACATCTATTTAATGACCAACACCTAACTGTGTGTGTACTTGTAATTAAAATCAGCAGGATCAGGAACAATCCATTCTACTAACTAAAACTGTAAACACAAAACTGTGTAGGGTGGTTTCCACGTTATTTCCTAAATTTAAAAGAAGTTCTGCTGTGAAATTGTCATCAAGTTAATATGTTTATGAATTTTGCCCTCTTTAAAGGGACCTGTAGTCTCACCTTAAAATACTGTTTTTGCTAAGCTGTTTTCCATTACTCTTAAAGGAGCACATAGTTAATAAGCTTACTCTGGCTTTTTGGCTGCTACTTCAAATTTATGGCAACTATGTACATGTATTTTGTACAATTTTGACCTTATTTAGGAAATTGTGAACTAAAAGAATAATAGTTGTGCATAACTATATATAGCTATAGTATCTGGTACATCTAATAATTATAAACCATGAAATATCAAATAAGAAAGACTATAGACTATAACTACATAGTAGCTTCAAAATAAAGTTTCACATGACAAATATTCAGTAATTTCACCTTTTAAACATTTTTTCCTATCTTTTTCTATAGATGCAGCTATGGCATGTTTCAGTCTACAAGGCCAATTTTCATCAAACCGATGGCTACAAATTTTGAATTATAATCTCATAATGTCCACAGAAAGCCCCAGAGAAAACTGTAGCTCATTCTATCCAGATCCACATTAGTGTATCCTGACAGAGATAGCTGTGTTTGGATCGAAGATTTAATCTGCAGTGATTGCCTTTCTATTACTCAAACAACCAGAAACTCATATTCATGTATTTATTCTAATGTTTCAGAGTAGAATTGTTTGGAGGAACAGCACTGCATGCTCCAGCAGAACTGTAAGTGAGAGCACGGTCAGTGCAAGTTCCATTAAACTTTCTTCGAAGAACATCCTCAAACTCTTCCAAGAACATCCTGAGTGCTTGCTGCCCTAACCTCTTAAATGAGCAAGATAAAAAGAGTGAAGACAGGAGTTGGTGTATGTAGTTTGTGACTAAAAAAGATGGGCTAAATATGATTTAATTATACTAAATTAGTTATTTCCAAATTATGATTGCATCTTAATTTTACTTATCCTAGTGGGCAGAATTTTCAAAACTATTCACTTATTTTTTTTTGTTGTTGTTGTTCTTGTCAAACTCCTATGTTTGTTTGTTTGTTTGTTTTTAATTTTATTTATATTTATCATGTTCTATACCAGCACCTGAGAGGACCAACCCCCCTGTGTCTTAACTCATTACCAGGTAGGAAATGATGCTAAATATGTTTTAATTATGAATCAAAACTAACTGGAATCTGGCACTGGAATTCAATCTGAGAGAAAAGGTTCAGGTTCTAGTTAGTTAAGTCTGGCTAGTCATAATCATCCAATTTGAGCAAAATTCTGATCAAATACAGAATCTTTAATAAAAATAGGGAGAAACGTGAGATAGAGGGAAAAGAAGGGAAAAATCGCAGCCATCAAAAATGTACTTAGCCAGTGTTTAGTTTCATTCATGAAATGGAAAAGCTCATGCAGAAGAAGCTGCATTTGACTAGCTGTTAAAATATTCCACATGAATATAAGAAACTTTGCTTTAAATTATTAGTGACCCTGTGTTTAATCCTGTGTATGCATGGAATATCTGAGTTCACACAAGAGACTGATTCATCACAGAATAGCCAGGTTCCTCCCCTTTCTCCCCAGGTGAGTTTCTTCTACTGGTACTCCTTAGTATTTTCTACTTTCTTTCTTTTTGATGAGATAATCCATTAAGGATATGACTGCTTTGATAGAAAATATGATAATATGAGTAGATTTTTTATTATTATTATTATGAGGAATCTGTGTTTCCTGATTAAAATAATTCCAGAGCTCTCATTTAAAGTTATGCAACCATGTGTGTTCTTGTGGGGTAAGTGTACTCAAGATTATTTTTAGTATAACTGAAGTTCACAGGCAGCTAGTTTTCAGAACCTCTAGGGACTGCAATTCTTTCAGTTCTAAGTTACAATTAAACCTTACTCCTGGTGGTATTCACTGGGTTAAACCTCAACATCTTTCTGTAGAATTCCACTGGTGATTGACATGAAATTAATTGCAGGTATAATTCATTATATTTCACCTATGGGTTTCAGATTATCACTTAAAGTAAATACCTGGTTATCAGAAATATTTTGAAAAAAAAAAAAATGTGAAAATTTGTTGTCAAGAAAATATTTGTTGTCATTCTGCTTGAAAACGGAACACTTCAAATGGAAAACAAAAGAAAACAAAAACAACAACAAAAACTTACCTTAATGTGTATTCATAATTTCCAACCCCCATACTACTCTATGCCCTATGTATCAAGTTCCTGACAGTATGGTGCTCTCAGCAATTCCGGTTTACATCCCAGTTACCATAACTTGGGTGTGTGAATCAGAACATAGGCTAAAAACTGAATTTATGGACAATTCAATTTAAAGACATTATTCTTCCCCAAAAATTCAGGCAGGACTATGCTGGCAGTAGTTCAATCTAACTGAGTATAAGCAAACTGAATCCAAATTTTAGCAAGCTCAGTTCCGTGGTGTATTTTAGATGCTTGTCCCAGCAAGCAGTTCTTACTTCCCTCTCCCTAGACTGGAACTGTAAGATCCAAAATGTAAGTTTCAAATCACTCTTGGCTCAGTACACAAACACTCTGTGGAAGAATTTCACTGAGCGCATAGATGAATTTTCCCTTCTCTTTGAAAAATTAAAAACACTTGCTGACCTTAATAATTATAGATATTTTTTAAACTGCCGATACTCAAACATTAGCAATTACAGCTTTTAAAATATAATAATTTTCCTTTACTTTTTAAACAACATTAAGAAGAAAGATGTATTCAATTGTGATTAAATGATTAATAGACAAGGAAAGATCTTGAAGTACTTTGTTGTCTTCAGGGTTCACTGGGTTGTGAACAAACCTTATCTCCTTTGCCAAAGAATCTCAATTCTTTGAGTTAATTCTCTTGAGTTATGTGCCCATGTATAGTATGAAACGTATTATGAACATAATATGTTCATAGCACATATTGGGGTGTTTGGGTGATCCCTGGCTATCCTGCTCTTTACAACTACTCACTCACAAACACTGTGATCCAATTTAGCAACTTTACAACCTGTATTCAAGAGACCTTTATATAACCAGTGTCCATTTTAGATCAGTGCCATCTTTCATTGAGGAGAAGAGATCCAGTCTGTGTAGTCAGATTTCATCATTCTGAGAACTATTGCTATAAGACCTCTAATTTATAGAGCAGATGTCTGTTCCTGACTTGTACTCATGATATTGATCAGTGGAGCACATCTGAAAACAAAACTCATGGCAATTTGCCCCTCACTGAGAAAAGATCTGGGGCTTGGCAAACTGGTGTAATGAAGAGATCAGTTAGATGACCATCAGTGAGTTCACATCTTTGTATTTTGGCCAATATTCAAAGTTCTTCAATTAGAACATGTTCCAATATCTATTTTTAAAAGTTATTACCTTCTGCAATCTTATGACTTCAAATCATATCAGTCTAGACAATGTAAATCTTCTGGAGCTTGTGACAATCTTGCTGGCTTGGACAGTTTTGGAGGATCCAGAATTCTTTGTTTCCTTCTCCCAGGTGAATTACAGGCTGATGCATCTGGTTGCAGAAACTTCCTTCTCTCTCTTGTCTATGGATGTATCTGCTTTGTACAAAGACTTTTTCATGACTACGTCATTTATTTCTCATTGTACCAGAAGTGTGGGCTTGGCTTTTCAGTATGTATTTCATTGCTTTTTGTTATTCAGCTGCATAGTTTTCTCTGAGCAAGGTGTATTCTAGAAAAGCCATTGAGTTTGTAGACAGACTTTGGGAGGAGGATGAGCAACATCTATGAGCAATACAGTTTCTTGACAACACATCTCTAAATAGGCCAGAAAATAAAAATGTTTTTCTAGTTGTTTTCTGCTGTTACTTAGGGATCTATCCAGTTTAAAGGACTTGAACGGGCCTGCTAACAACTAATGTTGGATAAATGAAATTGATAAATTCATTGTAGGTCACAGGATCAGCTGCCTGCCTCTGGAGCACAGGATCTCCTCATCCAATACTTTTTTTTGTGTGTGTGTCCTTGTTTTTAAATTGTTAAGGAGGCACATGGAATAATTGAATTGCATCATATTTACACACACAGATATTCCCATTTGGAAATATTTGAGCAAGTTCATTTTTGTACTCATACATGACACTGCATTGAATGCATAATTTAGCACTTATTTTCAGAACAAATAGCCTGGAAAAAATACATGCACAATTGATAGCAATTTGAGTGTGCAACTTGAGGTTGGAGCTTATTAACATATTCATTCTGTCTAAGCTCCATGTGCAAATTCAGAAACAAGGACTCAGAAACAAGCTTTTTGAAACAAGGATTGTACCAGGCAAAAAAAACAGTGTGAACATTAGATCAGCGCATGGTGCAACTAAGAATACAATGCAGGGAGAGATGACAGTGAAGCAAAAAGACTATTTTTAAAACTCAAAATAGTTGGAGTTAAAAGTTTGTGAAAATATATTGTGGAAAAAAATTATGATTTAAAAAAATAATCATGATAAGTAGAAAATTGTTTATATTTCTGAAGAACATTTCACGGGGTTGTCCAAAGTATTCACAACAAAAACCCAGCCACAGTAGTAAAAACTTAACTTATGCAATGATCTACAGTAGTTTTAACATAAATAAATAAATAAATAAAGTTGTCTATTCGAGAAACACATGAACACATTTAGGATGTCAGCTGTGTATGTTTATGATTAAGTGGAACATTATGTTCATGGTACAATCAGTTCATGTTGCAAATTTAGGCGGTTTTTAATAGCAAACAGTAGTCATCAAAATAGGCATACAGGTCCACTTTGGGACTGTTGGTGCATTAAGAGCTAAATCATCATTCAGACACAAAAATCATCTTTTTTTTTTGTTTGTTTTTCCCTCTACAAGAAAACTGAACATCTAGAAATATAAATATGGAGCTATTTATATCCTGATATAAATTTGGCATACATGCACAGAACAGAGAAAAGACCTCATATAGAGAAAAGGATTCCTTAGACAGCCACCTGTCTTGTCCAAGGGCAATAATACCATACCATTTTCTTAATTACTATATATAAAATCAGGAGGTCCTAGCAACAGAACATAGAACATACATATATATATATA
>CM021797.1:16813101-16827981 GCA_011076525.1 Nettapus auritus
AAAGTAAAGTAACACAAAATGTTCTCTGTGTGCTGACACAAGAACATATACAAAACCATAAAACCTTCAAGGAAACTACAAAAGTATAAATTCACTATGATCCAAGGTTATATATTTAACAGTACTATTTTGCAGAGTATGTCTTTCAGCATTGATGCATTACATAAGAGGATTTGACAAGGTTACAATTTGTATTACTAATGGAAATTCTTTTCAAGAATTAACCTTAAGGCTATAAAGAATGACAGATATTCAAATATTCTCAAATGAGTATTTGAATTGAAAATTTCTATTCATTTTTGCTCCCCAACAGAACTTCCATTCTGCATTGCAGTGTGTCATACACACAATTGAATTCTTAACAGCTGTCATTCAAGGGAACTGCAGAGGACCATTTGGAAGTAATATTTTGCTCTGTGTGACATCTCATTTTTTTCTTCTCAGAAATCATAATTTTTTTACACACCTAGTAGTCTTCCTAACAGGAAACCAGCTCTGCCTGTCATTTTGATTGGGGAGGAACCTTGTTTTCCAGGTCATTGGCTTGAATTTCTGGAGACAAGATATTCATGAGGGACCTGTGTGGGGAATTTACATCTCAGTGCAGAGTTTTCCTCTCCATTTGTCAGCATGCCAGGTCAGTGAGCTGCTCTCTTGTCAGAGGGAAGATAATGGCTGCTGCATTGCCTCCCGCTTATTACACACTCAGTGCCTCTGACCTTCATGTGAGCCCCCCAAAGGATGCTGATTTTTGGCTTTCTTCATACCTTAACTCAAGCCCCCTTCCCAGTCAGCCTACAATCTGTGATTTGGGAACACTTCTTTTTTTAACACTGTATTTTTTTTTTCCTCTAACAATCATCATTTCGCATACAAATCCTATTGCTACTCACTCCTATATTTCACAAAAGCGTAGGATGCTTCCATTTATTGTTATTTCAGTAGAGAAATATAGAGGTTCCAAAGTTCTAAACTGTAACATATTGTTATTACATATTAGCATTTGCAGCATCCTTTAAACTCTATTACATTATTAGAACCATTATTTGCATCTCCATACATTTTTCTCAATAAAAAAAAAAAGCAACACCAAAACCACTAACAAAACCAAAAAACATAATAGTCAATACTATATATGGATTTAGGAATATACTCTACGTATTGATTAGTACAACTCTGTTACCCTCTTATAATCTGATATTAATCTTATAATCTACCATACACTAAACGCTTCTCACATTAAATATACAACAAAACCAGTAACAACAAGTGTGAATACTGAGCTTTTATTTTATTAAGACCTTATCTAACACATATTCAAGTCAAATACAAGACAGCATTATACAACACTAGGCTTTGGATCTGGTCCTTACTTCATAAATATTAGCAGGATATGATATAAATTGGAAGTTAACTGTACAACAACAATGAAGACTGTGTGACTAATGCCATCAGAAAGTCACAGAATCACAGAATCACAGAATAGTCTAGGTTGGAAGAGACCTACAAGATCACCAAGTCCAACCTCTGACCTAACACTAACAAATCATCCACTAAAACATATCCCTAAGCTCCATATCTAAACATCTTTTAAAGACCTCCAGGGATGGAGACTCAACCACTTCCCTGGGCAGCCTATTCCAGGGACTAACAACTTGTTCAGTAAAGAAGTTTCTCCTAATATCCAACCTAAACCTCCCCTGGTGCAACTTTAACCCATTCCCCCTCGTCCTGTCACCAGGCACGTGGGAGAACAGACCAACCGCCACCTCGCTACAGCCTCCTTTCAGGTACCTGTAGAGTGCGATAAGGTCGCCCCTGAGCCTCCTCTTCTCCAGGCTAAATAGTCCCAGCTCCCTCAGCCGCTCCTCATAAGACTTGTTCTCCAGACCCTTCACCAGCTTTGTAGCCCTTCTCTGGACTCGCTCAAGCACCTCCATGTCCTTCTTGTAGTGAGGGGCCCAAAACTGAACACAGTACTCGAGGTGCAGCCTCACCAGAGCTGAGTACACGGGGACAATCACATCCCTGGACCTGCTGGCCACGCTGTTTCTTATGCAAGCCAGGATGCTGTTGGCCTTCTTGGCTGCCTGAGCACACTGCTGGCTCATATTCAGCCAACTATCCACCAAAACTCCCAGGTCCTTCTCTGACAGGCAGCTTTCTAACCACACATCTCCCAGCCTGTAACTCTGTTTGGGGTTGTTGTGCCCCAGGTGCAGAACCCGGCACTTGGCCTTGTTGAAGTTCATACAGTTGGCCTCGGCCCATCGATCCAGCCTATCCAGATCTTCCTGCAGAGCCTTCCTACCTAAAGAGCCTTCCTGCAGAGCCTTCCTTCCTAAAGTCATGTCAATGTGTCACAAGTGCATATTTGAGATTCAGATATCTTTGCCACATGAAGGTGATGTGATAAGGAGGAATTGGTGTGTGTACATATGTAAGTGATCTAGTGAACGGGTGTTTCTGGAGTAAAATGAGATAAGGCTACCTCAGTTGGAAGAGTTGAGGAATTTTAGTTTATTTAAAAAAAAAAAAAAAAAAAAAAAAAAAAAAAGACATTTTAAAGTTTTCAAAAATTATTTTTAAAAAATAAGTTTCATTTTGGTTTGGTTTGAATTTTTGTTTGTTTGTTTGTTTGGGGGAGGGTGATCGTGTTTTTTTTTCATTTTTCTAGTCAAAACTGCTTTTCAGTACAGATGAGACCTTATAGCAACCTTCTGGCACATAAAGGTGGCCTATAGGAAAACAGGAGAGGGACTCTTTGTCAGGGATTGTAGTGATAGAACAAGGAGTAATGTTTTTAAACTAAGAAAGGGGGAGATTTAGATTAGATATTAGGAAGAAATTCTTTACTGTGAGGTTGGTTAGGCACTGTTACAGTTTGCCCAGACAAGCTGTGGATGCCACATCCCTGGTACTATTCAAGGCCAGGTTGGATGGCGCTTTGAGCAACCTTGTCTAGTGGGCAGGGGAGGTGGAATTAGGTGATCTTTAAGTTTCCTTTGAACCCAAACCATTCTGTTATTCTATGATTCTATGATTCTATGATAAAATACAAGCATGAACAATAGAGGAATTAAACGTTAGCAGGAAAAAAGAGGACTTTAGGATGACTTGTGTTTAACTATGTTTACTTATACATGCAATTTTTATATTCATTTTTAACTAAAACATTCTAGGCATAAGCCCCAATTTAAAATAAATAAATAAATGAATTGCTCTACTTATTCCTGCCAATATTATTTCATAACTCTTCATTTAAAATTTCAGTTAATTTTCCATAGTTACATATTTGAAGATTATAAATATATTTTAGTGTATGCTACGATGAATGCTACCAAGTCGGAATAATAAGCCAAACAGGTCATCAACCTGAAGCAATGTGAGGATACTCAGTGTCTTGCGCTTCTGCATAATGATTGTCTTGAACACACACACACACACACACACACACACACACAAAAAAAAAATAAACAACACACAAAAAAAAAAAGGAGACTCCCTGAAATGATTATCTTTTAAGCAGATTTTAAGATTTATCTTTTAATTGAAATAAGATGGATCTTCGGTAAACACTACCTTTTGTAATAATATTTTTTTAGTAGAACCACAAATAGTTATGTCCTAAAAAGCAAGCACATATATACAGTTCATGTTCCAAGTCTTATCACCTACTTTCTAATCTGATTTATCTATAATTTGGGACAAGAAATGCATTGAAAGAGTCTAAAAATCTTGAATAGCATTTTTTTGGGGGGCTGGGGGGGGGAATTTGGAACAGATAGGAGGAAAAAATACAATCACACTTCTGGTTCATAACTAATTTCCAATATCTAAAATCTCTCTACTGAGGAGAAAAATCCTAATAGTAGCTGAACAGATTTATGTTACTTAGACTTAATGTTCAATTTACAGAAATATTACCATTCACTTAGATCTTTTATCTTAGCAAGAGACAGGAGTCTGAAAAGTGTATGTTTTTTACATCTTCAGAGAACATACGAGTATTTAAAATACAAGAAAAAAGGCCACAGAATGCAAATGTGTCTTAAAAAAATGAATAAATACAATAACTTCAACTATAAACACAGTGTATTTAAATCAGTATGACAATAGGACTGTTTTTTTTGCATTTTAGAATATCAGTTCACTGCTTTATTTTCTTGCAATTATTTGAAAATAATCTGGATAACTTTACAATCAAGGTATTTCCTCTTGGCTCCCTGGTATACACCAGGCTGCCTGAGGAGATGATCAACATCCTAAGGTGTCCACAGTATAATCAGTCTGAAGAGCCTACAGTATTAAAATTCTAACTAATGATAATCAAAAAGAAACAAAAACAATAACAATGTTGTGTTAAAAAAAAAAAAAAGAAAAAAAAAAAGGAAAAAAAAACGTGGTAGATAAAATGCTACATCTGATTTAAATGATAGACGAATAGATGGGTAAATGAATAGATATGGGTAATATGAATAATAGTGGATAAATTAATAGATAATTTATCTATATGCTGCTAATATTTATTCCCATGGTTCGTGTCTTTTAGTTGAAATAAAGAGACTTCCCAAGTGGCTCTTAGTACAGAATTGACCAAACTGCACCAAGACACTTGTGATTATTCTGTAAAAATTGTTTGGGCAGTTGCAAAAGTAATAACAAAGTACAGCATTTTGTACATCATTAATATGGTACACATACAGGACCACAGGCCAGTGAGGTTTTATGAACTATGCAGAAAACAGTTCAAGGAATCTCACCTAATCCAGGTGAAGATCCTTGCTATGGAGACCCCACCACTATCCAATTAGCAACAAACCATACTACCTGCCTCAGATATCTAATTCCCTATGCAAGCATTGCACTATGATAAGATCACAAAACATTTTTAAAAACACTGTCTGAAACTGTGCAACATCTGAAGTGATCAAATGCCAGCAATAGTACTGATTCAAGCTTCATTATAATTATGGTTTATTATATTTAATAAAAATATGAATTATGATAAATAAGAGGACTTGCAGAGAGATCTTGACAAATTAGTGAGCTGAGCAATCACCAACAATATGAAGTTTAACAAGAGCAAGTTTAACAAGAGCAAGTGCTGGATTCTGCACCTGGCTATACATATAGACTGGGGGACAAGGGGCTGGAGAACAGCCCTGAAGAAAGGGATCTGTGGGTTTTGTTTGACAGTAAGTTGAACATGGGTCAGCAGTGTGCCCTGGCAGCCAAAACTGCCCACTATCCCTGGGGTACATCAGGCACAACATTAATCCATTTGAAAAATCAAAGGAGTGATGAACTTTCCATCTCTTAATTTTTCCATTGAGGTCTGATGGGAGAGATTACTGAATTTACTTACTTCAGTGGTCTGTAAATCGAATTCCAAATATTAAATGTTAGACTATTATTTATTATGCGTTGACACATGAAGCATGAACCAGGCGTGGGGGAAAGAAGGTGTCTAAAATATATTAATTCCATCTTGCTTTCCTATCTTGTTAATCTATTTTTGGTCTGGCAATATATAACATAAAATTAAAATTAAAATATATAACATAAAATATATAACATAAATTATATAACATAAATGTATATGTATATGTATATGTATATGTATATGAATATGTATATGTATATGAAGTGCTGAGATGGCAGAAACTCTGAATCATGGTTGATTTGGGGGGTTCTGGTCAACAACAAGTTGATTGTGAGTCAACAGTGGGCTCTTGCAGCCAAAAGGGCCAACGCATATACTGGGATGCATGAGGCACATCATTGCTTTTCAGATGAGGTAATTGGTTGCTCTGCTCTGCAGTGGTGCAGCCTCACCTTGTGTAGTGTGCAGTTTTGCATGGCACAATGTAAGAAGGACATAAAACTATTAGAGAGTGTCCAAAGAATACTCACAAAGATGGTGAAGGGTTTGGATGGAAAGACGTATGAGGAGCAGCTGCAGTCACTTGTATCGTTTGGCCTAGAGAAGAGATTGAAGGTAGGCCTCCTGGCAGCCTGCAGCTCCTTCAGCAGGGGATTGGAGGGGCAGGCGCTGAGCTCTTCTCAGTTGTGACAGTGACAGGACCTGAGGAAACAGCTGTGACAGGGGAGGGTCAGGGAAAGGTTCTTTGCTGAGAGGGTGGTCAGGCACTGGAACAGGCTTCCCAGGGCAGTGGTCACTGAACTGGGCCTTCCAGAGCTCAAGAAGCATTAGTACAACACTCTCAGACACATGGTCTGATTTTTGGGTGGTCCTGTGTGGAGCCAGGAGTTGGACTCGATGATGCTTGTAGGTACCTTCCAACTCAGAATATGCTATGATTGTATGATTTAGATGATGAAACAACAGCTCGATTGGAAGAGAGGAATTTGCAAGAGTTCTGTTCAGTTGCACTGCAAGTCCTATATTTCAATAAAATAATATCTGAATGGCAGGTAATGCGTGCAGACAGGCAAGAGTTGTTTTTTGTTGTTTTGTTTGCTTGTTTGCTTTTGCTTTTCTGATAATGGGACATCTTAACTATGCTTTCACTTAATCGTTGTGAGCGATTCAAATTTATGGTGACTTGTGAGAAAAGACAGCTTGCCAATTAAGCTAATTTTCCCAAAGTCTCAGTCTTATGCCTTTAAACAGATTTTGCAAACTCTCAGACCAACCCTGAAGTGCATCACTGATATGGTGCTACTTTTCTGAAAGAGTTTTTTTACCGTAACTGACCGAGGGGGTTTGAAATGAGATTAACCTCTTAGAAGTATGAAGAAAAATAATTTCCATCTGGAAAATACATTGGGTATGTTTCTAGGGACCTACTTCAGTTGTATTTCTTATTAGAATCTCCAGAGAATGATCTTGTAACAAAATATGGTTGTGACAAGGTGGTGGTGGTGGTTTTTCTTAAAAATCATCCAAAAAAAAACAGAACTGCATTCTTCCAAACACCACAAGCTACATTCCAGATCACAGTCACATGCCATTTTTTTTTTTTGACTTAAATAACTCATTCACTTATTATTCCTGTTAAAAAAAAAAAAAAAAAAAAAAAAAAAAAAGTATTTTCTTTCCTGTTTTCAGATATTAAGAGATCCATAGTTGACAACCAATGATTTCTGTGATATAACAATATGAAATAAGTACTGATGATAAATACACCACACTTAAAGAATACCATGCTCATTACATATGTTTTACAATGATTTTTTGTGTCTAATACAGCTATCCGCAGAAGACCTTCAAAGCTTAACCTGAGACTATGGAAGCTTATTCTTATAAGGAATAAAGGTATTGATATTTGTGAGTCAAATCATAAAAAGGGGAAAAATCAGTCAAAGCCACTGATAAATATATCAGGAAAGAAACAAAGAAGTCTACACAATATACATAAACATACATTATTAATACCTAATAAATTATTCTATTTGGGGGAGAATGGAGACAAAATAGGCTGAAATACACAGAATAAACAACATGCATATAATAACTTTTTTGCAGAAATTCTTTAATTTCATTGGTTGCTATTGTGATCATAGAGTGGTATACCACAAAACTGAAGAAATTTTGTTCTTCAGTTTCACATGGAATTATCTCTCATTTTAAGTGATTGTCATGAAAAAATAATATTGCAAAGACAAATTTTTTTTCTTGTTTTCTTTGTTCCAGAAAGAAAACAAGAATAACCTCTATACCATTCTCAAGTGGCTTTTAGAACTCTCCAGACAACTAAATGTATTAATGATTTGCTATTTTTAAGATTATCATACTGAAGGACCAGTGTGATAAATAGAAGATGAAATGCAAAAATGTGCTCTAGCAAAACCTTAAGTCTCCCATGCATCTTATGGCTTTATGCGTTAATGCATTTTTAATACACCTCTTCCCTTTTGTGATTAGACTTGTCAGAACTGGAGCTTCAAGATCACTAACAACTCAGTAGGCCAGCAACAATCTTTCAGAACACACCTCTCTACGTGTAAATGGAAAAGCTGCTAAAAAAGAAAAGCCTTTATATTACTGTTACGTATGCATTTTATTTTTATATTTTTGTCATTTTATGAAGTATCACAGTTCACTAAACTTCTTATGTATATACAAAAAAAAAAAAAAAAAAAAAAAAGACAATTGTTGTTTTGGCTTCTTAATCATGATAATCTAAATGAACAATAGCAGTGAGTTTGTCACCTAAATTAACATTTAGCTGCTGAACTGCGAGCCTTTCCACTCTTTGGATAAGACCCCGAATGAGGATTTGCTACCCAGACTTCCTGTTCCTGGGTGACAATAACAGAGTGTCTGCCCAAACCGGCAACTTGTAGCTATGATAACTGATCTTCAAAATCCCTTTTCTTTTGTTGTTATTAACCACTTAGGTGATATTTAATGTGCCAATAGGCATCTTCAAATTTTTTTAGCACACAGCATGTTGCTTTTGAAGTGCGAACATGTCATTGCCACGTCAATACAGTCTCTTCTGGAGATACCTGGAAAAGAGCAGTGTTCCCCTTGTCTCTGCACTCCCTGAGCAGGGATGACTTGCCATAAGGCATTGCTTCTTCACAAAAACTGAAGATAACAGCTTGTGAAATTTATTCATAAATGAGGAATTACACTCAAAGAATCAATTTTAAGAAGTAGATCTGTGATTTATGGATTTGATTTTTTTCCTGTGAAGCCAGTGTTATTCTGGAGCAGAGAGAAAAAGTGGTTCTCTTCTAACAAGCTCTGTACTTCTCAGACATCCAGAGAGAAGTCATGGAAAGTGCATGATGCTATTCGTATCTCTGCACTTGTTGCTAGGGGGGAATCACAGAATCATAGATTCAGAGAATTGAAGGGGTCGGAAGGGACCTTGAAATATGATCAGGTCCAACCCCCCTGCCAAAGCAGGTTCCTCAGAGCAGGCTGCCCAGGTAGGCGTCCAGATGGGCCTTGAATATCTCCAGAGAAGGAGACTCCACAACCTCCCTGGGCAACATACATGTCAATATATATGGAAATAAATATTTGGTATTATATGAAGAAGCTGACTTGTATGCCTGCTGCATTGGGCTGGGAGGGAGGAACTGAGGAAGGAAAAAACAGAAGAAAGACTGACCAGCACTGATGAACACCAACGCTTTCAAAAGCAGTTTACCAGAGGACCTTATTAACTAGTTCCCTGAGCAGCCTGAAGTCTGCTCTCCCATATCCAGGGCTGAAGTTTTGGTGGCAGTTTTCCCCCTGCCACCAAAAATTTTAAATTCAGCCTCTTCAAGGTCACTATGACCAAGACGTCCACCAATTTCCATGTCCCCCACAAGACCCTCCCTGTTCTCAAGGAACATATCTGGGAAGGCACCTTTCCTAGTTGGGTCCCTTAGCACCTGCACCAAGAAGTTATCATCTAGGTGCTTTATGAACCTCCTGGACCTGCTTGTGTTGGCTGTGTGATATTCCCAATTAACGTCTGGCAAATTGAAGTTCCCCATAAGGGCAAAGGCAGTCGATCTTGAGGTATCTCTTAGTTCTTCAAAGAATTATCATCAGTGTCATCATCCTGGCTGGGTGGACTCCTGTCCTGGTTTTGGCTAGGATAGAGTTTATTTTCCTTCTAGTACCTGGTATGGGATTTAGGATGAGAATAATGTTGATAACATACTGATGTGTTAATTGTTACAGACCAGTGCTTACACTAAGCCAAGGACTTTTCTGCTTCTTGCTCTGTCCTGCCAGCAGGTAGGCTGGGGGTGCAGCAGAAGCTGGGAAGGGACAGACCCAGGACAGCTGACCCAAACTGGCCAAAGGGATATTCCAAACCATATGTTGTCATGCTGGACAATTAATATGGGGTGGCTGGCAGGGGTGGGGGGGACTGGCTGCTCGGGGATAGGCTGCGCATTTGTCAGTGGGTGGTGAGCAATTGTATTGTGCCTCACTTGTTTTGTACACATTAGCAGTAGTAGTAATATTATCGTTATAATTTTCCTTTCTTTTCTATCCTAATAAACTGTCTCTATCTCAATCCACAGGCTTTCCTTTTATTTATTTTTTCCCCCTTGATTCTCTCCCACATCCCAGAGGGGAGGGGGCAAGGGTGGGTGAACAGCTGCGTAGTCCTTAGCTGCCAACTGGGTCAAACCACTACAACTCCCACAATGACATCTATTACAATTTTTTGTTCCTTAATCCTTACCGAGAGGCTCTCAACTTTATCATCACCAACTCGAGTCCACACAGTCCAGCCTCTCCTTCACATACAGTGCCACCCCCCCGCCCCCTCCTTGTCTTGCTTGCCCTCCTCCCCTTCCAGTCTTTCCCAAAGAGTGGGCCAAGACTTCTAGCTCCTCTAGCTTGTTCTACATGCTGCATGCATTGGTGTAGAAGATCTTCAAATGTGTCTCATTGTATGCAGTTCCTTGTGGAGCAGAACTTGTGGAGCAGACCAAAGGACCTCACTAGCACACAGTATCACTGTATGTTAAACAAAACTGGCCCCAATACTGAGCTCTTGGAAACACCACTTATGACTGTCCATCAGTCAGGTTTAAATCCGTTCACCCCACCAGTGTCCAAAAATTCCAGACAGTTTTTTACCCTGTGAACAGTACGTCTGTCCAAGCCATGAGCAGCCAGTCAGGAGAAGGCTTTCCCTCATCCACTAAGTGGGTCATCTTGTCACAGAAGGATATCAGGTTAGTTAGGCAGGACCTGCCTTTCATAAACCCACTCTGGCTGGGTTGGATCACCTGGTTGTCTTGTACTTGCTTTGTGATGACACTCAATATAATCTCCTGTTAGACTTTCCCTAACACTGAGGTCAGATTTACAGACCTGTAATTCCCTGGGTCCTCCTTCCTGTAGATGAGCAGCACATTCAATAACCTCCAGCCAACTGGAACCTCCCTGGTAAGCCAGGACTGCTGGTAAGTTATTGAAAATGGCATGGCAAGCACTTCCTCCAGCTCCTTCATCACCGTTGGGTGGATTCAATCTGGCCCGATAGATTCGTGGGTGTCCAAGTGGTGTAGTAGGTTGTTAACCATTTCCTTTTGGATCATAAATGCTTCATTGTGAACCCTGCTTCTGTCTTCCTGCTCAGCATACTGGGTACCCAGAAAATAACTAGTCTTACTAATAAAGACTGAGGCAATTAAGGGATTAAGTACCTTAGCCTTTTCCTCATATCTTGTCACTCTTTCCCCCTGCATCCAACACAAGGTGGAGATTCACCTTAGTGCTCTTTTTTCTTGTTTATGTACTTACAATTATTTATCATTATTGTTATTGTCACTGATTGGCTTAATTAAACTGGACTTTGGTCTTTCTAATTTCCTCCCTGCATAACCTCACAACATTTTTTTAGTCCTCCTGAGTTTCCTGACTCTTCTTTGAAACGTCATAATCTCTCTATTTTTTTCCTGAGTTCCAAAACAAGCTCTCTGTTCAGCCAGGCTATTCTTCTGTCTTGCCAGCTTGTCTTTGGACACACAGGGATGGCCTGCTCCTAGGCCTTCAAGATTCTACTCTTGAAGAATGTCCAGCCTTTCTGGACTCCTTTGCCCTTTAGAACTGCCTCCCAAGGGACTCTGTCATCCAAAATCACCATTACAAAAATCCTAAGTAGCAGTTCTGCTAATCACTCTCTTTGCTTCCACAAGGATGGAGAACTCTGTCATCTCATGATCACTGTGCCTGAGACAGCCTGCAACAAACACATTGGCTACAAGACCTTCCCTGTTAACAAACAACAGGTCAAGTGATTTGGCAAACTTCCCTAGCCAGTTCCCTCACGTCTTTGTCAGGACGTTATCATTCACACGTTCCAGGATTCCTAGGTTGCTTCTTTACTATATCATATGTCCAGCAGACGTCAGGGAAGTTGCAGTGTCCCATGAAAATAAACTCTAGAGATCACAACACTTCTCCTAATATAATATTTTGACTGCTTCTTCTTTATGGTTATCTATAGCATACTCCTCTCACAGTATCTCCATTGTTGGTGTTTCCCCAGACTCTTACCCAGAGACAATTGACCCTTTTGATACCATAACGAAGCTCCATGCAGACTTTCTCTGACACAGAGGGCTACCCCATTCCTTCTTCTTCCCTGCCTATCTCTCCTGAAAAGCCTATAGACATCCATCTTAGCACTCTAGTTGTGTGAGTCATCCCACCACATCTCACTGAGGCCTGTAATATCATATCCCTGAGAATGAGCTAAAAATTCCAGTTCCTCCTGCTTATTTCCCATGCTACATGCCTTTGCATAGAGACATTTAAGTTGGGCCGCTGCTGAAACTGACTTACAGGCTAGCATTCCTTTGTGCTGCTCTTCAGGTACTCTTACCCTGACCCCTGTTCCTTTTCTTATCTTGGGGCAGTTGATGTCATCATCCTCTCCCCTGGCAACTTTAGTTTAAAGCTTTCTTCACCAGCTTGGCAAGTCTGTAACTAAAGATGCTTTTTCCCTCCTCAGATAGGTGGGCTCCATCTGACCCCAGTAGACCAGGTTTCTCAAAGCGAGTCCCATGATCTGAGTAGCTGAATCCGTGGCTGTGGCACCAGCCCTGTAGCCATTATCAGAAAAGTCAAGAATATTCACCATTACATTAACAGTCAATAAAAAGTTCACAAGTAAAATATATGAACTAGTCTTGTTGTGAAAAACAAACAAACAAAAACATCTTGAAGCTTAGAAAACATCAACTCCGTGCTACCTGTCATGAAAAAAAAAAAAAAAAAAAAAAAAAAAATCTGTAAGACTCATTTATCTCAAAAAATATGGATTTTCCCTGAATCTCTACTTTTAAAGGAACAAAAACTTGCAGAAAACTGTCTAATCCTAAAATGTTTCAAACTGCAAAGGCTCAGTATAGATATGATAAAATCATTAATAGGTGTTTTAACAGGAGAGAGAAAGTTTCTGTGTTTACTTTACTTATCAAACACAAACACTAAGAAATTAGTTCTCTACATAACTTTCTGGGAGGCTCTTCCACTCTTTCATACCTACTATGCAAGGAATACTGCAGATATTCCTTGCATAGTAGGAACTCATGATAGAAAAATGTGAATACAAATGAATATACAGGGTCAAAGGTTATAGTAATGAGCATGCAGAACATTTAGCAAAGAGACGATTAAATTTGTCCTAGTGTCATTGTGTTGCATTTAACTCTGCTTGATGTAACTGTACATCTTACATGTTTAACCAGGTGCAAAATATTTGTTGGTTTCCCTACAAAGCAACTGAATAAGAAAACAAAAACAACAAAAAAAGTCAAATCAAAATGCAGGGGAGGTAAGAAAAGCACTTGTTCCACTAGGTGTTCCAAAGTACTGAGGAGAAAAGTAAAAGGGAAAAAAAGGCACATTGCATCAATCAGCTGATATCTGTCATCAGTAAAGCTACTTTCATTTTCACTATTATTGCTGAAGGCAGGTAAAGTTGATTTTATCTACCTGGATTTCAGTCAAGCATTTGTTACAATGTTAGGGGAGAAATCAATAGATAGGCAGCAGTAGGTGGAAATCAGTGGCAGGCTCCAGTCTTGAGCAAGAAAGATAGCGGTGGCTGTACTGAAAGAATAACTATAATGCTAGTGAAAAACCTCTACAGAAATATGGAAAAAACATAAATTAGTAAAAATTATTTATTTCAGACTGGATGTGTCCTCATAACAAGTATAGAGCACAGTTCTAGTCACCCATATCTGGGAAAGGAGGAGGCTCAGAAAAAAAAAAAAAAAAAAAAAAAAGTGTAAACTAGAGGAGGTGCGGAGGAATATTTACTCTGAGAAGAGGGAAGTGGTAAAATAGCATAGTTCATTTATCCTGGCAAAATGAAAGTTAGAAAAAGATGTGAGTGTCATTAAGCTCCTGGGAGAAGAAATGACAAAGCTAAAATGTAGTGCTGACAAATATTTCGAAATTAAAAACTTAAAAATAAAAATTAAGCCTGCAAAAACATATGATTGTGGTAGAGATAATGAAGGCAAGAAATATAGTTTTATTGCAGTGGCATGAGATCAGACTCAAGTGACAAAAAGAGACCAGTTTCAGTCTGAAGCTCATTGTCACAAGGAAGAATAATATCCTGATCCTAATATCCTGATAATAAAAGATGTAAAGATATTATACAACACTTTATTTTGGCAAACGTACTGAATGCAAGTGAAATAAGAAAAGAAATAGCTTTACATTGCTGACATTAAAGAGCTAGACAGAACTAAAATATGCCGATATTTTTTGTTGAAGTACAAAAGTCCGTTTCTAGAGTATTTAACTGTGTGGTTACAACAACATCCAGGTGTCTATTGTTAAAACAGTCAAAAAAAAGCCTAGATACACCTTGTCTTCATCTTTTTTATATATACATATATTCTTTTTTCTTTAAAAAGAAAATAATATAGTCATGATTAAGAAAATGTATCAACTTATTTTCTTTATTTTCTTCCATGTTACTGCTGACAAGACAGATAGACACTTTTCAGGCAGACTAATGGCATTATATAATGGTGCAAAAAGCATGGTATTTAGAAGTAGATGTTGCTCCGCATCTTCTAATCCCTTCTTAAACTTTACAGCTGCAAGTCTCTGGCTTTCTTATGCGTGAAGTATACATGTACATAAATATGAGTCTTGGAAGATTTATATTAATGGCAACTGACACAGTTAAAGAATTGTTGATACTTCCTTGCCAAAAATAATTAATAACAATTACTGAAAAAATTACTACATCTGCTACAGAGAAATTGGAGGAATTTTAATTTGCACTGGGACTAGCATCTTTGGTAGCTGTTTTATCATTGTTATACCATCTTTACTCCTGCTGTGATAATTTAAGACTTGGCAGAGCTTCATGATTCAAGACAGCTTTTTTTTTTTTTTTTTTTTTTTTTTTT